>OW388262.2:11967142-12622857 GCA_936450705.2 Protodeltote pygarga | reverse complement strand
TAATTTTGATCGCATTATCAATCAGGCATGAAATTAGTAAACCTCAGACAATTTATTATTCTTCTTCTTATCGTATGGTTGATGAACAACCTGGTGTCAGAGTTTAAACTGCCCGTAGGCCTCCGACATGGTTTTACACACCATCAAAAAGACAATTTATTAAAAACTGCGAAACGAATATTATTATACAAGATTTAAGTTATTTAACCATAATTTTATGATCTGAAAAATTATGGCTGCTGAATTTTAAATAGTAGATTATGTGTTTTTTACATTGCAACCTTTGTTATTGTTTTATTTTATGTTCACCATAAAACATAGATTTACGACCACAAGTAGTAAAGTTGGCTTTAAAAATTATCATATTATTATCTTCCTTTTCAACGAGCATCGAACGAATAATTTCGATTGATTATAATAAATTAAGTAGAAACTTTCGGTTATTTAAAATAATATTTTTTTATTACATACAGTAACTACATGTACAAGGGTTCAATACTGAGCCACGTTTTTTTTAAAGTTGGTTACTTGATTAATTTTTTTTTTACATTTTGTTGATATTATTTAAACAAAAACGCAACCTTGAGCTGAAACTATGAATACGTATTTAGTTTTAATCGTAAACAAAATGAAAAACTGCTATAAAATAATTAAAATGTTATTTTAGCTTTTATCGGTTAGATTGATCTAAAAAAACATCTATAACGTAGGTAGGTGAAAAAAATGGCTAGATCGAATCTTGTTATTGTATCTACCAAACAATATAAAATAGTTTGCAACACGCTCTGAGCGTTTAATAAATTACAAATTTAATTACTAACATAGTAAGTTTATTAGCTAGCTATTAGGAAGTAGGATCATATTATTAAAATGCTAAATCGCTTGAATGACCTCTACGTATGTCATTATTCAATATTTCGTACATGTCAAGACGAATTTGGCGGGAACGAATTTATGGCGGGAGCGTACGGAATTTTAAGTTATTTTTCGATCATGAATAAGTACGTTATAATATTCAATATCGGCTGTCAATTGTAGATCTTTGACAGTCGTTACGGGTAGTCAGAAGCCCGTAAGTCTGACAACCAGTCTTACCAAGGGGTATCGTATAACCCAGTATCTGGGTTGTGGAGATCTGATAGGCAGTCGCTCCATGTAAAACACTGCAGCAGCTGCACTCGGCTGCATCCGTTAAAACTGGAAGCCGACCCCAACATAGTTGGGAAAAGGCTAGGCAGATGATGACATTATAATATTCAATACAATATATTAACTCGTAAAATATTTCCTCTCTTGGTACATCCATAACGAATTCTTAGGTCCGACGGCATTATTATCTAGGAATTTCAATACGTGTGGCTGTGTCTTCGCAAATCGACGTCTTTATTCGCCACTTTTACATCGGTGGGTGAATAGCCAGATTACTCCAACGAACCCAGCTGGACAGCCAGTCCGTTAAATACTTTTATGATTGGATTTTATGTGTAGGAGACAAAATTAGAACAACTTAAGAATAATCAAGATAATGCTAGTACTTACCTTATTTAAATAGGAGACCATCAACATTAAATGGCTAAAACACGTCTTATGATGTCATTGTTGAATAAAAGCTTCTTAAAAGGTTAAGGTTGGGTTTAAACATTTTGTACCATGTAGGTAATTTTATGAGACCGGAGCGAAGGCGGTACCTAATGTGGTAGTGACATACAAAATATTACGAAGTTACGACGTGAACTCACTCTTAGGCTGAAGCTACATGTACGGTGAATGCGCAAGCGAAAGCCGTATTTTCGCCTAGAGGTTCATGGAGGAACACCGTGTGGTTTTTAGTCCGTGCGAGTCGGACATAACCCCATCGATCGCCAGCCCTTAGCGGTGGGGTACTCATAAAGAGTTTTCCACACGACAAAAAAAAACAAAAAAAAAAGGCTGAAGCTACATTAGTAAATGTAGCTTCAGCGTAAATCCCACTGCTCTAGCCTTAGTCAAGAACTCATGATCATCACTACATAGTATAAAACAAAGTCGCTTCCCGCGTCTGTCTGTCCCTATGTATGCTTAAATCTTTAAAACTACGCAACGGATATTAATGCGGTTTTCTTAAATAGATTGTAGAGTGATTCAAGAGGAAGGTTTATATGTATAATACATGCATATTAGCGTAATCGTGCGAAGCCGGGGCGGGTCGCTAGTTATGAAAATTAGACACAATAGATTAAGAGCCGATTTCACCACTGACACTAAACGCGATCAATCGAGTTAAACTCGGTTCAGAACTGCAATTTGTGTATGGCTGAACTCAGTTTAATTAAACTCGGTTATTAAAGTGAATGGTGAAATCGGCTCTAAATAGTCAGATTGGAAAACAGCTAAGGAGGTATAGTAGGAGGTAAAGTCCGACCGATAGCTTACGTCAATCCAGCATTTTTAATAATTAATTAATTCCTCGTACGTAAAACGTCACTTCTTGTTTGTAGCATGTCATCAGTCGGGCAGTGCGCCCGAAAGACTTCTATGAAAAAAATGTGGCAAGATAACATTTTTGAGTCTAAAATACGACCCGATCAAAATGTTACGTCTGGTATGGTCAAGTTATATTCTCAATTCTTTATAGCATTTCATAATGTTACATAATAGTTGGTATACATAAGGTAAGGTATTAATTATTGACCCTTTCGGGCACAGCATAGTTAGAGGAGAGGAGGAAGAGCGCTATATGTTTACAATGCAAATTTTCAGTAATATTTATTTATTTAATTACATTATCAGCATCATGTAATCATGCAACTTCAGCTTCTTTGCCTTATTGTATGTTTCAAATTTACAATAAGGTGTGCGTAATTTAGCGCGTGAGTGTGGGTTCGAACCTGGCATATACCAATGTGACATAATTATGTATTTTCTTAGTAAATCTCAGCGCTAGCTCACTGCATGTTGGTGATTTCAGACTGTTAAGTCCAGGTTTCCTTACGATGTTTTCCTATACCGTTAGTCAGTGGTGTCTTCGCTAGCGTGGTGATTAATGTTCAATCCTTCTCTTTATGAGAAGAGGCCTTTGCCCTGCAGTGGGACAGTTACAGGCTAATTTTATTATATTAAAAATGTAGGTTAAGCACGAACCACGACATATATCGCGGCACATAGCAACAGCGATGTATATTTTAGGCGCGCGACACGTCCGTCTTACAAATTATCATTTTATATCTCGCTTGATAAACCGGCTGCGTTCAAAATATAAATTATACCTACACTTATTTAGCAGATTAGATACGTTGCTATGTCTGTTGTTAAACGGTCAAATTATCAATTAAGTAGTACGATCAATTTTCCGCTTTTGTTCATTGAATATCTTGTAAGCTACACAATACATTCTTAATTATTAATTTTATTGAAGAACAAATCTAAAACCCGGAAGAAAACTAATTACTGATTAGAATACCTACCTCTTAACCGCAACATAGAAGTTATTTTGAAAACTAAGAATACAGAGAAAACCAGAAGCCGTCCAATAGCAAATCACTAAAATAAATCACTCCAAAATAGAGTCATTTCACGATTTGACAGTTAGGTTGTCTATTACATCGCGTGCATCATGAAGACGTTTGTCAATCAAAATCTTTAAATTCTTAATTCAATTTTGCTGTCGGGCTTATTAAGAAACAGAATGCGATTATATACATATTTTGTTATGTTTATGGACACAGTGTGTGGGCAAAAAAATACTATTGAACGCGGGTTCTGGTTTGTTTTATATTCTGAGCTTGAAAATATAGTAGCAAAGTATACTACATTTTGACCAATTTTCAAGACCGTTTTTGACTGATTGAATACTTTGACTACCAAACAACAGACACAATGCAAATTCTATGGCGTTTAATCAAGTATAATAACGTAAGTTACTAGTACTAGTAACGTAGTACTAGATCTGATAATTAAAACAAAATGTTTTTACTTAAAATGGATCGTGTCATCTTAATTAGTCGATCATTTTTGTTTGACAAGTTAAATTGCTATCTACTTTTTTATAACCAGGAACAAAGCACACAATAAACACTATCAAATTTGGTCTCTATACTTGCGCCGGCGCCTATTGACCTCGATATGGCACAGGGCCATTAATTTGACGAGAATACGAGATACGGCCCGCGGCCATACGGAGTGGTAACAGCTTATCAGTTGGAAACTTCGTTTAGTGTACAATTATAAACAAAAAGCACTGATATATCTATTTTGTCGTCCATTATTTCCTGATAAGTAATATTAAATAAAAGTGGTCATAAAAATAAATGTTGACCTACCCTCATGCAATGTGGTAATAAAACTACCCTCATACATTTATACCTACGCTACTATACCCTTAGATATTAATAGGAATAGAATTTCTAAATATACAAGGTGGTACGTTTATAGACGTTTAACATTTTTTGAGCGTCTAATCACGAGAATTAATAATCATTCAAAGAAAATGTGAAGGTCACAATTGCAACGTAAAATAAGACGAAGGTATTGGCTCTTTAAGAGGGGCTGGATAATAGAAAATCAGTCAGTCGGTATTTTTTGTTATTATGTTTAGATAGGTATAGGCGGAATCTCGAATGCCTTTTGCCCACCACTCAAAGAATATTAAATAGGCATTTTATAAAATATCTTAATAAAATAACTACTTGATTGTAGCTTGCATAACAGAGTCAGCTAAAACTGGTTCCTCTGCTTGCTTAGCGACAGAACTGCTCTCAACAACCTGTTTTATTCGAAACAGATCAATATTGTTTACATAGGAGATAGAACAGAAAACTCAAAATACAGCTCGGCCTACAAAAATGTAGCTGGGCAGGTAGGATGACCTGGACTCCTATTTAAAAGATTACCTCTAGTGGGCCTAGATAGATATCTTTTTAATGGAGAAAGGGGGAAAAGAACAGAGGCGGGTCACCTAATGGTAATTGGTAAGTGATCACTGATCACCGCCACTAGCAGAAACATTGCAGATACGTTGCCAGCCTAAAAGGATGGGAAGGGATTCGGTTTCTGGTTCTCTTTATTGACAGTACGAATACTGTTTTATATTGATTATCTGTGAGACAGTGACTACCCCTGTAAGAAGGCCCATTCTTGCTGAAACCAGAAAGGCTCTACCACCTTTACAAAAATTCAGGTAGGATGCGCTCTGCAGTGGGTCATACATACACATAATCTATATACCTATATAAAAATGAATTGCTGTTCATTAGTCTCGCTAAAACTCGAGAACGGCTTGACCGATTTGGAGAGAGATTTGGAGACTTAGAGTAGTGTAGGGATAGATAATGGTAGGGGTAGAGTAGGGTAGGGGTAGAATAGGCGTTGAAGTAGGATAATCACACGTACGAAGTCGCGCGGGGCAGCTAGTAATAAAATAAAAACAAACTAGCCTACAATCCATCGCTCCACCAATGATAATTCTGTGGTAACTCTATCTCGCAACATCTGTTTTTCCAACTGACACGTACGCTTCTCAATGTCAACTCTTGTCAAACAATATGACATGTAAAATGTTTAGAATAGACCTATTTACGAAATGTAAACAATTTTCATTGTGACATTGGACCTCTAAATGGAGAACAAAGTCTAAAATAGCAGGAATTTTGTTTCAGAAGGACATTTTAATACTTGCGCTATCAGGACAAAACAAACAAGTAGGTAATGTAAAACTTGTTACATATAATAAATAGGCTTTGATTATAATAGGTAACAAGCAATGATAGTCTAATGGTATGACCGTTGTACTGTCAAGTCATGGTTGGAAACTTGGAAACCCAAACATGCACCTCTGTCTTTTCGGATTCAAATGCGTATTAGAAATTAATTATCATTTGCTAACATGGTAAAGGAATATATCGTGAGGAAACCAGCACACCTGAAAGGATTGTGAACGGTGTAAGGTCATGGCAGAGTGCGCGGTTTAAATTCTGACACCAGGTTGTTCATCAACCATAAGGAAGAAAGCGATGGAAAAAGAAAGAAAGAAGCTATTACTTACCTAAATGTCTAGTGTCATAATTATGTCATCACGTGACATCGCAAGTAGGTACTGACGCTCGAGATCAAAGTTTTAGTTTGAAAATATTGACGATGCCCGCTCTAAATATATTTTTTAAAATCTCTTTAATACTACATAACAAAGAATTTTCATGAAGTCCAGTTTTGAATTAACTTTATTTCACGCAGAAGATAGTTTTAGTGCACAAGTGTATGCGCAAGTGCATGAGCACTATGTATACCCTCACTGATAGTCTGATGGGACGGCAATCTGACACGTCGAATTAACTGATACAATCAAAAAGCAATAAAATTTTTTGAATATTTGACAGTACAGCCAATTTGAACATAAGTGATGACTGAAAACGATAAAAAAAGTATCGATAAAATAAAGAACAGTGTTTTTTTTAACAAATCGTCCCTCCACCGCGGTCGTTATTAATCGTTAACATAAAACTCTAATTATATAAATCAACAGCTACTTCTGTGGCTTCTATTCAAGCAAGATTTCGAAACGGCCTGAAATAAAACGCATGTTTTGTTTCGTCAGAGCTTAGGGCTGCCGCTACTCAAGTCTTTTTTTTGTTTCACTCTCACTTTTTGTTTTTTTGTTTCAATTTTGTAGTTGTAGTTGTTTTGGAACATGAATAGTTCTGTCTTCGATCTTGAAAAAGCATGACAAAAAGAATTATTGTCTCTGGCTCTTTGCACGAGAGCATTCTGTCCGTGAAATTTGAAACAATAAATTCAGGTGAATAAAACTAAACCTGACATGGGTGTTTTCTTCATTTCGTAGGATTATTGGTCATTATTGTTTAGTCTAGACTATTCGGGTATTCAAGATAATAAAGTGAACAAATTTACGCCATGATTATTGCAAGATAAAAAACTAAGTTTATAACAATTAAAATAAACTATGTATATAGGAATATAATTTTAAAGCATTACTAGACCTACTAAGATGTATAAAAATTATAAAAATAATATTTAAATAGGAATTCAATTTCTATCATTGAGTAGTAAGACGACAGCTAGGTGTCTCTGTATAAAGACCAAAAATAATGGGAAAAGGGCAAGCGTATGACAATGATCATTGTGTCTTATTAAAGACTGTTTTAAGCGAAACCACTTTCAATAAACAAATTTTAATTAGCTTCACAGCTTCACAATTCCCTCGACTAATCCACGTCACATACACGTGCCAGTCTATATCGTTCAACGAGTTTCCTCAAAACTGACATCCCTAGCGTAGTACGTCCGAAAATATTATTTTATATCAGCGCAGGTCAACGAACTCTTTATCTACAAGCAACGCAACATTTGCGTGCGTTCATATATTGTTCAGCATTATATTGTAATGCATTACTTCGTTTTATTTTATTTGAATCTGAGACTTTTATCTATACACTGCCAGACACTATGTAATAGCTGCAATAACGTGCATTGACGTCAATTTAATCTATTGTTGATACTTTAAATATTGATATTATTTCGATCGTCATAAATCGATTTAAAAATAGGGATAAACGTGGCGAAGGTATCAAACGTAATTTAGGATCGATGGTCGACGTAGATCTGACGCCGAGCGTAGTCAGTACGTTCTACTCTATAGAAATATTTAACAAGAACTCCCTTCGAAGAGTGTAATGATAGCCTAGTGGTATGACCGTTTGACTGGCATTATGTGGGTATTATATACTAATGTCACCTGCTCCCTGCCTCGGAAAGCACGTTAAGCCGTTGGCCTCGGCTGTCATGAAGATCTTTGACAGTCGTTAAAGGGCGTCAGTATATAAAATCCTGACAGCTAACCTAATTTTAGAATATCGTATCCTTTGGGTTGCGTAGGTCAGATAGGCAGTCGCTCCGTAGAAAACTGATATTCAGCTGCATCTGGTTAGATTAGAAGCCGACACCAACATACTTTGGGAAGCTAGGGGGAAGATGACGAACTCCCTTCCAATATTTTTAATCTATCATCGGTTATAAACGTAAGGTTGGATGTTATGTACCTATTTTGGCCACAAATGTTTAAAATGACTGAATCTGACCAGTCACGATTGTCATAAACCCTAAATGGCTAGTAATTTACTACTCTACATACAGTAGGCTTCTTTTAGAACTGGTAATTTGATCATTTTATTCATAAGTGTCTTTAAACATTTTAAATTTAAACATATTTTATATGCTAACAAACGACACAAAATTTATGAGGAATATAAATAATTATTATAAATTACAAGCGATAACAACGTGATAAATTATTGTGGCCTTTGAACCCAATGTTTGTTTAAATGATAATTGTTTAAAATTCTTTTCAAAAAACGCCCACCCGTCACTAAGTAGCAACAGATAGAAGACTTTATAACAGTTTTTTATAGAAATATAGGCAATAAATTATGAATATCAAGGCGATATTCATGTGGGTGAAATAACGCCAACTTAATTTTAAACACATGCTGCCTCTTTTCTTCATATTATGTCATTGACAGTAAATGTCAAAATGAATTTATTTTGCGTCCAAAATGGCGCACTGATTTTGCATACTAATATTTATGATAAGTTAACTAGTGAACCGTGAAAAGAACTTTGGTATGAACAGAAAATATGGAATATGGAACAGGGCATAGAAATACTTCTTTCCAATATCTTTGGTACAGGGTGTTAGGCGCATTTTTAAATGATGATGGTGATTTTTAAACATAGCTTTGACATTCTAACACTAAAGACGTAACAAATGATTAAATGATTTTCAAATTTATATCATTGACTTCTTTAACGAGTGGTCCTTAACACTCACTCGAATTTAATTTCTACTGATATGGTAATTACTGTCGCATTTGTAGATTAGTTCATTTGCTTTTCGTGAAAATCTGTAATTTATTATGTCATCGCTCAAATTCAAAAAAAGGTGGTTCTTTCTAAATAAAACTGTCTAGATTTGCGTAGTTTCCATATCGTTATCATCATTATCGTTAGTAATACTAGGGGTATGAAATGATAATTTCAGGTCATGAAGCAATTCTTAATCCAATTTTCTAATCGTACAGTAAGAATAACAAAAAAAAAATAGATGCAAAGAATTTTCTCTAGCTAAATTAATATTTATCGTACCTAGATATAAACAGCAAGTGCATTGACCTCAGAACATTATTGGCACAACTGCCCGCTATAATGACATAACACTTTATAACACATTGTCCCACGGCACTAAAATTAAACTTTACTGCGTTCCACGGCGAGTAACTGGCGAGAAATAATTATAATGTAAATAAAACAAATGGGACGCATCTGTTTTGCGTGGAAAATTTCAAAGTTCGAACAATAAGTATCTACTGAAAATTAAATAAGGAATGTTATTTTTTTTCCATTCTAAAAAAAATACACACGCACTGATTAATTTATGAATGAAAGAAGAAAAACATATAGATACTTTTTAATCCCAATGATTTGTGATCGCGAATCATGTTTGAGTATAGTTTATTTTTGTTGGGACGATCAACTAAAATTTAATAGTCGAGTTTATTGACACACGTGTGTATTATTATCAAAATATTATATTCTAAAACAGGCTGCATCTGTTTGTCCGTATGTTTCAGCTTGGAAAGCTGTGTAAAACGAGTGATTTTTTAAGATTAAAAATAATTAAAATGTACCAACATAATAATAATTATCGTGAACAAATAAACTGATATTTTTTTCCATTTAAGGCTAGCCCACAAATAGCTTTAAACATTGTCCATCTAAATGTAAAAATAAAAGTGCTAAAATCACAAGTGGTTAGAAAGAAACTATTAAGTAGTTTAGAAAGAAACTATTTACTACGATATTCACTAATGACTTTCAAATAGTACGCGTACGATGACAGATCTAACACCGGACCGGACCAAAACAACTTGTTTTCCTTAATCGACTAAATATTGCGTAAGATCACAGCAATAGCCCAGGAAGTAAAATAATTTAAATGGGTAGTTGATAGATCTCTTTTTAAAATATTTGTAAAATCTGTCGGTTCACGTCATCAATTTGTTGACGGCACCGCTCTTTCTACACTTTTGTATTATTTAAAATAAAGATACTTTTTTTACTGTCATTTTTTAAATTCCTGGTTGGCTATAATGGCCAGCGTATGCGTCGTCCTTTCAAGAATTAAGGTTTCAAGAATGTGTCAAAAGTGTCCAGTTAGCAGTGATTTCCAGTGGTCTATAACGACCCCAAAAATGGCAAAGAGACGAGCGGTAATTTTTTTCCGTGGACAAGTTGTCAATTGTCTGCTAAGCTAACATGTACTGAATTAAAATTAAAGCTTGGGGGCCAAGAGGTCCGAGACAAAAGTTTGGGGACCTCTGGGCTAAACCAATAGCTGCGAAGATCATCTGAAAATCGTAGTCCTGAACCTGCATGTTGTGTATTAGTATAACGTAGTTCAATGTGCTTTTGTTAGCATGTCAATGGCAGCAATCTATTTCTGTTTGGTTTACTCATGGACACTCGCTGAAAACTTATTATTTTAATGATTGCCGAGATTCTTGCGACCCAAAACAACAATATACAGATACAACTATCACACGTCTTATCGCAAATATCTATTTACAATATCCCCAACAAGGTCTACGAAAATGATATCATAGTTATAAGTGTCTACTGTCTACCACCTGTGTCTTTATTATGGAATGTAATAAATTATTGAAAACAATTCATATTCGCTTATTTAAAACTTACTTGGTTTGTGGTAAGGTCCCATTGGTCGGCAACGAAGGATTGCCGGCTGTACAAGAATACTGGCACCTGATGATCTTTGACAGGAGTAGGATCGCTGTTTACTCTGACCACTGTTAAATGAGTGGTTGTCGTACCCACTGTTGACAAAAAATATCTAATGAGTAGGTAATCAAATTGACACAACAACAATGGGAGAATCGAGCTATACAGTAAGTATTAATTATGAACGCATCTTAGTGGATATTTTATCTATGTGAAGTTTAGTAGCCCCTGCCTGTTTGCCCCATTTTTCTCACAATACAAGCGATAATTTCGAAGTGTAGTTAAATATAAGCTTCATTATAGTTGTACTTTTAGTTTATTGTGCACATTGTTTCTCCACGGCCTGGCCGATTTATCTAAGGAAAAAATATCCAGGAACTGGCAACATTGACCAGCTAATATCATGCTCATTTTATAGATTTATTTTTAAATTATATTTTTTTGTGGAAATCAGTGAAATTAAAGCATGAAACAATGTCAATACAAGAATCAGTCATGCCAGCACATTAATTAAAAGTGTACAAAGAAAATACATTACAATCTGAAGAGCATTACGTTTCTTCTCGCATTTTAGCGGCAAGCGTGCGTGAACAAAACAATCGACGACCGAACATCACGTGAGAGAGTAAAAAAATAACGCCATAAAACAATTGCTCATAGTCATAGCTGCTAGTTGCTATGTGCACTTGATAGTGAAGCGATATATCAAAGCAGAAAATTAAAAACATAAAACTAGTGATTATTTATTCTAGAGTAATTTAGAGTTTCCTACCCAACAAAGGACGTCAACTGGTAGACATTTGAAATTTTCAGTCTGTACTATTAATTATAATAAAAGTTGAAAATTAAAGTGGGGCCCATACAAGACACGTGTTTTTCTCCAGCGCGTTTTGTGACATTCTGCTTTAGATTGTGGCATCGAAATACAGTATTTTAGAAATTGCGTCGATGCAGCATCGCGTTTTCACGACTCTCTGCCTTCATTGCTGTATCGACATAGCGCGTTTTAGCATTTGCGCCAGTCCTGCAACGCGTTTGGGCGACTTTCTGCATTCGTTTGCTGTATCGACATCGTATGTGGCGACTATGTATTTACAGTTGTTAATTTTTAGGATCACAGCTCGTTCGTTGTATTGTTTTTTTTTTTTACTTTTGTGAAGTGATAAAACAATTTTTGAACTTTGGTTTGATCATTCTTTTATCTTTGATCTTTATCGCGATACCAAAATTACGCGGTACAAAAATGTAACAGCAAGTAGGTATTTGTAGACGTTTAAAAATAACGCAATCACACAGGATTAAATGTCGATTGTTCATTGAAGTGTATTGAGGCAATCAGTGTTGACTGGTCAACGTGCATCAACCTCAATCGAATTGCACTTATCATTCATACGCTATTTACGTTTAAAATGTTCAAAATATTTCTACTTTTCTGACCACTGAGTATGTAAACTAACCTAGCCTAACTGACTTTAAAATCCATGCAATAAATGGTTTTAACGATAAGATCGGTTAGTAACAGCCTGCAGTGAGAAGAATGCGTGTAGCGAATCCAATTACTTCGTGATTTAAAAAATAATATTATAAAAATATCGATGGTTGACGTAGGGTTCAGTGCAGTTGCGATAAGCAGACTTGAAACGCCCGACTAGTAATACCTAGACGTACATAGGTATACTTAGAAAGCTAGCGAACCCATAATTAGATCTGCGTGAATTTGCGATCGCTGGCCAGCAAGTCAGTTTTCTATTTATTACTTTTAGCTTCATTAATTATTTCACTACATTTATACATATTTTGGTATGTTATGCTTGGTATAATATAGTATAATAAAGCCTCGTATTAACTAAGGGACAAATATCCCGCGACACGTGTCGCTAGAGATGTCGGGCGATCTAGGACGACGTTGGGCGATGTCGACTGAAATCGCCGGACAAATTTTCGTTCTTCAAGTAGCGCAGTGTTGCCAGACTTGTCGTGCGATGTCGGGCGAAGTCGGGCGACGACGTCGTCCGACATCTCTGGAGATACGGAGACGCAGGACATTTGTCCTCTAGTGAATACGAGGCTAACTCACCACAAATGAAAATTAACTAAAATAATCTTCGATAACAATGACATTCACACCACTACTGACTACGGCTTATACCAAAAAAACAGTAAATAAGTAAGTGTATTGAGAAACTTACGAACAATAACGCTGCTTCGCTTTTCTCACAGTAAATAGATTAGTCATTAGTTCTCTAATGCACTTCTATTTATAGACGGAGACTAGAGATAGCTTCGGGATTTTGCAATGTATTTGTTGATTCTAAAAGATCGATGTTTCATCCGGTTATCTGACGAAAAATGGACAAAAGGAAAATGTAGCGTGGTTTTTAGTGGACATAAAGGACGGTGAAGTCCTCCAAAAATGTGCGGATTCGATTTTATCTATTATTTTTTACCGAAGACTCAAACTTGCGTAGGAAACAATTTTACTTTGAATTTCGAAGCGCATGTCACGTTTTCCTATATTTTTGAACCGTTTGAAAAAAAATATTTGATTCCTCTCATGCTCAAATTGTTATTACCCTTCTAACAAGCAACGTACTAGGTACTGCAGTAGTAAGAAAGGAAATTAAATTAACAGTGTTACTAATGGTAGTAAGACGGGCAAGAAACCCTGAAAATGACTATCCTGAAATATGATGAAATATCATCCATTAGACGCTTGGCCATATTAATATGTTGGAAATCATTGTTATGTAGCCGTCGCTGCCGTGTCGGAAAGTTTTTCATAGGTTAAAGGTTTTTAATAAATTGGGGGACCATTTATCTGTCAACCAAACTATAGAAAAATTGGCTCTACCTCAAATATATTATAAATTTGAGCGGCAAATCTTTCAACATTTTCACGTTGTGAATAAGAAATTATGTTGTGTGGAAACTTAAGTGATCGCTATCAAACTAAACATTCATGTATATATAAGAGCTCTGAGTTACCAAACCGGATACTAATATTTTCTATAATTATAGTTTGTGATAACGTAATTACTTAATTTAGAACCAATTACTGCATCTTGTACATAGTTTAGACCTACTAAACTATCTAGAATCTTGAAGAAAGCGTATTAGAGATAATACGATATATTTCTTTACCCTTTATAAATATGTTTAGATATTCTATGGTAATAAAAACTCATTTGATTTCTGGCTTAGAGTTGGTTCAAAAATCATCTCATCTGCTAAAAATAATTTCAACATTAACATATTTTTCACAGATCTAACAACTATATAATTCAATACAATGAATAATATACTAAACTATATAATTTAATAACTTTGAGCTCATTTAACTTAAGTCATGTAAACTTGAAATGTATGCATTTGAAAGTTTGTAAAAAGGGGTTGTCGCTGTTGCTTACTTTCGCTAACACATGTTTACTTTTGCATTTAATTAGGGCACTTATAGAAATTACTGTTTCCAGGTCTATTCAGAAGCGTTCGCGTTAACCGGCACTTACTTGAACGTAATTATGCACTTTTGATTGCATCTACATAAAATTATATTTGATAAATGTTATTTAGACTGCACCTACGAAGTTGAAGCGAAGTTATTACTAGGCCAATTTAAATTATGATGAAATATGATTTCGTACGGTCAATGATGCATGTCTAAGTTTCAAAAGCCCCATGATATATGAAAGGTCATTATTATCAGTGCCGTTGGGCGGTGCCAGCGGTACTCATACCACGGCCCAGGACGCAGTCCCTGGAGGGACGCAGAAATTACCAGACAAAACCAGCTTTTGGGTCATGCATGGGCGTAGTTCTCGCACCAGGCACATAAAAGGCACTAAGAAAAGTTTTGGCACTGCTTATTCATCACAACAACCTGTCGCCGTCCATTAATGAACGTAGGCTTTACCCCCCAGATGCCAACCACCCCGATCTTGGGCTGCCCGCATCCATCCGGTGCCAGCCACCTTCTGTCCATGGAGCCGCAGAGGGCGTCCTACACTACGTTAGCCGTTAGTTACGTTAGTTACTGCTTATTATACCTGCTTATTATGGCCTTAAATTATTTAATCAAGAAAAATAATTACCCGTGTTAGTTGTCGGACCCTACCGGATGTACAGTAACGGTCACTACGCGATATCCGGCCCTTTATTGGTCAGATATTATCTGTCATTAAAAGCCAGTTGCTGTGAATATATGAAGTCGAAAAGGAGTGAATGCTTAGATGACGGTAGGAGAATGAAGGAGAAAGGGGAAAGCATTTTGCTCAGACCCCAGTAATTTGAGGACCGGGGCAAATGAAAGATGGATGATACGAATTAATTAGGTGAGAATGGCTCAGATAAAGGCTAGAACAGAATGAAAGACGAAGACATTTTGCTCTAACCAAATAACATGGGACCAAGGCAAGGGAAAGTAGGGTGATATGAATGAATTAGGAGGAAAACGGCTAAAAGATAATAAAAGAAGAAGACATTTTGCGCTAACCCTAGTATCATGGGACCAAGGCAGACGAAAGACTAGAAAGGCAAAAGACACTGGCTGTTTTCCATCAGGCAGCATGGAGTCAATTTGTGCGGCAGTAATTTAAAAAAAAAGAAAGGGTGGAAAATGCGAATGGCTCAGCTAACGGCTAGAAAAGAATAAAGACGAAGAATTTTCCCTAAACAATTAAAAAAAGTTGTATGTTTCTCACATTGTCTATCGGATTATGTTAAATACTTATGAAATATGGATGGGAGTAAATAAATAACACTTATTTCCAATCATGAATGAGTTACGTTTGTTATTGTTAGGTTAAAAACCTGCAAGTCAGAGAAAAATGGTTTATTCATACTCATGAGCCATCAGACAATCTTGCCGACTAAATTACATGTGAAAAATCGTAAATCCTAATCAGAGCAGCGATAACACAATCTAACAAGATAACAAATGTAATGTATTGTGTAATAACAGATACTGAATATCTATTTTTATAACATAACGTTGTAACCATAGAAATATTACATAAGGTTGTAAGTAACTTAGAATAAAAACAATTGTTTTTTGTTCTTATTAAAAACTTGAGCGCATTTGACTGGATCTCACCTGATGGAAAGTGACGAGGCAGTCTTCTTCAACGTATGGTTGATGAACAACCTGGTGTCAGACTCTAAACCGCCTGTAGGCTTATTACATGGCTTTACACACCGTTGAAAATTTTCAGGTGTGCTGGTTTCCTCACAATGCTTTTCTTCACCGTTTTGGCAAGTGATAATTCATTTCTAATACGCACATGAATCCGAAAAGTCCACCTCTGACTTTGGTTTGACTTGCCTGGGTTTCAAACCTACTTGGACGTGGCATCTGTTGTACCTAGTAGCAGTACAATACAACGTGTATCATCCCAACAACATCTACATTAAACGAGTTCGCTCTGAGTATTGTTTTCTAATCAATTTTTTCTGATTCCAAGTTTTCCTTGAAGATTGTGTAAATTGCTCTAACGCACAGTTTGAACACATCACGCAGGCACTTGTTAATCAATGTTAATATAACTGATAAACGCACAAATCTATGAAGCGAGATAAACATGCAAAATTTGGCACTTGTGTCAGCAATCACATGAGATTATTAGCACCACATGCTTTAAAACTATGGATACCAGTGGCGAAGGCTCCATACAAACTCGATTCCTACGGACTTCCCGTTGAAAATGACAGTCAATAATGCCTACTGACTGTACCATTGGTTTTTCTCCGGGCTAGCTCCGGCTTACCTCTTGGAAAAATTCACCCTCCGCTACTGATGGACACAGTGACGTATTAGCACCGTCTAGTACACAAAAACAGGACAAACGTAACAACCCTTTTAAAGGTTTATGGAAGTAAAAAAATTGTAACTAATTACGTAGTAATCGTAGTATTACTTAATAGTTTTCTTACGCAAGCCGGGCTTCTAGGCTTGTATGATAGGCACGCCACAGTGTACTTGGTTAGGTAGAGGTAGAACAATGTATAAAATAGATAATATGAATAAATAAATTAGTGTTAACGTAATAAGCAAGAACATAATATTGTATTAATTGACTTTTAATTAGAGGCAATTTAGTAGCTATTCAATTTATCTAATTTTTAATTTAACATTAAGGCTTTAGTACAAAACACGCCTGGATATCAAACACCCTGTTGTTTTAAAGACTTGCCAAATTTTAGGAGGTAATAAGGTCCACGAAACTGAACAACTTTCCTCAAGGAGGTCGAAATCTGAAAACGAAAATAAACTTCTCATACAAAAATGAGTCAAGTGACCTGTCACTTTTTATGAAAAGTCAATTTTCAATTTTCATATTTCGTCCACGAGAAATTCACCCGCAACTTCATACAGAAGCAGTAAGAAAGCAGTCTTCTCGTTACCACAAACAAACATTGAGTTGATTAGGTATTTTGAATTATCTGTGCGCGAATAGACAAAATATTTAAAATAGGTAGTCTTGTAATATTCATAATTCTCAATAACATGTCTGCTTAAAATAGGTATGTACCTATGTAACAGCTGACAATTTACGATCCTATTGTTTAATGTCCAATGTAATTAAACCCTCGAGTGAATTTTATCACCATTGATATAAAGACGAGTTTTTATTACGACGGGCCATTTTAGACTGGTTATCCACATGGCAACAGCTAAACATCACGGTCAATTCTCGTTTGGGTAATGTATTATGTATGTACGTTGTAAATTTTAATTTAAAATACCGGTTTAATGTGTGGGTAGTCACTGATTGTAAATATAAGTAAGGTCATCCATCTGTTTGCAAATATGAGACTAGATAAGGTACGTCTCGACTTGAAGTTTGTACGAACGCATTATTTCAGAAAAAAAAAAATGTTTTGGCCCATAAACTAGGTAGCTAGGTATCGCAAGAAAAAAAACACAGGGGCACTCTTATAGTCCGATGGGACGGCAATCCGACACGACCGGAGAGAGATCAGGTGCAGGACCAAAGGCTTTACGTGCTTTCCGAGGCACGGAGCAAGTGATAATTAATTTATAATACGAACTTACGAAAAGTAAGAGGTGCGCGAGCCTTGGTTTCGAACTTGAGACCTCTGACTTGCCAGTCAATGATCATACCATTAGGCTATCACGACTCAAATGTATGTATCGAGTATTAATGTTATAATAATCTTTAAAGTCTTCATACTTCCACTATTTCGGGAAAAAAAATATAGCAACATCGGGGAAATTAAAAAATCAACTAACCCGTTAAGTTCGAGTACATAGATAACATCATGGATTAATTTTTTAAATAATTTATAGTTTTAAACACATTACGTCACAGTCACGAATCACTAAATAAATTAAGTATCTTTGCTTATTTGGATATTATTATAGGTATATGCATAATTCAAACATTTTCTAAAAAATAAATAGAAACAAAATATGTATATTAATTATGTGAATACAAATATAGATACTTACCTACATAATATTATAAATATTATGTTCACTATTTATTGTTATAGAATAGATTATTTTAAATTAAAACCGGTTTTGCCATTAGGTACCTACTTGTCCAATACAGCGCTTATGATTTTATTTAATTTAAGGAAAAATAAACTAGGCGTGGGATGAAACGATTCTATTATTTCATTTGTTTTTGGAATTCTAGTGAATTGTGTTTATAAGAATCAGTCAATTAAGATTCCCTTTGAGTTAAGAATTTCATTATTAATTGGTGTTTTTCAAAGCAGCTACTTTTATGGATTCTGCATGAAGAAAAGGCTGTTTATAAATAAAAACAAAAAAACATGAAAAACTCATTGATTGATTTGATAATTTCTATAATCTGCGCTGCAGCATAACAATTTTGCTGTAGCATCGTGCTGTTTGGATAAAGGATGGGGGGGATAGGTTCGGATAAATGTATTTCTTTCTTATCTATCAAAACTGTTAGATAATTGTTTCGAGTTTCACACTTTATTTTCACTTTAGATAAAATCGACAGCGAGATTATTTATTGACAACCGGATGATGTTGCCCGACTATTCTGATGCCTGTCAATCTCACTCAAGATTATTGCAATGTCGGATTAAGGAGTGCATGTATCAATGTATGTGTTAGTTAGTACATTTATTTTGGTTTAAGGTAAGATTTTTTCAGTTTTGAAACGGGCCTATACATATAATCTATCGATGTTATGAACAGCATTGGGTTAGCCTGTATTCCACCAAAGATACTACTCAAGTGCCCAATTCCGCTAATTTTTACGTTCTTTAATGGTGTACGACTGACTCGTTGATCTCGTGGTAGCCAGCGCGACTGCTGAGCCCAAGGTCCTAGGTTTGATCCCCAGGTCGGGCAGTGTTATTGGGTTTTTCCATTAGAAAAATCTTTAGTAGCAGCACAGAGTCTTGAATTGTGCCCGATTAATGGCAATAGACTCCTATTACATAGAAATAGAACTTATAACATAGCCGGCGATACGTGTTTGTACTGCATACACCTCTGCCTACCTGCTATGGGGAATACAGGCGCGAGTCTACGTTACATTTCAATGGTGTATCAGTAGTGTATCGATGGAATAGTTTTCGCCATTTTACACAATAGCAGAAAACCATATGACGAAAATTATTCTATCGACAGTTTAACACGCTATTGACACACCATTGAAGTGTTTAGAAATTGACAGATTTGGCCCCAGATGGCTTGCGTACGACAATTGTATTTGATATAAATAAATCAATATTTTACCTGTGAGTGTGCACATCCTGCGACTGTTGATGTCTTGCATTACTTGTCGCATCAGCCCGCCAAGTGCCTTAGCTTCGCCAGAAATAGACTGCTTCGACAGCCATTCTGTCTCTAGCTCCATCGATAACTGGACAAATAAAAAAGAAGAAATTTGTAAGAGACAGTAATTTACTTCGAAAAAGGAATTAAAAAATTTTACGCACCAACACTGCAATGTGATTTTTTGATTATAGATAGTCTATGGGCGAAAAGATTCTTAAGAAACTAAAACAATGGGAGTGAACTACGAGAAAAAAGCTAAAACGATCATGAATTCTACTATAAAAGAAGCTCTCCAGGTCGTCGATTATATTTCGTTTAGGACAATAAGTTGCGTATTAAAATTGAAATGTGTAAATGCAATTCGAAAGATAGTGCCTTGTTTACTATTCCCTTCCTAGTTCAACTATTCATATGTCCCCATTTGTAACTTTGATTCTATTATTATGGTAAAGAGGATTCCGAAGAAATACATATATTTAAGATACAATTGTTACTAGTGCTAGTATAGATCCATTTTCGTTCAAGAAGTTTCTATTTACCTAAGCCATTTACGAACGTACTGGCTAAGTGAAGTAATACAATTTTATCATAATTACACATGGGGTCAATGTGTGAAAGGTCGAATGGATTCCGTGTGAGTTAACAGAATCATGGCGCCACCTTTATTAAACCAATGAAGGATATTATTGATAAATGTTATAAAACAGCAAAACATAACTGGGTATATATCATTTTAAGATGTTGCTGCTAATCTTTTTTCTCCAAGTAGATATTTTTATTAAAAAAATGGTGGTAGAGCCATGATGGTTACAGCACGAAATGGTTTGGCTTAAGTAATGGGGTTGTATTTCGTAAGGTCAGTAAAAAAAAACCGGAGTCCCAATCCTCCAAAGGCCGGTAACGCCTATGGGCGGCAGTGATCACTTACCATCAAGTGACCCGCGAATGTTCGTTTGGAAGGAGTTCCATAAAAAAAACAACACAGGCATCTCAGGGAATTTATTTTTTTCTTTCTATCCGTATTTGTCCAAATACTAAACAAGAGATTTTGGCGCAGTTGGCTAAATCGCATAAGACCAAGCGATAAAGTTCTATGTCTTTTCTAGCCGATCGGCTGTTGTTTTTTTTTTATTACTAACCAGATATTCTGTAAGCTTCTTGACGAGCGGTTCTAGATGCACAGTCCTTGCCCAGGCATCGCATACAAAGCACAGGTTGAAGTAGTATGCATTGCGAGCATATTTCTTGTTGTCTATCCGTACCGGGAAACCCAAGATTTTCGAACCGAGGAGTGTTCTGGAAAAAATAAAAAAACCGGTTTTTAATATTTATTCGAAGAGATTATTCGTTTTGTAGCTTGTGGCAAATCTACTTTTCTAGGTAAAATATTAGTACGCAAACAAGAGCGTAATAAAATAAAATAAATAAATAAACGAAATAGAACCATAATGCAACAAAAAAGGTTCGATAGAGAGAAATAGAGAAAACATAACTGAATTTTAAAATCATTCAATAACGTAAACTTTTGCTTCCACAATAGTGTCTGCAGCCCATATCGGTACAGGCAGAGTTTCAACACTCTCACTATCTACGATCTATTTACAATATGGGCCCAGGTAGTTTTATGGTTACCTGCCTTACGTTACAAACAGTTCATTAATATGTAATACGTATTGTCAGAGTATTATGAAAAAGGCACGTGTTTTAATACGAACCCACCTTCCCAAAATCAAGCGTCGATGTTTCTGATCGAAACACACGTCAATCATCAAATGATCGAAACTTTCGTCAATTGTTTCGTTTCAAAGGTGACTTAACCAACGAAAAAAAAGAACAAACGTGCGATCCGTCTCTGTTCGAATTTCGGAGTAGGGTAAGGTCAGTATGTAGTATTGTTGTACATCTCCAAAAATAAGAAACCATGATCTTGATGTCTAACGCATTTTTCCCAACAGCCGCGGCCGGTGCAACTGCGTGCACGCAAGTTAGTGTAACTGAGCGGAACTGTATCAACGGTTGGTTATATACGTTAATATTACCGTTTTGAAATCAGACGCAGACAGGTTTAGAGTGTATGCTTTTATTATACGAACGTTTGTGGTAGTTGTTGATGAAGGTATTTTGGCCCGAAAATAAAGTTATTAACAAAGTCTTTGTTTGATCTTCGAAGAGTTTTGGATAGATTTTAGCTATGAATCGTGATGACATTATGCTTCAAAAAGCAAACTCAGTATTACAACCGGGCTGGATGCTTTTGAAGCGCTTTCTTGACTAAACCAGTTCAAATTCACGAATGTGTTACAGTATTATTGCAATTACAATTAATTATTTTATCTATGATAGCGTTTGCCATTAGACAGTGGCGTCTGTCTAGCCTAGATAAGATATTTGACACAATAGATAGATTTACTACTGCTCCTCTTCCATTTTATAAATCCGTGTCCATACAGATTCTGTACCATTTTCATGGTTTCCTAAGTAAACCATGGAAATTTTATAGTTTCTTCATGTCCATCTGTCTGTAACAGTCATTTTACATACAGATTATCAATGCTAGAAATCTAAAATTCGGCATGAATAGCCATAATTAATATGTAGGTAGGTAGGTAGGTATCTAGGCATCTATATTGCTCTCCTCTATAGGTAAGGGATATTTCTTTAGGTAAGTAAAAGTACGTAGGTATTACCTACTAGGGGATATTATCATTTGTACTTCTATTCTGTTCTGTGGTATCATTTAAAAAAGCTTGCTTTAAAGATTAAACATTTTTGGTGAAAGGAAAAATTTTCGAATTAGTATCTAAAAATGGCAAACAAAAAATTTATAAAATAATAAGTTACTAAATTAGGAAGGTAAGAGATTCATCTTATCCTACCTACCTACCTTTATAGACGACTTTTCTAAATTAAGTGTGTTTAAGACGTCATCATGCCTATAGTTTATAATACTGTGTCATTATAATAGGTACTGTGTGTGTCATTATATTAATGATTTATGAATGAAACCTACATTTTAAATAAAATACTAATAGGTAGGTAGGTAGGTACCTAGATATGTATACCTAATGTAAATGTTTATGCTAGGTATATAAATGAATGGACGTATCACGTAGGCAAATAACCGAGGAAAATCAATCGTGTATAAAACCAATTCACTTTGAACCTACTTTTCATTTACGCATGCATTATTATTTTCAAGCAGTGAAACGCATAGGTAAACTAAGCTGCTTAGCAAATTCAGACAAATAACGAATAAAAAATAAATGATATCAACAATTTCTATACTTATGTTTACAAAACATTCAATGTTTATGTCATAATTTAGCAAATTAGCGACTACCCACAATAATACTTACACTGTCAAAGTGCATCTCTGTAGTTGTACTTTTGGTATGATGTAGTGGCTGACTGTATCAAAAATATCTTTCGATATATAATTTTCTGGCACTTGGCATGTTATCTTTGGGCCAGCGGTCGGGTGAAATTCACACAAAAATATACATCGAATCGGCCCTTCCTGTCCACAACCTTCGTAATACTTCACTTTGCCATCCATCGTCAGCACATAAACTGCAATTAACACATCACTCACATATTCACACCGAAACAATACACAAATAAACACTTAATATGCTAAAACTATGTTACAATAGTGACACGCTAACATTATTTTCATATACGTAAATAAAAACTAGTTTTTCGCACAAATCACGCGCACACTCCTTCCGCAAGTAATAATCGACTGACGTAATGATGTAATTTTTATTGTGAATATTTTGATTGTACAAGTGACGTTTCGGGTTAATGTTGCCAGTAGAATACGACGAAATTACCCGACAGCGAAACAAACAACAAAGAAAGTCCCTTAGTCAATTCATCAATTTTAAGCTTCATTAGTACAAAATATTATCTTTAAAATTGTGTAAAGTTCAAGCAAACTCAAAATAAATATTTAGAATTTTCGTTTCATAATTTCTGGACGTTTGCATTTGACACACTGTCATGTCATGTCGTTGTCACTGAAATGTCAGTTACAGTCAATGTCATTTCTTTTGTAATTATTTAGATTTTTGAGAATAAATAAAATGGACAAACGATCTTGTAAATTGTTAATTGCGGCGACAGGTAGCGTAGCTGCCTTAAAAATACCGATTCTTGTTAAATCTCTATTAGAAATACCAGAAGATGAAATGACTTATGCATTTGAGGTTATGTTTATCTTGTGTGAGAAGTAACAATAAGTAATCGTAAAATTGTTATAATCTTTTACGGAAACTTTATTCTTTGTAGGTGCACCTTATAGTCACAGAACATGCTAAACATTTCTTCAAGATGTCGGATTTGCCGACGGACGTGAAGGTGTATGATGATAGTTTGGAGTGGCAGGCATGGAAGCAAAGAGGCGACCCAGTTCTGCACATCGAGCTCGGCAAACTTGCAGACATGATGGTAATAGCGCCACTAGACGCCAATACCCTAGCCAAAATGTCTCAAGTGAGTACTTTGTTATTGCACAAGAATTGGTCTAAAACAAGAAATGTTTAGTTCAAAACAAGGATAAAAACTGCGCAATTTTATTCTTTTATAGCCTGTTAATAATTGTTGATAAGTTTATTAAATTTAAATATGAGTAAAATAATTTATTGAGACAGTAGCTTGTTACAAATCATTTTTCCTATTAATGTCAAGATTTTCTGGAAGAGAAGTCAGATCTGATTAAGACTTGTCTTTGTTATTTACATTATTTGTATATTGTTACACTTTTTGGGTCTTGGTTATTCCTTTTATCCATCCTATAGTTCCTTTTATTTAACTGTGTTTGTCCATCTACCTCGGACAAAGTGAATTATACAATAAAGGATTAGTAACTAACATTAAACTCATAAATCAAAAATAATATCCTATCTTAATATCATTATGTCAAATATGTTTAATTTTTTTTTGACAATTCTGACACCGGTACTTGTAAAAAGCAGCTTCAGCAGCTAGAAAATATTTAAGAACACTAATGGCCAAATGCAAGCAATACTAGTTGTCGTAGCAGCTGCAACTGTGGCCATTTTTTTTTTTAAATGAATGAGTCTTTATAAAAGATGTATGAGTGTTTGAGCTAGCCCATAATAACTATAGCTTAGTATATAGTTATTATAGCTTTATAAAAACTATATTCTATTGCAGGGAATATGTGACAACCTCTTAACCTGCACAACCAGAGCTTGGGATCTTGGGAAGCCGCTGTTATTCTGCCCGGCAATGAACACACGTATGTGGGAACATCCAATCACATCACAGCAGATCTCTACTCTGAAAGAGTGGGGCCATATTGAAGTCCCACCCATTAATAAGAAGCTTATGTGTGGTGATACAGGAATAGGAGCCATGGCTGAAGTTGAGACTATCATTGAGGAAATTAAATGTGCTGCTGATAAGAAATTTAATGTTCATTTTGATTGAAGTTTTTTGACTGATTTCATGGTGCTTTAAAAAGAAAATTTTAAACAGATCTGCGACCTAACTAGTCAAATAAATTTAAGATACACATTTACATTAAATGATAACCAGTCTCTCTTAAATAACACATAATATTGTTGCTGTCAAAACAAAAAGTTGTATGACAAAACCTTGACAGAACTTTTTGATATGACGGCGCCAGATTTGTGACTGGCTGTAGGATGCCCAATCGGCTGGGAAAACAATAGATTTTAATTTTATGCTTATAAATTGTCAGAAAGAAACAAAGAAAAAAACATTCTCTTGCTAAGTTTTGATCAAAGGTTTTGATTTGAATTCGGTATTAATTTATTGGTAAATTTTGTAACACATAATTTTAGCATAGTTACTCCTACAATTTGGCAGATCTTTAAAGCAACAGGGTGTATAAAATTGGTTCAATATCATGTGCTAACTAGCGAGCTCTGGATGACCGCTAGAGTCGTGTTTCCTTTGCAGAGTTAATAAATACGTACTGTATGAGCGCAGCAATAGGGTTCAATATTCAATGAACGAATATTTCAATTTACGTCCTATCTCGCACAACCTTGACAAGCTAGACTTTTTCTACCGAAGGGGACTTTTTCAACGCGGGAACTAAATGTTTAATACAATTTTTGATTGAATTGCTTTCACTATAGAATTGAATTTTGGCATGAAGATATAAGGCATTAAATTGTTTGGGGCTTAATTTTTGGACATTTTTAAGGTTCTCTAGTGTTTATATAGTATGTTTGTGGCCCAAAAAACTGCTAATAATAAAGTTAATTACTTAACCACATTTTTCAATGCACTTAAATACTCTTAACATTTCATTAATTTTACTAATAGTAGGTTACGCACATAGAGTTTAAGATTGCACTTTTTTATGCTAGTTTCTCTGCTAATCAGAAACTTCAGACTTCCCACAAATTAAAGGAAATATTTTTATTGAAGCGGTTGTGGTGCTGTGGTATCGTGATTATCGTGATCATTAAGTTTGGTTTGTATAAAGTTAGTGCTAGATTTTGGTAGTGATAGGTACCTATCTTAAAAAAACTAAACGCTAGATTAGAGTGGTGGAGTTTGACCTAATCTCTCAACACTTGATTTATTTGAGAAAACGCTTTTGCCCAACAGTGGGGCAGTATGGACTGGTTTATTTATTTTAATATTTTTATTAATAATTAAAAGCCTCTTGCAAGTTCCGGTTTGTATTTTACACTATGAGGTAATAAAACAAGTTAAATATTCTTATTTTTTAAATTTAGACCAAAGATATTATTATCAAATTGTTTTTGTTGATAATTAAATTAGGCTTAATATAAATAAAAATTATAGTTTAAATATAAAATTTGAGTATTTGCAACGTTTTCAAATCAATTATATTGTATTAGAGATCTAATAGCTAAAAATAACAAGCGATCACAATAGATCTTCTTACACACAATAGACTTTTAACAGACATAGCACTAAACGAAATAATATTAAGACTTTTATAAAATATTTTTCTATATTTTTTGCTTTATCTAATAACATGAACAATGGGTGTATGTAGCACTGGGATATGGGAAATACTGCTGGGTGTTCATGAAAATAATACTCAATAAAGCCACCAGCTAAAGTCACTGAGATAAATATTTTTTAGCAAGTGCTTTGGCTTAGACATGTTCCCGTCTCTGTCTTGCACTTGATGTATGACAGTTGCGAGACAGTGACAGGGATATTGCTAAACCAAAGTGTGTGCAAACTAAAATCTATTTATCTTAATGTTTATTGTTTATGCTTTTCTATTATCTTGTTTATTAATATAATATATTTTAAATGTCTAAGAAAACCTGTGAAACCATTCTGGTATGTTGTTTATAGTTTACACAAATATATAAAATTTGAAAAAATATTTAAATAAAATCACTGTTCATTAAATGTATGTTTTATTTATTGCATCCGAATACTGTTTCTAAGCTAGCGTACATGCGATACTAACAAAACCTCAGAAATCGAATACAAACTATACATACGATAACTATACACAAAAACATTTCTATAAATTTCTACTAAACTTAAATAATTTACCTAGTACAGGTGAAAGTATTATATTATTAATATTAATCAAATAATTGCAGAAAATTAATAAAATTATACTACTTTTCACATTTCTAGAAAGTAAAGAAGATAATTGTATTTATTAGTTAATATTAAATATATTATAGCACATGAATTATTAAAATATTGTAATACTATATTATAATTACGTTGCAGTTGGTATAATCAATTTATACTGACTTGTCAACCATGCCCAGGACTATGAGTGTTATAGACCTGTCCAGAATACGAAAATAATAATTGTAAACAATCTTGACATGTCTTTTTTTATATTTTTCCTTGAAAAATTAATTTGATGTGATTATAAATGAAATTCCTACGTTTAATTTCCATAAAACAATGAATTACATTTTATTTGTGAATTTACAATTTATAATTTGCATATTAGTAATAAAAGACGTATCAAGATTGTTTACATTTAATATTTTGGTATTCTGGATAGCCTATAAGTTTATGAATAGTAACCGCCATATTAAAAAAAAACTACAAATCTTTGAAACCAATTAAATTTTCAATAGGTTTTGTTATACTCTATGCAAAACATTTTTCTTCACATCTTTGTAAAGCATATTTTCAAGAATCAGTTAACAGGTATTGACGTTTCGATTCTTAGTAGTGCAACGAATGTTGCAACAAATAGTAACGATACTTTTTAATACATTTATCTGACGTATTTTAATAAATAAATTCTTATAATAACAAAATTCAAGTTAATCTTAGATTGCTGGATCACCGTCAAGAGAATTCTGTAAAACATAATGACAAAATTAACATCAAACTTTAATAAATTAATAATTCTTTACCATATCTTGTTAAAGGGATACTTATCGACCTTATGGAAACACTTCTTGACAATGATGTGGGTAATCTATGGACTTTACCCCGCGATTCTACCTCTGGTGGGGTAAATGGTGGGTAAAATAAACTATACTTTCACCTGTACTAAGGAGTACAGTATGCGCAATCTTACTAAGCCAGGCTGAAGCTAGGCTTTTATGGGGGGCCGTGGCCACCCCAAGATGGTCTACCGATTCGAATTTCTAATCGAATTGTTCGCGCACTATGCGTATTCGCATCTCTTTCCTCACTAGCTCAGTTACAATCCCCCCCCACTTCGTCCCTTGTGATCATTTAGTCCCCTAAAATGTGAACTGTACGCCGTTAGTGACAACTTCAGCCCAGCCTAGTAAGTTTGAGCTTACTAAGTAATAATATTATTTCAAATGTATAACTTCAGAAATCTTATCGTATCAATAATACAAAACGTATTAATAAGATTAAATAATATGGCTACGGTTCATTTTTGCGATCATCTCGTTCGTGAATTTTGTTGTTGTGCGATTACATTTTAGATAGCATCTTTAGCACCACACGCAGTTGTGTCCATGTCTCATTAAATTTGTGGTTACTGCAGTGACAAAACTATTAGAAGATTCAAATTTGCAGACTTTCTCTCCAAAAAATAATAAGCATAAAATTAGTGGATTACGACATAATAAACACCATTTTTTTGTAAATTTTCTTTATACGAGATGATCGTAAAACTAAACCGAAGCAACAATTTGTGCATGTTTTAATTGTTGTATAACATAACCCTGTATATTTTTACAACTCCCGAACGAATTTTAAACTTGTCATATGACTTAGCGAATTATACTTTTAAAAAGCTAACGTGCGGATAAGCACCTCTATAGAATAATGTAAGACAGAGCCGTATGAATTGAAAACCTATAGTACCTTCATTATAAAAAAAGATTCCCAAAACGAAAATTAAAAAGATAAAATAAAAATTAAAGTAATAAAGTTCTAATCGAACAGAATTAAAAACGTTCTGTTTTTAACAATTATCCATAACTATACGATTTTAATTCATACGAGCACCGGCTAGCAGTAAGTGCATAAGCATCAATATATTAAATATTCACTGGATCCATTAAATTATTTAACTTATTTATTTGAAATTATATTGTAAAAGTGCCGATTCCAGTTGTAATATTATATATATACCCTAAACATTATATTGCCCGCTTAAATGCTCAAGTAGCTCGATTAAATAGATAATAATATAAAAAATACAATATTTACACTTTTCTACTTTATGGGGATATAGTACTGAAATTGGAACTTTCACAGGCATAAAAAAACATTATGTACAATAACTAAAATAACTTATTTCCATATCAAATATTAATCAAATCTTTACCAGATCAAATAAAATCGAGAAAGGAGTTTGTATACAAAACTTAGTCTAATTGGAATAGGATCGTACAAATAATTACAGCTATAGTGTCATGTTACGACTAATATCAGGATATATAATATAATTATATAACACAATCGTTGCAGACGTGTGGAATCAATATTAAATACAAATTGTATAAATGATACAACATCTATCGACTTGTTTGAGAGCTTATTTGAGCTGAGAATGCAATAAAACCCATTTTTAACTCTATACCAAAGTGGTAGAGTTCACATTCTGGTAGCAGCATTATTTCAAAGATCAGCTTATTTTAATTAATAAGTTTATTTGAAAAAGTGCTTCTTCAATAATTTCAGCATTACAATACTGATACAATATAAAAAATGTTGAAATACTGAAATATTATGACAGCCTTAGATGTCGCATTAAGTAATAAAAAAATTTGAACTATCACAAGTAGGTAAAAATGCTATATCGTAAATGCGTATGTACCATACTATAATATTATTACTAAAAATCGTTTATTGGTTCCTAATTATGTGTACATATATAAGGACACTGTTTTTATTACCTAAATTATATTTAAATTGAAAAAGTCGTGGTACAAAACCTGTGCGTCTATTTAAAAGGCCATTTTTTTGTTCTAGCGGGACTAATTGCCCATAACTTTGTCTATTTTGCTGTTAAATGTGCGTGTTTTGGTCCAATTTGTGTGTATATTGAGATTCGTTAGGTTTCCAAAAACGTTTGCCAAAAAGGAGATTTATTTCTAGACTCGATATTATTCAGCTATGGGCGTGTAAACGATACTAAAAGCTAAGCTTTCGTATAAAATTAAACACATGTAAATTGTATCGTAGCAAAATACTGGTTACCGCTGTCGCGCGTGGAATGGAATGAATCGTGGGCGTATCAAATTTTAGTAAACTTACACTACATTGCACCCATTTTCGGGGTAATTATTTTTATTAACGGCAACATTTTTCAACCGCTGCGACATTCAAATTGTCTGTTATATTTGGACGTTTTCAACTCCACACCTTTTAGGCCATTTTTCTAACGCTATAAGCCAATAACATTGATTATATATTTAAAAAACTTTGTTAAGTATATAAGTGCAGTATACGCGTTACAAAATAGGCACATCGTTCAAACGACGGTTTCGTTTTGTTTATCGAACATGGCTCTCGTGTACTTCGATATAACATCGTAAGTAGACTTGATGAGTTCGCAGCGTTCCTCTATCTCGCAGTCACTCGGCGCCACTCTATACGTCGACTTTTTCCTATGACTCTCTACAGTGACGGGAAATTCCGTGAGGTTGTCCTCGATATTGTAGATAGCTATCGATTGTTTTTTGTGGACCATCTCTAGGTCTTTGCGGCGCTTTTTTTTGTTGACGTCTGTGTTGCATCGTGCGTTGATTGATTTGACGGCGTTTTGTACGGGCGAGTCCAGTGCGTCACTGGAGTCGAGTTCGTATCATACATCCAGTTCTTCGAGTCCCTTGGACAGTCGGTGTGAGTTGATGCGTCGTCGATGCGAGCGGCGCACGGCGTCAGCGCGGCGATAGGGTTCGCTCCGTAAGCCATGCAAGATGTCCTCCAACGCGCCGTTGTAAACCTCGTCTTGGTGAAGTAGTTTCTTTTCGCCGACGGCCTGAGATTTCGTTTTTAATTCGTTGATTACAGCCTCCTGTGGGATGGAGAGAAACTATTAATGTTTGGTCAATATTTTGTTGAATTTGGGTACCTACGGGTTCTAAAATGACGCTACATTAGGGTACATATAAAAACATGCTTAGAACTACAATATTTTTGGAAAAATACCTATCTACGTATAAGCTATGGGAAATAAAGGGGTTTATTGATAAGATAAAACCAATGCTGATAGCAGATAGAATTCAAAGATTTAAAAAATAAATTTTAAGTTACATGAGAGAGCAATATGTCTGCAGCTTTAAATGAGGATAATAAGAGATCAAATCTACTTGAGATAGATTATAATTAGCGTAGTAAGTAAACACATTCCCTGTTAGGTTCCATGCAAGTGCAGCGTTAACACAAAATACAATTTTACACTCAATAAAAAGTATATAAAGTATCCAATCCAAACTATAACAATTTTTTATTATACAAGCGACATACAGATAGACAAACCTTTCAATTTATACGACTTGAACAACGGAAATTAGCCAAGGTTAAAATCGATTCGATCTGTATGACACCTGCCTTATATTTACGTATAATAATATATACTTTTAATAAGTTAAAAAATATACCTTAAAAAATAACGAAATGAATAAATAATGTAGTCGATATTTTTCATTACTGGTAACCCAAGTAAACTTATCTTTATGGTATAAATCAAAATTACTCCTCTGTTGGCTTAAGGGGTCCCCATTTACCACAACATGTCCCCCATGTTTCCGAAGAGTGATTGGGGAAAGACCGTACTAAATACTAACACCCAGCGCCATCTGGCGGTAGGCAAGAAGTACCTACTTAAATTGTAATTAATTTTCTTTTACAATTATTAATGTCGGCAGAATAATTTGACATAGATTTTAATTTCCCATTTATTTTTCATTATATCCATTAATTGCATACTCAAATAAGTTGGCAAAAAATTATATTGTTATTGGAAAAGACCAAATATATAAATCTTAAGAAAATATACCACTTATTTATTAGCATATTATATTTAATATATTCTATGGTTGGAGAGCGACCTTGGAGCATCGCAAATCGCTGTTTATATAATCTGTTCTCAGAGCATTGAAAAACATACTTTATTTACATTTAATAACTATTAAATTTCATTGATAAATTTAAAATTTTCTGCCGAGCCATCCGCAAGAGGGCGCTAGGTCTTCGTTCCTGTTTTTGAAAAATATACTTTATTTCAATTACATAACTATTAAATTACATTGATACATTTTAAATATTCTGCCGTGCCGTCCGCAAGAGGGCGCTGGCTGTTAGTTTTTGTGTAGTCTTGCAGTGGGTTAGTAAAGTGCAACCAATTGTTGACCAGTTCCAAGCGTATATGCTATGCCTATGACATGTGTAGTAATAAGTAACTTATATGTACAGTCAGCAACAACTGTGTATCAGTTAAAGATACAAAATACCGAATTTTTGATCAATGAAGACCTTGTATGCCGTTAAAGTTCTATTGCCATAAACCGGGCACAATTCTAGATTCTGTTTGTCTGGAATTGTGCCCGGTTAATGGCAATAGGCTCGCCCCCTATTACATGTATGAAAGTCAAGTCAATATTGTTTACATTTTTAATTTTGTAGGGTATAGTTTCAAAAGCGTCCAATGAACGCTCATTGAACTACACTAGTTGACTTTATATGAAATTGCAAATGGAATAGGGAGTAGTAACTTTCAGAACCTCTCTGATAGCAAAACAAATTAATTAGTTTTGTAAAATTAATTATTGACACAACATTTTGCTGCCAACTGTACTTCTAAATTCGTTTCGTTATTGAGTTTTACATATAGGTGTTGTTGTATCACGGCTGAAGCGGTGGTAGGGTTTTCATTAAATATAAACTTGCTATAACGAACGATTTTACCTAAGCGCGTAGTAACTAATGGCCTAATCTAAAAAAAAATAACTATAATATTATTTAAATCTTAATACTTTCAGAAAAATACTGCTAAGAAACCTAATTCCTAACGACGAAATATTTTCTGAATATCACGGGTATCTATCTTAATACCCTCCAAATAAACAAATCTTAGAAAATATGCCCCGTTTCAACATCATACATCTATTGCAATCTCTAATACCTGTCTGTTTCAACATTTGAACATTTTTAAAACATTTTAAAATTTCATATTGACGTTTCCCTCCATAAAAGTTCGTATTGATGTCAAACGTCAAAATAGCATTCAAAACTTACGCGTCATTTAAAATTTCGCGTTCAGTGTTCGGGTTGATTTTAAAACTTAATTTCTTTTTCAAAATAATTTTAATATCAGTATTCATTTTAAACCTAAAACTGTCAGTAAAACAAGAGTAGCTGTAAAACAAGATGCAATCTTCAATCGTTAACGACTTAAAAAGAACTTATAATACATGGAATTGCCAGTCAACTAAACTCACGAAAATCGAATAGATCAAATTTGACAGCTGTCAAAATATTTTACGTAATATCAATAGTAAGTTTTATTTTTTGGACAAGGTGCGATTTAATAAAGATGTTTTACTTATTTAATTCATTTGAAATATTATTATTATTCATTGAATAAAAACTTGACTCTGGGAAATCCACTTGATTGAAAAAAAAGGAGCCAATAGTAGTAATATTTACATTTGTTGATTTAATAAACTCTCTGAGAAATTTGTTTCTTCAATAAATGTCAAATCTGACCAGTTCTATTTTCGCAAGTGTAGCTTGTAGAGATTTTACTTGTCATTAACAATTGAAGATTCAGTCTTATCTAGTCCCTTAATCCCACCATAGACACGCGTTCTACTTTTCTCTAAACCTATCGTGGCAGGGTTACTATGACATGGGCATGCTAGGCGTGTGTTATCGAAACCAATCCGTGGTGTTCCCAAAACATGCTGATGCTATTTCCTTTTCGATGATACATTAGTCACTCTTTGTCCTAAAATTGGTGTGTAATTGCAGTAGTGGCTTGTTTCAGTGAAGTTTGATTAGTAAATAATTAAAAAAAGATTGTTGATTAGTTAAATCTGAGATTTTCTAAAAAAATAATCTTATGCTCTTTGATATTGATTAATATTCACACTTGTTATGAGAAGTGAATTCTGTTAATCATTTGTGTATTTAAGATAGGTTTATATAGAATTCAAAACACTTTATATTTTTTTCAACATAATGTTTTGTTTAATACATTTTCGCACAATAAACAAATATGCTCTCAATCACGCAAAAAATCAGAGACAAAACTTTGCCCACGCAATTACAGGGCAGTATTTAGTAAGTAATATCTCTGTCATACGGTATTCAAAGCTAGAGAGTAGAAGAGACAAACATAGACTGTTCGCTCTTACAAAGATTGTAATCGACTAGGAATCTTTTTGATGTTTTTTTTTTTGCAGTAATTGGAAGTCTTATTTGTTAATTGTAAATGGATTAATGTAATAATATCAATGTAAAGATAAAATGCATACGTATTTGCATCTTGTGTCAAGAAAATCTTGCAAAAATAAATTAAATTGAACCATCTACTTCCATTACACACCACACACCCCCTTCCTTTGGTTAGTACACACACGCACACAAGTGTTTGCCCGTCAGTGTCAACTCGACTTACTCCTAGGAGTTAGGGCCTCAGGGCCGCGCGGCCTACGAGGCCTACAGGGGCTCTAGACTGTGCCTCAACTGTGACAAGTGTTGCTGCAATAGGCCTGCGCTGACGGCCGCGTAGTTAAACCTCTGTGAGAAAGTTTATGGTGTTACCATCACCTACTACTGGGTCTTGTTGGTAGTTTGTTACGTGAATATGGCAACACTGGTAATTGAGAGGATATTTACTTTAAAAAAGTGAATCTGAAACTCAATATCGTCTTCAACACTTTTTGCTGTATCAAAACTGCGCTATTTGTTTACACCAGTGTTGCCATACTTTCCGTAGAAAATGTTCCACCATCACCACTGACAGCATGTTATATAATGTGTTTTATGTCCAATAATGTTCATGTATCTACCTGTCACCTCAAAATCACAATAAATGCATACTCACTCACTTCTTCAAAGAAAGAGGTTGTAAGTGAAATAAAATCACACCTGTTTTCTTAATCACCTTCAGATTAATAATAAATAAGAAAAACGATAATAAAAATTTACGATAATTTTTGCTTAAGAGATATATTTACACTACCTCGCGTCGTAAAAAAAGAACTATGAAGTGACAACTCTTTAACTTCGACATTAGAACAGTGACGTCATCTGTTCGCAGTGCCGCCTCCGTCTATATAGTAAAGAAAGTTCAAACACTTACGTAGCTTAGTCGTTTTTGGAGTATTTTAATTATGTTTCTTCTTCTTCTTAAATAAAAATATTAAAACAATATAGTCATATATACCTAATATGTCAGTATAACATCACTAGACTGATTGACAGTTTAATTATTGCATAAATTATATTTATATTTTAATAAAATAATAGCATTATTTTCATTCACTTTCTGTTAAAAAAATCATTACCGTTTTGAGCGCCTGAGTCTTATAGAAAACAAAAAAATTGTACCCCACGCGCCACAATTCATCATTCAAATAACGTGGCGTGTAGAGCACAAAAAAATTGTCTGACTCTGACGATCAAAGGTTAATTAAAAAGCATTACTGAAGGTGATTAAGAAAACGCAAGTAAAAAAAAAACAACAACAAAATTAGTGGAAAATATAAGTACATTAATTGAGAAGTCCACTGGCGGCGTAGACAGAATGCAGCAATGAAGCCGTACACTTGATTAGTGCTTGAAATTTAATATTTAGTTCCTATGGCATATTAGGTTAATATCACGCCTTAGCTCAATAATAATAAAGTTCATTTTCCGATGAAACTGTGGTATTTTTGTCCTCTTAATAAAATTGCTGGGGTGAATGAATGTGAATAACTTTTACGTCTTGGGGTACGGCTTTTGGCTTAGAGGGGATACTAAGCTTTTTGGCAAGGGGGGGGGGGGGGGTATCAAATCAGAATTTTTTCCTGTTGGTTTACTTTAATTATCCGGTTAAATGTAAATCCTAGGGTCAACAAACTATACCCAGGGGGGACAGTTGTTCCCCCCACACAAATAGAGAGAGTAGATAATAGAATGTACAACAGCAATGTTGTAGCAATATAATAATATAGTAATAAGTAATAATATAGTTTTCAAATCAGGCCACATTTTAAAATCGGAATAAAAAATAAACTTGAAAACGACTTCAGCATGACTTCATAGATTTATTTTTTAGTCTGTTTAAAAAAAAAGAACTTTGTCTTTAGAAATTCTGAAGTTGTAATTTAATTAGTCTCTGTCCCTAAATATATTAAGTTTTGCACTAATCAAAGTGTAGGCTTCAATTTCTACTTTATATACTGTCCATTCACCTTGGAAGCGTTATGTAGAGCCATCGAAGCAAATCTAATCGTATGCAACATCGATAAAAAGTTCCAGCGTTGTAAAGTATTACAAATATTGAGTTAAATTAGCAATAAGAAATAAATAATATTTCTCGAATTCTCGTGACTTGGATACACTAGTTTTTGAACATATTCCATATAAGATACCATATTAAATTAAATTCTCAACTCAAATCGTTATTCATTGTTAGCATCGATATAGAATCTTATCCTAGTAGTACTACTACTACTGGTACTAACAGTATTACTGGTGGTAGTAGTAATACTGGTGGTAGTAGTAGTAATACTGGTGGTAGTAGTAGTAATACTGGTAGTAGCAGTAATACTACTGGTAGTAGCAGTAATACTACTGGTAGTAGAAGTAATACTGTTGTAGTTGTAGTTGTAGTGGAGTTACAGTTGTACTAGCCCATATTTCGAAACCTACTAGTCTAATACCTAGTACACAGTAAATAAATTCGAATTATGCAAGCCAATAAATGTTTCTCGAAAATCATGCGTCTAACTAAACAACGCTGAAACTGTCGCTATTCGTACATGTTACTATCGTCCTTATCTCTTTACACATAAGTGTTATATTCCCACATACCTGTTGCTTCTTCTGCATCAGTTTAGCTTTGTTAGGGTCGACATGGTCCGCCTGTTGTGCTGCCTGCTCTAGTCTACGACGCTGTTCGTTCTCCGCGTCAGCTTGCTGGAATTGCAAATAATAAATCAGCCCATACAAAAATGCTTACAAATCGGGGCGACAGAGAATTCATTTCTTTTCAACAACACTAATTTCGATTTCATGATTTATACGTTAAAAAATACGTAAAAAAAAAGTTAAATAAAATACGTTAGAAATAAGAAATAGGTAGATATTGGCTTATGGCAATAATTATTCTTATTTCTTCAAATACTCGTTCCTTCTTTTTTTTTATAAGATAATGTTTTTATGAAACAATATAATCTGCTTTTTTAACTACAACTTTTAAATCACTTTTTTTTAACCATGCCATTATAATTTTAGAGAATGGCATTTAGTTCGTCTTACGTAACATTTGCTTGTAAACATACATTAAAGTATAAAGAATTAAAGCTAATATTTTTCTTACGGACCTTGAACGCCCTCGTGAATCGTACGAGCAGCGAGAAGAAAGCGTTGGCGTCGCAGCCGCGCGGCGCCTCGCCGAAGTACTCCACACATGATGCGAATGAGTCCTGGAATTATTCAAATACCAAGTTATTTCTCACTCCTATTCCTTGTAGTATTCTTATAAAGAGTAATTTTTACTTATTTTCGACTACTTATTTAATCTACAAATCCTCAGAGCTCACAATAAAACTAAACAACATTTTTGCATGTTCATCGAGAAGAACATTAGTCTTTTAATGTTCCTAATTGCCTCTCGAAGAGAACTTAAGTTATCGAAGAGCCTAGCCCCGTATAGTGTGTACCTGTGCGTGCTTGGTCTCAGCGCGCAGGCGGCGCAGCTTGTCGTGCGCGTTGTTGAGGAAGTCGCGCAGCACGGTGGGCGCCCCGCGCAGCCCGTCCCGCGCCTCCGCCTCGCGCCGCACGGCCTCCATGCCGCGCTCCAGCTCGCACACGTCGCCGCCCACGTTCTCCAGGGACACTACACAATTTTATCATATTGTAGTCAAACAAACAGGATCACTTTTCAGGAACTATCAACCAGAAAAACTATCTTAGCTTCTCAAAAACCAACTAAGGACCGGAAAAACAATATTGAGATAGCAAAAAGAATCTATCAACCGGTAAATCAATATTTAGACCGGCAAAAACCTCTAAACAGGAAAAAAATCCTTAATTTTGAAATCACAGAACCGATTGGCATAGCATTCAAGCCTTTGGCTTTCCGCGCTAGGTTCCGGTGCGAAACTATTCCAAACAGTTACACTTGCTATTAATGCATGTATTGTAAAACATGATGTTTACCCGTGAAATTGTTTATGAAACTAGTGTTGTGTAACTAATTTTAAGCCACTAATTTCGTAATGTAAATTCGGTTTTAGTGAATTGTGAAATTAAATGTCTACTGTCAGTTTTAACATAATTACAAACATTATTATATACAATTCTGTATGTATATATGTATGTATATCACTGAACTCCTTCTAAACGGCTTGATCGATTCTGATGTTATTTTTTTCAAATAAGACAACAGGTTCGCTAGTTTCTTTATATAAAAATCTAAACTCACCTTGCGCAGCTTTATCAATATACAGCAACTCTGTATCAAAGTTCATCAGCTCAGGGAAGTTCTGTCTAATAGTGGCCACAATATAATGCAGCAGAGACACTCTCTTATCCGTAGACTTAGTATCCATCAGTGTGTCCAAAGACTGCAGCTTAAAACCGTATGCAGGACCACGCTTGCTACTGTTCAAGTAGTTACCGAACGCTAAGATAATTTCTAAAACATTTCTTAATTTGAAGGAGGATTTTACTGAAGACGATCCAGATATGATGGCGTGAATTTGTGGAGTGATTAAGTGTATGTTGTCGAAGAAATTGCCCATGTAGCTCATGATGGACAGTTTGGCAGATATTCTTTCGACTTTAGCTAATTGCATCAAGAATTTGTCTTCTTCTGTGAGTTGGTTGATCGGCTTCTTCTCCGCGACGTATTCTTTGTAAGCCTTTTGTTCGGCTTCTGTGGGGACCATTCGTTGAAGTATTTCGACGCTTTCGAGCGGCAGCTGTTTGAGGTCTAAGTTGTTGATGGCTGCGATAACCTTTTCTACAGGTGTGTCGAGTTTTCTTCTTGATATTGCTGTGAAAGATAATATTTTTTTAAATTATTTAATAATTTTCTTAATTATAAATATTTAATAAGAAATTTGAAAAAACAACTGATACGGATGGGATACGAACCCACGATCTTCGGCGTACCGTGCCGACGCACTAACCGCTGAGCCACCGTATCCCATCAGTTGTTTTTTTCAAATTTCTTATTAAATATTTATATTTAATAAGCTAACATGTGCTAAAACATGTAAAAATTTCAAAAACTTTCTTAACATAAAAATTTTGTAGTAGTAAAAAAGTATTAATAATTACATTTATAGTTTGTAACCTAGTTGAAGATTTATCTTACAATTTTTATTCAGATATAAACACTAAAATGATTAAAATACAATTAAAACTAAAACTAAAAACTAATACTAAAACTAAGGCTAAAACTAAAAGTAAAATAAAAAGAGAAAAACTTAATCTAAAAGACCGCTTCCAGTGGGCAATGTCCCCAAAACGCTGGCTGCATTTTTAGTTGAAGAGATAGTGATCATGAAATTCAAACTTAAAATGAACCGATACACGATTTTTTTGTGCTGGAACTGAAATTGGCATTATTTAGGTAATTTTACTGTGTTAATAAACTTTTTAAACTGCTGCTTGAAAAAGCAAAAGGTTTAAATATTTTTCTGGATCATGAACCTATGTGTTGTCTTACCTATATTCCTGAGCCTAGTGTGTTCCAGCAATGACACAGTGTCAGGTTTCCTGAACCGTTTGCTGGGGAAGGACGCGAGCGTGTCGGTGTCAGTGTCTAGTTGTGTTGAACAAGTGCCTCCGATGCGGAACTTCTCTTCAAACTCTGTGAAGTTGATTCTCCTTCGAGGTCGTTCTTCGTCTAGCTCGTTGAAGATGGTTCCTCGGACCTGGTAAGCAAGATTTTTTATTTTTACGTCTGTCATACGTAGGAAACAATAATTAAAAAAAAAGCAATAAAACCATAGCGTGTCACCCCCACAGATTTCAAAAGTTTAAAACTTTGGCTTTAGACAACTGTTTTTTTTTCACATCTCGTATTAGTTTTGAACCTTCTTGCGACATCAAATGTAAATACATTTTTAACAGTACTTAGTTAATTACCCTACTCTACTAACTATATTTTTAGTAAGCCTTTGCATAATAGTGCGAAGAGTGAAATGCCAAAGGCACAAAACATGTGGTCTAGAAACAAAATATAAGAAGAGCTAACTCACTTGATTCGGTTTGAGCGCGATCCAGTTGAGCGTGGGCAGCTTATACTTAGTGTCGACCTTCCTCTTGATGGTCATGGCGTCCGTGTGCATGGGGGGCGCCATCAGCCCCGGCGCTGGGGGCGCGGGGGGCGGCGGCGCGGGGGCGCACTGAGGCGGGGGCGGCGGCGGGGGCGGGCACGGTGCTGGCGGGGGTGGGGCAGGGGCCAGCGCAGCAGCCGCGGGGGGAGGTGGCGGGGGCGGGGACTTGAACGTGGGCGTGTCGCCGTTGTGCAGGGGTGGGGAGGGGGGATGACCGTTGGTGGTGCCGTTGCACATGGCGTGTGAGGATATAGCACCCACTGGAAAGAAAAATTCACATTGAAGTTGGTTTTAATCAAACAAACCTTTCATAATGATATGAATAAGACTTTTAAAATTAACTATCACAGACTGCTGACATAAATTATTTATATTCTACATGTCTCTTTAAACTAAATTGACGCTACATTTTATTTTTCATAATTTTGAAAAAGTACGCTAAGACAATCTCTATTTCTTGACACAAATAACCATTTACAGAAAGAAACTTCTTCTTTTTCTTCTTATTTTTGGCAACAAAGTGGACTGAAAGTCTACTAATTCTGCCAGTGTCAAGTATTTTTAATATTTCAAGTAAATAAAATGTAAAATCACGCCATGTCGACACGGAAAGAAACTTACTGGAAGCTCCTCTGGGCAGTGACTTGGTGAGAGACTCCAACTCCTGCACTTTGGACTCCAACATCGACTGACGGTTGCGCGAGTCTTGCTGCGCACGACGAAGTGTCGACACCTGAGCAACATAATAGGAAGTGAGAAAAAGACTTTCTGATCTTGTAGAACAAAATATGACAAACATTAAAACGGTGTTTTAATGTGTGTTATATTTTGAAGCTAAAAAGAACAAATAAAATAAATAATTTTATATTGGTATTTGCAACCAATTCCCTACGGATTTTCAACACATATCACCTTTTTTTAAGAAGGATATATTAAGACGTAGTATTATAAAAACTAAACTAAACCAATATTTACGTAATCTTTACAAACTATCTTCCAACAGCTTTTAACCCTCTGAATTTCCGTTTAATTTTTCTAAAAAAGACATTTTGTGGTTCTAGCCAAAAGGATACTTGAGTCTAAGTCTCACCTCTGTAAAAAAAATTATCAAATACACATCTTATAAGCAGAGAAATAAAGGCAAACCGTAAGAGCACGAAGCTCTACTCTTTTACTAGCAAAATTCCTAAAATTCAGTGAAACTACAAAGATCTTTGTATCTCGTTGAACAGTATCGCGGACGCGCCGTGCGCTCAAACATAAAAAAATGTTGTAATTTTGCGCTGCTTTAACAGAAGTTGGAAGCTTATTAGCTAAATAAGGTGTAAAAAGATGCTTATACTCGTACATATCTAGTAATGAAGTGCGGTACGCTCAAAGACTAAAAGTGTAGGTATTTTTTGTACGTATAGGTATTATTGAATAGCTTACCTCTTCAACTACTTGTCTTCTCGCTTCGGCTAGTTGATCTCGCTCGGCTCTTATAGCAGCTAGTTCTGACTCCAACGTTGCAAGCTTCGCTATAGCTTCTCGCTCTAAGGCTGCCATTCGCTCGTGAGCCTATTAAATAAATCAATACAATTATCTCTAAATAGTTTAAAGCAAACTTGCTGATTGACTTGATTTAGAAAAAAAAAATTCTAAATCATGCAATGGATTTTGATACGATTTTCGGCAGCTTGCAGAAGAAAGCTTTTAAATGTAGAAACGTATTTTACAACTGAAATCAAGTGTTGATTTCATAGGTTTTCATAAGTAAGATTTTTAAAGTTAATAAAAAATGGACCTTATATTAATATAAATAGAACTTACATGTCCCAATTCATCTTCAAGCTCGTTAACTTTCTCTAGAGCAGCAGTCTTGGTCTCACTGTCCTCCATTAACGCGGCCACATCAAATACGTTGTCTAGATACGCTGAGATTTGAACCTGGAACCAATACAGAAAAAAGTTGAGCTTATATTTTCAGGCGATTTATTTGTAGCGGTTAAGCGCATTCTGTGACTGGTTTCTTGGGTTCATTCCCTGTTCCCTGTAATTATCCCACTGCAGGGCAAAGGACTCTTCTCATACAGAGAAGGGCATTGATTCATCCACGATATACTTACAAAAATATTTTTTCTATTATTTCTGTGACTCAAGAAAACTAAAGATGGAAGAAAGACAATGTATTAATACCAATTATCCACCCCTTGGACCTTATCCGGTTGGATAGACACGCGTTTCCGAGTATCCACCCTAGGATGGCTGTTTTAGAGTGGATAATCGGAATAACCCCAAATATATTCCAGAGAAATACTCTTTATTGAGAAAAAAAAACAATGTTTACCTGCAGATCATCACTCTCACACAACCGCAGCCTCTCTAAATAATCATCTAACTTGAGGGCAGTGAACTCGTACTGTAGATGTACTCTAAAGTTCATGTCCTCCACAGAATGGACGATTATGTTCACAAACTGCATGCACGCCACCTGGAGGGAAAAAATAATTTAAACGCCAACTCAAATTAAAAAAGAAGTACAATTTCGAATACTTTTTTTTATTCCACAAGTTGGCATGCAAGCCTACCTTATGGTTTACCGTAACCTATAAAGGCTTAAAACATGGCACGTTGCCGATCTTATAGACTTTAAAAAAAGAATATTTTAAGACTGCGACTGCCATGTAGTCTAATGGTCGCAAGCGCGGCTGCTTAGCCTTGCGCTTATGTATGCATGCATTCGGGTATTTTCCCGGGTAAAGTGTTATTGGGGATATCCTTTCTTTCGCCTGCCCTGGTCCCATATTACTTGGGGACGGCGCAAAATGTCTTCTTCTTCTTCTAAAGTTATTGGGGATATCCATCACCAGGAAATTCTTAATAGCATATAGTGTGTAGAACTGTGCAGATTATTGGCAGTAAACTGTTCCCTAGGGCATATTTTAACTGAATATAGGTGGACCATACACCTGTCACCTGGGCCTATACTCTTTGGAGAAATTAGGCGTGGTATTATGGTATTCCAAGAGAAACTCACCATAAACTCGATATGAAAATTATCATAATTCATGAAGTACTCCATGAGAGTGTGAAATCTTCTTGGCTCGCCAACCACCTCCTTGAAGTTATCGAAGGCTGACAGAATGATCTGATGGCCACCCTTGACCAGGCATATCGCAGCTAATAGTTCTAGGACCAAAGCCTTGGTTCGGAGAGAATGGTGTACTAGGGAGAGAGCAATACTGTTGATCGCTTCACGGTGCTGGATCACCATGTTGAAGCCATACTGAAATAAAGAGAAAAAGATTAGATTATAGGACTTGTTTTATCAAATAATAATGCTGACCGAATTTGGTTACTGGCAGCGGCCACGACATAGGTCATTGTTATAGTGGGGTGGCTTTTTCATTGTTGAAAAAGCTCCCTGAAGAGAGAAAAAAATCATAGTAGTCATAGAATTCATAGTAATAATGAACTAATAATAATGTTTAATGAACCTGGGTCGAGAGTTCAAATCCTCTAGGCCTCTGACATGGCTTTACACACCATTGAAAAATCTCTCACAGGTGTGCTGGTTTCCTCACGATGTTTTCACCGTTTTAGCAAGTGATCATTCATTTCTAATACGTGCATAAATCCGAAAAGTCAGTGGTGAGCCTGGGTTTCGAACGACGATCTTTGACTTGGTAATCCAACGGTCATACCACTAGGCTATCACTGCTACATATATACATCTAATCTGTCAACTGATATATTTGTCACACTGAGTGGACCCCTTCCAATCTCGTGGTGTTAAAATGACCTTCATTACCTTGTTGTTCATGATAGCTCGCATGCACATGATGCACACGTGTATATCGTCAGTAGAAGCTCCCATGTTGAGCCTGGCAGCGTGCCTGGTCCGTCGTCTGGCGACAGCTGGGCTGGCAGCACCTTCGCACTCGGCCTCCGCACTCCGGGCTCGTCGCCGCCATGACGCGGACATTGTAGACCCGGTCTCTGTTGGTCCGCTGCATTCTGATGTTGTGGTGTTTACTGGTGAATGAATTTGAAAATGAGCATTATATTATCTAAATATATAAAATAAATAAACTAAGAAGGAGATTAGGAATGACTTGCCTATAAATAGACAAGACAATGCTGAAGATGCCTTAATCACAAGCCTGACACTTGTATAAAAAGAAATACACCTCCTATTGAAGATACCCTGTTTGTTATTAATGAAGAGCCTTAAAGAAATCCTTACCCTGATTGATACCATCGCTGGACTGACTCCTGGCGAGCGCGATCCTCTGCTCGTGTCGCATCATACTAAGTCTGAAGCTGAGGTAGTCGATCAACACGTCAAGACCTTGGTTCTGTTCGTTGAGGAACTCGCGCACCCATCTGAAGACACAAAAGAACACAGTTAACAGTCAGTCATGCTAAAATTATAAATGCGAAGAAAGAGAGTAGTGCAGGACTTCCCAAACTTATTGCGCCCGTTCGGCCCAAAAAGTACCTACCGGTATGTAGCTCTAGCCAAGTAACAAGTTATAAAAAAACCTCCAAATAACACTTATCATTTTTGGAAGAAACTACGATCAGAATGGGTGCGGCGCTTACGCGGTGTAGTGTATATCTACTTCGCTCCTGATCAGAAGACCTAAGTAGCTAAATGTTCAACAGCGTGAAACGTCTAATAAGCAGTCTTATTTGAAAAATGTCAATGTAGCAATACGTCCAACAATCAAATGGTCAGTATACTTACTCTATGTGGTTTGTTCGTAAGGATATCTCCAAGTCCCTGAGGACTTGCGTCGAAGTTGAGTCGCCGACCATCTTCCGTTTCTGTAAATACAAAGATCCATAGTTATTTTTTGTCAAATCACTTGTGATTAGGTCATAATTTTTATTTATACTTCACGTACATAGCTAGTACATAAGGCGGACTTAATGCCATAAGGCATTCTTTACCAGTCAACCTCTGGGTCAGTAGGAAAGCCTTCGAAAGAAGTTCCATGGAACACAAGTCACAACCACCAAAAATATCCAATTCCTTCATAGTTTGTAAGAACTAAAGTGTTTACGAGTATGTTTGTGTAATATTGGATGACATTGTACCAAATGCGAACGTAATCCCGTAAAAAAGGACTCTTGTGATAACTATAAACCTTTTGTTATCCTCTCCAATCGGTCCTCATACGAGTCAGCCGTTTAATAGAAACTTTAGTTGTAAATAGGCTTACGTTTATCCGCTATCTCTCACCTAATGATAAGCGACGCGGTCGATGATCAAAACCCAAGATAAGCGAGAGGGTACAAAACCCACACAGCCAACGGCACTACAATCCGCAATTATCGACATCGGAACTCCCTTCAATTTATAATAAAGACCGATACTCAATACATAATTGTATGTATTCAAAGCTTAAGCGAATAACTGATTATTCGCCGCTAGCTAATCACGGAGAGCTACAATGTTGCAGGGATCCCAGAGAAAGTTCCCGAGATAGTTCTACCTAAGTAATCTAGGACCTGGCTTGAGGCACGATTGCTTGATGTGTGCTGATGACGAGAAAAGGTCAAATGTCCAGCTGATACTCGAAGTGTTTACCATCAGAAGGTCTATAATTACTGGGTCTAATTCATCAAATCGACAGTCACTACATCGACGGTCGCTTTATCGCAAATGTTGTACATTTCCTTCATAGGGTTGCTATAGTATTTATATTATCTAGTTTAATATGACCTCTTTAAATTATTGTTTGATGAAATTAGATGAATTCAACGTCCCGACATTTTTAGCACGCATTTTTTAATTTGATAAAATAATAATGTTCCTATAAAATACACAGCAAATAAATAGTTGCATCAATTAGCCGCTATCTAAAAGAGGCTAACTTATGCCCGTCATAACGATAGGTTACCCCCAAAACAAGGAAGAAAACCCTGAGAATCTCTTCGTCCAACCAAGCCATTCACTCTATAATAAATTACCTTTTGAAAACTACGGTGGATAACAATTGACCAGTAGGTACTATTTGACCACCATAAATCATGAACTGGTCGGCGTCACTTCATGATAAATCAATTCTATAATTGGGCAACGATATTGCCATAAAAAAAGATGCAAAACTTTTAAATTTCGGTACGTAATCTGGACTTTTCATAATTGAAGAGAAGAATGAACTTTATTGCGCACTAAAGGAAAAAATACCAAGAGATATAAGCCAATGTCTTAAAGTCCCGATTTGCAGGTCCTAAAAGATCGAGCATGTCAAACGTGTGTATCTAAGAATGGAATACTGTAAAAGTGTAAACCATTGTCCCATAGCGGGGGAAAGTACAGGTACACCACGAACACGAACAGATAAGAACAATCTACGTCCATATAAGTTGCGCTAGCATTCATCTCAATTCTATCTGCATTCTGTACGCCCATGCCATCTGTGGTCTAATTGACTAGTGGTAGCGACTAGCGAGAATATTAACAAGTAGATCAACTCTTTATGATCATCATCCATAGCCTAAATCTACCCACTGCTGAGTATAGGACTCTGTTTTTGCCACTTTTCTCGATCCTGAGGTAATCTTATCCACATATTCCTAGCTTCATCTGTCGTTTCGTTACAAATCCATAAAAAAAAAACAATCTATTAGAAGGTAATTTAACGAACAAACATGCGATCCGACAATCGAAACTTCGTTGTTAAAATTTCGGAGTAGGCCCCTGATATCTCATCGACCCTATCGATCAATTCTTACATTAAATTAAATAATCCTAGTCTTATTATTTTCAAAGGTTTGTATTACGCTCAATCCACAGGTTGATTTGGGTGTTGCCATAGTTTCAAACTTAAACGGAGTCTTTTATCAAAAACATGTGCTCGACGAAGCGGTGTTACGGGCCTCATTATTATTCAAAACAAAGATCGAGGATAGCTTCTTTTCTAACTATGCAAGACGAATTTCTATCTGAATTTTTATCTGATAAAGCATTAAATTTCATTTAGTTATCAAATAAAAATTCATAAAGATTTTCTTTCTTCAGTTTTTTTTTTTGTAGAATTCGGAAGTTCAACGATAATGAGTCAAAAAACTGCGGATTTTGAAGATTGTTTTTGTATTGATTGGAGGGCAAGAGATATCTATCAAAGAAAATATCACGACTCCAATTCCAAGAGTTTTTTTATGAAATCAAATTCAAAACTATGGCGTGATGTCACGCCATAGTTTTGAAAATAGTCTTTCAATCATGTTGTGAAAATCGCAAGTGTTTTTATTTTTTCTTAGAGTGATGTGAGAGTGGCAGATTTCTTAAACAAAAATTCTCGCTAAAGTTTATCAAATATACTTCGTCGTCAAAAGCACGACGGTACAGTAGGTGAGTCAGACATGATTATGATTACTCTTGGAGACCTTTTCAGATATGCGACCCGATCGTCATATGACCTCAATAATTAAAACTAAAAAGAACTCATAGGTCAGAGATTAACACCTCGAACTTGTAAACCAAATGCAGATAGAGATAAAGTCAGCAACGAATACTATAATATGCACGTCATTGACACAAGAGTACAGAGCGAATAGGATCCAATATATCCCTCTAAATGGTAAAAGATCGCAGCAGGATTTCGAGACGAGGAAGTAAAAATAGAGTAGGAAATATACCTAGCAGCAGAGGGAGTTCAGGCAACGATCTCTGAACGACCAGGATTGTCTTTACTCATGAATTTCGACACAATCTTTATAAATTTTAGTACTCTGGTTATTTTTGAGGTCTTTGTTGCTAACGGTATAGTAATTATGGAAAAACAACAACGATAGTATGCCGTTAATATAATTATAACTTAGAGTGTGATCTTCGGAAACAAAAACCATTAATTGGATCATATTGACACGATTAGTATAATTTGAATATTTTTTGCCAAGAACTGGATAATAAAGGCGTTATTGTAATTAACAATTTTACATTGATTAACATTAATATATTTCCAAATTTCGACCTTATGGCGCACATATTCCTACACAAAAGAGTCCCCATTTTCCAAATGCGTAGTATCCAGAAATCAGCCCGTTCCATCCGTTTTCGAAAGCAAATCTTTAAAGTTTTCGCATACTAACTTAACATACGGCTCGTGATCGTGAGGCTCCGGGGTCAAGAGGCACCATGAGGCTTCGCTTATCAGTTCTATCTCATCGGGATTTACTTCTAGATATATGAACCTAATTGGCATTTAGGTCCATTGTTAAACAATGAATAAGTGGTTTTGACGAAGTTGTTTGTAATTGTAAAATAGGTTTTTGTGTTATGTCGCTACATCTAACAAATTCAGCGCAGCATGTGGTCCTCCGTAAGTTTTAATCAAGAGCATTATTTAAAAAGCTCAGAGTATATTCAGAAAATGTCACTTATCACGGCCCACGCGGCCACGACCAACCCCGTCGTGATAAACCATTTATGGTCCCTTTATCCTTCGTTTATTACTATTACGTACTATTCCTCTCAGGAAAACACGATCATCTCTCGATTACCACAGATTTATATGGTTGCATTTACATAGCATAACTTGAAACACTTCATCAGTTTTTTTTTTTTTTGCACTACGCGTGTACTATGAATAATATTTGTTTGAATGGTTATCTCCTGATTATACCTTATCCAGTATCTTATTACTGGACAAGCTGTAATGTATAATGTAAATAGAATAGATACGATGTTATCTGGCGATTTAAAATATCATACAATTCCCATACATTTAGTTTGCATGTTCTCTGAAGACACAGATTAACATCAGGAGGAATTCAGGACATCTGTCATCAGATCAGTTCGCACCGGTTCAATAAAAGTGTCTCACAATATTCTTCATATTTGTACTCTAACGATTCTTCACATTCGCACTAACTGTACAAAAGCTTGTATCGAGTTACTCATATTATAAAGCGATTCCCACGTAGTCATCGATTACTTGGGAGTATCTGAGTCAGTAGGAGGTTGACGCCATTTCCATTTCATAACATGTCCGACATTTGATATTTTCATTGTGTTATCGTCGAGATATTTCAAATCAAGGGTTTTGATTGTATCGGCAAACGAATTTAAATGAGTTCTTAAAAATCTACTACTAGGTACTACTCTACTCTCCTAGTACACTTGTTCCCAAACTTTGTTGGGGTCGGTGCAGCTAAATATAAATTTTCATTTCAACGAATCGACTATTCGACTGCCTATTTGACTCCCGGTACCCAAATGGATACGAGATATACTAATTGAACATAGGTACAATATGTAAACACAATGCGTGACCAACATACAAATGTTCACTAAGTAAGTATTATAAATGTTTGTAAAGGATCAAGTGGGTTCCAATTTGCATAAAATTATGTCGTGTGTTGTATGTAAGTAAACTGCGAATGGATATTGCAAATATCCTCATCATGCCTGTTATTTTAATAACTGTGTACTTATTATATGGCATTCGCTTGTGTATTGAGAAGTGTCAAATACAATCGGACGTGAGAACATGCCGATCAAATAAGTAGAGTTTTGCATTTTCTGCTCTCATGTCACTGATACATAGAGTAGACTTTGACACGAGTATCTATATCAGAATACTGCATTCGGTTTCAAAGCTTAACATTTTTCCAACCAATCTCTCAACAAGTATCAAAATCATTTGCCCCACCCATCTTTGGAATCTTCAATTCCTAATATGAAAAACGAAGATCTTTTGGCAAAATAAAACATGTAGAAAGCAATCTTAAAACGTCGGCGTAAGGTCTAGATTTATACACTTAGAATTATATACACGTTTTTATAGCACATACTCTAGGTACTTGATTGGAGTGCTTGTAAAACACGGATCAATCAGGTCTATGTTGTACCGTTGCAACGGTACATGTATGAAATACACATGTTTTTATATCAAGTGCCGTTTTTTAACCCCTACATTTTGGCTTAATTAGAAATACTAAGTTATTAATCTAAAAGAGATTTCAGCCTTGCAAATTTTGATTGTTAATGACTTTTTGGGTGGTCCTGACTCTTTAAAAATGTTTACGCTAGGATCATTTTTTTGGAATTGCGTGTTATCCTATCAGTAGCGAAGGCTCCATACTACTTGATTTTTAATGGCTTCCCAGTTCCTATTGAAAAATTTGGAATTTTCTCATATTTTTGGGTAATAAATCGAAAAGTAATAAATCTAAAAATATTTTTTTAACCCTAAATATCCACTGCGAGCAGGATTGGAATAATAGAAGCTTTAACCTTCTGCTCAAGAATCCAACTTCATTGCCAATCGTTATTTTATCATCTTCATTGCCGCTACCCGCGAACGTGATCTTATCGACGCCAAAATATTTAAAATCATAATTATCATTCTCAAATGTTATTTTTTCGATATCCTCCTGAACAACCTAGTTTGTATTTACATACCGTCGCTTCATGCACCTGCGCCCAACCTTTACGTAAAAGCTGCCAAACCACACCACAGGTGTTTACAAGCTTTAAACGCTACACGTAGATTTACTAAAAATAAACTCTTTTTAACCGACTTCCAAAAAGGAGGAGGTTCTCAATTCGACTGTATGTTTTTTTTTTTTTTTTTTGTATGTTTGTTACGCGATTACTCCTTCAGTTGTGGGCCGATTTTCAAAATTCTTTTTGTAATCGAAAGAGTATACTCCCGAAGTGGTCCCATAGAAATATTATCGTGATCTGATCATAGGCTTACGAGATATGGAACGGAACTCCTCGTAGGATAATAGCAGAAATGTCGTAACAAGTAATATTGCTTTGTTTATACGTGCAGTCGATGGCTGACGAGTAAAGAGGAAGAGGGGGGATACGTGGTCAGCCCCCCCCCCCCTCCTATAATCATCCAAGATAAAAAATATCGTGTGAGGTATCGTTTGAATGGGCTTTTCATAAGGATTTCAAATATTAGCCTCACAAAAGTCTGGGAGGGGGATTAATTTTAGGCACCACTAAAAATCGTGAAAAAAAAATTTTTAATAAAAAATAAAACCGACTTCAAAAGGAACTAAAGAGCTTAAAATAACTTTAAAACGTTTTGGAGTCGGTTCCAAGTCAAGTTCTTAATGAGAAGGTTAAAGAGGCTAGAACTTGACTTGGAACCAACTCCAAAACGTTTTAAAGTTATTTTAAGCTCTTTAGTTCCTTTTGAAGTCGGTTTTATTTTTTATTAAAAATTTTTAATAAATAGTTTTGAGAAGTATTATTCACATTTTCAAACATAGAGCAGCCGAGTCAACACAATAAAAAATTATTTGGGCTAATCACCGATGACAGCAACAGCGTTTATAGAGCAGGCTGTACACTTAACGTATATTTCATCACATCATCGACGCCAACTACCTAAAAGATGATTGCAGCTTTCAAACGGATCAATTGCCTTCTGTCTAAATTCCGCAACGGCAAGTTACAAGTTTTACTACTACCCTCAAGTTGTCTGACTCGTTTTTGATTAATTTGTGATCAAGTCACCAAAACACGAATTCTCTCACGGTTTCACAAAACTAACCTATCGGAGACGAGGTGTCTTAAATCAGTTTTTTGTCGAACTGGTACGAGTTGCAAACCGTGTGAATACTGACAGTTTTAATGAGAAATATTATACCCATCTCTGTCCTTTCCAGGTAGTAAAAACGAGACAGGTATTTTACTTCTCACTTACAAACTCGTACAGAGAAGTTACACTGACAACAAGAACGGGTTTTTCAAAACCAATACATGATGAAGAAGATCAATGAGAAACTATTTAAAGACATGACGGAATTGTAGCCCATTGATAGTCTGAAGCGGTAGCCATGCTTACTGCTATTACGGCATTAGTTAGCAGTGCATTAGCATTTAATCTAGCCGCTAAAGTAGGAAATAAGTAGTTACTGTGCTCACACAACCAAGTAGTAATTATTTGCACTATTGCATTCGAAAGCCTTGAACTAAATGTTAATACACCATCAATTCATAGATAAACCTTCGACTATACAGATGATAAACAATTGCATGCTTTCATAGTTTTTATTAAGCAACATTATGATAACTCGAGATTCAGCTTATTATTAAAAAAAAGTTAGGATATATGTTTTTTTTTATGATTTACACACTTTATATTCATCAGTATAAGTGTATCTCCCGCACCAACGTCGCCGCGTCGTCTTCATCCATAACTACAACAAGATATCCGCTTTCAGATATCTCCATATCTTTTACTGGCTCCCTGATATCCACAACATAAATCTTGGAACATTCTCCTCACTCTCAAGGAAACGGTAAACAGAAATCTGCAGATTTCACAAAAAACTCTAAACATGGTAATGAAACGTCCCCATAAAATCTATTACGCTTGACTACAGCAGTCTGTTTATTTGTTTGTCCCAATTCTGTGTCATATCAATAACTGGTAATAGTTCAAGTTTACTGGACAGTTATAAGTGGGTCAAATATGACGTGAATCATTTAATTGGATGATATTAACATTTGTATTGTCGACGTTTCTCAATCATCTAATCATTATGGCTTAATTACTTTAAATTTCGAAATTCGGAATCAAGTAAATATTAGGATAAAACTAGGACTTAATGATAGAACTACATTTAAAAAAGGTCATGTACCAAAAGCACGAACAGATGGCTAAGGCATTAAGTATCCATTGCATGTAACGATGACAAAAGATGACGGTATCGTGCAATCATATCGCCTCCAACTATTAAAAGGCCATAAATATGTGAACAGAATTCCTAATACGATACACTTTACTTTTTCATTGATTCCCATCATAGAAAAACTACAATCTATTACTTTTAACGACCACTTGTACAGAAGCTCAGTAAGGAATTGTCCACAAATTGAGCTGGCCAGCGATCCCTATCGATGTACAACGTGATGTATTGCTCATTGTTTGCGACTAGTAACGGGACAAGCAGCTGGAGGGCTTTTCTATATTTATTGGTAAGCATAAACCACAATGTTTTGACATTGAACATTACACGACCCTACTTTGCATAACATCGAGACCACCATGTCTGATAACTTTGACCATTTCTCTAGTCATTAAAAGGCTTCTAGGAAATATAGAAAACTGCTCAATATTCAACACAAGAAATGGGTTCTCCTGCATATTCATTAAAACATGTACAAGCAAATAGGTACAGTATGTTATTTATCTCAAACTACGACAGGCATGTCACAAAACTAAGATGAGCTTAAACCACACAATGAAAAAGTTATTTCAGACGTCAACGCTCAAACCGCAACAGAAAGGTACTACGATGTAAAAACATGAAATGAGTAAAGCAGAGTCCTTTCCAATTTTGGTCTTTTAGTACGTAATAGTGTCGTACCCACAAATTGCAAGCGAGTGGAGTGCAGATCTTTATCGACTGGTCCTAATGCATCGTTCGTTGTTTACAATGAATAACGGTATCGCCAAATAGGGCGAGCTTTGCTCAACTTTGTTGTAACATTTCTATATTATCCTGCGATGAAGGGGAACTAGCCACTTTGTAACTATTATACGAACAGATTGAAACGGAGCTGACAAAAACCTATCCTTTCCAATTAAGTAACTGCTGTAAGCCAGGATTTACAATGGTGAGTCTCTAAGAATTTATTGCCTTGGGAAATGAAATTAATCAAAGTGAAAAATGGGAAAAGCAGAAAATGTAAGTCGTAAAGGTGAGACCGTAAAAGGTAAACCTCGATGTCGAAGAATAGGATTGATGTTGTACTTTAGGTTTGTAAACCTTTCTGTGCTGGGAAATTGCTACTAAACAATTCAACCAAACGTTTTCGATGACTAACCAAATAAATTCATTTGAAAAAATTGTATTCTCAAACCAAAATTTTGAAATATTGCATTGTCAGAAGACTCAGAAGTGTCCTGACGGCATCATTAGCTCATGAAGAGATTTTACTCCGTAGTTTAGCTATTATACGCTAAACACCATCAGGTGGGTTCATGGGCAAACGAAGGCAGTAATAATCCTACTGAAATGGTAGCTAATACTCTATTTGAAACCTGCCAGGCTTTAAAATTCGAGATGAATTTATCTACATACCCTGTGACTCCTGGACGCCTTAGGGTCGAGGTACGTCCTAAGCTTGTTGAGGTAGTGTGCAGGCGAATCCTTTGCCTGCACCATGTCCTGGTCGCAAATGATTTCCCATTTTTTCTCCAGGTCGTAATTGCGCAGAAGTTTCGCCTTATCCGGAGGAAGATCCATTGATGCCTGTAACAAAGGAATAAGAAAATTAGGTACGGTAAGTTTACATTTCATTCATGTTTAGAAAGATTATTTAAAATAACTATTTCATTTTCAAATCCTATCCAATGAGACTATCCCTTAATTACGATACCGAGGTGACAATAAAGAATGGAGAGACTAAAATAACTGTCACTGTGTCACTCGATTCCCAATTTCTATCCATATACCGTAATCAAGGTGCTGGATAATGTTGCCATATCCGTTTTTCCAACTGAACTTAAATTTATTTTAAATCGAGACCGACGGAATAATCGGTTTTTCGGGAAAAATGCATAACATAGTTACAACCGTTTTACCGTATTCCTTATTGAGAGATTTTACTACCAAATTATATCTTTGTTTTTCGAAGTACCCGCCACCCCAAATTGGCTGAATAGATGATAAAGCGCGACTTAAGGCACTTCGGGTTCTAATGGGACATGTTCTGACAACAGTGACAACACTAGTGCTGGAAACACATAAAAAAAATGTATAAGAGTATCTACAATATTCTAGTCGTCCAAGTATATTACGCAAACTTATTATAACATATTATTGTATTCAATCGAGATCGATTCTATCTAAACAAGGATCGACTAGCATTGAACCAGTTTTCAAGATATTGGCTTATACGTCTGTAACGGTATACGCTAACGTACAGGGCTGTTACCCAACTCTATATTCAAGATTCCTTTTTCATAGAGGATGAATAAAACTTAACTGTACACGACCAAACAATTCTTTCTAAAGAAATATGGCTGTTTTGGTTTTAAATAAAAAAAAAACGAAGATATCGTGCAAAATTTAAAAAAATAATTAAGTGGGGAATACCACTTGAAGTTCTACGGTAAGTAGATACGTATCTCATTTATCTTTTAAGATTTCGTGAGTGGAGTATCTTCTTAAATATACTTCAGTTTCTAATTTTAAAACATCATCCCTATAAAACTGCTAAAGTCGAATATTTTGTGAGCTCAAGTCGCAGGGTTCAAGCCTTCAAGGTTTCATAAGACTATTGTTCGAATTATTTATATCCGAATTCCAACCCTGTTTCCATGTAACCGCTTGAATATCGACGGTTATTACGATATAATTTATAGCCAATGTTTCTAACGTATAGGTCCATGAACCTACAACGACGCTGCGTAATCATAAATCGGCGAAACATTGCGATCGTAAATTACCTCTTTTACTAGAATAACTGAAAAGGGTATTTTATCTTTTATCATTGCAGGGATTAGTTTCTGGTTAGAAAAGACAAGTGAGGGAGTTAATCTCTGGTATCAAGGCTGTGAAATCGCCCCGCAGCTGTCTCTTAAATCAGGGTAAATTCTGGATTAAAACAAGTAGGTAAATGTGGCGATTGTAGGGGTAACCCTATCCACATCGGTGGTAAAGCTAAGCTCGTCTACGCATAGTACATTGTATAAGGACAACTTGTTAAGTGTAGTCGGTACACTAATTGGTAATGGCCGAGCTAAATTGGACAAATTCACGATATTCGGCCTACGAAATTACAGATATAAACTTGACATCTACACTTAGTTCTTTAGAAGTTTGAAGTGTTGAACACATTGACAAGACACACTTAACCTTGATGATTTTAGTAAAATTTAAGAAAGTATTTTAAATCAACTCTTGCAAAAGTCATAAGAAAATTTTATTTTATTAGCCACTAATAGCTTTAGAATTTATAAAACTGGAGTAATAACAAAAGTTTGTTCGGAAATGTTTAAAAAAACTACAAAGAGATCCTAATTCAATTTAACCTGAACAAAAATAACTACTACTCTTACAAAACCAATTATGGTAGCCTTTACAAAGTGTCCATCTCAATCGGCAGCCACGGCACGCGCCAAGTTAACTTGACCTAAACCTGTTCGGAAGGCTTAAACGTAATCTTATTCAACATCTAACACTTGAAGAATGTCACTGAATAAAGAAGCGAGGATACTAGAATAGATTGTATTGTTGAACTGAAGATATTTATGTATGGTCTTTTAGGACGGACTAAAGTTTTATCTTATATCTGACTGTATATTCGATTTTTTATGAATATGTTTCCGCCAGTGTTCTAGAGAGGTCTATTAAGACTCCTTATCGTAACGTCTATACACTGATGGCTCATAAGGAGAAATCGGGGATTTATATGTATAGATCCCTTATTCGGATATTTATTCAGTTATGTTCTACGTCTGGCTGTCTGCGCGGATGAAATCAACTGTAATTTTACCCATAGTAGTTAGTTGTAAGTGGAAATGGGCTGGCCATGTCTGCACAAGGACAGGCGGCCGATGGAGCGGCCTTGTATTAGAGTGGAGACCGCGTTTAGGCTAACGTAGTGTGGGAGCCCTGCGACACGATGGACTGACAATTTAAAGAAGGTGGCTAGCAGCGGATGGATGCGGGCTGCCCAAAACCGGGATGTTTGGTGCTCTTTAGAGGAGACCTACTTTCAGCAATGGACGGCGGTAGATTGATGTGATGTAATGATGTAAAAGAATAACTAGTTTTGATTTTCATGAAAAGGAAGGAAAATTTACGTGCTAACCACAATACGATTCTGCAAATACGTCACGCTTACTAGTAAAACCCCAAGTACATTTAATACAGCGCTAATACCATAGACATAAATATTAGCTTCATTCCTATCAACAATATTAATTACCAGACAGCGTTTATGAAACATGCCCACGTCTATGCGAACAGCATCTATTACTCGTTTCATTACGGCAACACTGCTTATCAAGAATGGGACTCATCTTTCATGATTCACAGCTGCAACTGCCATTTTATCAATACCACCAATCTGACTTTAAAGAACCTTAAAGTTGAGACATAACGCTCAATTTTGAGTGTTTCAAATGATGTCTGTTGGTTTTGTCATGCAGGTATTAGTATAGGCAGTGTGTTCTCAATTATGATGTTATGGGCGTGATCCCACGCGTTAAAATCTTAGGTGTGGTCCTGACTTAATTTTGTAGGCAGTACTCGGTTGACGAAATCGCGTGAACAGTAATTTTAGTTCTATTTAGTATTCATTGTTGCTTTTAATTGGAAGATAAAACCAGGTTATTAAGTACCTATCAAGTCGATGTTCTTAAACTGCTAGTAGAAGAGGAACAGGTTGTGCAAACCAAATTTAATAGCCTGAAAGAATCAGATAGTATCCGAAGGGCTCAGCCAAGCAAAAGTCAATCTGCAGTAAAAGTCTAGATTATCAATTTATGATCTTATTCTTAACAACTTTGTAACAAACTTGATTTAATAAACAACAACTATTGATTATTCAGGGGAACGAACTATACTAGTGTATGCTCTTGAGATACATCGCTTGTATATGTTATTTAGAAGTAAGCATAAGGTGGTGGTGGTGGAAGTGTGATAGCAGTGCCACGGTACGGGACGCAGAAATGACCTGACCAGGATTGAGTTTTGGGTCATGTTGGATACGGTTATAGAAATTCGTACCAAGCGCAAGAAATCTTCATTCAGTAAAGATTTCCATTTCTCACTTTCTCTAACCATCTCTTTCACTGGCCATATGTTCTGCCATTAATCACATATTCCGCTCATACATTAAATTCTAGGTCTTCCTCGTACCCCTCTTTCCTTCAATCTTCCTCTCCAATAAATTATGACGGTCATCTAGCTAGAAGGACCAAAATCCAAGAAGGATTCCTATCCTATCCTAAGAAAATCCTTGAAGGAGAGGGAACTTAATATCCTACGTAAAGTAAATGCTACCAAATCAAGTGGAAGGCACTAAAGTATTCGTACAAGTTGATATTTATTTCACGTGTTCTAGAAAGGCGGATATTAGTAATCTATCTAAGTGTTTCCTTGTAATCAGACAAACAATTTTGTTATTTTGACTCCCCTTCTATATCATCCCATTATGTCCGACGAAACACGTTAGATGATTCATTTTACGAAGGCGAGGCAAACATGAAAACAGAGTTAATGCATTATAATATGTAAATATATGTATATTATGACATAATGTGCCACTGGTGCTGATAGCTATAAAAATCTTCTATCCTTTTCTCATGATTTCTGTTAGAAAGAGAGATGGCGTGTGTAAAAGCATTAGCACCATCATCTTAGGCTTTTCCTTATTTTCAAAACAATGATGACGATTAATCCACGCGAGCAATGCAAGTTGAAAGCAAGTCACTCACTATTAAAAAAACTGTCTAATATTTCTTAGTCAAACACCGCAACTAATTTAGAAATTCAACTAATTACCATACGTCAATATAACAGTATTACAACGCAGTCAAATATACATTTACGGTACTTGTATAGTCGTCTATAGTACTCTGACTTCGGGTTTTAATTTCAAGTTGCCCTTGAAGATTCAGCAGAACTGGAGTACTGTTACTCACTTGTACCAGACCTTGGGATCAAAGATTGAGGGTGCTCTAAGTGAAGAGTTTAGCATCCGCAGCGATGAGAGAGCTACTAAAACTTTTTCCATGAATTGGCTATAGCTTAGTTTCATGCTAGTAATAAATCTATGATGTCTGATGAGTTATTAGAGAGCCAGGTTTGAAATCAGGATAATTACACTCGTTACCAATACTACAATATTCCGTCATTAAAATAAATGGGTTTACAAAAATAATCTGTGATTTTACAAGCTTCTTGTCATTTGCGAGATAGTTTCAAAATCATCATCTTTTTTTCTTCATGTAGACCATTTTAAGCACTTGTAACCATTTTAAGCCGTAAGGAACGGCTAAAAGCAAGTATCGTGTTGTACTTCTCTTCAGACATTGTAATAAATTACATTTTGATGTGAGAATCGTCTCTTGTCGCGCCCACTCAAGCAGTAGGCAACTAGTCCGACAATCCCACAGCATTTCCCAAAATCCTTCACAACATTGTAACAGGCATGTCAATATTAAATCCCACATTAAAACTGCTTTCTAGTTATTAATGGTTTTCCTTATAAACCATGGTTCTGGAACATTTGTCATTGTTGCTGTCACTGCGTTTATTATAACCATACCTGTTATTCTAAGTCCAGAAACACGGCCGATTTATAAAGACCGTCGACGATTTATGGTTTTTAAGTATTAAAATAGTGGTTTTGTTGTAATTTATTTGGTGTTAATTTGAGTTTCAACGTCTTTGATGGTTTTAAGGGACTAGCGTGAAACCATTAGTTTTAAGGTGTTATTAATGGCTTGCTAATGGTGTAACGGAAATTTTAATAAGTCTTCAAAAACATTCCTATTTAATACAATGGCTAAGACTAAGCATTTGGCTTTCCCCGATTTCTAAAGAATGTAAATGGAAACGTTCATAAAATGTACCAAATGATGTTAATTTTCCCAAAAGGCGTAATGCGTAGGTATTGGCATACCTAACCTGTATATACGGAACGTTAATATTATTAAATCACGATAAAAAAATGTACGTTTATAAAATATACATCAAAAAAATATTACTTTTGTCTAAATCGCGTAATTTATGAACTAGAAATCTTGTAACGAACTCGGAAGTTGCTTTTGTTTGTAAGTACGTAATCGACGACAGTTATTGTAGGGGCGGACCAGAATTACGATTAAAAGTTCTCTTATGGTAACGGAAACTAGCCTTAAGAGGGTTAAAGGCTAGTCATTATGGCGATAATGACAACAAAATTACAGCTGCGATATTATCGTCATGCATATGTTTTCGAAACGATTCAGTAGCGCGTGTCGAATTCGATGCAAATGCGTGACGATCAAGACCGCGTCTGATCGATCGAAGTCTAGACGCATATTTGTACCATTGACGATTATTGTATTGCAGTCAATATCTGCAACCCTCCCACTCGCCGGAAATAAACTGACGGAAATGAAAATGACGGAAATGAAATTTTCATCAAATTAGCCGGCTCTCGAAGTCTTTCTCCATCTTACTTTTTGTGAAAAATCAACAACGGACAGGATTTGAAAAACTAAACAGCTAAAAAATGTTTTGTGTTTACTTTGCAATTGCACGCATTAATCCGTTACAGATTAATTAAATTTTTTCCCGACGGATCTTTGTTCATCAAAACACGAGTGGTGTCAATGTAAAGTTATTTTTATTTGCTCATCTAGATGTAAGATCCTTATCTATACTTAAATAGGTTTCTTCTGACCCTCCAGGGGCAATTACCCTGCTAGATATGTTATATAGACTGGCTCCGGCGTAATAATTAGATTTTCTACTTTCTAATTAGGCACTCAGCGTGGCGCCGGCTAATCCCGCCTCATTAGGCGCATATGCTTGTAATCAAATCATCAAGGTGCATGGGCTCGACCCTTATATGCTTGTTTTTCACTTTAAATCTTGTTTTAGATGTTAGACTTTCATCTTTTTGCTAGTATAAAGCCCAGGCATAAAGTGAGGGAAATGAAGACCGTGGGTGTAGTTCTATTGATGACTTACCAGGATCCATATTTACTATGTTTAGGAAAGTGTGTTCCTAATGTTGGAAAAAAACGTTAAAGAGAACAGAAGGCTCTCGACAAATCTTGGCAATCCTACAGTTATTTGACAAGAATAAGATGTTAAAGACAATCACGAACTAGCTAATAAAGTAATAGGGGCTCATAAACTACGAACCCAATCACAACAAACGTTGCATATTCCTTATTCACTGCATTAGCACGTACTTTAGCACCAACACTGTAATGAGTTCGTACAAAAATTAGGTTCGTAGTTCAAGATAAACCATGGTATCTCTCGCAATATTCTTAGTTGAAAAAGGGTGATTATGTAACGGTGATCAATTTGAGAATTACCGTTAAACATAATAAAGGATACTTAAGCGAAAGTTGCACCTTTTACTGGTAGAAAGGCAAGACTTGGCATCGTGTCAATGCTTAATGAGATAATGATGTTGTACACTTTCAACTGATTTCTGTTACAAGATAATCATTGATTTACTAATAAAACTGTCGTTTTACATTATTTAATCAACGTTTGAAAACAATCAAGATATATGTATTTTGACTTTTAAATCGTCATACTCATGCGTTACTTAAGAATTCTGGGGCAAAAAAGTCCTGGAAAAAGAACCTGGAAACCGAAATCCAAATCGCACAGACTGCGTTGGCCGAAGAATGGGAGAAGATCCCAGTGTCAAGAGAGCCTACCTGGGTCAACCAGCGGGTAGACAGCTGGTTGGTCGTCCTAGATATCGCTGGAGTGATGCAGTTAAAGGGGACCTTCGTGAACTTCAACCCAGTAATTGGCGAAAAATTACGAGGGATTGCAAGGATTAGAGGAATCTTTTACCTATCAGAGTAAGTATGTAATTTAAGTGTTTCTATACTCCATTAATATGATATAACCCATCATATTATGTTTGGGTACGTATATTATCTTAAACTATTCCCTGTCCCTTATATCAAATATGATTCATGCTATTGTTCTTTTTATTGTGTCTGTAGTCGGGACAGCGAACCTGTTAATTTCTTCCGTATTTTCTTATTCAAGTTCTCGCTCAATTGACACAAATTTTTGTTTTATAGTTACCGTGCTTTCCAACCACGCGTAATGACTTGTAAAGTTTTGAGTGGGTCATAAAGCGAGCTGCTACATTGTGTGGTGCTTACATGTGTCATGTACCTACATGTGTACACGTGTTTATGCTGTTATGTTGGTTTACGATACAATACCATCTCTTACATGGCCAAGGGTATATCGAACTAAGGGCCTGGACACATCATCCCCGCCGCGCCGTAGGTACCATGAAATGAAATGAAATGAAATGGTGCCGTGCCGTAAAAAGCCCGTTTTAGAAAAGGATTAAAAGTCTCTAAGGGGCTAATTAAAGTTACGAGTAGGTAGCAAGCATTTAATTGATGGATTTTCGTAATAATTCAAAAAGGAATATAAAAAAGGAAATCGAAATATCTTTAGAATTCATAAATTAACGAGATTTCTTGTAGCAATAGGTAACGGATTATGTAGCTTCTTTACTGCCCCATCTCATATGTATATCCACCCTGTACATTAACCAATCATCAAATTAAGGTTAATTATAGTCTGTACAACCAAAACATCGCGCAATGTGCGCGTGCTCAGTCTAAACAAAGCGCTTAACGAGGGAACAGTACTAATTTTAAACAAATGCTTCCTATTTCCATAAAGCCACGATTGATTTTTTATTTCGGGTAATAGTGAATGAAACGCTCGAGTTCTTAAAAAATATTATTCTTAGAACACTAGTGACGTAGACAAAGTAAAGGTAATTTATCGATAATAATACATTATGAAACGATAAATTAATCGAGATTGATTAACGTATAGTAAGTGTTGTTGGGGAAATATACTTGATATTAACTTGTAGTTATTATCAGTACAACAGCGATAATTTAGATTTATCTGTAGATACAGCGATAATTTAGATAGATCTAGGTGCAGTTTATACGTGGAAATAATAGTTAGCACTTAGCACTAACTTTTTCTTATGAATTAAATTACATAAAAACACGAAATAATTTAAGAATTTATTCTGGAATAAATTATTGGGACTGTAATGTAGGTCATCATCTTCCTGCCTTCCTTCCTTTTCCCAATTTATTTGGGGTCGGCGCAGAATGTCCTCTTTCTCCACACATCTCTATCACCCGTCATCTCAGTAGTCACTTTTTTCCTTGCCATATCATCCTTCACACAATCCATGTGACTGTAATGTAGGTAACGAACTTTTAAATTATCTTAATTTCATGACAACATAGTTGCTAGGCACACATAAATATATTGAACACTACGCAATCGTGTTCATTGAATAATGAATCAATATTCTATAAATACGATGATAAACGTAGAGTAAGTTTATACATTTTTCAACAATGATACTGTAGCGTAGACTGTGAATCACGGTACAAGACAATAAGGAAACTCGTGCTTCGAATTATGTATAACCAGAATTGATCACGAAGTGATCGCTTGATGTAACTGTGTCTGTGTGTTTCAAATTAGATGCAGGGCATTTAAGATTCCATTCGATATTAATAGGACCACCTTAATAGGTGTCAATCCGTTCTTAACTATTATGATTTAATCCCACATAAATACAATTTCTTAGATGACATTGCTATCCAGCGTGGCAATACTCTCGTCTGAATAACGTGCCCCGAAGTCATTTGGGGCACGTTACCTGCGGAGGACAGTGATGACTAGGAATACTTTGACGCCTAGGCGCAGTTGTTGTATGAACATCTTTGTGTTTATTTAGATACTTTTTAAGCCTATAAGTATTCATCTTAATTTAATTACATATGAAAAAATAATCATCTAAGATAACAAGACATATAATTCCACATTTAATTGGTCATTATTTAGGTATTGCACTCACTGGTTCAAATAACTGGCCACCTATGAACAATTCGACCACTTTAATTTTTGTAAATAAGCAAGGAGAGATATGAAATTATATACCAGTTTAATTTGCATAAAATTCCACCTTTATACTTATTTTGTTTTGTTTTTAAGTTTGGCTCTGTCGACTCTGACGAGTTTTGCTCGATTCACCAAAAAAAACTTCAGTAAGAGTGTAATGTAGACGCTTTTTCTTTCTTTTTTTTATTCATATGCCTAAACATTTTTGTTTTTGTACAAGAAAGTGGGACAACATCATATCATATCAACAATAGTTTTAGAGAGAAAACTTTCTTTTCAAAAAGCGCTAAAATATTTTGGATATTCCAAATAGCTCATTTTAATTAGTGGTAAAATCATTCATATAGTATTTTACATGCGTAGTGATTGCTGTAATCAGTTTTGCTGAAGACATACCTCCTGTTGACATAACGATGCCCACTCAAGTAAAGGCAAATTGTTTGGAAACACGTGTATCCGATTTCCACTAGTTTGACAAAAACGTAAACATTCATTGAACGAAATGTCGTCGTAAAACAAATCATCATATTTGCAAATAATTTTGATTATCAGGTTCGTGGTCAAAAACTAGAATAACAACCTAAAATTAAATGAAAACGTCTTAAATCCTTCAATAATTTATTTGTATAAGGTGATAAACCATCTACGATTAACTATCCCCTATAATAATAAATGGGAACAACAAAATTACATTAGGAAATAATTAAAGAATAGTATCGATACGTTCGCTGGTGTTCGATAATTTATCGATAACTGCCCAGCACTGGCCGGTGAATCAGAAGAACAAAAAATAAACTTCGTACGAATATAGTCCGTGGCCTTCGAGTGAGTCAATCACTAAATACTCGGACGAAAGGGAGAATGAACAAAACCACTCCGAATTATATACCCCTGACATAAAAAGTTGGAACTCGTTTATAATGAAATGTACCAAAACTTGATACCTACCTGCATGCTGTATCTTTTTAGTGCGAATTAAAGATCGATCCATTTAACAATAAAGCAAAAAGTATAATCGGACTTTTTAAGCTCTGATGAGAAAAAAGGGGCGTTACGAGTTAAACGTGTTTATACTATATCTGTGTCTGTGATATCGTAGCTCTCAAACGGATGATCCTATTTTGATTTAGTTTTTTTCCTTTGAGGGGTGACTTGATCGAGAGTGTTCTTAGCTTAAAAGAAACATTATATAGGGATTTTTAATTTTTTTATTTAATAATATCCTCCTGACCGAATTTCGCTCACAGCAGCCAATCTCAACGGAGATTAGCCAATTACGCAAGACTCAGGAGATATTATAGTGCACAAGTGTGTGCGCAATTTTTTTTATTTATACTTATTCTGAATCGAAAACAGGATATTATAACTATTTATTTCAATTCATAGTCTATTTCTAATCATATAATTATTAGGTGATTAGTGTTCCAATATAATGATCTAATGGAATCGAATAGAATGATCTAAAATAAAATAATCTAATATGGATTCTCTAAATAAACACGATTTTAAACGGAAAATATCGCTGACTTTCTTCCGCTTCAAAGTTAATTATGAAGATTTCCTTGCGTGTACGTTGATTTACCATGCAATAAGTGAAACATCTCATTGATATAAAATATCTACAGAAAACATGCAAAGTAGATTTTATTTAATTACTAGCTTCCACCAGCTGCTTCGCTTTGAAAAATCTCTCAGGTGTGCTGGTTTTCTCGTTTTTGGTCAACGATTTAGCAAATGCTCATCAAATTCTAATACGCACATGAATCTGAAAAGTCAGAGGTGCGAGGGTTTCGAACCTACGACCTTTGGTTTGGCAGTCCAACGGTCATACCACTAAGCTATCACTGCTTGAATCATAAAAATACTACTCGCAATATCCGTCCGTCTTTTTTTAATGACTTTTCCAAGACGTCCATGAACCGCTCTGTAGAAAACTGATATTCAGCTGCATATCTCGTTAGAGCCAACCCCAACCAATTTTAGGAATAATAAGGCTGAGTACTTGAGGAGGATCGACTGGTCAAAGTCAATCAATTTACAATAACACGATCTATATTTCGCGTGCAACTATGCAAGTCACGTAGATCGTCAACACAGTTACGTGCGCGTGACCATCATATCGAGAGATCATCCGATTCCTGATCGCTACTGATTCAGTAGCTGTAATTTTGATCGACCATTTATATATTTTCGCTTTCTATTGTTTTGTGTGGATTAACGAAGCGAGAACTTAGTGAAATTTGTTTGTGTTTGGTTTCTAATTATCTTCTTTCCACCCAAACAGAGGTCGAGACTAGGAAATGCATTGTTACTGGTTAATTCTGCGAAATTAAAAAGATCTTTATACATTTTGTCCACCACCACGGTCCACGAAACCGTCATTTGACACATTAATTATGGAAACAATAAACCAGCCAAGCGAGAGTCAAAATCTCTCACCGAGGGTCCCGGATCTTGGACTAACTAACCTAGACCTAATAATTCAATCTATAGTTTACTCTCACATTTCGAGCTCCCATTTTGGCTCCTAAAGAAATAGTGAATTGTTTTCGACAGCATAAAAGTTTAACTAGAGATATTATCACCATAATTTGCCTATACAGTACAGCTGGTGATTCAGAATAGTGCTAGCCCTGGCTTGCCTGATGATGCAGAATAATGCTAGCCCTGGCAAATAGTAGGGCGTATGTCCATAATTTCTTATGCGAGCGAGTTCCGCTAATTGTTAGAGTCAACTTATGGAATTAGGTCATGTTATGATAGATACGATGAACCAACCATTCCACACTACTATGATTAATTGGAACCATTATGGTTTCCAATAAGTAAGTGTCTAACAATATTTTTATTTGCATGGTTAACGTTTTTCAAGGTGGTGGTGGTGCTTGTTTCAGCACGGATCGGCTGGCAATGGCAACGCATCAGCAATGCTTCTGGTGGTATTTATGGATCTTTTTTAATTAAAAAAACAAATTGGCTCTACCAGGACATTTATCTTCTTACAGAATATCTTATCTACATCGGCATCGTAAGCTGAGTGAGAGCACCAGAGCCCAAATTAAGTGTTAATCATTGTTGCAAGAGTCAATAGGTTACGGTAACCGCTTACTATAAGGCGAGCTGATGCTTGTTTGCCACCTTAGTAGTATAAAATAAAAAACATTAAAATGCACAACTCAAATAGTATTTCTACCGAACGCAATACTCAGATATTACGTTATAATAAAATTCTTGAACGCGACTGAAAAAATTACCATTGACTTTTTTACTTTTTTGTATCCAAAAATATTGTAAGCCATTATTTAAAAGAGCAACCATGGAGTTTCTTGCCAGATTCTTCTCCATGAGGGGTAGGCTGCCCTTGGAACTGGCAACTAGAGTCACACCTATAATAATATTAGAATTATGACTATTCATAAGTGCCTAAAATGGTCTACATGAATAAAAAAAATATTTTGATTTTGATTTACCATTGAAACTACACAAATTGGAAAAGAGATCACCAAGAATTGGAGTGAGTGACTTCATTAACACCCGAAGAATGTACGGAAAAGAAACGAGTGGAGATTCACACGGGCTCACAAACGATGACTTGGGGAGTACAGATGACTCAATGCTGTTCCCAAAATAGAAACCAAAACGTTCTCATCCCTACCCTAATCTTTCAATTATACTCGTCTTGTACAAACGTAGTTTATAAGTAACTAAATAAATCTATTTTTAGTTAGATGAGTTTGTTTCTTATTTTGATTCCGTGGTAGAAATAGCATGATGATGAGGCGTTGATTCATAAATGGGATGTATGGAAATCTATAGCTTTACCCGCATGTACGCGTGGATTTCATCCCCTGTTTTACCCGCACTTAAGGCGCTTGCTTGAACATTGAAGTAGATTGAAGATATAAAATCAATGAATATTGTTATGAAAAATCGAAATAAACTAGTTGAAGGAGAACAACATTATAAAGTTTGAGCAAAAATTTCAGCTTGATCGAAACATGTTTTGAAAAAAAAATTGCTTTAAATGAACTTTTATTTAATGCTATTTACTTACTTACTTAACGTACACTTTCATAACATATACTTACTTACTTAACGTACACTTACTTACTTAGCGCACTTTCTGTAGTCAGGTGTACAATCATATCATATCAAAAAGCCTCGAAAGATTTATTGCCAAAAAATATTGCCAATTTGCCAGTATCATCTAGCTTGGCAATATTCATTGCACTCTTATAAATCACAAGTTGGATCTCTGCCCGGTACAGGACAAGAAACTCGCTCCTAGTTCATAGGCCTAGTTATTTGTTTGCCCACACACTTTCGTAGATACTATAATATCTCCTGCGTTGGCTTATATCCGTTGAGATAGACCGCTGCAATCGAAATTAGAACATTACGTTTGTATGTTTCCAAAGGAGCAATCTCATTATCAATTATGTTACCAGTTTCCAACCAATTCTCTCCACAAATCGTGCTGAACAGACAGATCGACGTCCCCTTTCTAATATATACGGGGCATTAGCGAGGGTCTTAGCATGGTTTAGCATGCATACCATTGTCGCATGGTACCACGGGTGGGCATTGTGCCCTCTAACGATCTGTTTATATTGGAGCTGGAATTTTCAGATAACCTTTTTAGGCAATCTATAAGTTAGTTTCTTTCTAACATTTGATTTTTTGTATATAATTTTTAGGATGGATTTAATATGAGTAAATAACAGTTAAATGATCCTAAAAACAGAGCTTTGGGTTGAGGGTTGTTTCTGCTAGTTAATCAACGACAAGACGTCACGTTAGCGGTTAGCGTCACTCCCCAAAAAATAGTACAATTATGTTTAAATCAGGGCTAATCAAATCCAAACCAAAGAGAAGAAAATCAACTATCCATCTCCTCCCAATCAGTAAATATCATTCCACTGACGTAAAATACTTCCAAACAGCACAGAAGCTCAAAACCTTTTGTCTAAGTTGACATAACAGACAATAATCGTACATTAATGTCTAGCTCTAGAAGTCAAGACATCCAAAGATGTTCATTGTAAACGACACCTTACCCAGTTCAGAGGTGGCATACCGGTTCCTGACTCCATATTAGTTTATTGAACAACGCCCTAAAGGTGAAATATAGACGTTTGTTCGTTCGTGAGGCTTCGCAATTAATTTTACGAGAAAAGTGATTGATATATTCATGCGAAGCTGGTGATTTACCTAAGGGATGTTACAGATTTATAGTTTGGTAGGAAATTGACGTGGATTAATAAAATTGCTTGTTGTCGAGCAATAATTTTGAAGAAATAAATGAATTTTCTGGAGTTTCTGCAAAAATGAAAAGGATCCCCTAATTTGTTCCTTATGTCCTACATCCAATTATAATTCTCATGTAATTCTGTGACTCTCGTAATTTAGCAGTATTAACTTTGAGACCTACTATAAATTTCTGTAAGTGGAATTCAGGTAGTAAAAAAAGATAATGCTACCTAATTAAGAGTGTAACGGAATTAGATGAGATCGCTATGTTTAATATGAAAAAGTATTACACTTAGACTCAAGTAGCAAATACTTGGCCATCTTGGTTGTGATTGTCAAAAGATAGTAACATTATAAATTTTAAACAATGAAGATCATTTCGGTTGCCATTTTCTGGTTAGGATTATTTCGTGAAAATGTTGGCGATATGTTATTTATAGAGTATTACTATAATAATGCTTGCCTGATAATGAAAGGGGGGATTACCATTCTCTTCATTGGCTATACGAAACACAACAGTACGAATACTTATGTTTTACGCCGCTATTCTGTTAGAGTGGTACTACCCCCGTCGGCCCATTCATACATAGTTCTTTAGGTGTTAGGAGGAAGAAAACATTAACCGCAACCCTATAAAGAATATGAATAAACTATCAAACGCGACATCAGAATTCCCTTTATTCGAATTAACTGCTCACCTTTTTAGGAAAACTAAATTACCCAACAGTCGAATGCCCTACCATTTTGACGCATTGATGGGAACCGACACAAACGAATTCACATATAAGCATCTCTTTATACTGTTTATCACAGAGATTATCAAATCAATGAATAGTGAAGACTATTTTGTTAATTTTATTGCGCATATAGACGACATTAAGTGATATTTAAGTGCATTAGAAAAGGCAAATTACTTTGAACAACTTGGGTGGGCTTCCAATATGAATGTGATACGTGTAATAAAACGATTATAATATCTGAAACTGCGCGACGATTGCGATAGCAGTTATTGCGCAGTCGCCGGGCGATCCGGAGATAGGTGCTGAAGAACTAAGTAACTTTTATGACGTTGCGTAAATTCTGTTGAAGATCCGCGTATTTTATAGTTTACTGGTTCCCACAAATCCACGCGCTTTATTCAGAAGATGAAAGGACAATTATACTATTTAAAGAGTTAAATAATTTTAATACTCCGAATGTGAATACGTAACTTACGAATAGTCAGAGGTTGTTGCCAATTCCAACCTGGTCCTATAAAGAAATCTACGGATTAATATACGCGTCTAAGTGTGTACCAACTCCGACAGCCGATTTGACAAAAAACTTCTCGTTTCCGAAAACAATTTCCGACATCCGACCTCAGTTTGCAGTAGTCTTTACAATAGCTATAGGATATTTCCGAAAAGTTTTAGATCAAAAGAGAATGACAACAGCCAGAAGACATTTTTTAAGTCGCACGCAGTCTTGGTCTTAGTATTTTATCCTACGGTATAGAATATAAATGAAACAGAAATTATCCTATCTTCAAAGACAGAAAAGGAAAAAAGCAAATTGCACATAAATCCGTCAATCATTGACAACAGACAACAATGGATATCCTGAGGGCTGTGACGTCACATTCCGGTACTTTGTCTCAAACTTGACTACTTCAAGCTCAATTATGTCTTTTCTATAAATATGATTACTATAGAGCGTGTATTGGTTCACGACTTTTGACATGCTTTTGACTTCGCAGTCCAACGGTCTTAACACCACTAGGTAGGCTATCATTGCTTTTCTTTTGACATATCTACTATGAATTTAGTATTTATTTTTATCCTATTGTTGTGCAAGTGTGTCGTAATTCTGCAAAACAATACGCCGCGCTGCTCTTTCATCAGTGTTCAATAGCGCAACAATTGTGACTAGCTGTATGGTGAATGGACCAGGACATTTATTTGGTTCGTTAGCTGCACCGGAATTCTGCCTATGTGAATTTTTAGGCCTCCGGCTCGGTAGAGTACCGCAAATATGTGCTAACGGTCCAAAATTTTCAACTTGAATTGTCAAAGCTGTTTTACGAAAAGGTTTTTAAAAAGTTGAATCAAATTGTCATTAACTCATTAGGCTAATAGTATGCATATATTTTTTTTTAATATTTATGTATTAATGTACAACGAGATGGCGGGACGAAATTGATAAATTTGTTCCAATTTGGCTTGATTTGGTACATGATCGAGAGGAGTTGCGAAAATGGAGGGAGGCCTTTGCTTATTATCGGGACACTGAGGGCACTTGCTGCCCTCTAGTACTCTGTACAAGGGGTAGATGATCATTTGAGATGGTTGAATGTGGAAGAGAATTTCGATAACACGGAATAGCTAAGTGACATAGCGACTGAGGGCTTTGCCCAGAAGTTCACGGGATCAAATCGAGCTCGTAAATGATTTTTGGTTTCTACAAAAATTTCAAAATGTAATGTTCAAATAAATAAATAGATACTTTATAAAAATGTATAATATTTGAATCGCATAGTAAATTGTGAACGTCAAAGTTGACATTCACAAATAGTGGTGCGCCGGAAGCAGGGGAGACATGGGGGCACGGTCGCAAGTTCGATGCACGCCCACAAAAACTGATGCTTCGATTGTTTGTGATGCTGTGACTAATCTTATTGTGTCATAACCATATGTGACATGCTTGTGACACAGAACAATGAACTACATAGTAGAAAAATAAATTTCCAACGTAACTTCATTATTTATTTTGATAAATTAATAGTAGGAAACTATTAAATTTACGATGCTAATGGTTTGCCTTTGGAGACGGTGATCGCTTAAGATCACTTAAAAATACAACATAGGTAATGTTGTATTTTTTAATTTAACATAAAAATTAGTCTTGGATGTTTCTGACTATTATTCTGAGTATTCCTTCTCCACTCATGTGCAGCGTAGCCCACAGCCGATACAGCAGTAATGACAAGCATGTGGGTGCGAGTTCGATGCCCGACTCGGTGCGGACATAATGGAGCGATTGTCGCCGTTAGACGCCCACCTCGGACGTCGGTCGTTAATATATTATTAACCAGGTTCTAAGCGATTGATCTTACACTTTGGGAGCTGGTTAAAAATAATCTTGAAGTGCTGATAGGTAGGTAATCAAGGTATATTTTATAAGATCTTAGGTACCTACTTATTTTTTAAATAATATAGACCTTTTCGTTAAACTTAATATAAATTCAAAGCATGTACCTGGTTTTAGAATCTCATGTTAGCATGATGTAATCGAGTAAAGATAGCCTGGTGGTGACAGTTTTCGGCAAGTCTAAGATCTCAGGTTTAAACCCAAGGCGCACCACTGACTTTTCGTAAGTTATGTACGTTTATCAATTAATTATCACTTACTCCATGCCTACATTTAAAAGCACCACACACGACGAAGACTTTTATGTTTTAACTAGCTGTGCCCGCGACTTCGTTCGCGTGGAAGTCGAACATGAAGAGACAACGAACGACGCCGACGTGCGACATTTGCCACCTAGTTTCGAATTAAACTTGTACAAAACCGCTAACTACTAAACAATATTCGATTCTGCAAATGCAAATATGTACTCGTATACCTATATACATAATTTTGTGTTGTGATAGCCTAGTGGTGTCAGTGACTGATTAACCCTTAATCAAATTAAGCAATTGCCTAGGGCATCACGTCTGAGGGGGTACCAGAAGAAGCACAAAAAAAACCGTCCTTAGGGCATCACGTCTCACTCTCACGTCACCCAAAACCACACCAAAAAATGAAAAACCAAAAATTCTAGGACTGATTGTTGTCGCACCTACTCCACTTCTACATATAGTACGTTACATCTCATCATCATATTTTACAAAAAAAATAAGGCGGTAAAGGTTTAAAGACCGATTCAAGTTGACTTGCGGATAGGGGGGCCCACAGGCATGGATTGCTATGGGCATCAAGTAGTCTTAATCCGTCACTGTGGTGTTGACTGTTGACTGGCAAGTCAGAGGTTTCAGGTGCGAACCCAAGGCGCGCGCACCTCTGACTTTTCCTAAGATAAGTGCGTTTCATAAATTAACTATCACTTCTTCCGAGCCTTGGAAAGCACGTGAAGCCGTTGCCCTTGCGCCTGACCTCTCCCAAGTCGTGTCGAATTGCTGTCCCATCGGACTATGACAGTGGGGAATAGATAGTGCACCTGTGTTTGCGCACACACTAAATGTGCACTATAATATCTCCCGCGTCGATGGCTAATCTCAGTTAAGATTGGCCGCTGTGACCGAAATTTGGTCAGGAGGACATTATTATTATATACATAAATATACATAATAATGCAACTATGTATTTAATAAAAGAGAGGTCAAGCTGTTAGGCGCAGTTCATCAGATGAAACTGTCACGCTCGGGTCGCGTCGATCGCTAAATCGGGTTCACTCGGCTCCAGTCGGTCGGCGACGCGTATTTCAATTACCAGTGGATCAAGACCCCTACGTTCTAGGAAACTGCATACAATAGAGGGATCAAGCTGTATCTCATGATATACTTGACCGATTTTGATAAAACAAACACCAGTTTTTAAGTTTAGCTAATACCTACTTATCCCTAAAATGTCATTACAATCCGTTCAGCCGTTTTCACGTGATGAGGTAACAAACAGACAGACAGACAGACAGACAGACAGACAGACAAGAATTTTAAAAACGATTGATTTATGTTTTGTTGCTTATTTTTAGCCTCCCTAGCTGATTTTTGCAAAAAAATATTCAATGTACAGACTTTTTGACCTTTACGATTTTATTATAGTATAGATGTTCCCTCATCGTATGCATCTTGAGATATTTTATCTTAATATACCTAAAATATTATAATATTTTCATCGATGACGAGCTTAATACAAGTCTTTTTGTAGAATACAGTAGTATCAGATAAAGGTTGAAAAATATCGACCGACTAAATCTGGGTTACCCACCACATGGATAAGGTCAATGCGGACAAATCAAGCTTATTCATTAATTCGACTTAACTGTATAATTTGCGAGTTATATTCGTGCTGTGGAATATCCAGTCCTTTTGAGATTGTAATTTGAATGTAGCCCTTACCTGAAACAAAGAGATTTAGGGATAAATTTTATGTTTATGTGCGTTTGTAGGGGGTTCAAAATAGTTATTTAGAATATCCTCTTGATCAAATTCCAGTCGCAACAGCGGATAATCTCAAAGATTGCCAACAGTACCAGGCGTCTAATTTATGAAAGAAAATGGCAAATTGGATAAGAGCGAGCAGTGATACGATAGCTCAGCTGGTTAAAGCATAGCTAGGGTTCAGCGGGATCAAGCCCCGGTCGTATCTATCACTTTTTTTTATTATCTTAAAAATAGGTACTTATACATATATTTAATTGTAACAAGCATTTTGAAATTCGGCATTAAGGTATGTCACATCTGATCAGACATGTATGTACATGTATGTGTATACATAACACGTTTGAAACAAAGAAATCTTGGAAACATTCTGTAGCCATACCACTACTAGATCTCGAGCAAACTCTGGAAACTTGAGACTACTCCAAAAGCGTTCTTGACGTGTGTGATATCTTGCTAGTGACGTGTTTTCTATGTAGAAGGCTGAAAGAAATAAATTCAATAGTATTCTAGACAGCTAGCAACATTGGATGAGCTACAATTGTCTGAATGTCTCATTAAGGTCGTCAATTAACAAATTAGGGCACAATGAAATCAAAGAGAAACGTGATATGAACGTTAATATTGGCTTAATCAGTCTCATTTGTGTCATGTAATAGGAAACCAACCACACCATTGATCTAGTTCCAGTGGCTTCAAACACAGCTATCCTGAAAGTCCCGAATTCATTTTCTAGGTCTAGAAATATGATTTTAATCTACAAAGGCAGGCCTGGTAACAGAACAATTTTTTAAGCATTTCGGCATAAAAATAAGCGTCTAATTATCCTCCACTAAGGAGCAGTATCCTCCACTTAAGAGTATCCTCCACTACGGTAAGAAGATAGATGATCTCTCCAATTACCTATTGAGCTTTGAGATTTTTGGCCTTGAGTTCAGTAATTCACTGACCCGAACGAGAGCGTTTTTGTTGTAAAGTTATCATTTCGAAAAAAAAACCAGCTGTTTCATACATTTTGTTGAGTCATATGACCATAAATGTATGGAACAGCTGATTTTTTTTGCGAATTCAGAGTTGGTCCCATAGTAAAAGTTGTTCATAATGATGAGTTTAATGACCCCTTTTAAGGATGCTGTGTTTTACAAATAACCCTGTATATCGTGCAATTGCAAAAAGTACGTAGTTATCGTATTGTGTAATTCAAAACGCCTTTATTTTTTCGAAAATAAATACAATTTTGAGAGCATAAAAATATTAAATATCAATAGTTTTCGCATTTTAAACGCAAAATGGCCAAAAATCGCTTTAGCGTAATGTTAATTGCTGGAATCGATTTTAATATTAGCCATTTCAGAATGTAATTGATCCGTTGATGTAGTCTAGAGAGACTGACAGACCTACATTACGTGTCGTATCAATATTATGAATAACAATAGTTTAGTAAATGTCTACGTGACTTAGATTTAGTAACTCTATGATAGAAATAAGGCTGTTTTTAATTCCTGAAGGCTATTGATAGCGTGGGAAGGTACGCGACGTGCTGAGGAATGTGTGTATTCTATAGGATGATACACTGTGTTAGATATTATTTATACTTACTAGTATTTTTATGCAATAGCTTCAGTACAAATAACAGGATATTTACCACGTCTTTTCAATGTTTGAGATTCCAATATTTCGGCACACACAAGGGCCATGATTGGGTATTGGATGAATGAACGAAATAATTTTGAGCATATTATTTGTGAGGTAAAAGAAATAGATATTCAATTTTAGTAAATGGAAAAAACGATTACTAGGTAGATTTGATCCTGCGAACTACTGGTTAAAGCCACATGCTGCTCTCTGCATACCGAGCTATCCGCAATATTAATTCTTTGGATCTTTAAGTCTTCGCTTCGCATGTATATTCGCAGATATATATATATATTTATATATCTGAAAATTTACAGTTAATAGGTAATATTAACTGTAAATTAAAAAACCCTCGACACAAATAGGTACCTCTATTTTTTTTTGCTAAGAACACTCGCTCAATTCACCTTTCAAATAAATAAATAAATAGGTAAATCAAAATCGGTCCATTCGTTCAGAAGCTACGATGTCACAGACCGACAAACAGACGTACAGACACGTCAAACTTATAACATGCCACAAATGTTTGTCCACGCATCACTTCAAAGTCGCTAGACCGATTTTGATAAAATATTTTGTGTGCCTGAGAGTAATTTTAGACTTCAAGAATAACAATGTTCGAGATTGGAAGAGCCACAAGAATGTTATTTGTTTCTGTATACTAAGTTTGTTTAAATTCACCATGAGAAAATTTTCTCTTCAACAATAATTGTCTTTGTAGAGATGGATTTCATAATAATTCAAGCTTGTACAACCTATTCATCATTAATCAAGGTTCATTAGAGGTGCATTACAATGTACATGACATTTTGAGAAGCTGTTGTATTACCTACCTACTATAAACTAATAAATTTATAGTTCCCGACATAGATTTCAGTTTGTTTTAGCTAAGAACACTCAATCAAGTTACCTTTCAAATAAAAATAACTAAATCAATTTTGATTTTCATACATCTCGGTAGATCCGTTTAGGAGCTACGATTCCACAAAAACAGACACGACAAACTTATCCTCTTTTTGCGTCCGACTTGGGGGTTAAAAACATACCTCCTTGTATGAGAAAAAATAGCTGCACTTAACTCTTCTACAACAATAAAAGCTGTAAAGCAGTGTGTTCACACAACACTGGTAGCCGTTAAAGGGCTATTGAATAGCCGCCCGCTCCCTAAATAAAATACCCACTGTATACAGCGATGAAACAATTGATTCGTCAAGTTTGTCCGTCTGTGGCGCTTGGAGCGGGATAAGGAATAAGCTGAGAGCGTGATAAAAAGATACGTCACTGTATAAAAAAAACTGTTGCTCAAGAGCGTACTTGCTAACTGTCAAAAAACAATACTTATTAGATATCACCTCAAAGAATGTTTAAAAATAAAACGACGACGTGTGACAAATAATTAAAATAAACGCTTATTGCCTAAGTTAACCATTTGAAGTTTGTACTATCCTGTACCCACAAAATAAAGATATGTGTAAGAAGTAACATCTCTGAGTTCGACATTAGAACAAGTGACGTCATCTGTTTGCAGTGCCGTCTAGTAAAGAATGTTCAAGTCATTTAAACTAAGTATTTTTTCTTCTCCCTTGATATTGAACTTCCAGGAGATTAAATCATGAGCGTGACAGAACTAAAACTTATTTTAATTATTTAACAACACCCTTCTGATACTTACTACTTTTTCGATTTTTACCAACATGCAACCATTTGCTCTTTGCAGGTCATCGTCATACAATACATTCCGAATAAAACCCGCAGCGTGACACGGCAGCGTTGTTCTTTATTATAACCGAAACTATGTATAATTACTATAGTTTTGCGAAATCGCAATAGTTTTTTAAATGCACCACGCGCTGAAGTCAACCCTTCGCAGGTCGTCGCCCGGTGTAGTGGGCACGGCTGAAACCTTCAGAGTGACACAACACCGTTACTCAAACGTGTCTATTTTTTGTACCGCACTATGACGAGATTTTTATACGAGAAAGTTGGTGAATTTAGGTACTTACCTAAAAAGAAATAAACAAAGAAATATTGTAATAGTCTCGTCTTTGGATCAATAGTTTGGTTGCACGACTTTTATAATTCTACAAGTTATGTCAAGGAGTAGAGAAGAAGGTATCCCTTGACGATTCTTATAAGTAGGGCCCGGAAAAATATGTATTAAAAAATTCAAAATATGTACATATAATATGGAAGAAAAAATGTAAAATATGGAAAAATATGGAGTAAAAATGTAAAATATGGAATAAATATGGAGTAAAAAATAACAGTAGGTACCTTTAAAGGGAGGTACTTTACCTTTTTCATTGCCTTTTTGCATTGAAGACATTGAAATGAGTAAAGTAGGTACTTAACACATACATTAAAAAAAATTTAAAAAGATGTTGAACTATTTATGTAAGTAATACAAATAAAAAAATAAGTTTTATTCAAGAATAGGAATCATTTATTTGCTTTGCATTTATCAACTTCCACTACATCAGCCACTACACTACATTACATGGTTGCAGTAGACAATCAAGTGCTTTTTTTAAATTATCAAAATTAAATCTGACCATTTGGTCTAAATATTTGTTGATTTATTTATTTATTCATTCATTTATTGCATACATGTGGTATATGTGGTATAGCTTTATATTGGCTGAAAAATCTTTCCACGTGACATGACGTAATGAGAGCATACATAATGTGGAAGGAACTTAGAATCAAAAATCAACAAAATACGACGAATAAAACGCGAGAGAAATGAAATCGCGCGGCCGGTCATGGTGGCGAGAATACAAACACGTAAAATTATATCAATTTTTGTGAACTAACTCTTGTTCTATGATATAAAAATGGAAAATATGGAGGATTGCGATATATTTTTGTAAAATATGGACTTATCCTTGAAATACCTTAAAATATGGAAAAATATGGAAAATAAAAATTAGTTTTTCACATTGTAAATATGATAATCGATGTAGAGAACACATTCTAGACCGAAAATCGCGTAAATTAAAAATATGTATTTACATATTAATCCGGGCCCGACTTATAAGTCATACCATATACCAAAGAATAACAACTACACACGGTCGAATCGTTTGTCCAATTTTTTTTATTGTTCTAACACGTCTAGTGTTAAGAGTTAATGTCCTATACAAAAAGAAAAACGTTTCCCAAACAGAAGAGAGAATAGCATTGAAATATTTTGAGGTTGCTTATTTAAAATACAAGATAATATAGATTACAAGCCCGAATTTTCCCACTGCAAAGGCAAAGGCCCACCTACCCATATAAAACAAAAACCAAAAGCCTAAATCACTCTGTATTTATTAAAAGCAATCACTAAAACAGTAAACCTCAGAACAATCCAGCCTAAATTATAAAACTATAAAAGTTATAAATAAAACAAAAGTTCGTATTGAAGTCGATGCCAAACTATCTAATCCTTGATACTGACTTCAAAACGAACATAAATGTGTGAATTTCTAGCTTTTTTATTATCTCTATCTACTATCCGCTCTTTCTAGGTCTTTAAGTATGGCGTACCATAACATAAACATTTAATATCATAAGGATACACAGTCACACAAACTTATTAACTATGCATGAGACAATTTTACCCTTGTCAGCCGGGTCTAGGAGCGCCGGGCGGTATTATTCTATTTGTAATGTGATTTGAGTTGATGCTGAGCTAGATAAACGTGCGTCAAGTGGTATTCTAGGACAAGTACTCTCTATGTGGAGAGGTTTATGAGAGGACTCTGATTGTCTAGTTTACACTGTTTTGTCAATGGATGTAATTTACAATCTTTGATACCTAAAAATCTATTTAAAATAAAAAGACTACTGCGGTTTTTATACGAATAATAATAATTAGAAGAGCCTACAGAGTAAAAGCCTGAGATTAAGCTAAATGTAAAAGGCTCTAAACTCACATTTTTGTTACTGCAGTATTTCATATTTGTATGGCGTGCGTACCTAAGGACCAGATCTCTGTAAAAAAAAGTCCAGATCTCTGTACAAAGACCAGATCTCTGTACAAAGACCAGATTTCTGCACGAAGACCAGATCTCTGTAAATCATTTTCAATAAGCTGTAGAAGAAAATGCCATGTGCGACAACATCACCTAATGTACAATGCAACGTATAGTTTTTGTTTGTTAAACTCGTGTACAATAAAGGATATAATAAACAAGTTATACTTATCACACCACGCATTAAAATAAACGCTTAGTACGCATAAATATCATCAGTTATAACCTGTGACAGTTAACATGCAGGTAAACAACGTACAAGGGCGCGGCTACAGCCCTCAAAATGCGCATAATATTAACACATACCACTCACATAATAACAAGTAACGTAAAGCAGTGTTGCCTCGCTAAATATTCAGATTTCATATGAATTTTGCAAAAAGATTAGTTTTTTTGAAAGAAGGAAATAATACCACGAATTTTCTTCCTATTTATATTCTGTTTGGAGTTGGTCCTAATCTCCAACGCAACCGAGAGCAATATTTGCATCAAATGAAGCATAAAGTTTAGAACACAACCTAATATTTCATTATAATAACCTTAGACACAATTGTGTGGCAACTGGAGTGTCAAGCCAGATCGTCACGTCGTAAGCTGTACAAATTCATAGACACGACTGTGTGAGGTGCTCTATGATATGGCACGTGCGTGTTTTACAAGAATGCTCCATAAAATTGCTACATAAAGGACTGGATTATCTAGAATTCTAGACCTATAATTATAACTAGTGCTCCTGTCAGTGGTCGAAATTCGCCCGTAATTTTTTTTTATACATTTTAGCTTTCTGCGCTTCTTCTCCATATAAACTTTTACTATCCCAAGTTTCACACTCCTCCATGCCAGCAATACAGTTTTCGCTTCACGTAGTATAACTGAATGGGATGTTTCTAGTTATAATCCGGTACCTACGACTATTCTAAACAATCGATAAATTCATCAACATTTTGGAATAACAAATATAGAAATCAATGCTCTAATTATCATGTTCAATTCAAATTCGGCTCGGCTGATTTCTTGAATCGGTGGTGGGTTAGAATACCAGATTGAGACTGAAAATAAGTGTCAGTTCAAAGAGATTTCAAGACTAATCCAAGATAAAAATTATTTATTTATTTAATAATAATTATTTATTTATTTAATAATTTATGTACACACATATAACATTACAGAAGTAGGGATACATAGGAAACAAAAGTACAAAGGTACTGCTTATTTCTAAAGAATTATCCTTGTTTTCGGGATAAAGACAAGGGGAAGAGTGGACAGACTTAACCCGTCAAACACTGAGAAATGAGACAAAAGGAAATCAATTACAATGGACGCATCGCACGGTAGTTAACCCCTTAAGCTAAAATTAGAACTTTTTATAAAAAAATAAACAACCAAGAAGTTTCTATACTTTCTATTGTATACAATGTATAAACGCCTGTTTCTTCCAAAAACGCTTCGTGGTGTAGGTACATTGTTGACAAACAAGTCCTTAATTTCGACGCTTGTACAAAATAAAGTATACTTTACGAGCGTTAACATTACGAATAAATCAACTCTGACCCAGAAAGCGTAGGCTTTTATAGTATTAAAAATGCAGCTTATAAAGATATAAAAACTTCGTAATAAAAAGGAAGTCAATTACACTATAAATAAACTGTGAACGTAAGGGTATCGCCACGCAAACTGCTCATTTTTCATTTAGGCTTTTTATTTTCGTGATATGATAGTTAATAAATAGTTGTAGGGTTTCGACTTTCGGGTGTGACATTTATTAGAGTTACGATACATACATGACTAATTATATCCAGTGATATGAAATGACTGGTTGTAATTCAATTTAAGTTCAAAATTTTTAAACGATAAATCGAAAAAAACTATCCGGCTAAAAATCGATTAGATATGTACCTTGAGGAAAAAAAGCAAAACTGTACTGAGGACACGATTTCCTCCTCACTCCTTTTAAGTCCTCACACGACCGCACTCTAGAGGCCAGGCGTGCTCAAGTAATGCCTAGAAAATTCAAAATGCGAACGCTTTGAGAAACGGGTTGACATTCGCGATATTCTCATACATTTTTTATTTTTTTTTCGATGCTGCTTGTATTTTAAAAAAGCAGCTAGCTATAATTCTCCAATGTTGAAATAAGCATCTAGGTAGTTCCCGAGATTCTAGATTCGAATTTTAAAGGAGCAGCTGCCAGACAGCTTTAAATCTTGAAGGACCAAATTAAATGCCACCTTTGGGAATAAACAACGAACCGAGGAGTTTCAAGAGGTTATTAGACCTTCCACGTCGCAATGTCATACCAAAAAATATGTAGTAAGCTAACATTTTCCGCAGAAAATATTGCATGATTTTTAATACATGTTCGGCCATGTCCTGTAGAAAAATCAGAGGAAATTGAAAAACAGATAGGATAGGGTAGGACCCCGTTCATTTCCTCCTCTAAATATTGCATTATTTAGCGATCTTAATTATTTTGACGGCGTGAAATTAACTATTTCGTACTTTCCGATCTAATAGGATTTTCCGAAAATCCTCTCCTAGTGAGAGTCTAAATAGCCAAACCTTTCCACAGACTTGCAAGCTGATGCTTGTGTGCCTATTCATCTTTAGGATATAGTTTCAAAATCAAAAATCACCATATTAAATTGTTCCAGTGCACCCGGTGTTAAACCTATCGTTTAACTTAGTCACCTCCCGTGAGAAACAAAAACATACATCAGACTAAGTGCAAGTACACAACTTAACACAACTAAAGTATGCTCAGGCGCCGATGACGTAAACAAAGTGTTTATAATAATAAGGACGTATGAGTGATCAAGTTGCAAGATGCTTAAATAGGGATCCACAGTTTTCGCTTCACGTATAGTACATAGCGACTTAAATTTGTTATTTAATTTATTGCATGAAAATGGACTAATTTGACTGATTCAAATTTTTGCATTAGAACTATTTCTCCATTGAACTAATAAAATTATTAGGATATAAGGTCATAGAATTTGATTTTGATTCTACCCATTATATTAGATTAGTATAAGGTGAATCTTTTTTTGTACAAATGTTTGATAAAAAAATATAGTATAAAAACTAAAACCCGACTACTTAAAATCTAAAAACAAGCTTCTTAGATTTGAAATAAAATTCTGTAGTCGGAGGCCACCAAATTACAAAGTATTTACCCTTGGAAGATTATCTAGTACCTATTTACCTATAATACATTAAGGCCTCCGACTACAGAATTTTATTTCAAATCTAAGAAGCTTGTTTTTAGATTTTAAGTAGTCGGGTTTTAGTTTTTATACTATATTTTTTTTCAATGGTTTTTAGTGGTAAAGAAACCAATAAAATTCATTTTAATCACAATTTTTTAGAATGTGGTAGTTCTTAAATAGGTAGATTTCTTTAACTGTCAACTTCGGTTCAAACCTTTAGTCAATGTCATGTATTTTTTAAATTAAATTTATTTCAAAGGTGTCGTCCGCGACTTCGACTATTAAAACTTGGCCTCATATATTTCTTAGAAGTATACATGAAAAGTAGTAAGAAGTACAGCTTGGCAAAAAAGAGTCTGGAAAAATTGGGGGCGCCGCTGTCGCACTTTTCACACTACAATTCAAATTACAAGTTATTAAGTGCTTACATATTTCTATGACGAGTTTTTTGTCATTAATTATAATCAAATGAATCATTTTTATGTTATTTTAGTACTCACAAACGTAGTTATTTAAGATTTTTATTTTTAGTTCCAGCTGTCACCGCCTCAGACTCTTTTTTGCCAAGCTGTATAAGTACACATGAAACCTTTTTTGTGGGATATCATCATAGATAGAGTACATTTACCTAAAGTTCGAGGAAGTAAGTAACATGGAGTTGATAATACCTGCTCTAAAATCCCGAAATCATAAACATTACAATTAATTCCCGGGAAATTAGAAATTAATTTTACGTATAATTATTTAATAAGAAATTTGAAAAACAACTGATACGGATGGGATTCGAATCCACGATCTCCGGTGTACCGTGCCGACGCTCTAACCGCTAAGCTACCGTATCCCATCAGAATCAGTCGAAATTTCAAATCTCTTTCTACGCCTTAGGCGTGTGGTAATATCGAACGGAATACATTAATTATCCGACTCAGTGTTCTAAACTTTGCAGTTTTTAGAAGGCACCGATAGATATTACCACACGCCCTAGGCGTAGAAAGAGATTTGAAATTTCGACTGATTTTGATGGGATACGGTGGCTCAGCGGTTAGAGCGTCGGCACGGTACGTCGGAGATCGTGGGTTCGAATCCCTTCCGTATCAGTTGTTTTTCAAATTTCTTATTAAATAATTTATTATATTTATTAAGCAAACATGTGTTAAAACATGTAATAAATTCTCCAAAATATTATTTTAACGTTTTAAATACATATGAACTAAATTATTATAATAAAAAGTCTTTATTATGTTTTTAGACATCGGTAACAGATAATGTAATACTTAAGTAGTTCGGTACTAAAACTGTTAAATTAATGAGTTTTATTTTACATACAAAATTAATTCTAATAAAAACTATAGGTCAAAATCCAGTCCATATTAATAAAATCCCGGGATTTAATTGTTATGTTTACGATTCCGGGATTTTTGAGGAGGTATTTTTAACTCTATGTTACTTACTTCCACAAAACCGCAATCCAACGCCATCTAGTTACGAAAAAGAAATCTCAATTGAATTAACATTATTTTAAAATATAATCATAATTTAATAGGCAGTGATGTGTAGAAACTTTAATTTAATTAGTAAATATTTATTGTTATCACGTTTTCACATTGTATGCAGTGTTATAATCACATATATTTATGATAGTCGTAACGGGTAGTTAGAAGCCTGATATTCTAAGAAGTGGTCCAGAATATATAGATAATATATACATATTCTGAATGTGCTCATCAAGACCTTCCATTTGATATCAAACACGATAAATTTACCTTAACTTTATTTTTTTCGAGCTGACTAATTTATTTTTAAAATCCACCTTATTTGATTTTACGAAATTTCATAAATCCTATAACCCGCAGACCATTAAGACGCATCGATAGACACCTTATTTATTGAATTACAACAAATAGTTTAGGAGCTAGGAGGGAACAGATGAACAAACTTACATACATACATACATACATACATACATACATAGACTGCTAAAATCATAACCCTCCTTTTTTGTAGTCGGGTAAAAATAATTAACGTTTACAATACTTTTACACATCATAAATCTTGAACTAAAACAAAACAACAGTCACCTCGTTACAATGTGACATAGCGGCTGCATTCAAGTCACATTGCGTACGCGCATCACGCGGCGCACTTCCTTCCCGTCTTCTGGGAACGAACCGATTGTGTGACCAAAAGTTGGGTGGAGAAACTTATTGGAAAACGTACCGCTGGGAATGGGGAATTAGCTATGGGAATTAGTCACTTGGTGGTTATTCTTCGTCTGTTACAAGGACAACGTCTATGACTAGGGCATTCCCTAGTCACAGAAACTTTCCATTAGTTACATATACGTCATCGTGCGGTTCTTATAGGCAAAAAGGCACTGCCTATCCTGACAGATACGACGCAGACGACGAATTAGTGAAACTAAGTAGGATTTGTACGTATTGCCTACCTATCCCGTCGAAAAGGTCTGTGCACGCCCCTGATATACGTTAGTTGTTTCGTTAATGTTCCTAAAACATCCCAAGAACTCATCGCGATGATATTATGTGTTTGTTTACAAGAATGTCCGAAACTTTTTAGGACATAATCAATGTAAATAAAAATCTATAGCAATCATAGAAATATTAAATTGCAATTGTTTCTTTACAAATTAATGTTTGTATGAGCATCACTTCAAAGCGGAAGCCAGATTTTGATGACCAGCAGGCACAATTGGACACGGTAGGTGTCACTGCGATTGAGTTAAATTAGGATCACGGGGGTAAACCCGCATGATGCTCAGCTAGTTGATAATAAAAAATACATACAGCTAACCACAGAACCTCTTCCTTTTTGAAGTGGGTTAAAAAACCTTAAGAAAGATTCACTTCAGAAAAGGTATCATCCAAAATACTTCAGTTGGATACCAATATTCAGCAAGGAAATAATCGTAAGTATCGATTCATTCAAATAAATTTTACTTAACGCATTTAACCTTCAAATCGATAGCCACATCGTACTACTAAGTCAACAAAGATAACAATAGTAAACAGCGCAATACGGACAGTCGAAGTACTCAAACGTTTCGCAACTGAATGACTCACTGTTGCAGAGACGAGGGTGAGACACTCATACTAGTAAAGCTCATACTATAGTGCGAATTCGATATTAAAGAACAGTAGTAAATGTAGGTAGTCAGGATTACTAATAAAGTCCACCTGGTCGAATTTCGGATACAGCGACTAATCTCAACAGCAGGGTTGGATTTGGGTACGTTGAAAAGGTTAAAAAGATAGTATTTGTCAGAAATTATCGTACAATCATTCAAATCGAATGAATGGAACGATCCAGCTTATGGAATGACCTAAAAAAAATAGTACAAATACGATAATTATCGTACAAAATCCAACCCTGCTCAACAGAGATATTAGAGTGCACCAGTTTCCGCATAAACACAGGCTCACAGGCTAACTCTCTGTTCTCTTACTCTCATAAACCGATGTGACGGTATATTACACGACTGGAGAGAGGTAGAAACCACATTGATATAGGTAAAGCAAGAGATCTAAAAGGTCTGCAATAATTTAACTCTGTCTCAACTACATCATCAACTATTTCATGGCCACGCTATCGATGTCAAAACTATCTATTATAACTATAGATTCCCAACAAACAAAAACGTCATATAAGTCTTGACTTATACAACATAAAGTTGGATAGCAGTCTTATAATGATAGTGAGATGACTACTAGGTCCTTTAGACGTCTTTAATTTAACTTATTAGTCGTGCGACGAATATGTCATAATAAGCTGGTCTTAGCAACGTTGGTAAGACTACATTAAACTACGTTATATTACAGTCTTAGCTAAAACGTTTGTATGACAACGCAATAGTCTCACTAACGTTATAGTCCTTTAAACGTTTAGAACTGACCAAATTAGGTTTTTGATAAACTTTTATATGACATTTATATAATGTAGCAGTTGTATAGACGTTTTCACAGTGACGTTTATATAACGACCACTATCCTGTTTTACAGCGGTCAATTGGAGACTCTTAAATGACTTGGTTGTTTGTTTAATACTCAAATATAACCTATATATTACATGATCTCCGTTTAATGTCAGGCCCTGACTTTAATCAAACTTGTAGTCGCATTTAAGTCAGGTTTTGACTTTAAAACGTCTAGGCCGCCATATTTACGGAAAGTTTGATTAAAACTAAGAAAAATGGAAGCAAAAAATTCGTGGAGAAGACTTAAACGTAGTGGAACTTTCAAGAGGAAAGTAAATCGAGATTTCCTTTTATTAAAAAGTACAACGCCAACAACCGTGGCATTAATAACAAATGTTGAAGAAGAAAAGTGTACAACACATGAACAACAAAAAGGTTCAGTATCAATATTTATTTTATTTCTTTAAAATTTGTGTGTGATTTTTTCCGATATTGAATTCGTTATATATCAGTAAATGTTGTGTTGATTGATTCGTTTTTAATAAGTACATTTTAAAATGATTAATCTATAAAGGTTGTTAAAAAAATTAGCTGGCATAACTTACCTATATTATTGCTTTTATTATTTTTTATGCTTTTTTTATTGTTATTATGAAAATTAATTTAAAACTATAAAAATTAATTTTTGTTTACAGTTGACGTTGTTCAAAGTGTTCCTAGTGGGTCGGCTGAGGTAACAAATTTTAATGGTAAGATTTTTTTCTTAACGTATTACCTACTAGTGTATAAAGCTTCAAGTATATAGGGTGTAAATCTTATTAGTGTACGACCCGTCAAGGTGTGAAAGTACCCATCAAAACAATTTACTTTCCCTTAGAAACGTGGGTCGAATTGTAAAAAAAAAATATTGAACTCCCCATAATAAAGCGATCACAGAAGATTATATCTCTACCCGTGTTTCTTAGGTAAAGTTATCTGTTTTAATTCCATACCTTGACGGGTCATGTAAGTAGGTACCTACCTACTGATAAAATTACAGCCTATATTCATAGGTGTTTCGCAATATTTGTAAAACTATCTGTTTTGGTATTTTATTTTTATTAATGATTATCTTAAAAAAATAAATTTATACTTAGTTTTTTATTTTCAGGCGACGATAATAGCGATCATTCAGAGTTGTCAAGCACAGGAGAATCAATAATTGAATCTTCTGATACAGATAATGACAAAGACAATACGTTTCGAGAGGATTTGAAAAAATTGCCGCAGTGTATGAAAGTCTATGATACTTTGGCAACCATAGCACTTTTCCGATAGTATAAAATGAGTGCTTTCCCATGGCCAAATCAATCTATTAAGAAGTCTAAAATCAGCTCTCGTTAGAAATTTATCTATATCCAAATATTGAATGATCATATTTTCAGATAAAATTTACCTACTTGAATGTTACAATGTTTTGAAATCTGCACTGCACTTTTACTGTGACCAATATGAAAAGGGTTTTAAATTTGGGAGGAACCCTAATAGCTAGCTGCCATGGCGTATTGCATGGTCTTGAAATAACCTTAATACGACTTTATGTATTTAAAACGTCGTAAAGAGATAAGTGTGTGACAAAAGCAACATGTCCTACATTTTTAGAAATAAATATATTTTGAATAATAAAAGTATAATGATTTAAACACAAAATTGTGAGGGGGCATGAAAATCTGAAACAAATACATATAGGTATATTATCATAAAACTTTAATACCCAGGCGAACTAAAGGGCATGAGAGAGATACAGTTATTAGCGAGATAAATAAATATAAGTTAAAATAACACTCGACTTTTATTTCCTTGTAATTATTTATTTTGCACTCAAATCTCGGAACAAAACCACAAACACGTATGTCACTAACAAGAAAAATGAATAAGTCTTACAGGTGTTGTTCCTTGACTCCAATAAAATGTTTTAGTCATTCAAAAACACCTGTATGACGACAAAACAACAAACGAGTCGTTGTAAAGTTATGATGCGACTTCTGCGCGACGAAAGTGGTAATTCTATAACGTTCATACGACTTTTGAATGACGTTAACGAAGTCAGCTTGTGACTTTTGTATGTCCATTATACGACAATGTTGGTCGTATAACTGGGGCCATTTTTGCGTTTGGTAAACGTTATTATAACGTTAGTGCAACTTAGGTATTACGATCAAGGTATTAAGATAACGTCTACTAAACTTTTGAACGACGTTAAATTGTTAGTTGGGTTATTTTCCTGATGCTAATCGGGGCTTTTCGTTAACAGGATTGAGATTGAAGACAAAGTATAATCTAAGAATTACTTTCGTTTAGTAATGCGTCGTAATGACATATAAAACGGAATTCAAGAAAGAACGTTTTTCCGATTAATATGAAATCTTTCTATTGTGTTTGTGAACCAACTTCTCCCCATTGGGGAACTTAAATAGAATTCTATTTAGGTACAAATCCCAAAATATCCTACACAAAAATCTTTCCTCGAAAGATTTTGTAGATCCCATGTTTCAACAAAATTCAATAAGTATCGATACGATACGTAATATGAATCACACATTTGTAGTTTGCACAGCCTCGGTTAACAGTACAATGCACTCAGCTTGTACTGAGTGTATTGAAGATGTATGGCGCCGACTTATGACATCATAACAATTTTGAATAAAATGGACACTTGCAGGTAAAAAATAAGTAGCTTTAGCGACAAACGTAATAGATACTGAATACTGAAACTCAGTAATACATACATAGTTCCAAAGAAGTAATTAAAGCAGCAAACAGCATTGATCGTTCGCGCTTTTTCCAATAATTCAATATCTGGATTGTTTGGCCAGCTAGAACTTTTATTATTACAAGTGATCCAGTCAGTTGTCGTAATTCAACCATAATATAATTCATTTTTTAAATAAATTTTAGCTTTTTGCACTTCTCCTATCATTTACCATATTATCATTCTCCTATATTTATTAAAAAAATATTTAACTACGTTATGCCAAATCTCACAGCCTTCAGGGTACGAAATATTCAAAATGGGATCTAATAAATATTATACTAGAAGTCGCCTATTGCTCAAATTTCACCTATGAGAGGGAAGCAGAAGGAGGATTTAATTGGGTTGTAAAATCTTATCTTTGTCACAACCCAAAACCTAAAGACAAAAGTCTTTGACCAGAGCATCCTACACGTTATGAACTTAAGATCTACGGAGCCGAAACGTGGACACTGACAGACTAGTTCATCTTACTTAAGGTCGCTTTGGTTATGGAGAGAGCTATGCTCGGTGTGTCTCTGGCGAATAGACTTTGAAATGAGGATATTCACCGTAGAACCAGAGTTATATAATAGAACATTTTTATTTATTTATTTATAGACTCACGCCTGTATTCCCCAGAGGGGGTAGGCAGAGGTGCAGTACACCCACGTTTCGCCGGCTATGTTATAAGTCCCATGTAATAGGGGGCGAGCCTATTGCCATTAACCGGGCACAATTCCAGACTCCGTGCTGCTAATGAGAATTTCTAAATGGAAAAACCCAATAACACTTTGCCCGACCCGGGGATCGAACCCAGGACCTCGTGCTCAGCAGTCGCGCTTGCTACCACTAGACCAACGAGGCAGTAATAGAACATAGGGTTTCGAATTAGTAAGCTGAAGTGGCAATGGCATGGTCACATCTGTCGCAGAACGGACAATCGCTAGAATAGGAGTCGCTGGAGTGGAGAATCGACTCATAAATAAAACAGAAGGTAGTACTGATCTATATTGTGTTTGCCTCTACAAAGCATGAAAATCTATATTAAAAGCCGGTATTTTTCCACTGAAAGGCAATGGTTTTCCTTTTATCCTCCCACCTCTATTTTTTCAAAAACTGACCAGTCTTTGGCAATAGGGAAGTCAATAACATTTTGTCTCGTAGTCATAAATGAATGCATACTTTCTGGGTTAATTTTATAAAACGTGTTGACGTTATAAAACTTACTTAGAACTAATTTATAAAGACAATTTTAAAAACAACATTATGCTTTACGATCTAAGCGAACAAAGAGATCTATTTTTATTTTATTATCATCATCTTCGTAATCAGTAATCACAAATCCCATTCGATATTCTATCAATGAGTTATTTATTCATCGAGCAAGCCATAATGTTGCCAGCGTCATTTGGTCACGAAAGGCACCACTGACCGATTTCTACGAATCGATAGTTTGAACTATCGTAAAAAATCGATTCCTTTTATGGAACTGGTATTAAAGTTTTATTATCATTGAATCGTGACACTGATTTGCGGAGTGACTGAGTTGCGCCAGAGGTGTATTTGGTGGAAAGTAGAAAATATTGATATGGAATCCTAAAATCGGGAATGGAAAGGACCCTGCTGATTCTATTCAAATTCTAAACCTATTCATTACTTTACGTAAAGAAAGTTAGGTTCGATTCGGAATTTGGATCCCTTATCCGGCTTAATTAAAACATTCCGATTAACAAACCGAGGAATTTCACCAACACTCCACATAAATAGAATTTTGGAGACCCAATTTCGTTCAACCCAGTTCAATCCAAAACTTTAAATCCTTAAAAGACAAATATTTATAGGCTGCAGATTGATTTTTTAAACCGAGTTTGATGAGTAATTCGCTGTGAAGGGCTTCGATTGAACACGAAGGCATGAAGATCGTGATTTTATTTCAATTGAACAACATAAATGGGCTTATACAAGTATTGTGTAACTAAAATGTGGGGTACATACAAACAACGGTTCAATAACTACAAGGTAAGCATTTGGCAATTCAAGTAACGAATCATGGATGACTCACCACGACCTTAGTAAGGAATTAAAAGTAAGCGATTTCGTCATTGCTGCTGTAAAGGACGGTGTTTATGCCCTTTTTAGTGATACTGACCCCAGTATCGCTGTAAATTAAGTTGTTAATTCTATAAACAAATCACTGTTAACTAAAGAAAATATCCTCATGACACGCCAAGACCAAAGTAATATAACAAATAAAATTGATAAAGATTTTTATATGATAAGGGACACTTGACCTCCTTGCTTGAATATTGACCTAAATAAAAAACAAATAACATTATTTTCCATAGCAACAATCTAAGCAAAATCAACATGCTATATTGGCATGACCGCAGCTCCACAACTAATATCCGAGAGCTATCAGAATAAGGAAGTCCACTGTAACCTATTTCAGTTAGACTTGGCGCGACAAGGTTCTATCACGCGACGAAGGGGAACAACTTGGGACTTTATCTAAGTAATCGCACAACGACATCCTGCTTAGACCAATCACTCGAGACTGCAAACGTCCGTGTTTGTGATTTTGAAATGAGACCGTGCTGGTTTCTGTGGTTTTGTATGTAGATTTTGTTTTGCTGCAGTTCATTTTATAGTCAAGCTATTTTCCCAACGGCTATAGAAGATAGTGTTATTGTTTGAAAAAAATTGCTGCTCAAGTTTTTTCGTAAACAGTTTAATATTAAAAGACAAGACATTAACGACACATCTACAAAACAAAAGTGTTATTACGAATCTTGTTATTCACATTTTAGAAATCCAGAACAAAACGACTAATAACCCAGGCGTGCATATAAATGGTTAGATACACCATGACACAATTAGAATAATGCACATAGTTGCGAAATAATACACCCATCCAATGTAGTTGTCATGATGAGCAGCATTCGTCACGCTCACATATATTTTACAATAAAATTGCTATTTAGAAAGCGACAACATTGCGCAAGTCAGATTTCATCAGGAAACGCTGTTACGAAAGAAGGGAAAAATAAGGAAAATAAATACGTAATAATGTGTAATAAATTGTGGCGACGGGTTTTTAGATGAAATAACGGACGGAAACATTATAAGAAACGTGAAAGGAGTTAGTCATTTTAGCTAGTTCTCTTCCCATATTGGCTTCCCATTGTGATACTTTTGCATTGTTGTGCGATATCTAGAGATTAATCATGTTAATTTCGACTCCGAACCAAAAGACCGACAAATCATTTTTAGAGGCATTTTGAGGAAATTGAAGCAAACACAAAAGGTAGAACTTTTCGAAAAAAACTTGTCAAATAGAATTCAAGACGTCAATTTTTAAATGTAACACTGGACATCTAACGGTAGCTACAAATCCACACTTGCTTTACGTTTTAGTGGTCTTAGCGTCCGAAGAATTTCCATGAGATGCTGTGAACGTCTAGATAATGGCCGAACACGGTGTAGCCTGACGTTCCATCTTTCCAGTGACAGTGTGCTGAGCCGCAACGTAAACGATCGTCATGCGGAGGCCGACGACAGATGGGGAGGAATACTTTGACGTTCAAAATGCGCAGTTTAAAACATATATATTTTTGTAATAAAAAGATTATTAGAATAGATTTAATGTAAATTTTTCTTATCCTATGTTTAATAATTAACTTAGTGATGACACTATGAAGGTTAAACCGCCCGTAGGCCTCTGACACAGCTTTACAATCCCGTCAATAAACTTATCAGGTATGTTATTGTTCAGGTATCTAACTAGAGTAAATAGATAATGACCGTAATTACTATTAAAATGTGGGCTTGTACAATACTATGTTTCATGGAATTAATATACCTAAATACTATTTAACTAAATAATAAATTTATGAAGAAATATAATTCCAGAAAACACAATTATTCAGTAGCAAAAATAGACTGATCGATGACATCATTAATGGGGATATTAAGCGGGAAGGACAATACAATAGCTTTTAGGAAGATTGCTCCTGTTGTTAAGACTTTATTGTCGAGTCCACGCCGAGAATAGCGCGGAAATGGCCGAAGCTACGCGTCTTGAGTTCTTGACTCACAGCGAATTTGTGTGAGTTCATGAAAGGAAAATGAAAGACATTAAACTGAAGAACTAGAGTAAAACAATTTTATTGTAAGTAAAAACTCCAAGCAATGAAATACTATTTTACTTCGCAGGAGGATTGGAAATTATGAAGATAATTATGTTTATTGATAGTTATCCAACAATTATTCGGGTATCTCGTCCAACCCTTCTTCGCAGATGACTAGCGCGCCGGTGCGACTTACAAATTCTATAAAGATTATAATTGAATTTCAAAATCCAGATTTCTTTGATCTTACAACTGGGTTACGTACGCACATGGTTACGTAACATGGAAAACAAAACACCCTTTAATAAATAATATGAAAACGTCCGTGCTAGTAGGTGAACGAACTTAAAGAAAAATACTGACATTACAACGACGTTTCGCCATTTTGCCAAAACGAGTAAATAATTTCTCTAAATGAGCTTTTGATATATCATGTTTTTGGTTGCTCTTGCAACTTCCAAAACGACAAAAGTGAAATATGAAGTTAACCAAGCGACAGGACAAATTGCTGGCCACGTCTGTCAGTAGCAGACTTTCAATTTCGTTGAGTGAAACGCTCATTTCATACACAATGTACTAGCATGGCCATTTTTCTTTTCTTTATCGTTAGCGTCAGACTAAATTGATGGGGTTTTATTTTGCTTATAAGTATTATCTTTTAGCTGTTTTGTATATAAACAATGTGCTATAGAAGCATTTATGCATGCTGTGCAAACACAAGTTACAAATACGCATGCTGTGCGAACACAAGTTACAAATCTGAGATGTGATGGGTGGTGTTATGAATAGCTTAGTTAATGGCAGAGTTACTATACCCAGAGTAGAGTAGGGGTAGAGTAAGGTAGGATGGGATAATCACGGGTACAAAGTCGGCGCGGGCAGCTGGTCCATAATAAAAAAAAGGTCGACCTTAAATGATTCTAGAAATGTCAAGCAGCTAAGCTTATATTTTCGTCTCCCTGTTACACGTACGGATAACAAAGACATTATAATACTATTTATTGATCCTGTATGTTACGCACGAGGCTTGCACAATGTGGGACATCGAACGCCAAGCATTCACTACAGTGCATTGACTGATGTCACAATAGTACTAACTGTTGCCTCTTCGAATATTCTCCTTCATCTTACAAGATTTTCAGGACATGTTCATTAACATTCTCTTATCATTTTTGCAGTGTTCTTTTTCTCATTTTCACTGCCAACGGAGTAAGTATCAGTTACTTACTCCGTTGGATCAGTGACACAAGGTGTGTCTTGGCCTCTGATACGAGATACCTCCCTTTACCAGATAGGTACACTTGCTAATAATTAAAACTTTAAAATATTTTCTTTCTCAGTACAATTTAGTCAGTTCTAAAAAAACAGTGTATGCTATACTGGGTTCCCTTTGCTACAACGAATGAGATAAGCTTAAACACTCATACTACAAACTCAGACGTATTTTACCGATCCATCAACAGCCCGAAAACCCAAAACCTATCATTTGTTTATGCAAATTTCTTGCAACTACGGTGTACGGTACGGGGCATACTGCATCAGAATGAATTTTGGAGTAAGTTGAAATACTCAGTAGTTTGTCTCTAACAGTCAACTGTATTAAATCATGCCTTCAAACAAGCGTTCAGTGGAAACGACATTTTCAATGTTCAGACCATTTAGCCGTCCAAAACTCGTCAAAGCAAATAAAACAAGAAGCAGCCGTCTACCAGCTACAAAGAGAGGCAGGAAACAAAACGAAAAGGTCGCGGGCTGGGTGCCACATGTGGTGACGTCACGATGGCCGCCATGCCAGTGATGCCAGTCAGCTGGCGAGTGCATCGTTTGATGTACCAAGCCGATGCGCTAACTTTGAATTGTGGTAACGCTTAGTTTATACTCGTAATACACTATCGCTTAGCCCGTGACTTCATCCACGTGGATTTTAGATTATCTCGCTTACACATTGATATTGTAGCTATCTATGATTGAAAGATCTTTTAGAATCTGTTCCATAGTTTCAGAGGCTTCTGGAAACAAAAATAAATAAATATCCTCTGTCATTCTTACTTTAAATTTTAATAAAATGTGTCTGTTTGTAAATTGTAATTTCTTGATGCCCCCAATTACTGAACCATTTCAACAACATGAAGTTTTTACTCATATCGCAATTTAGCTATATTAATATAAAAAATAAGATTTTTTTTTGTAACATGTCGTAAAGAAAGACAGTGATAAAATAACAAAGAGAAATTCCTCAATAAATCATAAGGAAATGAGAAGCTAAGAAACTGTCTACGGATTGTAAGCGCAGCTTTTTATTCGAAGTAATTTCCTTTGACTATAAATTCGAGCCACACACAGGCACATAGCATGATAGCACAATGCGATGAGTTAGAAGAAGTGACATGGTATAGTGTTGATGTCTAAGTGAGAGTTTACGCGGAACTCTGACTGACGTTTCTATTCTGTTTTGAAAATGATCAAGTTAAATAAATTTAAAAAAAAATGCCTTCGGAATTTCAATAATTTGTGGGTAGGTACAGCTTTTCAAACACATCGATATTCACATCGTAATCTTTTACATAGAGAGTATAAACAATTAAAAAAAAGTATTCTTTTTACGCCAGATGCCTTAGTGCCTTCGATCATACGTGGCTGTATGCAAATATAAATACAAGCGCCTAAAATAAAAAATATTTTTATTTAAAAAAAATGTTATATTCTTATTTTAAAATTAATCTAATAACAATACCTATCATGCCTGAGAAGTTTGGCTCACTAATTTAATTCAGCCAGTATTATTGTTAAAACGCAAAAAAAAACAGTTATTGACATTTCCCTAACATATAATAAATGTCGTTGGTCGTAACCTATTTCTTTATGGGTTTTTTCAATGTTAGTACACGCTTGACATTTAGTCACTCCATGAAAATGTTCACTTTCCCATAAAAAATATGATGATAATGTTATGGCAAAAAAATAGGTTAATGACGATCGCTCAAGCTTAAAGCTAGGATAAAAATCCTTAAATGATAATCTGTGCTTTATGGAATATAAAGCCAACATAGAGTAAGTATCTACTACATCGCACGGGGTGGCTTCAGAATTTTGATGTTTAAAAATTAAAACTAAATTTAAAAAAAAATAAGTTTAAAAATGTATATACAATACATTACATACATTCTGCAACTCATTCAAAATTCTATAAATACTTGTTTTATCTTGGGCAAGTCCGGCTTGCCAAAATATTACAATTATTGTAAGTAATACAACAATACTAAGTACCTAATACATTTTTATTATGTCAATGTTTTTTTTTTTGGTTGTTGGCTTGTTTTGGTGTTAGGTGCTAGGCACCCTATTGGTTTTTTTTATTGTAAAGCTGTAAGCATGCTGCAAATGCTACGAGTATTAACTAAGATTAAGCGTAAGTTTAAAAACACGATAATTTCTCTCTTGTAAAGGAGTTTATTTTCTAATAATTTTCTGATACAGCTTTTAGTATAAATTTCATAATATTTACTTTTTATCATAACAACGAGCGTCCATTTTCAAGAGCGTGCTTCCCTCCCGCGTCACGCCACCGATTTAGCACGCTCTAGAAAATGGACTCCATTTGAGTTCAAAACTAGTCAGGCAAGCGCAAGCCGTAGTAATCTATGCAAATTGATGCAAATATAACATTTATGCAAAAGCCTTTTGACACGCAGTACGCAGGACCAATCGAGTCGACATAGTTTTTGCAAAATAATGGTTTTTGCAAAATGATAGTTTTTGATCCGGACAGGGTAGTATTTTATTACAAAAAAATTAGAATCTTTACCGTGGTTCTAATTGATAGTCGCGGAACAAAGCAAGTGTGATATAAAATAGTGTAACTCACGTATACTTACTTATAAATATAGATGTATTTACTAAATATTTACAAAATAACAAACGAAACTCCCACTCATGTAGCTTCTATCTTCTAAATCACAGACTGGCATCACTGCAGCAATAGTTTAGAACTAAATCGAGATGTCCAAGTCGGTATAAACTTTAATTGCGTACAGAGTTTCAATTAAACTTTAACTTATACGACATGAAGTTATAGAGAACGTAGAGATAACAATATCCATGAGTATGACGTTTTATAAAATCGAACTTTAAAATTGGTCCTTATCTTCGTGTTAGTAACGTAAGGATTTGTACCAAAGGACCAGCTTATCGATGGGTTAGATAAGAAGGTAATATTTAGTTCAGGTGCCGTGTGGTTTCCGGCCTAACAATAGAACCATCCCTACTCGTCCCGCGGGTGTCGTAAGAAGCGACAAAGGGAAAGATCCGGAGGATGGGCAGCAGCATCTTTGTGTAACAGCAATCATCTGCTATTGCGATCGTCAACCCCTGCTGCCTGCTGCAAACGCTGGCCAGCGTAGCGATTATGAGCAAATACCTCCAAAGAGTGCACAATAATGGCGCGCATTGGGAGAGCTCTATGTTCGGCAGTGAACTAATACAGGCTGATGTTCATGATTTAGTTTCTATTAAGAAATTGGAAGAAGACCACCTATACATGAAGCTGCCAAAGTAATCAATCTCACAATTTAAGAAATTCACGAACAGCAAAGCAAAACATTGTCTAACTTTGTCTTATTGAAAAAAAAAAAACATCTAAATTAATTGCGTAGTAACGCTATCTAACAGTTTAACAAAATTAAATATGGTATCTAAATACCGCATTCACGACCACATGGAGTTTCCTCTCAATCAAACGTTGCGTAGATCGAGATCGTTTTTTTTTTATTAATGACAGCGAGGTTACTGACCCCCTTACAGTTAGGGCCGGGGTATCTACGAGTTATCGAAGACTATGACGTCATCCCTAATGTCTAGGAGGATGATAGGGAACCACTATTACATTCTGTCTTTCATTATTGTTAGTTAATTGGGTATTCAGCTTTAATTGCCGGCCGTGTGTGAAGCTTTGTGTTTAATGCAGTTAGAATAGTTTCATTTGATCTGGATCAGCATTGTAATACCAATTATTGACTTACTTTTCCTACAAATAACGGGATATTTACAATCTTTTGATATTGTTCAAATTTCCAATATTCCGGCACTGAAAACAGTGTGGGGTGTTTGGCAGATAAAAAATAGTTTTTTTTCTTCACTCATTAAAAAAACATAGCATTTTTTTTAAATAATTCGCCTAATTCTGTACATCTGACAAAGTATTTGCAAAATTTCAGGATGATCGGTTTAGTGGTTTATGTGTGAAATGGTAACAAACAAAGTAACTTACTTTCGCATTTATAATATTAGTTAGGAAGTTAGTATATCTAGCCCATAGCAGTTTACGTTCTGTATTTTCTGCTTACAGTAGGTAGTTGAAAAAAAAATTGTTATTTATATGACCACTCCACCAGACCAAAGACATGGAACCAAATTAAAAAAAAAAAAATATCCCTAGATATCCACACATTTTTCAATAGTGATAGTTTATAACTTGAGTGAATCAAGTTGCTCTTAACACTGGAATCATCGTCCTAAGCTTAAGTGGAGTTAATAACAAATGACACGCGATGTGTCTGGCTAGCAGTACGCCTTTTCATTTACTAACTTAGTACTAAAAGAACATGTAACAATACAATAACAACATAAAACGTCTTTGCAAAAAGATCAATTGAAGATTTTGGTCCTTGTGAATAAACATTTTCAGAATCTATATTCCAAATTCCAACGAGCGACTTAAGTTTTACGACATTTATTCTATACGACACTGTTTAAAAATTGGGAATACTTTCCATAAAAAAGTCATGATAATAGGTACCGCAGTGTTCAGGGTTTTACTATCAAAAGATTTCAATTATTAAAAAAAATCCTTCGTGACGAATCAATAGTATGAAAAACCAGTTCATTTGTCACAGACACGTGCAAACGTTTACAAGAAAACTGTGAATACCTACAATGAATGAATGATGACAATGTCACCAGCTGACAGTGCGCACGTCTATTGATGTCACTATCTATGACAAATTTGTGACGTTCGATTAATACTAATCGGTTAAATAACGCGAATGAGACTACTTTATGATAAGAAGTCTATATTTATAACAATGCCCATTATCACAGGCCTGTATACATCTGCAAGATATGGCACCTCCGCTCATGCTAATCAAGCCGATTCGGGAGCCACATATGCCCATTAAGTGTTGTAAAATTAAACAAAATGTTGTGTGAACTACAACATAATGCATTAATACAATAATGCAATACAAATTCTAAACAAAGCACCCACGGGAAGCGACGATAACGTTAGAACCAAAGTTCCAAACATACGACGCTTCATTGCATTAGGGCTGCCATCCGTTCGGGATTCCCCGGATTTGTCCTAGTTTAAGCATCCGGGGGACATCCAGGAAGGTTTTTCAGGGTGCCGCAACAACAGCCGAACACTCACTTACTTTTTTTCAGACGTTAACGAGAAAATACATCAATTTTATCAAAATTTCCGGAGCTTTAAGGTTTTCATCCGGTTATTTAGGTGATGGCAACCCTATAACACTGCGTCTTAGCCTCGGTCTCAGTTTAATCTCAAAAGGAATCAAGCGACAAAGTATGGACTTGACAGTTCATTAAAAAAACTTTGAGGATTTTAAACAAAATAGGACCACATTTTTGACGTTCATGAGAAAATAAGGATGGGAACTTTCCAATCGGAGTTGAATGTTATGTCTACTAATGTGTAAGTAAATTTCTTGGAATTTGTGATTAGTGATTAAACATTAATGACGACGACGAAGTCAAAGACCTGGGAAGGCCTAAAAAGAAAAATAAACTGTACTTTTATACAACGCTCGACTAGCCAAAAAAGAGGTGGCATAACCTTTTACTAAGAAATGCGCCCAGTGAAGGGCCTTACATCATTCACCAAGGTTTATTTCGTAACATTTCTTACTACAAATTCGTTGATTCTAACATTTCTAACTGGCCGTAGTATTTCGTGGACACTCGTAATTTCACGGTCCATAATCACAATGGCAACCGACACGTAATCATTTGTACAGTACAAAGTTTTGTTTACTAGAGCGATCCATTGTTTTGATCTGATAGCGAAGGTAAATGCCGGGAATCAGCTGTTAGTCATTCCACTTATGTTTTACTTTGATACAAGATGTTTGTGCTTGGAACACTGTATACTAGTATGTAAAGAACAATATTATTTTATCATTGCGCGCCCGTCTCGAAGGACCATTGTGAGATGTTGAATATAATAATTTTTTTAAATAAAATAATTACAAGTTGTAAGAACATTCTATAATATACCGAAACGGTACTACGAACAAAAGACGTCATTATTTGTAACGTCAAAGACAAAGAACTGTCAATCCATACATTTTTGTTCTAAAGGATGTCGAAAATTTTCGAAATTTACAGCGAGTTTGGCGACTGACAGAGGAAAATCATTTAAAATTTATTTTTTTAAAGGACGTAAAAATTCTAGTATACAAAAGTATCACAATAATAAAAAATAATATCACATATTAATCATATTTAATAAAAAATAGTAGGTGTACATCGATGCATAACGATATCGACCTTCGTCGGGTCTAGGCTGTGAGGCGGCGTACGCGCACGTCTGCTATAAAACTGTCAACACTCGATGCACTGTGGGAATTTTATCTTGCTAATTAAATGAAAACAATAGTTATCTCTATGCGATTTATGAAAAATATAATAATGGAGGAACCAACTTCAATTTTATAATGATGCGATGATTGTTTCCGGTACTTTTATGATAACCAAGGCTGAAGCCATTTATAATTTTATCTAGATTATTCTTATGTTTATTCGCCACAATATATTTTTTTGTTTCTACCTATAAGATAACATAAGTCATAACGCATATTATTATTATTATTATTATTAGCCTTCAGTGTCCCAATAATGAGCAAAGGCCTCCCTCCATTTTCGCCACTCCTCTCGATCCTGTGCCAAATCAGGCCAATCTGGATGAAATTTGTCAATATCGTCCCGCCATCTCGTTCGCGGTCGCGGTAATAACGCATATTAGAGCTATTTAATACTAGCGACCCGTCACGACTAACAACGGCTGGCTAATAATTAGTAATGAATCCTATCCTAATCCTAAATAATAATAAATGCGAAAGTAAGTTAGTTTGTTTTCTTTTCACGCCGAAACCACTGAACCGATCCTCCTGAAATTTTGCATAAACCTTTAGGTGCTTTTGAGACACGCGGCAGAGGAATTTTGTTTTTTTTTTTAAATTTTAATTCTATAGGTAAGTAGTGAAAGGATATTTTTTTTTTATGTACCTACTTAAGTTTGAAATCAACATCTATTTGAAAATAGATAAGTAATAATAGGCACAATAAAATACTTTCGGTAAGAAAAGAAAGTACATAAATAGCTAAATATTTAGTTTTAACAGCATTGTCTTTGAATTTACAAACATAAACGATGGAATCCATTGAGTTGCGTCAGGTGCACGTGCACTCGGATGTATGCAAACATGGATGTATATAATAGAAAAATATTGAACAACAATGTAAAAGTATAGATACCGGCAAACATAACGTAACATAAACTCACGCCTGTATTCCCCAGAGGACCTCCTCCGTCTAGGTAGGCAGAGCAGCACAATTCCAGACTCCGTGCTGCTACTGAGAATTTCCTAATGGAAAAACTGAAAAATGTACGTAATTCAATTATTGCAACAGGTCTCCCGTCATTACTAAGTAATACACCGACCACTGTACTAAGATAATCGTAACACCAATCGATCGATCAACCTCGTCCCAGCACTAGGCATATTGTTATACATATAGGTACCGGTAAACATCTTGCCAATTGCGCAATAGTCGATTTTTAAGTCTCTTTGGTGGACTGAAGGAAAGGCAAAGACATTTCTACCGCGCTGTTGCACAGGATTGGTTGGTCGGTCGTGAACCTGCGCGAACTTTCTTCTACTATGCCGTTTTTGATCAAAACGTTTGCCGGTGGACTCTATTTATCACGTAATAAACATATGCTAAATACAACATATTAACTAAATACAACATATAAACAGATGTGAAATATAATAATTTGATGCTTTTAAAAACAAAATGATCGTCCACTATAACTTTATTCGTATCTCTCGCATTGTTATCCGCGTGTTTCTGAATGAGTCAGCGAGTCAGATAATTATCTTCGACCTTGCATGAACCGCGACGCAATTAATAAATCGTTTTTGCCCTCAAAGTGGAACAGTAAAAAAAACCAGCGGATTGCGGCTTGAGTAGGTCAATCTGTTACAACGGAAAAAAAGGTGTTAAAAGTATAAATCCTATGTATGTCTATGTGCCTGTCTGTAGCATCGTAACTATTACTAACTATTATCAGGATAGTCCAAATTCACTTGCGTTTTTTCCAAATCCAGTTTAATCAGGATGGTTCTTTGTTCCAAAAAATGATTGATTTTCGGAAATGTCGAATGATTTATAATTATTCTGTCAATCTTAATTGCGGACCAGTTTTCTAAACGTGTGGCATGGCAATAAAAAAGGTTTGCTTTCCGTATTGAACAGGATTTTTTCGGCAAATAGTGCACTTGAATTTTAATACATGATAGAAATAAGCACAAATATTGTTCAGAATCATCAAAACATCTCTCAGAGTTAGCTCACTACTGAAAAAATCTACCGATATTATTGTTTTTCTGCAACAACTCAACTACCTACTGCTATCAACTACTACTACTTCTTACCAAAAGATGCAAAGAGGTCGTAAGTAAAAACCTGAAGCTGACCAATTAAACAGCAGCTATCACGTCATGTCACAGTTGGCCACACGCCATCATTGTACCTGTGGTGTCAGATACCTTGCAACATGATACATGGTGTAGCTGACAGTTATCGGATCCTGATAGCTCACGCTCCTGTACTGCGTTAAACTGCGTGTTTATAACTTTGAACTGAGATTACGCCTGTTTGTCTGTCTTCGTAACTCTCGTCTCGTCTCTTTATTTGTAACTTATGTATGTATCAGTGCAATAATTTATTGACTATTTCCCTTGAAGTTGAACAGTTTCTGTAAACATGTTATGAAGAAAACTTGTCAGTGACAAGACTGTTTCGCGGCTGGTTTTAAAATCTCACCTACGATAGGTGAGTTTTAGGTGAGGTTAGATATTAGGTGTATGATAGGTGACCTATCCGTAATTTTGAAATATCTCTATGTAATCAAGTTCTTCATTTCCTGTCAATTTATCTACTATAAAAACTAGAGTTCAGCTTTGCGTTACGTCAGATGATATTCATAATCCAGTTTGCGAATCAGATTCTCAACTGCAGGTTGGTACTTATTTCTCAAACGTGCTAAAACTATAAAGCGGCATATTAAATACTACATTATTTACATAACAAACTCATTGTGCAAGACCATTTTGATAGTGGAATAGGCGCATTAATTGTAATTACATTATTTGACCTCATTAGCCCATTCTAATGGCTATCGTTAGTTCCGTCCGGCGCATCCTTCTATGCAGTTAACGGATGTTAGGAGAGCGGAAACGGTAAAGTTAATTTATTACAACATATTAATTATTGTAAGTATGTAATAAATATTAAAATCAAAAGTTAGGCAACACTTTTTTGTAGTGTTGACATTGCAGGATTCCTTTAGTGAAATCGAGAGTAAAATAAATTGGCTTTGTGGGACGGTATGGTTGTTAACAAAGGGAATCAAGATTTACTTATAAACTTGGCTTAAAAGGCTTCGCGCTTCGGCTTAATTTTTACCGGGAAAGTACATGCCACTGGAATTTATTAAAGGAATCAAATAATAACCCAGTGAATTTGGGTAATATGATTACCTAATTATATAAGGAAATGGAAGAATGTTTAAGACAAAGTTCGCAAAGTTTACAGAGATTACATTTGCTCAACCATAAATATTTGTTAAACAAGATATCACAAATTCACGAATACTTGACCTGATTTTGACTTGAATAGTAGGTAAATTAAGATTTCCTAGTGTCAAACTGTCTGACAGCACTTTTACCGCGGTAGCCGTATTCTCCCCTGGTTTCCAATTCTTGCAAATCATTCCCTGTGATGAGGTCGTGAGTTGTCGCTTTCTTTGACGTTCAAACATATTATATCAAAACATATTTTTAAGCAATATGAGGAAATAAGGGAGTACAATTTGAACCTTTATTTTGATGCAATAAATGCACACAATTTGGCTTAGTATGGTTTCTCAATGGTATCTTCTTAAATAGTATTAGAGCACCTGCACCATACTTAATCTAGACATGTGTAGACATTAAAATTTCTATAATACCTTTGCTTAAAAACCTCATTGATATAATTAATAGGGAAACACCGTTAGGGGAAAAAATAATCAACGGACTGTACCTACAATGGAAAAGAAAATGATGACATAATAATATAATATTTAAGTATTACAAGGAGAACCAGTAGCGTACGCCTTCAATTAAACAAGGCAAATTAACACTATAAATATTAATAAAATGTTTATTTTATTCATATCACCTCAGTGAATAACTTAAACTGAATATATTATCGGCTCAAACGGAGTCCATTTTTAACAGCATGTTCTCGCTTCGTGGTCATGAGATGGCGAGCCATGTGAGGTTCTCAAACCCCGAAAGCAAAATGATTATTTCGAATTATAATCGCCCGTGCGAATAACTTCAATACAGAATATCGGAGTCCATTTTCAACAGCGTGTTCTCGGTTCACAGTCGCGAGCTTCAAGTGTGGCTCGTGAACCCAGAAAGCAAAATGATTAATTAAAATTATAATCGCCCGTGCGAATAACTTCAACACAAAATATCAGGTCTATTTTCAACAGCGTGCTCTCGCAGCAGAGACGCTCTCAAATCTCGGAACTAGCCTGTTAGTTACGCCAATATTTTTCTAAAATTTAATCGGACTCGTTAGTCAATATTATTATAAAATTTAAAAATAACTGAACATGTTTTTTTTTCCAGGAACTAGTTTTCAAAACAACGAAGGACAACCGCAATGCGCAATGCACAAACAACATATGTATAATAAATCGATTTAGTCATGAATTTCATGTAAATCAGCGTTAAACCATCACTCATATCCTCCATCCATCTCCAAGGCAGTTCCAAGTTTTATGATTATAATCATTATGAAGCAGTAGAATAAGATGTAAAAAAAATCGTAACTCTCGAACAGAATAGATACTAAATCATAACAACAGCTTCATTATGATTTATTGAAACATTAATCGTTGTCCGACATAGACATGCTACATAAACGTCAGCAATTATAAAACGTATTCGACTTTTTGTCGCGTTTGCGTCGCGTCGATTTGTCGAAGAGTGTTCTATTGGATCTGACATTACGATTGCAGCGATGCGGCATGTCGTGTTGGTTGTCGTGTTTTTGATGTCATCATGTCGCGCGTCGCCCACATACCGTAGACGTGTGAGTTTTTATGGGGACTGCGATTTGCATGTCTGAGTCAGCTGTCCCGACCACAGTCATACATTTACGAAAAATAATCCAAAATGTTCGCCTCAAAGTCATTCATGGCTATGAATTTGTCATCATTAAAAATATCCTCAAACCATTTTAATATGTTAATTGGTGTCAGCGCAAAATGATTGTTTTTCATTCTTAATACTTTGTTCCCTTTTTCGACCTGTCACCTTTTCAAGAGTTTAAACGCGTTTTTCCAATTCTTATAAAAAAATCTGCAAAATATTACCTTATGCACTTACTCTTATATAAATCATAGCTCACTTTTTATCCAGAATTAATGCGCAAAAAGTCGCGGACAGCTATATTATTTAAGAATACAAACACCGAGAAATGAGACACTGAAGGAAATCCTTTGTTACTCGACGCCACCGGCATCCGCGCCTCCGCGGTACATGATAGGTATAGATGAAGGTATTGGGACAATTAAAGGGAAAGGTTATACTTAAGGATATACTAGTCTTACTATCGTAATTCCCTTCAACGTACAACCTATCGAGGTTTGAATACACGGAATATTTTGTCACCAGGTGGTTGACGTCTAGGTCAGATTGTTACACAAAGGGCAATAGTTTGTTGTTGACCGACTGAGTCATAGCCAAATAGTAGAATAGGTAATAGTACAAGTAATCAAACCAAATCGTGCGCAAGCGTAATTCACGGATATTGATATCCAAATTCAATGTTTTATTACAAACTTTTATTTCACTTGCAATGTTTAGATGTTAGTATGTTTAGGTAAAATCTTGCAATCTGAATTAGAACCACTTTTTCTATCATACGGAGTTGAAGTTTTACATATTGATTCAGTTTTGATGGCAATGCATTTTTATACAATACACTGTACAACACAAATTTAATTTCTGTTGAATTAATATTCAAAACACAGTCGTAATGCAAGTGTACGATGTCGTGAGTTTCCTTAAGAAACTCAAATAAAACTTTACTGCGTTTAACATAACATAATGCAGGAAATGAACGAATAATATTACGGGTTACTAATGGAATTAATGCTGTCATAATTCATAACATAACAGCTCTGACAGTCGGTATTGAGCAAGGATGGCTAACCGGTCGATCGCGAAAGAAATATATTTGTGCCTAATAATATCCGTTTATCTTCATATGGTCAACTTCCCTAATGGACCAATTCTCAAAAGGACTACTTCTCAAAACCTAACTCAATTTCCCAGAAGGTTTATAAGTGAAAAATACGTAGCACAGATTTATAAAATCGATAGATTGCACAGAATCTAGTCAGTAAATAGTAGATCTTAACAGTAGATCAATCAACAGTAGAATAGTAGGTCTAATCAAGTTGGCCCCCTGATATAGGGAGTCAGTCCACTTATACGTGTAAATTCTGATAACTGCTCTAACTTTACAATATCGTATTCCATTCGGTTGCGGGGGTCAGATAGGCAGTCGCACCGTATAAAGCTGATATTCAGCTGTATCTGGAACTTCAAGAGTTTCAGAGTTTGCCAATAATAATAAAGTTAGGAGGATAAAAATATATACTAGGATTTTTTTTTTGTAACCAGGACCTCCACACCGTATCCGGTGACGGCGAAGTAGACTAGTTCTCAATTCCTAGCATGTGCTCTCTGATAACTAGCAAAACCAAATTTGGAGAAAGCCGACATTGATACCAGACAGTCCTAAGTCTGACTGATCTCCTCGCATGCAAAAGAATAAAGTTAACTATCAAAATATTGTGTCAGGTCTGCAGGTGTGCATATAGTTCTATCATAATTATAACCTTGGCAATCTATGTTATAATTTTAGCCCATGTTTATGTCTACCCGGAAAATAATTGTTAATTCAACGGTCAAAGAAAAATTTGTTTCATTGTTTGTAAAATAGAATACCAGTTAAAATTTTCCTGTTAATTTATATTTGGACGTTATAACTTCATAAGCTTTTTTTATTGTGGTTACTGTACCTACCAACTAGAAGGACATTCATTGAACCATAATGTTTAATAATAACTAATTTAATTGATAATAAATAGCATTTACATTTTGCGAATTGTTTTTACTCTGTTTATTTTTTAACAGAGTTATACTTCACACATTTAGACTTTATTAAACATTCAAATCAACATTGAGATATCCCAGATCAGCAGAGTACCCTACAAGCGTACTACGTAAGCGCAATGACAACAAAGGCCCAAAGATATATTGTTTCATATTTTTATGGAGACACCCACCCTCGTCCAGTGAAAGCCATAGGTGTACCATATTAGCCTACAGTTTCCTTTGATTTATTAATAGCTCTATTCCTGAGTAAGACAGTTAACAGTAACATCGAGTCAATTAGCTCGACATTTAAAAGTTAATCGTGTTACGCAATTACCCGAAATGACGTTGATCTTTCCGACACACTTATTTCAGTACCATCATATTTTCGCCCGAGAGTAATTATCATATCACTATTTCTCTTATAGCTGTGACGCCGATGGACTGCAAACACCCTATGCCGTTGGAATGCAGCGTTACATGCGCTCGAGTGATTAATAGAAAACCTGTATGACAAGTGCGAGACGGGATAGGCAACTAGACACGGTTTTAGAAATATGCCGACTATTATAGCTCATGTTGGAGACGGTATTGAATCGTGTACCAAATGCAATACTTCATAATCTTCTTGCCGTGCGGTTATCCTGGCTAATACTTCCAACATGCTACTCCCCAAGCGATCTATCCTTACACAAGAAATGTCCTTATTTTCCCGATTATTAAGCACACCGCAAGCAAGAAAATTGTCTGTTGGTAAACCGTTTCAGTTTCATTCTAAAAGTTGTCAAGTGTTATGGTCTAAAGGTGCTATTTTGTATCGAGATCATTGTTTATAAAGCCCTCCTATTGTAATCTTAACACATGTTGCACAATAAATGCACTGAGTACTGTCTTGTTGAACAATATTTTATAAACACTCCAATCCTATGCGGTTCAAATTAGAATAGGCAGGACTGTTCGATAATTATATTTTTAGGGTTTCGTACCCAAAGCGTGCCTTAGAACTATGGCCGCCGCTATCGATCCGCTTGTCCCAGGCTCTCAGGGATGAAAGCCCACGGTTGTACCCCACGTACAGATTCTTCATTTTTCGGGATGAAAGTATTTACGAGTTTACTACAGATTTATTTTCGGTACTCAGCAAGGCACTATTCTCTATTGAGTCTTGTTTGTCGACTTGATTAGTGCCAAAGAGGAAAGAAAAAAGCACATTGGATTCTCAGGCGTTGCAAGGAAAAACATCCTCAACGATCATCAGACAAATATGGCGACAATAACATCCTACGATCGCCATTAAGTTCTATTTAATGAAGGATAACAGCATACAATGAATGCATGCATAATATTGTAGTTTAAAAACTGATCATACGACGGATGTTATTGATACAAGCTCTCTTAATAATGATGACAATCAATAAGTTTTCTGATTAGCTTAAACTTCGAAAGAGGTAAGAGGGTTTGTCTCCACGCACATGCATGCCGCAGGGTTAATCTAAGATGTTTAGGTGGGGATAATAATAAAAATAATATATGGGTTATATTAAAAAGTGATATTCAAAATAATTAAATTTCACGCGGAAAGCAAAGTTCCTTATTGTATTTTTCACCTTTTAAAGGAATCATTCAATGCGTCTTTTTCATTACTCTGTAAGTGCTAATAAAAATCCTATTCAATCGACTCAGGCGCACGATTTACGATGTTGGTGAGGTACTTATATGGTGAAAGTATAAACTGGGTAAGACGAAATCTTGTGTATTTTTATGTACTACATAGTTTGTAACTAGTCAGTTTGTTGGACAGCAGAGCGCATGCGCAAGCCATACGATCACTAATTCACCTTTAGTCCACGTTAACAGTTTCGCTGTCAATCATGTGTTAGGTATATGCTGGATTGCAATAGTTTTTTTATTGGACGAATGACGACCGTCACGGCATCGGCATGCGGGTAGCTGGCTTGTCTATTTGTCTTGTACACACAACACAAAAAAGAGTAGGTATTAATTAGATCACCATCTTAGTCACGAAGCATCAAATACAAAGATCTTAGTTACAGTTAATTAGGTACCTAAAATGTTTCTTTGGCGCACTGCATATTTTAAATAATTAATTTTGTGAGTCATCACAAGAGTAAAACCTAAATCTATCTAGATAAAAAATCATTTGAGAACAGCTGGAGCCGTAGACACATCGGATGTAGGGGTTACTGAATCTATGTCTGGACCAATTGCTTGGCAATTTTTTTTAATGTACCTCATAGTCCGAATACGATTTTTAAAGAAAGAAAAATTTTAAAAGATGCTCGGAAAATCAGAAAATTTACAAAAAAAAATCAGGAAGAAGCTAGTATTAATACTGCGTATTTTAAAATCTCTTTCTATCTTCAGGGTGTTCATCGAATTGTCACAGCTGAATTAAATATTATAATATCATGTATCTCCAACTCCCATCAACATGGTCTGATGAGCACAGACCCTGTCGAGTTAATGACACGATCACACGATGACTTGCTCTCAAGGTCCTATACTGACCCTATTTCAAAACAGACGGGCCCGTGACTCACAGAGCTGTCATTTTCTAGTTAAAAAGTCGAACGAATGACCTTGTCGTAATGAAGACTTCCTGTGTTTGTTACAATCGCCAGCTTGGCTGTTTACTTTGAAAACGGTCAAATTGATTTAGAAAATGGCTTTAGGGTGAGTTTTTGGACCGGTGAGGTTATGAGGGTCAATGTCCGTATTTGTAACGTGTTTGTGTAGTGGAGTGGCAAGTCAGAGGTGCCTGAAACAAAATACTTGCCTCTGACTCTTTGACTTGTCGAAAAAAGTATTTTAAATAACTAAAGTTGCTAGTTACTCCGAAATTCAAACGTCGAACCACCAAAAATTAAAAAAATAAATTTTGACATTCGATAATCTGTCAGTTTAACTAGAACTTTTAACTAGAGTTTAACCTTTGTGGTTGGTGGTAAACAGGTACCTAATACGTCACTGGCATGAAGTTTCCAAGATCCTACATTTTTTTTTTCATTTAACTTAATACACGTAGAAGTAATTGCAAAATTATAAATTATAAACCTTCGCCTTGGTTAAAACTCGGTTTTACTCAAAACAATTTCCTTATAAATTTTTACATGCTGGACATGCGTGTCCAGTACATAGTCAGTACATATTCAATTACATTACGTAAATTAATTTATTTCCTGCTATTTATACAATTGGTTCTCCTAGAACGCATGCATCATAGGTACTATGATGAATCGTGCCTTAAAATTGTACTAGGTATACACTAAAATTGTACTACGTACCTATGTATAATGTGTTACGTAGGTATAGTCCGAACAAGCTAACTCAGCATCAGAATTTAAATGGAAACAATGCAATGAACAACTAGGTAGGTAGGTAATATTGTAATTTTCCAATGCAAACATGAGATTAGGGGTGTGGGGGACGGGGTCGAGCAAAATCTCATAGTTAAAAAATCGCCAAAATCACCTCACCTCACGTAATTAATGGTATTTTTTTTTTATTTTGGCGATTTTTTGATGACGCCTCCTTATGTAAAGTTATACACACAATTTGAGCATTACGTTACAATACGGCTAAAGTGACTGACGAGCATTCGCTTGTCATTACAGCACTGTCATGCTCGGTTGATTGCTTTCATTGATGTAACTCGAAACTCAGGCGTTTTTGTAAATAAAAGATGACTAGGGAATAATAATTAAATTTTACGGATAATTAATTTCACCCATATTTAGGTTCACTAATCAAAAATGTTTCGCTTTCTATAAATAAATACAAAATAACAATATTAATACAGAGTAGCCACAAACAAGTTTTTACATGCGGTGGCACAATCTTCTTGTTGCTGATAGTACAGAAATAGCCAGCCATCAATGAGCGCTCTGTGCACGATAACGACGCAAGCGCAGCCTGGGACGTGCGACGGCGGTGCTCACGCGCACTCAATTTGTAGTCACGATGATGTAACTTGTAAGGCATTAAAATTATGCATCAAATTAATGGATAATATTTTTAACTAAACTTAAAATTTAAACAATAAATTAAAATGCACACATTTCTTATCTTTCTTAAGACCGCCCAATATTACTAATTATTTTCCTCCATTCATCAATTCTATAATTTATTAAATTCACAAATTGTTTCTTTTGACAGTTGTTCAACGGTTTTTTTGATAAGTCACAATACACAATCAAAAATAAATATTTTTATCAGTAACTACATGCAGAGGATATGGAGCATGTTAGAGGTCAACATGAATACCTCAATGCCTATGACGTCAGGACTTAATCTTATTTTATTGTATTGTATTTTTTGCGACGCTCTTCGCTTTTGACTCCCCTAGGATAGTTAGGGAACCTCTAGCCGGAGTGAGCAAGTATCTATCTATCTATCTTCTTTAGAAAATAATATAAATTAAATAGGTAATGCTTGTTGGTAAGCCTAGTCTATGCATGGTCAGGTTCATACTGGAAATGTTTAGCTTGATAAGTATATGTTTCTGAATATACATAGATGCATGTTTTTTTTTAAAATTAATTACCTATTACCTCAATTTACCTATTCCGTTTCAACCTAACATTAATTAGCAGTCAACACATTTTGTTGTTGATTTATTTGCGTTTTTCTAGATCTACAACTATTATTACATGTTGATTGATGTTATTAAAAGTAGAGCAAATTACACAGCACACATTACAAAAAACCTGTTCTATAAAACAACCTGTGTACAATTAAATTGGCTACTCATTTTTAATGGATTTTATTTTATCTTTGAGATTTAGAGATTGCCTATGTATTTATCGATAGTAAAATTAGGAAATCTCAGGAATAGATATTCTCATTTCAGTATTTAATAAAAAGAGACAAAAATATATTTCATTAAAGACTGGGTAAGCCATGAAACCATGAAAACTGGCCTTACAGCTTAATTCCAAGATGGGTATTGAGATGACCATAAGAATTATGCCCTATCGTGATTACTTCTGCACTGTGAAGGTTATGGATCACACACTCAACTGACGATGCATAGCGAAGGTAACAAGCCAACAACTGCAGTGATAAATGCCCAGGTATTCGACAAAATAATTTTATGTTTATTTTATAACAACAGTAAGTATTTTTTTCAAATTCTCACAATATAGTTAGTAACTTTTAGGAAACCAGTAATTTATCAAGTCATTACCAGGAAATAATGTATCAAATATCAACAAAAACATTGTAGAAACATGACACATAGATAAGAGAGGAAATGAAACATTTCACTTGACTTATCACAATGATAGTAGTGTCAGGAACTTATTGGTCTAATGTTTTGAAATAGGAAGACTGATAATGCTTACAATGAAATGCAGCTGGAGAATAGTTTTTTTTTTATTGGGATGTGTTATCATGAACCTTTGGCCTTTTAGTCAATGTGTACCCCTAGTTACCCAATATAGTTGAAATTTTTCTTTTTCATTTGGGAAATTTTTCTTCATCATGAGTAGCAGTAGAATATTATGGGTGTGTACTAGAAAGTAACAGTATGCGATAACCCACTTAATGTTATAAATGTGAATGTGTGTTTGTTTATTTTTTTTTATGCAGCGATGAATGAATGTGAGTTTTAGCATGCATAATGTATGGGCAGGAAAGTAACAACAAATACTTTTCATTCTTGAACCAGGTAATACATATAGAGTAAAAAATATAATTCTTAATTTAAAATTTGAATATTGTTTTAAAGTTTTTTGTTGATTGTTTTCTACAAATCTAGGTACATTATTTATTATCTAAGAGTGGAGGATTTAGATGATTAAGGAGTTTTTGTTAAGTAGATACCTAAAATATGTGTTGTAGGAATAACACACAACTATTTTCATCAAAATTCTGTTTACAAAATTTAGAGTTTTGTTTTTTATTATAAAGTAGGTAAGTAAATCATAAAGTTTTTTGAGAAGCATGAATTTTTAGAACTTCATAATAACTAAAGTTAAAATGTTTATTTTTAAATGTTGTTTAGAGTCAGATAATAAATTCTTAGAAACATAATTTAAATGTATACCCAATCGAGAATACAGAAATAATAACATAACTTTTAATTTAAAAAAAAATGCATTTATAAAATTGTAATTTCTTGAACGCATTTAAAAATATTATGAGTAATGTTTACATTTCATAAAGTAATGACACTGACCGAATATTTTGTGGATGCTTGTTTAGGTAAAAAGACATGGCAAGATTATTTTATATATCTTTTATTTTCATTTTCCAGCTATTGGTACCTATCATCATCATCATCAGCAGCAGCTAAAAGACGTCCATTGCAGGACCTTAGACTGTTATTATTCAATGTGCTGGACAGAGTTTTAAAAATTTCTAGTAGTAAGCTAGGTAGGTATTTGAATACTTAAGCTGAACACTTCATTCTCTATTTAAAACAGTATTATTAATAGCACAGGAAAACATAACAAAGACAGGAAACTGACTGGCAGTATTAACTGAGAGCAGGCCGAGTTTTATGGTAAATAACTTTAAACAGTTACCAGGAAACATTTAAATGTTTGCAGCTGTAAAGTAGAAACAGTGAAGTCAGTTTGGTAAAATAACAAATAAGAATCACGTAAATCTGACGTAGTGCTCTAAATCCACCCCATAAACACATGAGACTATAGACTATAGAATAGAAGCTAAATAATAAGCGCCGCGCTCTTGAAAATGGAATAAATCACGATTGAATTTAAAAATCGAAATAAATAGTAAGTTTTTTTACTACGATTAGAGACACGTTGTGTTTACATCACGTTTTAATAATATCGCGATTGCCGCAGTCGCGTATTAAAAGTAACGTGTGCCGTTCACACAGTAAACAATGCTGTGTTTGTAAACATAATGCCGGCAAAATTCGGTGCCAACACTCACCAAAACTTTGACGAAACGGTTCTCCAACTCGTCCCGGTCCGGCATCGGGGGCTTCGTTCGGTTCCTAGTTGACGGCTGCCGTACATGGTGACTCTTCACCGACGCCACCGGACCGTCCAACATTGTCTGCTCCCGTGAAGTTATCAAGCCCATTTTACACTGAACACTGATTCACTCAACGCGTACCACTAAGAACATTTCGAACGGCATCATGTCATTTTTATCACAGATGAAAGCACAAAAACACGATAAGTTATAAATCAACAGGTCACATTACACGGTCGCGGCGAGGCGCAAAACAAGTTCATCGGCAACTGCAGGCAACAACAAAGCGTATTCGAGCGAAGGGCGAAGGCCGAGCCAAACGTATGAACTGTCAATGCCATGAAGTTAGCTAACTCAATGAAGTTAGAAGCGACTGATAAGCATTCGTCCAATCAGAATGTTGGTGTGTTCAGAAACTATTATTCAGTTCGTAAATCACTATTGAGTTCTTTAAGATCTTAGATATTTAAGTAATAATGAATACTAAACTAAACTAATTAATTATAATTTGTATGCGTTTAAAAATATTGCTTATTATAATAATAATAATTTATTCAAAAAATTCTTGCATTACAGAATATGTTTACATGGACAAAATTTGCTTAGGTATATTATGACACTTGCCTGAACTAGGAAATTTAAATCCTGTATCTCAGGCGCGAAAGTACTAATAAATCTTTTATCTTGTTATAATGAATTGATCTTGCATTAATTGCACCTTGCAATATCTGAACTAACTCTGTTGGAAGGCATTTTGGAAGTTCAAAACGCGACTGTCAAAATTGACAGTGTCATGACATGACGGTGATGTTTCTTCGTTTTTCTTGCCATAAATAAAAATTGAATTGAATTGTACTTTTTTATACCTTGCAACTTTGTTGTTAAACTTGAAAACAGTGGCATAATTTAATTTCTTGGATGAAAAATTATATGCGACTTATTCTAAGCATATTTGAATACCAAGCATAAATTAAGAACAATTTAACTCATTCCTATTGTAATTAGTTTTTACAGCCTATATCTTAGAGTATTTAAACAACTCTAAGGCCTATATCTATCAAAGAGCCCAATAGGTGGCGCAAGTACATGTGATCCCTGATTTGAGTAGCCAGTCGTACAACAGCGACATCTATTGATCTATTATGAAATTAATAAAAACACCATCCCGCAGCGAGTACAGTATGGCAACAAAGAGTCTGTAAAAATTGGGGGCACCACTGAAGCACTACAAGTTATTTGGTACAATTTTTTGTCATCTATTTAAGTAAATGAAACTTAGTTATTTTAGTACTCACAAACTTAGCTTTTAAGATTTTTATATTTAGTTCCAGCTAGTTGCCAAGCTGTACATTGCCCTCACCGCTATCACAGTCATTTGTGGCAAAAGCACTTGCCGCAGAGCACGACACAAATCTCCCAAAAAAAAATTTGCCTTTGGTGCCTAGAAACGTAGAAACGGCCAATAAATGTCAGACGAAGTTCATGTTATAGGACATAGGACCATACAGGACGCAATACCCGCTCCGCTCGCCGTCGCGTGCCACCCGATGTGTCCAGTGTCTAAAGTATTAAACCAATAAGTCTTTAAACCAATAAAGTCTGTGGTGTTAACCTAGTGTATTAATATAGTGTTGCTATTTTCTGTAAATAAAAACAAAACATTGTATTTATATATTTTTATTGGTTATATATCATTTTTATGTTTTATTCGTACAAAATTATAGCGGTAACGAGAACAATGTTATTGCCCGTGTTCTTAAAATAATATACAATACACCAATATTTTTGTTAGCACCATTTTTTTATTTATTTTTCAGCTTTTCTACAAACATACCATTACCTTATATTGCTACGAATGCATAGTAATAACGAAAAGTTTATGGTCTTTTCAACTTTTTCCATAATATGTAACTAACTAATATTTATTAATAATTAGTTTTGATAATGTTGATCAGACAGTAATACAACTAAATGAACTTAAATTATTCACTGAAGGTTATGTCTCAGGCTCTGAACGGTTACAAGTTACAAAGTCAAGAGCGTGACACACAAAGACAATTTGGTCCAGCTTCAACAACATTGAGTTTACACTTTGTTAATACGATAGTGAAATCTCTACATCTGCAACGTCAGTACAGTCTTTGGTTAGGACAGAAGAGATATTATCAGAGATTACATAACTTAAATTTATAATATCACAAGCATAATAAATTGAAACACTTCATACTTAGGAAGTTCAGTCATACTTCTATGATCTGTGCAACAAAGCTGATAAGTCATCTATAATTTAATAGAATGATAATTTGCATAATTGGGATACCTACACTAAGATAATAAACTAAACAGCAGAGTGCAGAGTGCGGAAGCGTTGCTAGGAAACGAAAACTACAAGCGGTAAAGATGACGACACTACATTACACCCAACCGACAAAGGGTACAATGCACCAAATACTATGCGAAGAACGTACAGTAATGTACACCGACATTTTGTCCTACTACTTATGTTACACGTACTTTTTAATACTTTCAAGGCATATCTTGCGTTTACTAAATCCACCTTAAGCTAAACTACACCTTATAATGTAATTGTAACGTTCTGTCGCTCCCGAGCGCGTCACGTCCGGTAATTATCAAAAATACTTTTATTACATCTCGAGAGCGAGTAGAACGTGTCTATAACTACTAAAATCTTTAAAGGCACAATAAATGAGCTTATGGCAGCATCATGCCTACAATACGTATAAGGGACAACAATTAGAGACCTCCTGTACAACTAACGCAACGCTAAGAAGGTCAAACCGAAACAAATCAAACACTACAACAAATGCTTGTAACCTTTGTATACTAATCTAACATAATTACTTCCCTATAGAATACAGAGGTACCCTCCGATATGATCCTGACTGCAGGAACTCTGGGACCTAATTATTGGATTATTGTCATTAAGACGGCGACAAGTGTTATCGAAAACTTTAATTAATTAAAGGTTTATTGTCGACGCACAAAAATATCAATTCCTCATAATAAAACCGAAGAGACCATCACCAACAGTCGCCAAGACAATCTTATGCACGATACTTGTAACTTAACATACGATTATATTCATATCCTTGTACCAGGTACTTGCCATGTTATACAGTTACAATATGGTAGTTCTTAGTGCTAGGATGTAAGTTAATTTGTCACATACTCCCGTACATAAGGACCAAATGCCTCGGAAGACTTAGGAGCGCGAAGACAAAAGCAAGGTGCATTAAGCTTATCAAGTAATCTTGGTTTATGTACTTGTTATAATTATGAGCCCCCAAAGTTCACTAGCAATTTATCTACGATGCGCTACATACATGTACTTTTTAAATACACACTACAACCTCCGTACTAGACAAAACCCTCGTTAATAACAAACCGCGGTTATTCTTCGTCTACCGTACAAAATACAATTTTTCACCAAAGCCTAACTTTAACCATGTGTTAAAGAGGCAGCTTCTTTAGACGTTTGCTTAGTTAACACTAGTTTAACAGGCAGCGTGTCTGTGAATTGTCCACCATAACCTCAACTTCAGCCACATCCGGGCTTGATTCTCTGTCACCTCTTTTTATCCAGCTTTTGCCGAGAAGTGGGAAGCGTAAGGCTCTCCTTATTTCTGAAGTGCGGTTACGTAGCCATGGGGTCACTTTTGATGACCTTTTCAGCTGCTTCCCATGCGTTCTGGCAATAAGTTGGAAGTAGGTGACGTATGCTCAGGGTCAGAGCGGCTGCTGGGTGCGTTGAGGAGCGCCTGGGTGCTATTTGGAGGAGGGGTAGTAGTACAGCACGGCGCAGCCCGGCAGCTGCCAGCGGCTGGCGTGCAGCTCGATGAGCTGCAGCAGCGTGCGGCGGATGGACGGCGCGGCCGACGTGTTGAGGAAGGCGTCGCGCACGGCCGTCAGCAGGCGCTCCAGCTCGCCCGGCAGCTGCGACTCCAGGTCGCGCCCGATGTATGTGAGCACGAAGAACAGGTTCTCCGTCTGGAAGCAGTCATGTTTAAATAGGTTAACTACTAGACAAAGACTCCCAGCAACCTACACCTGCAGGTAGCCCTAGATGGGGTTTAGTATTGGTGATCGATAACTTCTCTAAAAGTTTTATAATGGTTGCCGACCACAAATGAGTCAAGAAATAAAAATTGCTTTTTAAAACAAAGTAATGAATTAACTTTAAAACCCGTGATTCCAATGTGATTCTGCCTAAATGAGTTTTAGGAAGCAATTTTTTAAAATGTCACTAAAACAGATGTTGATTTTAGAGTTTGTTGCGGCGTTTCTTCTCAAGGTTAGTCAGATAAGAAATTCCGTCTTAATTATTTTTTTTAAAGTGACGTAACATTTAGTATAAAGCATCTAGTACTGAAATAATACTGACATCGCTTGCAGATGGCACAGGCTGACGGATGCAGTCCTCACAGCACTTGCAGATGAGCGTGAGCAGCACCTGTCCGGGCTGCGCCGACGCACTGCGGCGCTGGATGGCGCGGCGCCGCAGCTGGCAGTACATCTCCAGCAGGAACGACAGGAATGCCATCAGGCGAGGCCTGCCTCCGCCTACCGTTGAGCCCAGCAACTGGAATCATATTAGATTTATGAGATGAGTGAAGCTCGTTGAAATATTTGAACTGAACTGTCAGGTAATGGGAACCGAAGTCATAAAATTTTGGCTACTACTTTTTGCATCGCTAAAAAAACAGTTAATAATGACAGGCTGAATTTGAGATCATTTATTCAGACTATTTTGTAGGTCCTCCAATTAGGAGTTAAAATAAGAAAATAACATTAAGTATATCGATTCGAGTATTAATCGTGTGTCGGTTGAATATTTTTATACATTTAATATGTTATTCAACTGACATGCTGTCGGCATTCTAATTAGCAATTTGAGCCCCTGAACATAATTGATATATATATATAGGTATCATGAACAATTAATGCAGAAAATTTATGAGAACAGAAGAAATGCCCTCGTCAGCAAAGAATGCAACGGAGCGGTGGGGCAAAAACTCTTGGGTCGCCGGGAAACCCTTAAGAAATCGATAACTAACTTGAGGACCCTGGAATGAGCGTCGTTGCGAAAACTGTTAGAATCGAACCTCAGAAGATGGCACGGTTGGTACATTACCTTGTCTCTGTCGTGGTACCACTGCTGGCAGGTGTTGAGCAGCGACTCCAGGAAGGTCTCGGTGTTCTCGCGCTCCACCACGGCGATGCAGCGGCGCGCGGCCGGCAGCGCGTAGCGCGGCGACTCCACGGCGCGCGACACCAGGTGCCCCACCGCGTCCATCAGCGTGCGCGCGCACACTGCGTTGGGATCTGCAGGGACACAATCATCAGGGTAGCACTTGCATGTGTCCCTCCAAAGGTAACATATTTTGCATCACCCAAACATTTATTCCATGCATAAACATTTATTCAAGGGATTGAGGAAGATCATGGTTCTAACCCCATAGAACCATGATCTTCCTCAATCCCTTGAGATTTTCCAATAATCCTCTTTTAACAGGAGCTAACGTTACAAAAAGAACTTTCATTTCATGCATTTATTACCTGTAGCTTAAGTATCAGGAAGGACATTTGCTTAAAGCTAACTCACCTTCAAGAGCCTTGTCGATACACTCCTGTATTTCAGGCGGGAAGTTGCCGAGGTCGCCCGCATCGGCTGCCAGCCCCAGCGCCGCCATGCCGCTGGCCAGCGCGTCAGCCGACGTTAGCGACTTGGAACGTTTGAGGCCAGGCGTGAACGACTGCGGCCGAATACTTTTGCCGTTGCCGTTCGTAAGTGATGACGGTGGCGACTTCTTCTTTTCGGGAATGATTGCCTGCTGTGGCTGCAGTTTGAAATGTACTCGGGGTCCCACCTGCAAGTTAATACATTTTTCTACCGGTATTGCTAGCACTGTATGCTCAGAGTTATTATCTCAGTGTTATGTGATACTCCACGTGCGGCGGTATGACGGGTGCGAGTGTATAGTTACCTGCGCATGCGGCACATTGCCACTGGAGGCGCTGTTGAGTAGCGCATGTGGCGGCATGACGGGCCGGTAGTGCGGCGGAACCTGCGCGTGTAGCACGGCCGAGCGCGAGTGCTGCAGCCCCACGCTCGCGTAACCAATGCCCATCGCCCCTCTGCAACACAATAACACCCAAGATATACATAATTATATATACTTTACGTCCATACTTGTGTCTTATAGATCACTGGTAATGATTGGGATGTATTTTCCACAAAGCAAATACAACTTGCTCTCTTTTTTTAGCTTCACGACAAAGATCCATGTGGAATATTTGCAGAGGTTTAAATCACTTAATCACAATTTAATTTAAAAGAAAAGTTTTTCTTAAAATGACTTATTTTATGACATTTATATAAATTCTGTTGGGAACAACAGAGTTTTTTACCCACTGTAGAAAAGAAATAAAAGTTTGGAACCATTTTGGAACCAATCAATCAACCCACACACCGCTTAATTGTGTGTTACCTACTACCTATTACATAATAATGTTACAGAATAATTAAACTATACAATGTACAATTTAAATTAATTAAATCAGCCTGTAACTGTCCCTAAGTAGGGCAAAGGCCTCTTCTTATACAGAGAAGGATTGAGCATTAATCACCGCGCTAGTTCACTGCGTGTTGGCGATTTCAGACTATTAAAGTCCAGGTTTCCTTACGATGTTTTCCTTCACCATTAGTCAGTGGTGTCTTAGATTAACTAAGAAAGTACATATGACATTGAAAAAGTCACATTGGTACATGCCAGGTTCGAACCCACACCCACACGTTTGCAAAGCGGGTCCGTAACCAATGCGCCACCACGACATTACAATGTACAATGGCTAACATAATTATATCACCTACCTATATGCATTCTAAGTTAACATAGATGACGTCAATATGATGAATTACGCTCTTTTATTTAAATCACTGAGCTTGCATTTGTTTTGCGTCGCAAATAATCATTTCATCAGTATCATGCAGGGGGACTTTCGGAGTAAGCTATTAAAGCAATTATGTAAGTAAAAATATATAGATTGCAGCGCCAAACGAGCTGCTTGTTATTCATAGTGGACAATGATATCCAGTGGTGCGGAACCCATAGCCATGAGCATAACACTCATAAATAATAAGTGATCATTGTCGCCATGCCATGCCGCTCACATATAGAGCCCGTTATGGTCGTCCACTCCTGCGCAATGCCACGCAAATTGTTTCATTACGGTAGGAAATGGCGGCGAGGATTAATGATGAACTCATTGTCGATATAGATACGCATAAGCAAATCGATGACTTGAATAATTTGGACGCTAGTTTTAGGTTAGGCATCCGGATTTCATGTTCGACAACTTAGTGTTTAGTAGTAACATAGTGCAATCGTTTGTTTTAATTATAACAACAGTAAAATCATAGGGTTTATAATTTCCATATACATTATAATAATATAATCGTGAAAAAGACCCGGATGAGATTTGAGCAGTCCAGAGACGAACGGCACAATAAAGTCAGAGGAGGCTCAGGTTTAACATGCAGTGGGTTAATACGGGCTGATGATGATGATGATGATAATTTGAATTTTCCATGAAGTAAGAAAATAAGCCGTACCATAAAATAGATTTATTTGCAAGAAGAGGAATTGTTAGGCCATCATCAACGTAGACAATTGATTAGAACTACCTACGTAAACAGCATTTTTTATTGATTTGAAAATTTTCTGTGTTCATTTCGGAAATATTTATAAGACATCTTAGATTAAGTCCATATCTATACGCTCTATCAACGATTACAAACTAAAACACAAAGATGTCGAAGATTTAACCGGATTAGTAATTTTTTTAATAAAAATGGTAGCCGTGCCCGTAACGGACCCTTCATTGCAGAAATTATCAATCAATGTCGATATTGTAATCAAGTGGATTCATAACATCCAGTCAATCTAATAGACAAAATAACATACTTCCTACTTAAACATGTTAGTAGACGTTTTATTTTTTTCTAAGATCACGTCGTGTCTCGTCATCTCGTGACAGCCTGTTATTACCTAACACCTACCTATGTCAATGAACTTGCAATAGAAAATATATCGGACTAAGTATACTTTTTGGAAGATCGGTTTTGGAAACTAATGGAAATATAAAATATGTGATCAAATTGAAGTTAAGAAGTGAACATTTTAAACCTCTCGTGGTGTGGTACTTAGTAAATTAAAATGGAAGTCTATTTATTGAAAGTAATTGTAACTATTACTGTTACTGCCAGCCCTTATCATCATCCCACTGCTGGGCAAAGGCCTATCCTTCTGACTTCCACGTGTCTCGATCCAGAGCCAGTGTAGCTATACCTACAATTAAATCATTATAATCATGTAAGGTAGGACATAACAATAACTTTATAACCGACTTCAAAGTAAGCTAAAAGCAGTGATAGCCTAGTGGTATAACCGTTCGCGTTGGGCTGCTATGTCAATATAGGCGTGAGTCTATGTTTGGCTGGCTATGTTGTAAGTCCTTTGGGCTATGTAATAACACGCGCGCGGTTTAATCTCTGATACCTCCAAAACGTGTCAGTTTGTTGTTTGTTATGTTAATTTATATTCTTCGCCAGCCAGACAGCCAGTTTTTTGGAAGTCAGTTGTCAACAACACATAATACAGTGCTACTAAATTAGTTGCTACGAAAGGTTTGAACTCCATTGTCAGATCATGAGTATGACAATATTTCATCATCATCATCATCATAATTTCAGCCATAAGACGTCCACTGCTGAACATAGGCCAATATTTATATGGGATCAATTGGATAGTACAGATATCACTCTTTGCCGGCTGCCCTATTTTATGCGTTACTGCCTCGAAAAGTCGTGACCTCTAGTTTCGTAACTGACGGTGACGAGAAATTAGGGCAAGTGGCGTGTCCTGTCTGCACGCACTGCATTCGCTATTGTCGGTTGTCAATGGCACCAGTTTATCTAGATAGTACTGCCACTACCTGACCGAGGTGTTTTAGATAGAGTTGAATGCCCGATTTGTATTTTCACGGTATTCTCCCTGCTTCAGACTTCATTTAACTTGTGTTTATTTGTATTCTTGGAATCAGTTTACGATGTTTAGTGTAGCCGAACGGTTAGAGCTCGAGCAGTAGGTATTCTTCTATTGTCGCACGGAGTCTTCTAGTAGTGATTCGACTGAAACTCTATGTAAATAAGAACATTACTGATCAAATAGAAACATAGTTACTAGATGTCGTCCGCGTGAAAATAAATTTTCCTTCAGGTATATCTCGTAAAGGTCTGTCTGTTCCTTAAACTTTTTTTGCAATTTTCGTAGGACTCTCTATTTTTTAAATACATGTTTCTCGCTGACAATGTAAATGCAGCTTACAGTCTGTCTGTTCCTTAAACTTTTTTTTCCAATTTTCGTAGGAATCTCTATTTTTTTAAATACATGTTTCTCGCTGACAATGTAAATGTAGTTTACTTTAAATAAAATATTTTGTTAACCAGTTACTGTTACTGTTACTGTCAGCCCATATCATCCCACTGCTAGTATTCTTTATAAACAATTACACATAAAATCAAATATTATTTTTAATATTAGTTTCGTTAGAAACGATATACGGGAGTACGAATAAGCAGGTTACTTATGAATTCTAAATAGGTGTCCTAAAACCAAGTATAGAGTTTCATTTGCCACAAAAAATTAGAAAAGAAGAAACAGGGTCTAGAGTTTCAAAATTCTGATAGAGATAATATTTTTGGTACAGAACATAGGTATAAATAGGACAATCTAAATATCGAAACTGTGACTTTAGACGAAACCTACTCTAAGGGACGAAACGAATCATTTTAATGTAATGTCAAGGAGAATTTTGTTTCTAACTATAATATTGTATACCTACTTACTAAAAAAATATGCAAATTAAAAAAGACCGAAAGTCTGTAGCAATCTTCATCTCTGAAGATATTTAATCTAGGCACCACAGCGTGTTTTTTTATTATTGTGTATTGGTTATGGACAATAATTATTAACAACAAAAATGTTATGACTCTACATAGGTACCTAAGTTAATCGTCAAAACAATTGATCTTATTAGGTACTTATGGGTCATACAGACTCATAACAGTCATAACAGACGGTTTATATGGAGTCGGAGTGGTACACTACTAAAGTGATTACTTATATTATATAACTTATAAACAAGACACCCAACACTAGCGCATACGCATACGTTATATTCTATACAGCATTCCGTGACTCACGCTCAAATGCACGCTATTGCAACTGTTCCACGGATATCAAGTCTATGTCTTCACAAATTTAATTGTTATTAATGTTCCAATTTGTTTAGGAAAGTTACGTCACTTCTGTTTATTAGAAACTTGATAAATAGAATGAGATCTATAGATAAAGAATTGAGTAGCATTTTATTTTCATAGAGGCATACAATTAAAGAAGTAAACTAACTCCTAATTGCTTCTTCTTTTTTATACGTAGTACATAAGGTTGATAAACAGCTCTGAACCTCGTTTCGTCTAAAAAGTCGTGTAAAATTGCGAACAGTGGAATCAAAACATAATATTATGTCAAATGAATAAAATTTAAAATTAAAGCAATAAAATTAAAAAATAATATGGTATTGTCATATACTAATAATAATTCAATGGATATCGTTAAATTAAATCAAGCAAAGATATTCTTTTCTGGATGAAAAAGTAAAAAAGTAAAAGTGGGTAGGTAAATTGAACCAGGCGAATCAGCATTTTACGAATTGGGTATTGAAACATCAACACCAGGGATACTGGGAATAGTAGCGCATTGCAAGCCTTGGAAATAAAACCTATTCTACGCCTCCTGGGGGAGCTGTACCAACGTTTTGAATATTTCGTTTAGAAATCAATGACTGTAGTACTTGAGAAACACCTTAAACATTCAATGAATGACAACAGGCATTTCAAGTAGCTAACAGCAGATACACGCCAGCAATTAGTAAAAATGTTAAAACTTTAACGAATGACGTTATATTTATAAACAGAATAAAACGATGTAGTGCTTCGACCTTGAGATGGAATAATGACAAGTCGACAAAACATTGAAATGATTGCGATGAGAATGACGCAGTTTAAGCCAGTATACCTGCCTATGTTTTATTGAATGAATCATGTTTAAAGTTATTGGTTATATTTTGGGGGAAATGCATTAAAATCTGATATAAGAGCCAAATCAAATAGCAATACCTACTTTAAAAAATCGAAATGTTGTAAAAAATGAAGTAAGAGTCGGCGATGTGTTTTGAACGTACGTAATCTCATAACGCACTTGTGTTGCCAAAACATTCACGTGCTTTCTAAAACTTTTTTTTTAAGTGTATAAATATCTATGATTTGGGTTAGGTACCTACAGTACTTGTTTTACTCATTAACCTGTTTTTATTTGATGGCACGTGTTTATACCATTAATCCGCATTAATTGATATGCCAACTGAAGAAAAAGGACTGAACTCAAATTAGTTATCTTTCAGCGATTTAGCGAAAAAAGAAATTTAGATACAAGTGATTGAAAGAAGACACAAACAGCCTTATCTGATACTTATTTTACTTTTGCAAATAATTTAAGCTTGTTTGCCAAAGAAGAATAAAAAGTAGGTCCTACTAAACTAATAAATGATGATAAAGAATTGGCCATTTTACAAGTAAAACCTCGAGATGATAATAATATGATAAGCGCAGACGCTCTACAATTATTTACATACGACTCCAGTCTGTATTTAACGTCGTAATGCAAATTAGAGCAAATTATTCTTCTTTGTAACGTAAGTATCTACGTATTTATTCTGAATACAAGATAAATAAACCTGCATGACAACAACTGAAAACATTATGTGCTTACCGCCATGACTTATCAATTGAAGTCAATGGCGCTTGCGCACATAACAGGATCGACAAAGGACTATAAAACCGATTGACGACGAAGTCTTTTAGGAGTATTTACGTCAGCTACCTCTAAAGAGTAGCAAGAACATTTACTGGTTGGATTAACTCTACCTGCTCTACATCTTAAACTTCTATTGGAAAATTTACTTACATATCGGAGGTTGAGTATCGCCCGCGAACCATTTTCACAACAAATCTCCTTTCAATGTTGACTAGAAATCACTAAAATATTCCACTACACCTCAATCATCATCACACTATTTATTCAAATCTTTATGTTTACGCGAGATACAATAAAATTTATCACTATCTTCAAATGCAAATCTCAATGCAAACTTGGCAATACTGCCGACAAATTACGTCTCATTTACCTCTTAGCATCGGAACTTATTAATAGAATTCGTATCCGCGCACATCCTATCCCTGAGCTTACACTTTCTAGCGAGCGATGCATAAACTCCTCGTCAAACGGGCAATTTGTTGGCAAATTACTCCTACGGCACTGTTGAGATTTGTACTCAAAAATACGGAGTGTACGAGTCAAGTTCGTTCGGAAGCGTTCGAATTTAGTTTCGGCGTTGTTTGGTCGCGGTTCGTGTCGGGAACTCCGCGCGTCTCCCGGCGCGTGCGCGGACTGCGCGGGACGGCATCGGCACGCTATTCGGCCCGTTTTGGCGCGCGCGGGCGTGTTCGCGTCACCGTAGCCAAGAACAAAGTGATAACAAAAAGTCTACAATTAATACTACGAATACATGAACGTATAAGCTACGTCGCCAACATCACAATTTCGCTCATTATTTCACAGATTTTTGTTTTGTCTCTGTTGGCACTGATCCAATAACAGCCAACGCTTCCAGTCACGTTACTATAGTTGATGAGAAACCAACTCAACTACTCAATACCAACCGGAGCAAGGTCAAAAACCGTGTGGACCGCGACGGAACATTATCTAAGGGCAAACAGAGACTTAAACTAGCAATTGACTCTCAAGATGCACCAAAAAACAATTACCGAGACAGACAAACATCACAATGACCACAACAAAGTCAAGGTTTTGTTTACATCATGTGCATGGTAATTAAAACTGCTATGACGGGCCTGCTATAAGGCTATACTTGTCGGCAAGATTTTATCACACAAGTGGGTGCAGAAATTACATGTTTGGTTACGAACGTACCGGCATTATTTAGTTAAAGAAACAACGAACATTTTCAAGAATGGGGCTGATTACGGTGCATGGATGGGAATCCCAAACAGACCGTCCCGAAACCCATCAACCACATCTGTCAAATAGGAATTATGATCTAAGATTTTAAATATTCCATTTATTTATGTATATGGGGATGGCTTAGCTATGTTAGCCATTTCCATTCTATTTGAAATATCATGATCAGCTACTGGACTAGGTTTGTACTGGTGGTGCTTCGGTTACCAAAGTCTTCGTTATTGGTAACCGAACCGTTCGTTATTTGTATTGCATCCTATATCTCAACTTAACATCGGGCAACACTACATTTTCAAACTCACCTATTGTGCAGGTCGGCAGGCTTGGCCATGGTGAACTCCTTAGCGTGTACATTGAGCTTGTTGGTGGATGCCGGTGTGGATGCTGCTGCCGCAGTGGTGGTGGCGCCCGAGGTCGCTGCCGTAGTCGCCACGCCGTCTGTGCGGACACCTGGCGGTCAACGGTGGTCGTCAAGAGAAGAGGGAGATAGGACAGATGCGTGTGTACTAGGTTATTGATGAAAGACAGTCATAGATGTTTTGAAGTACATTCATGATAATGTAGAAATTGATACAGTTTGTGATAATTTTCTTGGTGACGACGCGTGATTATGTCAGGAAGGTGAAATATGGAAGTCTAATGATTTAAAGAATTTTAAATGTCTGAGATGAAAGAAAGTGTAAGAAATAGCGCCTCAACCCTCTTATCCGGAAGGGGCACTGTATACACGTATGAATGAAAAGATGGAACTTGGCCAAAACACCGTGACACACAGACAAAATATAGATCAACTGGAGTCTTAAAGTATTTTTCGTATAGTCTAGTAACTCTCTACAAGACAGCATCTACTCGAGAATTGTTTTTTATGTAATAAAATGCTGAAAACAATAACACAATACATAATGTATGTATATCTAAATATACCTTATAGGTAAACCTCTTTACGAACATCAATTTTGTCAGTTTGATAACACCAATAGAGAAAAATTTTAGCTAAGCTACAGCAGATATAAGGGAAAAGTATCCATGGAACATAAAAACTGCAACTATTTGAGATTACAGAACCTTTTGGGTAATATTTACTGCGAGTATGAACAAGACTTGGGAGCTTACTAATTCTGGGGCCAATTTAAGACGCTGACACCATTTTGCTTGTTTAATCTTATGATTCAGTTTTTACAGGTCATATTCAGGACCGTGCAGATTGCCTTGACTCATCTTCAGCAATAAAGTATTTTGCACAATAGCTGCGTTATACATTTAGAGGAGTTATTATATTAACAGTTATTTTTGGATGTATACGAACAAAGAAATACGGTTCAGGTAGTTTTACATGCCCTAATATTTCATGGAAATATTTTGAAAGAACTATCAAAAGACATATTACGTCTATTTCTTATACGATTGGAGAGTATTAACAAACCTACTTGCAGTATAGACGAAGTACAGTTACAATGATTGCTGTGTCCACTGTAGCTCTGGTATGCGGGCCTTTCACGACTGCATCCGTCAATTATTGAATAGAAGAATTAGAGCATATTTTATGGTCTATAAAAGTCGAGATACGAGTCGCGTATGTTAACTTTTCAGTATTAGAAAGTATCTGAAAAAGAGTCTGAAGAGGGATTTCTCAAAGATTTTGGCGGTGAAGAACTCTACAAATACTTGATAACATTTTACTTTAAAAAGTCATGAAAAATACTGTATAAGAAAATGCGAAAAGCTGTGAAAACAGACCTTATGTGGTAGTCTTATTGTAAAAAACCTGCTTTAAAATTCTTGTGGAAGAAATAAATAATTCATTCAAAATGAACTATGGATAAATATTTTACATAATACCCTTTTAGAACATAAGCTTGTTGATAGTTTTTTAAAAGGTACCTATAGACAGACCTACATGCGAGATAAACTAAACTCAATCATGGGGAATATATCAAAAATAGTACCTATTAAGCTGTTAAAAATAATATGACTGCATGTACTTATAATAAAACCGATCACGAATGTGGCAAGCATTTGCTTGTGCGTCTAATTGGGTAACCCAGATCATCGCGCGCCACACGCTAGCCGATGCGCTCGAATAGGCAAGCGAAACTTTCGTCCAAGATACAAGATTGTACACTGGATAGAATATAATTATGAACACTTGAACAGTACCTATAGACTACTGAATATTACTTTTTTTTAAAGAGTGATGGAGGGGATTAAGATATGATTTGACGCTAAAAGACGGAGGTATATGGTCGAATTATCACGACATAGGATTCAAAATAGTGTATTGTCGTGCTGACTGACAAGCAGTCCTCTGACCGCCTATTTAGACAAACATGCATAACTTTTTGCATAATTGAGATAGGACTGTAATTTGAACCATTGTACTTCAAATAAAAATAGACCAATTGTTAGTCTTAAATCGCTAAAATGCATTAAGTTCTATTATTATATGGTTTATATTAGATCTCCATAACCGGCGCTCAAAGAAAAACTGAAGACAGAGGAGAATGGAAAAGCTAGTAGCGGACGCTACAAAGGCCTTTCGAAGCGGACACGATCTTCAGAAATGAAGAAAACGACCGAGAGAATACCTATTAGATGGAGAATTTTCTTTGGGGGAGGACCAAGTTCAGCAGAGGATGGCGATAAACTGAAAATTATGATGATGGCGCTCAAATTTGTTTGTTTAAGCACGCTTATCTCAGAAACTATCAGTCTGTTTCGAAAAATTCTTTTGAAGAGGACTGCATAGTGTTTAAAAATAAGCACAGGTATCTTTTAAACCCCTTCCTTCTAATGGTTTTAACCTATCTTGTATCAATACGCTAAAATATATTTTTTGTGAATTTTTTACATGTTATAGCACATGTTTGACAAGAAATTTGAAAAAACAACTGGCCCGGTGGCACTTTACAATGGATTTCCTGTGTCTGTCCGTGCTAAAATCAAACAAGTTGTTAAAGTATTTAGATACATTTTCTTGCTGAAGTGGGATTTTTAATAAATTGGGTATAGGTATTTACCATCTAGGTATATTTTTATTATTGAGTTTATTGTAATGTATTGCATTAAAGGTCGAGAAACGAGAGAATAGAAAATCTATTATTATGTGCCTTCAGTATACGAAACCGACCTACGACCTGCTATCTCTACCTCTATGTCCTCTATCCTCTTCACCTTTTATGTTAAGAAAGGTTTTACTTTCAACAGAAAGAACACATGTTGCAACTGAAAATGACAAAGTCCGAATGTCCGAAATATGTCAAACTGTCAGACCAAGAAGTTCTATAAATTTTTGAGAAGCCCAAATAGTCGGCAAAATTATCATCAGATATTTTTTATAATCACAATAATGTTGACCGTCGCCAAAACTTGATCGTTTTCTGGCGGAATAACGCATCTACGGAATAATGCCAAGATTCAATGTTGACAATACAGACCGATTTGCAAACAATCTCACACAGCCACCGCCCGCACCCGCGCCGGCCGTGCCATGAGAACAGCTCGATGTAAATAAATACGTTGCCTACATCGACAATACTAGCAGTTGCTGCTGAATGCATAAACAAACCTGAGACATCGGAAACTGGTTGCGCTGCAGTCACGGCCACAGACACCGATACCGGAGTCACGGACACGGTAGAAACAGATACTGGCGACACCTGAGCCACGGGAGCGACAGGCGCGACTGCCACCGGCTGAGACAACGACTGTTTCACGATACACCGAGACATATCTCACATAAATCACAACATAGAAAACTACACACAAACATTCGTTTGACAAACGCGTCCCGTCGCAACAAACATACGACTGTCGACTGGTTCCAAATATGAAAATTGTTTATTTTTAAATTTTGGCGCCAATTTTACGTAGAGACATTGCTAGCCAAGTATTTACATTCAGCCTGTGACAAATCGAGAATCGAATACAATCGATTGAATTAATTTTATAGTTTATAAAAAGTAATTTAATTAATGTCCTAATACAGATAGAGAAGAAGAGACAAATAGCATAGCGCCAAGATTAAGATGTACAAAAGTATTATTGAAGTGATGTAAGAATTTTGCATACTACTAGAATATTGTTATAAGGCTCATCAAGACTGAAAGTATACTAAGAAATATAATACGAAAATGTAGTTTTGTAGAATACCTATGATAAATGATATACAAACAAGAAAGAAAACAGTAGAGGACCCAATATTTTTTAAAATTTCCAATTTTAGGCACCCATTTTCGTTATAATTTTTACCTTGTGCTTTTACTTACCCGGAGGTCTATAGATTTCCAAAGTTGGTTTTCCCTTCGCATTGGTGAGAATCATGCTCCGTCGTTTTCCATTGTTGAACTGAAAAATAAGAAGTGACAATTTTGCATAAAACGTCATCATTAGTTCATCATACATATTTTATTTCCAAAGCGATTTTATCATCGACTAATATAATATTTATAGTTTAGTAATAATCCACCGTTGTCGTCTGTTTTGTAGATGTGTTGTATTGTTGACTCATGCATTTATTTAGAAGCTCGTTACCTAGTATATCCGTGTAAGACAAACCACACCTTTTTTATTTTACCCAATTTTTAAGGTGTTTAAAAAATTAAAATATAGTACTTTTTCCGTATCATTGCATAAAGGTGAGCATGATGATGAATGATATTTGGAGAAAAATATATCATTGATTGATATTTTCTTTTTTCCAAAAATTTAAATACACACATCAAAAGTGTCTAGGGATATTTCAATTAAACCGACATAACTAAAATTCTATTAACTTTTTGTTAAGACACCTACACATTAAAATTAACCTAGTTTAATAGCTTATCTAATCTGATGATAAACTTTTAGCTAAAATTAAATTTTAAAAAAAACTTAGAAGAAAAGGAAAATCTCAGACAAAATTTCAATCTTAACTTTATTTTTGAAACATCAAAACCTAAACAAAACAACATTTTTTTTTTATGAAACGCATCTCCGGTGTTCATTTAATCATGCCACGTAGACACTTGACCAGGAACGAAATATTAAGAGCAGTGGGCATGATTCAAGCTGGCGCTAACCAAATTACGGTTTCTGAAGCCATGAGGACCAGTCAGAGCGTTATATCCAGGCTTTGGTCATGTTATCGTGTCACGGGGGAAGTGGTGGAACGGCACCAAGGACCTCAACGCATTACAACACATGTACAAGACCGATTCATAGTAAATACTGCACGAAGTCAACCAAATGTAACGGCGATGCAATTGGTTCAAAGGCTACAGAGAGAGTATGGTTTGCTGGTAAGCGGTCAAACTTTGAGAAAACGACTGCATGAAGTCAACCTACGTGCTCGTAGGCCACTTCGGGTACCAGCGCTAAGGAGAAGCAATTGAGGAAGAAGATTACAATGGGCTATTGCACACGAAAACTGGAACCTTTCTCAATGGTCACTTGTGCTTTTCTCTGATGAATCCAGGTTTGGATTTCATCTTGATTCGCGAAGAGTACGCCTTTGGAGAGAACCTGGACGTTGGAATCGACTGCAGCACCCACAACAAGTTCATGCATATCAAGGTGACACGATTATGGTTTGGGCAGGAATTCGTCTCGGCGGTAGAACGGACCTCGTTTGGATACAAGGCAATATGACTGCTCTATAATACCGAGATGAGGTGCTAGAGCCTGTAATCTTGCCCCACAGACAGCAAATGGGACAAAATTTCCAGCTAAAGCACGACATTGCCCGTCCACATACGGCGCGTATCGTTACAAGTTGGTTACAACAGCATGATATCCAAGCTTTAGACTGGTCTGCACAATCCTCTGACTTAAATCCTATTGAGCGTGCCTGGAATATGCTTCAGAGAAGAGCTCTTAGGAATTTCCCTGAAGATATTGTGCATGAAAACCAGCTTTTCTTGAATCTAAGCAGGACTTGGGGCAGTATTCCACAACAGGATATTGACACCCTTGTTTTGAGTATGCAGAACCGCTGAAGATGTGTCAGGAGAGTCTTAGGTAGATTCACGAATTATTAATTTAAAATTATCAACAATTTAAAAAAAAATAGTTGTTTTGTTTAGGTTTTGATGTTTCAAAAATAAAGTTAAGATTAAAATTTTGTTCGAGATTTTCCTCTTCTTCTAAGTTTTTAAAAAAAATTAACTTTATCTAAAAGTTTATCATCAGATTAGATAGGCTATTAAACAAGGTTTATTTTAATGTGTAGGTGTCTTAACAAAAAGTTAATAGAGTTTTAGTTATTTAGGTTTAATTGAAATATCCCTAGACACTTTTGATGTGTGTATTAGATAATTCAGACTTTTCCATGATATAATATCATTGGAAGTGAGTCTTTTTTTGATAATGACGTAATACAATAGGTACTCATTTGTCAATACTTATATGTAGAAATATGACACGTCAATAACATATTGATTACAAATTTCGAAATAAATGCTAAGGCTATCGAGTTGTGTGCAGACAGGACGTAGCTGTGTAGTAGGCGTCTGAATAAACCGTCTGCCTACGCGCTAACTACAATCGTACTAGAAATCCTTAGCAAGGTCTTACTACATAGGTAATATTATTGGCTACATGGCTGTAATTTCAAAGGTCAAAGTCTACGATACTAAACTTAGAAAAAGTGCGTTTCACTTGTTGACATGTTCAACTTTTTCATTAATTAACTTCTAGCTCTACATTTTCGCTACGTTCTATGATGATGACGCCCTCCAAAGCATGTCAAGCCAAGGTCTAACCTATTACAGTGCTCTATGTATGTAGAGATGACGACCTGTCCTAGTTTATGAATATAAGCAACAGGCAAGGGATCTCGGATTTAAAAATAGATAGCTCGTTTCGTATTATTAAGTCTATGTTTATTATTTATCGTTTTTTTATCTTAATTTAAAATATAATTATACCAAACCTGGTTATGATGCATGTTATGATGTGATTGAGGGCGTATGAAGCTACGCTCCCTCATGATGACCCCAGGCGATGCGAAATCCTGCATCCTGTAACTCCTCTGCAGCTCGTTACCGACACCGATTTGAGTTTGCATCTTGCCGATTGTGATAATCGATTCAGAAAGTCAAGCACTAAGTTTATATTATCTGTGTTAGCGCCCACGGCTTCCCGCCTTTTATGATAAACACTGACTTTTACTTTTTCAAAAGAAGTTCAGTGATTTTATATTTTCTTTGGTTATTTGCACTCGGGCATTCAGATATTTGAAAGAGAGTCTAAAACAGCTAGTTTATTATCCCCTATCAATAACAATTTTAAATATTATCAAAATAAATACACTAGATCAATGACTAGTATTATAGTTACTATATATACGCAATTTCACACTTATTATGATTTAGGTTTTTTATTTACAATAGTTTTTAATAGGTACAAAACATCTAACAATATAGTAACAGGCAATACGTGTTTAAAATGCGATTTGAAAACAGCAAGCAATTAAATTAACGTATTGTATTAATTAGTAAAATAATCACAATTTTGGTTATTGTGACGTCACGTTAGAGATCACTATTTTTATATATGCATATATAAATGTACAAATAATTATAAATCCCTCTGTCGTGGCCACTGATAGAGGGGGTTCTGTCGAGTTTTCGTTTTTAATACGACTATAATACAAGAATAGTGCAGGTATGTTTTAGTGCCTGACAGTCACCGAGCGATTGTTACAATTTTTCGAGGGGCCGAGAAGTTACTTCTTCGGCGCCAACTCGAATCGTTTCGTCGTAGAGGTTCTGTGAACCCTAATCTGAAACAAAAGAAATGGTTTTTAATTATTACATTATAAAAGTGAACATAAAATAAAAGAATGGGGGACTTCTGTAAGGTTTTGGATCTGTTGTGTTGGTTAGACTAGTATAGGGTCTACCTATTATAATATTAGTATAATTCGGCCCAGAAATGTTCATCGAAAGCATATTTATAGGTACCACAGTGAATAAATACATATACCTACATATTTACTGTGTTTATAAGTACCTTAATTTTGTCAGACGCAACTAATGATCTTAAACTTTATGTGGAATCCTTTTGGAAAACAGTTCTTTTAACTTTTGTCTCTTTTTATTTACAAGGCTAAGCCCAGTTTCCTAAAATGGCGGTAACCCAACATTTGTTTAAAAATATGGAATTTATAATTAAACTTGTGTATGAGTCAATATTATACGACTATATTGACAGTCCATAAACACATATATGCGCATTTTATTTTAAAAGAGGGTTTTTATAACGAAAAATATTTGGAATGACGTGTTATTGCGAGCAGTGATAGCCTAGTGGTGTGGTGGTATGGTCGTTTACTGGCAAGTCGGAGATCTCAAGTTCGAACCCTATAAGGCACCCACTTCTGACTTTTCTTTAGGTTGACTTTTGAAGTCGGTGCAAGGGCTTAGGATTTTGGCCACCTTTTTGTGTTATTTCTAGCTTTTTAGAATTTTGAAGTCGTTTTTTTTTTACCCCCACTTGCCTACCTTTTTGTATTATTTCTAGCTTTTTAGAAGTCGGTTTTATTTTTTTACTCCCAATTCAAAAAGAGACATCGTAGCTCCAAAACGAATGGACCGATTTTGATTTAGTTGTTTTATTTAAATGTGACTTCGAGACGAGAGTCTTTTAAGTTTGACGTGTCTGTATGTACCTACCATCGTAGCTCCAAAAAGAATGGACTGATTTTGAATTAGTTTTTTTTTATTTAAATTAATTTAAATCTTCTTAGTTCTTAATTTAAAAAATTGTATTTGTGTCAAGAGTTTTTAAATTTATTATCATTGTTATTGAAACTAGAACTTATTAAATTTTGCGACTCTAACAAGTTTTTTCAACACATACAAAGACAATGTTACATCATTTCCTGTAGCAACTACATTTTCAGTGTTATTCAGCTAACGAGCGGTTATCCAGCAACCGGTTTACAAAACATAGCTAGTTGGAAATAGGTAAAGGAAATACTCAATTACAATATTTAACTATTACCACGTTACGTGTGTGAGTGGTCACGTTGGTTGCTGTGTTATAGGCGAAAATTATTGCTATAGAGCTCTTTTTTAGGCGCTTGCGCATGCGCAGGGTGGATAAGGATATCGCTATCGATCTAGGAAAGACTAGGCCCTGGTAGGCCGTTTGTGAATTTAATTTATATGTTTGAAGGAGTTATCTTTGAAACTACTGATCTGATTCTGATTTTTTTACGTTGATAGAAAGCTCTACTGACGTACCTACTACCACTAAATGGACAACAACATTGCAGTCTGCTGGACCGCGACGTAGAGTAGAAAACGACCTGTCTGTTGGACACAATGATGCATCAATATTATAATTATGATGTCAGGTGTGACATGAATGAGACTATAATGGAAACAAGCTGAAAATTGCGTGCGTTGACCCGTGCGCACGCGCCTCTGTGTGAATAAATTGATTATGAAAACGGTTTTATATTATTACCAAATTAAACAACTGTGTGGTCAGTGTGGGGTTTGCCACCATAGCACAGTAATACCGTAATACTGTTACTGTGATCATAGTAATACAAAAAAAATGACTTTTCCCAATTTTAATGCAAAATTAAAAAACTAAAATTTACTCGTGTACAAGTATAGTATTTATACGAATTTATATAATTTTGAGTATTTATACGAAGATATTTATTCATCCATTGGGCCAAATGTTATGTACTTAACTTTTGACAGTATGTAGTTCCATAGCCATACCTATAAGTCCAAAATTTCATTTTTTTGTTTCATGTCGAAAATCGAGATTTAAGTTACTGTCACTGTGTGTGTACTGTGTGTTACTGTGTGTGTGTAAGTCACTGGGCCACTTCTAATTAATTTTTACTTGAATGCAGCCTGTTTTTACCTGACTATCAATGTTATGAATATTAATTAATCTCAGTAAACGTGTCGACTACACGATTTCGAATAAAAATAATGAGACTTGTAAACTCTCGTTAATAACTCAATTAATTGCAGTTTTTGTGCGAACAATATTAATTAATTACTTTACTTGGCAAAAGTGAAAGTATTTAATGCACTCTAAATATAGCAATTAGGTATGAATTTCAGTATTTTTTAAATGGCAATCTTTGTATTAAATTATAAGTAAGTAACAAATGTATAATCAATTGATTGACGCATCATTAAGTGGGGGTACCTACACTACCTACTAAATCTAAGCGTCCACTAAATAGTTCATTTTCACATCGGTCTGCTACGCCTCTAGTAAACGCAGTTTCATACAAAATGTACAGTAATGTATACTTCTCCGCCCACGACCAATTTTACCGATTTTTGTTGTGAGATGTCATAATGTATTCGGCCATTCTACGAAGTGGCCAAAATCGTGTTCGCTTTATATATCTCCTTTTTAAATATAGCTACAATTTATCGACAGTGTGTATTACGCTTTATTTAATGTTTTCTATCATCACATATTTCAATTAATACACAATATATTTTATTTATTAAGATTTTTCACGATTCCTGTAGACCAAATCACGTCCTGTAGACTGTTCGCGACGTAGGTTGCCGGATCCAGAGATCTTTTAAAAATACTTCCACATATTTTAAAGTAACTTATGGGAGACGTATCATATTGCAAATATAATAAAGTAAATCCTCATGTATTTAAAAAAAATATGACGTATAAATATTTCAAGTTACAAAAGATTCTACAGTGTTCGCAAAAATCTAATCACTTCTGTAGACAAACATAAAAAATCAGGTAGTATTTTAAATATTTTGTTTAACAACACTATTTTGTTTTGCTAGCATCACTAAAACACGTAGCTGTCATCGTCTATCTTCTTTTGCTGGCCATATGGCGTTATTTCCTAGTTTTTAACAAGACAAGAGTGATTCTACAAAGGGAAAAAGTTGGTGCGTCACTTCTAAATTTTCCAGGAAATAGTAAATTCATAATTTAAAATTATAATTTTTATTTGGTCTTGTTAATTATCGGTAAAATGTTATAGAAGCAGCGGTTTATATCCTCAAATATTCCCGTTGGCATAGATTAAAGTACTCTTTCATCACTTCTGTCGAACTCATTTCTGTCGACAACATGTCTGCAGATGTGAGACTTTTGCGGAATATAGCTTATTTTTATTGTAAAAAGATTTAAATGAATTTCTAGGAAATCTTTGTTGCACAAATAATTTATTTTTTAGCTCAATACACGGTTTTTTTTTAGTTTAGTACATAACTTTAATTTAGATAGGTAATATAGTGTAGTGTAGGGCAGTGAAGGGTAGTGTAGGGTAGTGTGGGCTTGTGTAGTGTAGTGTAGGGCAGTGAAGGGTAGTGTAGGGTAGTGTAGAGTGGTGTAGTGTAATGTAATGTATTGTAGTGACAATATCAAAACAAATCCATGATTTACTTGATTTTGAAAGTCATTAGCCGAGAACTGGAGGTCGAAAACATTTTATGGTACTTCAGTGAGGCTGGGCACGTCAAAAGGGTGCCTGAACTGAACCTAATTTAGACAATCACTTAAATCAGAATAAATGAAAACGAATTCGATTGGGCAGCACTTTTGATGATGATTTTATTATGAATGGGGATAATTTGATAGACAATAAAGAAATGAGTTCGTAGCTCATGGAGTAAAGATATAATGAAGAGGATTTTTGTCAAAGGGCGATGATGATATTGATATTTTCTAAAAGATTGTTTGTTTTATTGAACTGATTCATTTCCTATAACATTAGTAGGTCACTACAATATCTACAGAGGTGAAGTCACATCTGTAGATATAGTTCAAATATTTTTTATTTTGTAACCGTTGGTTATTTTTATGATAATTAGACCTTAGCAAGAGAGAAGACACTTATTTTTTTTGAGTTAATAACGTTGATTTTTTGTAAAATTGTATTTATGTTGTTATTTGGATATATTGCCTATTCTGTCGATAAAGGCGTCACGCCTGTCGACATGCTAAAATCGTAAAAGTGCCATAAATGCTAATTTTATGATTCATGATCTCTAAAACAATTTTTAGATTAAATTAAGATTACTTTTAATTTGTCCTACCTTAATAAAAATATCAAATTGTTAAATTTGTTTTTATTAAAAAAAAATATTAGGTTCGTAGAATGGCCGTATTACGTGGCGGATTTTTGCATTGCGATGCAGCCACAGTCCACAGTGGACACCTAGCTTAAAGGATAAACACACGACATTGAAACAACTAGGTATGTGAAATTAGTAGCTACAGTAAGAGAGATTTAGGAGAAATTTAAATGTGTCCCTCTTGTAGGAAAAGGTACCTACAAAAAAATTACATCTAAGGGTGCGTTTCCACCAAGGATGTGCGAAGAAAAAGTATTGGATGAATAAAATCCTCATCCTTTTTGAAGTCCGTTAAAATGAGCGTCAAGCCCTCTGGGAGTCGGCCGCATAACCTTGAGTTGACAATAGCTTTACAAACAATGATATGATTTAGCTACTTAGTTATGATTCACACTTTCTCCTTATTAGTAGGCGTGAAGGTTTGCAGCTTACTAAAACTGTCAGTAGACCAACCTCGTCATCTTTGGGGTCCAATACTTGAATAAATAGCCGCGGCTTGATTGAAAGCAAAACGCATTTTTCATCTAATTTCCAATATTTGGGAAAACGGATCTGGCAACACTGCAAACGACAACCCGTAATTTTTTTCCCGCTTCCTCAACAGCAGCGCTATACAACTAATTCACCATCAGCAATTTAGCGTTGCGTGCGTAAATGCGTGGATGGAGACCAAAGATCTTGGATTTAATATTTCTATGATGGTGACGGTAATAAGTCATTCTCCAAGTAGTAGCAGCAGGCTGCTACTGAGAATCTTAGAATGGACAATAGCACTGCTATGCTATGCTGTGCTAATGTACTTACAGTACTAGGTATATGTATTTAAATTGTCACTTACGGAATAATTATCCCTATAATAAGAATAGCTCCCGATAATAAGACTTCATCTGCTGGAGTCAGGGTCTAACCCAAGATATTGGAAGGGAAGTCTAAACTGGTTTGAGCTTAACAAACCGCAGATTGTATCAACGGACCGTCCGAATGCCCAAAGCGATTGAATTTCACAATAATATAACAAAAATATGCCACAAAATAGGACGTAGGACATAATAATAAAGCTAGGTTTAACTAGTTAACTATTACGTAAGTTGAACTAGTGACTCACCGCTCTCTCGTAGACGTCTGTCGTTTCGTCCTCTGCACGAGACTCGTTCACGTACTCGTATTTAATTCACTGCAACAATAGAAAGTATTGTTAATTATTTAATTTTTTATCGCTAAAATCATTAATCATAAAAGTAAAAATAATGTTACAGGTAAAGCTAAAAAACTTATGCGTAAGTGTATTGACCTTTTATCTATCTCAAGGACGCTGGCGACGCGTAACAATTGATTTCCTAATGTGTCTAATTTCTCGATAATAAGGTTTTATTTTTTAAGAATAATAATATAAGTAATTGCAGAAATTTTGAATTTAGCTCCATTAAAAAAAATAATGTGCTTAGTTTGTACAAATAAAAAAAATACAACACAGGTTTCATACTTTTTATTTTTTTTCCCGCCACAGTGTGCACAAATCTTTTTTTAAACGTATTTAAAGCTTGAAATAAAATAATAATCATCTGCAATGCAATATTTAACAAAAGATATTTAAAAAAATACTGCAGACGTCTTGATTGGATCCATTCTGGACAAAGAACTAAGAAAAGGCGCAAAAAGTGCTGATAATAAGATTCTAGATGCAATATCTACTGACTGTGTCACTGATAGTCACGATTCGAGAATAATTTAAATGCATCTTGCACTGAAAACAATTTGTAATAGACAGGTGAACTATGTCTAAGCGCCGTGTTAGCCTAGTGGTATGAGCGTTGACTGGTACATCATCATTATCATCATCAGCCTGTATTAGTCCACTGCTGAACAGCCTCTCCCAAAACGCGCTACTATTGTGCGCTCATTGGAGGTATTTGCCCATAATAGCCACGCTGGGCAAGCGGGTTGACGTGACGATCGCAGTATCAGATGGGCTTATTACACTGCTGCAGCACTACACTGGTAAATAAGAAATTAGAAACCAAGGTGCACATCTCTGACTTTTCGTAAGTTATACAGTTGTAGATATACCTACCTATGAATATTAAAAATTGATTATCACTTGCTCCGTGCTTCAGTAAGCAAGTAAAGCCGTTGGCCCTGCGATTGATCTCTCTCTGGTCGTCGTCCTGTCGAGAGAGCTCTTGTGTTTGCGCACGCTCTCGGGCACTGTAATGTCTCCTGTATAGTTGACTAATCTCCATTGAGTCCGATCTCAAAATTCGTTCATGTTTGATCAACAAAGAATTAAAAACTGATAGCTTGAAACTGATGAGATCAAGCCGACAGAAACAGTAATTCAAAAGAGAAGAGTCTGTGAAATAGTTTTCATCACTGTTTATCATTATGACGAGGTAAGAAGATTATTAGAAGCGCAACAAAAAAACTAGCCATTCTCAAAATTACAAAACAACAAAAGGTGTTGAATTTGGCGGTATCGTATCTCTAGTAACACTGCTTAGCATATGCACAGCAGATAATGACATAGGTGACGCAGTGTACACAGCTTGTAAAGGAATATTTTAGGAATGACACATCACCTACTTCGCAAGAAATGCTAATTGCATGCTTGATGGATTAGTTTACCATGTTCTTTTATAAGGTGGTAGATATACAGGACTAATGTACACAAAACTTAACATCGGAGTAATTTCTACAATCTTGGGCAAGTGTCAACTGCTAAAATGTATCTGAGAATTTGGGAAGATAAGCCTTTTTTTTATTGTGGCCGGGGGGAGTAAAAAATGTTCTCTACCGCATACCGTAGTTTTGTAAAGTACTGTTATGCTCACATCATATCTTATCTAGCTCATATCCTCTAAAAACATCTCCCCCTACGTGCTCCTCGCACTGTATCGGACGGGGCCGGGTATTGCTAGTGCTGCTAAGTACTATTGGGAAGATATAAAGATTTGATAGTTAAGGACATTTTGAATTTGGTTTCAGATATACCTAAGCACAATCACAATTGAATTGGCTTGAAGTAAGTATTAATATTGATGATAATACACTACCTACCTACGTTTTTCCTTTAAGCTACAAAAAGGTGCATTTTGTCTGAGATCATCAACAAAATTAACGCTATTGTAAAAAATTGAGAAAATTTATTTGATCATCACACGGGTAACTCGTACGGTCAACTGAGTGTATGATGAATAATGATGATATCATGTTAGTACCCATGGTTTCAAAAAACGTGTCCACCGTCCTGTAACACAAAGTAAACGACAAACGAAGACTGCGCTTGCGCTTTCTATCATTCCCGCAGTGAACTTTCATCAGATCTCAACAACCTTTCGCTGTCCACTGCTGAACGTAGGCCTCCGCTAAAGAGCGCTAACCATCCCGATCTTGGGTAGCCCTAGCCTTTATCCATCCGCCTTCCGCTGTCAGCCATGTGAGCCATGTCACGCCATAATGCTGCAGCCGCAGAGCGTCCCATACTACGTTTGCCTAAACGCGGTTTCTACTAAAATACAACTATTGCGACTCTATTAATTTGATAAAATATTCTAAGTTATCCTGAGTTTAGTTAAATGTCTTTGTGGAACTCGAGACCCTTCGCAGTTCATTCTACGATCAACTAGGAAGTAACTAGATAAATATCGCGTGTTACAAATCTATTAGTATTTTTACCAGGAGTTATTGCAAGCCAGGAATAAGTAGAGTAAATATTAGACAGTGAATCAAAATTCCACTTACAAAATTTAAAAAAAAACACTACGGAATCAATGTAGGCGGAGTGCCGGAGACGGCCCGGAGTATAATATGACATCATTGTGTTTACTCTGGTACTTACACACACGCTTACATAATGAGTCTACATAGACATTATCCCAGAACATCGTCAATGGAATTCAAGCTTTATTATCTGTGAACTAAGATTGATATTTATTTGTGTTAAAGTTAGGAGTTACGTTAGATCTCTTAGATGACATCTACAGACATTACAAAGTCTGCAAAGGTTCTAGGTCAGTGAGCACGACGAGGCGCTTCTGTTTTGTCTCTATCGATTCATTGATCGATGGAATTATAAATCGAGTTTGAATACAATGAATGATCGCATAATAATCAATGTCCTTGCGATTAACTATAACAGATATTTTTTCACGCGCATGATGGCTTCCCTTACAGGAAGCCATCATCCATCAGGATGGTAGAGTATCATTAAAGAGCTCTTTGTAGCGCCGGCGATAGAGCCACTGACACCCCGGTAATAAATGTTTTTGGCGGCCACTTTAGAAAATCAATATCGAGTGTAATTTTTACCCGAACCAATTAAATGATGATAAAATGAGGGGTATTGGAGCATGGGGGGTAGGAGACTCCAGATCTCGGCACCCTCGCAAATTTGGCGCCCTGAGCCATCGTCGACGTCGTCGCCCCATCGCGACCTGCCTAACGACGATACTGACTCTTTAGAGTTGTAGTAGGCTCTTTGGTAGAATAACGTAAAACTTACGTAGTACCTAACTATTTATTAATCTGTGTTAAAAATCTGCGGTTGTAGTGGCGAAGGTAACAACTCGATTCCTGTCGGCTTCCCATTGAAAAATGGTACAGTTAGAAGTGGCTACTGACTATGCTATTGGTTTTTCTCCGGTTTCCAACCTCTTACAATATTTGACCCTTCGCCACTACCTTGATAGTCGATCAATCAAAACAAAGCCAGAACGTACTTGCAAAGAATATTAATTAGGTACCTACTTGCGTAAGACTTATGACCACAAACAAGATGAAGTTGAAGATAAAACTTATATCAAAACATTGCAAAAAGTAAATATGATTCAGACATTTTGAAATGAGGATACCAAGCATAGGTATGATTGTATGCGTTATGCCAAAAAACGTTTAGCACTTAGCGCAACATTATGTTGCAATGTTGGCAACATTAGACATGGCCTCATTTTACCTACGATTTGAGTCTAGTCTAAAAAGTCCATAGACGAGATAATTTATTATGGTAGACGACTATTATAATATGTAGGTATTAATTTATTTTGCCTAATAATTTCCTATTATATCTTTTTACTTGCCCTTAAATTAATTAGGTAAATAAAAAGTTGAAAAATTAATACAATATGTATCTATGTGGAAACTTTTTGACGAAATTTCTGAACGATTCACTATTTTCCGCAAAAGGGATATCGGTAATGCAATTTTTTGCGATATTAAAATATTTAAGTAAGTATCTACTTTTTCCACTATTTATATTTTTTATCTTATTTTCATTTTTAACTCAAAATTATTTAGATTTTAATGCGGTTATGTTTTAAGGCGGGTTTAATTAGGATAGACATAGCTAAAATTAAAAATATATGCTGGATACTATGTTTTTCTAACAACAACTCTAGACAGAGTAGGTAGGTGTACTAGGTGTACAACTTCAACTGTGTGAAAAAATACATGAATGATAAACGATAAAATAGATAATTGTTTTCCATCTATGAGTCACTCAATAAGGGGAAACCGGTTGTGGTGTAATTAATTGTCAATTATACGGGTATTTATGTTTGGCACCTATTTTATGTCATGTGGAAAACTGGAGATACATCAGACTACTTACACTACACTGTCTATAGATCTTGTTTACATAATTTCATTGATTTTATAATTGGGTAATTAGGCAGCAGAATAACCCTCTATAAATAAATAAATAAAGAAAAAAAAGCAGCAGATAAGACATTTAAACATTAATTGTCCTTTTCCTTAGAGTTAATCGCGGATCAAACTTCGTTTGAATGGAGCTCGCTCGGAGGACACTCCTCCTAATCAGGAAACATCAGGAAGCTTTGATATAAACCATAATTTAATACCAGCAAATTAATCTATAGATAAAGTTCTACAGATTAATTTGCTACTTATAAGTACTCACACTTGCACACTTGGATGGTGGGCGGTCGGCGGTAGTCTACAGCCCACATTGACGATGCAACTTAATCCTGATTCTGATATTTATTATCTCAAGGTATCTATATGTAGGTACTATCTATAGGTAGGTACGTAGTTCACAACGCACTCAGAAATGCTACTTAAAACAGTGCCAAATTACGGGCACTGCTCAGAATGCTATTGTAAGCAAAAGACTGCGCTTACGAGAAATATGCAGCTCAAATTGCATTCTGGGTATTTTTCTTGGATATCTTAAATGTCAAAAGATTCAAGCGCTGTGGTCGAAAATCCAAAAGTTTATTTGAGAATTTAACAATCACAATGTATACATATACCTATCGACTCACTGACCTGTCGGTCGGTTCTAGGCAGAGGGACTACGGTTTTTACCCAGTGAGTTTCAAATCTTATCGATTTTTTCTTCCTACAAAGACGTATCTTTACTAAGAAAATCAGTGAGTACGTGGCCACTTAAACTTATAATGCTCAGGCTACACCTGCGTCTAAACGCGATAACTATCACGCTATCTCTGTTGGACACTATTGGGTTGATTAAGACAGGAGTCCAATTAGCGCGTTAAGACGCATGTGTAGCCTGATCATTAGTGAATCATCACAAACAAAAGAGATGGCCGAATATAACATTGAATGAGAAAACTACAGAAACGTTAGAATAATAGGTATTACCTACTACTATTCTAAGGCATAAACCTATCAACGTTCGTTCTGCTTACTCTACACAGAATACAGCGTAAACATTATCCACGTAGTATCTATTTATAAAAGTAATAAGTTCGGCACCGCCACCGCACCGTGGCGATGAGTCGGAAACTCGGAAGTCAATGCGTATGCGTCATCATTCCGCACAAAAACTTGAAGCTGCCGACAAAAACTTGAAGTAACTAACTTCTAATAGCTCTTAATAGTAAGTGACGGACGGTTTGATCGAGAAATAGTTTCAATAGCACATTGTGTAACTCTTGGACTCTATTTGGTACTCGTTTGATATTCGAAGGTTCTCTGTGGGCCGCCTGCGCACGCTAAATACCAGAAAGGGAAACAAAAAACATTTCAATATTTATATTACGCATTAATGCATGCGGAGCGAAAGATTTGTTTAGGTTAAGTATTTTAGTTAAATATAATCTAAAAGAAAAAACTGTGGAGATTAAGATTATAGAAACTAATATAAGCATTTCCGGTTCAACGCACCAGCCGCGACCGCGATGCTGTGAAAAGTAAAAACGACCTACCTAAAGGAAATTTTCAGAAATTTTGACAACGTAAGCAGTAGGATTGCTAATAGCTAAGTGGCAGAGCGATGCAATGGTGCGTTTAAAAAGTAAGTAAGTACCTAAGTTGTTATTCGTCGATGTTCGCAGGTTGGAATCTTATTTTTTGTTTTTTTAGATTATTTCACTTCATAAATTAAGAAAAGTCACTTGACTAAAGGAAGTCAGTTGAAAGTTGATTAAAGATGTCCTTCAAAAAAGTCAATGCGTTCTATTGACGAGATGCATTATGCAAAATGGTAGTCAGTTGTGTCTACTATTGCAGTATTGCCTAATAATAATGTATTTTTGATTTGATTCCGACTTGACTTAAAAAAATTGACCCTTCGCCACTAAAATAATGTGTTCATGAGCAAAACGAAATTGTTAGTAATCTCTTTGAGATGCAACTCGGCGCAGCGCAACGCACAGCGGTACAAACTACAAAGCCGCTGCGCCTCGCTTGCATTTCAATTTCCCTAGAAAGGCTTCGCTATTAAACATTGAATCGGTATACTCCGCAGGCTAAGTTTATATTAATATTTATGTACAAACAGGTGTTCACGGTCATGTCGCCTACATACAAAGCTGCCTACGCTGCGCTCGCGCAACGTACATGCAACTTATTTACTGTGTCAGTTGTACAATATATTTGAATGAGTAAGAATTTGAATTGATTAACTGTAGTTGGACATTGAACTGACATTTATTTGATGATCATAATTATGCCTCGGGAATTTCCAAAAATCCTTTCTTGGGTACGTCGTCATCGTCAGTCCTCCTAAGAAAGGTTACCAGATACAGGCTTATCATTTCCTGGACATTTCTGAAGTTACCTACGAATAGAGTTATTAAGAATAAGAAAATTAAAAGAAAATTAAAAAAAATAATGTTTAGTAACATTTATTGGTAAAAATATTATAACTATTATATACCTAATTAAATTATTTTATTTAAGAGCTTTGCTCTTGTCGGTGGAGCTTCCTCCAAGTTTCTCTATTCTCAGCCCATTCTTTAACTTCTTGATACGACATGACATTAAATTTTTCCTGAATTTGTTTGAAATGTGTTCACCTTGGCCTACCTCTTTCTCTCTTTCCCCTATTTACCTAACCTTTACCAGACTTTAAATAAAATTTGGAAAAAACCAATTCGGTAATTTCGGGATAGTCAAGAAAATTTGGAAAAAACAAATTCGGTAATTTCGGGATAGTCAAGGGTAAATAAATTTACTGGATACGGGATCAGACGTAAAATTCGGATTCCCGGATTTCCCGGCCATCTGTATTTGGCAAACTTAGTCCTAACTTCCTAAGTACTATTATCTATTTATGTATCTTATTGCATCTCTATAGTACCTACTCATAGCAAGTAAATAAATTTACTCATGTGCTAGTAGTGCTTCTAAGGTCACTAGTTAGTAGGCAGGACACCAGTAGTTAGGCACACACCTCACGTATAACATCGTAATTTATCCTCCAATGCCTTGCACTACGGTCACAATTATGACAGTATTAATACCAAAGAATATTAAGAATTACTTACTGGCTAGATAGATACACTTCCGAGTCCGACACTGCATTCTCAAGACTCAAAACTCTTAAAGGACATTGGCAAATTTTGGGCTCGCCATGTTTAGTTTATAAATTAATTGTTTTGTATAAAACGGCAGATTCTTGCCTTTTCTTGAACCTAATTTATGTAACACGACTTTCATTCGAAGCCAGAAAATAATATTTAGTTTTTTTTTTATTTCACTTAAACATTTGTAAACACAGCAAATACGTAAATAGGAACGCAAATTTCCATGCACGGATCACGTTTCGTTTCACGTTTCTAGGTTCACCGTTTATAGCGCACCAGTTTTCACTAATTCTTTCTCATAACAAGTCTCGATTTGTGCAGAAGTCTATGTTTTATATTTTAATAATTCATAACTATTATTTCTTACAGAATACTTAATACCGACTTATTACAATCAATACTACTTAGTACCCATCGATATCATAATAGAAATAATTCCAAAACACCGCTTGTTTTTACTAAAGTCCTGTGACTTTTTCACACGTATAATAAATATATATTAAAAACTTTTTAAATAAAATACTCAACCGTTTATTATATTCGTGTGAAAACCGATGACAATACAATAATCCTGTAGGAGCACTTCCGTCGTATTAGTTTGTGTAAGGCGCACGAGCAAAGCGCGAGCGTAGCAGTCAAAGATATTGGAAAGAAGTATTTCTATGGTAGCAGTAGTCTAGTCTCCCAGCAACCAGACAGTCTTGTTGTATTTATATCCTGCAAAATGATATAAGTCTCGACTTGACTCCATCATCGTACAACCCCATTCATTATACACAACGACCTTTACATTGATGACCCTTCGACACTGGACACGCGGCAATGACACCGTGAGAACAGAGCATGCGCATGAATGAACGACTGCACTGACCGACCCTTACAATTATTTTTTCACTCAGTAATATCAAATGCAGATTACGGATGGCTGAAAACAAAAGTTGAGATTGAGAAGTAAATGAAGCAGACTGAGCAAGCAATTATGCGTGAACGCACGTTTATCAGTACATATGCCGTGGCTGCAATCAAAAATATACGGAGAAATGCGCGCCTAAGACCCGGTTTTCGCCAACACGTAAAGGAACGAAGAGGAAATAAGTTTTCATACAAATGACAGACAAAGTAACGCTTTTCGAGCACTCGAGTCTGCTCGAGTTGCCAATGTGAAACAAATGTTTAACATTTGTCCTTTGGAAACAAATCTTCTCTCCATTCCTCTCTGCTTTGATGGAAACCGGCTCTAAAATAAAATTTCTGGACTCTACCAGTTTTCAATCAGCAGTTTGCGAAAACCCGCATTAAAAATACTGATGATAGACTAAGTTGTGTAAAACTAAGATGTCTATTAACGCATTTTTAAATGCCTATCATTTTCTCTGCATAGATAAAAATCTTTTTTTTACAATTTACTTACGTACCTACAAGCAAAAACTCGGTAACGACTAAATAATCGCAACAAGAAGCTTAGCCTAGATAAGTAAAGAGCATCTACCTTCGTAGGTGTAAGATCACTATCTTATCAGCAATGCTGAACTGCATACAAACATCTTAAGTAAGGTTATTAACCCTGCATTTTCAGACACTAAATTATGTGCTCAAGAAGATATTCTTTTCCAAGGTAATTTGTCCAGTTTTTTTTTATTGTTTTTTTGGTAATCGGAGGGTTAGAATCGAGCATCCAAAGATATTTATTTAATATTTCTATGCGAGCATCAAACCCCGCTAAAGTGGCTCATAAGGTCACCCAACTAAAGTGGCACTGGGCAGAACATAATTTGTCGCTTATCAAGCAAATTGTGGACCCGCAATTCACAGGAGGCACCCGACACGCGGTTTGGACCAACCACAAAGGAGATGAAGAACTGGACAGCTTCCATAATAATTGCCACAACATAGGGAGGCTTTTACTCAAAAATGGGACACTGCAGTGTGAGCTAGAAAGAACATTAGAAGATTAACAAATAACAGTTATTTATAGGATGCCAAAAACTAGTTGTCTGAGCTGATTGACTTGCGGTGCCATACTCACGCATGAGGACCGAAAGGCAATGATACAAAGGATTTGGTCCATTATTTCACTAGTCACTTTCGAAATGAAGTAACTGTTTCTTCAGCACCCAAATATCATATGGACTATCAATCAATCGAATGACTCATACGCACCCACGACAATTACGAATAATTAAAAAATTATTTCTTCCGTTCTTTAGATAATTGTTTATCGAAGCCAAAGAATAAAAATAAGTTACTTACGATATTATAATTCATTTATAGGTTAATAGTAAGGTACAAAGACGTGTTTCAGCTTTTTGAAAATTCTACCCATTAGGGGGGAAAGAGGGAGTGAAAGTTTGTGTAGGAAATTCGATACTATAGACATCTGGCATAATTAATGAACGAATATCTCGATATTCATTCTCTATGGGGAGAAAATATTATACATATGTAATTGTATAGGTACTTAGGAGACAAAGTTTGAATTGCCATTTAAAAAATTTAAGTCATGAAAATTTGTAGGAATACAAGAGGTCCGATTTTCAAGGTTTTTCATTTGTTGGATTTCCTCCGCCTAGAATAGAAGAAAAAAAAAACGGAATTATACCCCTAGGGTATGGGTAGGGTAGGGGTAGAGAAGGGTAGGGTAGTGTATGGTAGGGTCGAGTAGCGTAGGCTAGTATAGGGTAGGGTAATGTTTACAGAATGGTTTTAAGTTTTAATTTTTTAAATTTGCCGCTCTTTTCTATGAAATGCTTTTGTTGGCCAGACTTTATTGGAGATATTCACGTTGCAGGTGGTATGTACGTTTTCTGACATGCATGTTTAGGCTTGCTTAACATCAGTTAATAACTCCAATAATATATAAGCCATAAATAGGCATCTTTCATTTCAAAATAATACCTACAGATGTTGAAATTAGATACTTAGGTAGGAGATTTTTATATTTAAAATATTCTTATTTTCACTTTACATCAATTTATTGAATCGAAAAGATGTTAAAAATGCATTATAACTACATAAAAGCAAATGATTACTGTAATTTTGTCGGTTGGTCTCAGTTTCAGGGGTAAACGACCTGAATCAATCGTCTGCGTCCATTCGCTGTATTTTTTGTTACCTAACTCAAATGCTCGAACGCTAGCGCTCAAAAAGGCGATTTTTACCTGTTAATTAACTGTTCTACGGAATTGAAATACTAGATTAATATTTTTTTAATACGAGAGCGTGACGTTACTTGTAAGTATTTTTGTTATTCGGATCGCTTATTCGCGTGATGATTGAACGTTGTGATGGGTAGGTAGGATACCTACCTACTTATGCGAGAATGTTTTGCCTTCAGAAAAGATAAAACTAACTTTTTATTAGTACCTACCTAAATTGTCGATTACTTGAAAAGTATGGTTGACTAAGAACACAGGTCTAGTTTTTTTCTATTAAATATTATTTTAATAGGTAGTACTTAGGTAAGTTCATCAGAAAAATGTAAAGAATGTAAAAAAGCTTAATGCCTTTGACTTAATGCCTATTTTTTTGCTTCCTGACAAACACTGATGACGCCTTTGCTCTTAGTCATACTACTACCTACCTAGTAGATAGGTATCTTACAGAAACCAAGTACCAAAAACAACTCTATAAGTATCTACAGCTACCAGCGCAGCAGTGCTAACTGCTAAGCAATAAACTGTATTGCAGTTACAAAGGTACCTACTTAATGTTTACAAAGTTAAGTAGGTAAAGCGATCTTCTCGTTGGCGCCATAGGTAGAGTAGCTACACATCAGACATTGATCTTTATTCTTTAATAGGTGTGACTGTGTGAGCCATGTCAGCTGGTATTTAGGCCAGAGCGCAGTCTTATTGAGAACACAAGCACAGGCAAGCAAATCTATTTTTTATCATGCTCCAAACTAATTAGCCGACTAGAACGTTGTTTTCGCTTCAGCCGCTTCTGAACCATGTGCAGCGGCCACTTTCATTTCACGTATTCGATAAATTTCGACGGATTTCACTATTCGTTTTTGGTATTTGGTAGGTAAACCTACTAGGTAGTACCGCGTACCACTCTGAAGTCTGAGGCACAAGCTCGCGGGTCAATTGTTTGGTTCATAAGGTTAATTTTCTCGCGGGAAACATACAGACGGAGGAAACCGCGTAAAAGCGCAGCGTGAAACTCCCTCTTCAATGCAGGCGTCCCAAAATATACAACTAAATATAGACGTAGGAAATGTCTTCACAACTAGGTAGGTAAGTATATTAGATTAGATTCAGTATGCCAGTGAACAGTGGTGAGGTAGAGTGATAATGTACTCACCAGAATCTTGCGCTCGCATGTTACAGCGTTTGGCGGATACGTGTTTATTTCACTGATATTATTTTGGTTCGCGTCGCCGCTCGTCGCTCGCGCAGATTCCGGTCGTGTGGCGCCCGCCCGGGCGGTGTGCCGACTGGCGCGCCCGGCGCGGCCGCGCGGGATCGCTATGCACAGTGCTCACTGTCACTGTGTCGTTGTGTGTCGAGCAACAGCGCGATCTGAGCCGAGAGCCGGGCACGCATTGTCACGGGGTCTTTACACTGTGTTTGAGAGGAAGCCATAGAGCTGCACCATCTAAAGCCCTAACATACGACCTACTAGTACCTAGATTATCGCTTCAGTAGGAATTGTTTGTTATTTACTAGATATGCGAATTCGTGAGGATGTCAGCTGGAGGCGTTGTTGGAATACGTGCTGCGCATGATTCGCGAACTATTCAAGCATTGAATCAATTCGATCGATGTGCTATGCTGTCGACATCGACATCGGCTGTTGCTTTGGTAGGAAACTGCATTGTACAATATTGTGGGTATTATAAGATGTTAATAATACCTATTATAGGTACCTATGATAGGTTTATATAATACCTAAAGTATAAAATTTCAGTTATTTAATACCTAACTATGCCACAAAATAGACAATAGACAGAGCAATCAGTGCAATGGTAGCTAACTGTTATACCTACTTAATTTTTTACAAAAATAAATAAGTAGGTATTCGAAAAAAGTTTTATTTCCTAGAGCCGCAGCTGAAAAAGTTTAGGAATCGCTGGTCTATTTAAAGTTTAAAGACAGCCAAGCAGCTCTCGTGCTGGACTCCAACCGGCTATATTTAGCTTAAGGTGTAGCCACATCAAAACTAGTAGAAGATTGAATGGCTCGATTAGTCTCATATGCGATAGGAATAGTTTTAATAGACTGGTACCTACTAGGACTTGCAAGCATCATAGACAATGAGAGTGCTTGAGAGAGCAAGGGCAAAAGGCACACCTCCCGCCCTTGGAAAGTTGGAATATGAAAAAGATGAAGTAGGAAGCTCCAAGAACCCATATTTCTATGAAATCACTTGTCGGCGTCTGACATGGCTTTACACACCGTTAAAAAATGTCTAAGGTGTGCTGGTTTGCTCACGATGTTTTCCTTCACCGCTTTAGCAAGTGATAATTAATTTCTAATACGCACATGAATCCGAAATGTCAGAGGTTTCGAACCTAGGAACTTTGACTTGGCAGTTCAACGGTATAACATCAGTAGGTACTCACATTTCCCAAAATTCTTAAAGAAATTGAGGGGGAATTTTTTAACTGTTGGTATCTTAAAGGTTTAAGATGAGATTTATTTATCCAGTTTCCAGTCCAGTTTAATCAGAGGCGTGCAGTTTATATGAATAGGAAAAAAGGCGCTGCCTACCCTGGCAGATACCACAAAACACCGAGAGTTTGTGCAGATACGTCGCAGACGACGAAGTATGTAGGTACTGCTTACCCTCGAAAATGTCCGCCCCTGGGTTTAATAATAAGGGTGAGTAAACTGAAAAGACGGGATGCACAATCGCTCGTGACACGAGCAGATTGCTCAGTGTTCCATTTCAAAGAGGACGCTTCCAACACGGCGACGACGGTTGCACTACCCCTACCCACATCACACGATGCTACCAATGTCACGCTAGTGAAAGGCAACAGCTTACAGCAGAACTGACTGTCGACTGACACTGAAATTGCAAAGATTTAATTATGTAGGTACGATCTCTGCAGCAGCAATATAATTTACCCAGGATAGAAATATGTAGGGTATTATTATGGCTGAGCTTAGACTTCCTTTATTACAATCGGTTTTGTCTCAATCTCTTTCCCGAAACGTCTCAATCTTAAAAATGAGATTGCGGTACAGTTTTGCAACTGAGCCTGACCTATTCCGACCCCTGATTATGACCCACAAATTACACTCCGGATAATAAATGAATTGATTAAAACAATTTAATGATCAGATAAATAATAGCATTCTGATTTCACGAAAGATTCGCAAATTGTACAAGGTATTATGACCAGGGAATAGGAATCACTACAATACAAACATGCAACAAGAGGTCTGAAATAAAAAAATAAACTTAAAATCAACTAATTTATTTTTACTAAGGAATGTGCACTATACTAAAATTAAACTAAAAAAACTTACTACTTACAACAAAAAATTGATCTAAATGAATAAATAACTAATTAAATATACCTATATAACATAACTAGACCCAAATATTATAATTTTATTTTTTTACGGTTTTACAGGGCTGTAACTAAGCTGTAAGTAGTAGTTGAAATGTTTTACAGAACACAACTATGGCCGCTTTCATGACAATTAAAAAATAAGTCAGGAATGGTAAGGAACCTCTATTTATGCGTGAGTTCGACTCTCACTTGGCCGGTTATTTATCTCACAAAAATGCAACCTGGACCCACCACGATATTTTGTCATTAGAAGTATTTCACATACTTACTGAGGTTTTTATGTATATTTATTAAATAATATTTAAATAATTTCAATAAATAATATTTAATAAATATATTTACGTCCCTGTAAGTGGACCCCGTTTGAGTAATTCAAACCGGAAGTCGTCCCGAAATAATATAATATATATTCACTAATAAAAAAAAAGTATAAATAAAACAAAAATAGATAACGAGCCTACCTAGTGTATTAGCCTTAATAGAGCTTTAATAATATCGCTGTCTCTATCGCTCGTTATCGTTATTGCATATAAGTCCCGCTCACTTTATGAAAAACTGAACTTGAAAGAACTATAGTTTATGGCTATTGGTGGGTGGGGCCAATTTGTTGGGACCTGTTTACCAGACTGGCTGTTTTTTTTTATTGTAAATGTAAATATAAATAATGTGAAACTGTACATTTTAATGAGTAGGGATAAATATTTCAGTCGTAGCAAACGATTGTTATGATACAAGTTACATAATACTTTTCAAAAGTTGTTAATACATTTTATAATCCCTGATTTTTTTCCACTATATTGTGCAAGGACTTTAATCCTCAATGCAATTCTATAATTATACATTAATGTGTTAATTGAAGGCAATTTTTACATCGTGTCCAATAAATCAAACAACAATTTTTATTATAACAAGGAGTAAAGACGTTTTTGGTTGAATGAAAAGGAATATTACCGCTAAATCAATAACAATTGAGGTGAAAAATGGGGCAAGCTGTTTTGGATACGTAATTGCGGTACACACATCCATTTAAATGCAAAATTATAAAAATAAACCTACATTCTCTTTCTACTGGGGAGAGCAAAATAAGGAACTTAAAACCATTTTTAATATCTGGTCTAATTTCATATAATTTATTAGGCCTGTATTCAAGCTCAAGCATGAATCTCGATCAGTACAAAATCTCAATTCAATTCAAAATTCATGCTTGAGCATCGTTCATCGTTCGATATACAGACATTAGATAAGGTTTAGATATCAATGAATATGTACACATAATAATATTGAAACTTTAGCTTTTGACATTCCATGCGGTTTAGTGTCGCTGATGCCTGACATTCTAAATAAGCCAAGTTGCAAGGAAATGACACCAATACATACAACTATTTATGTCAAAAATAAAAACAAAGCCGTAACAAAATAACCTGTTAAAGATATACATCAATCTGTTCATTCATCATTCAAATAGAAAAGTAGTGTGACAGAAGAAATGAAATGTACTTAAACAAATATTAAGAGTCACCCCTCCCCCCCATCTCTGCGATATGTTCGTGCCAAATGCCGCCACGCGGTAGCTGCAAGGAGCGTTTGAGTCTTTAGCTTACTGAGTAAAAATGTAGCTAAATTAAATAAAATACTAGTCATTATTACCAGGACACAATGTTTTATAACCTTGTCATGATATCATGACTGGCGCTCTCATTAGTCATTAATAGGGGACTGGCGATCGAAAAGCTAATATCTATATCGTACAAATCCACAATAATTACGAGTTATTATACTAATTCATTTATTTACTAATAGGTACAATAATTCCGCGTATACTTTTATACAATTTTTGTTTTCAATGCGTGTATCAATCGTCAAGGTAGCTGAGACAAGTTTATTACTGAATATTAAATATTTAATTCGTATTTTCTTTTACTACAGACACCAATTCATAAATTAGCTGTTATAAAAAATACATGAGATTTTTAAATATGTACATTACAAAATAAAAATGGCCAGCCATATTTGAGGAGATAACCATGTGATCATCTATGACACTGAACAACTTTATCCAAGGAGTATCGCAATCTGAGTACAAATATTAAACATTTCATGACACAAACTATATGAATGAAAAGTCGATTACTAATTTTCTTATGTAACTGTAGGGCAAACAAAGTTCACCCATGATTATAAGCAACACCAAGGACATTGAGATTTTTTTTTTATCGATTGCCTAATTATAATAATCGATTATCACAAAACATCAAAGCTAAATGCCAACCTAAAATGATGATACACAGACATTGTAATTATTTTCAATATACATAAATATTAAATACGCTTCTTACAACTACTTAAGCTAGTTATCAAGAATATCTCAGCACAAAGCGACAAGTCACGTTGTATAATAAAATATTTGTCTATATACTAATCTGTGGGCGCTTTGAGATTATATTTTGTAATCGTTCATATTGTAATACTGTTTGTATATTTACTTCATTTTTTCTTACTTGTACGTCGTAAAAAATGTTAGCACAACTTTTAATACAAGCGTTTATTGTAAAAAAAAACAACGATGATAATTACTGCAGGGCAAAAGCCTGTTCTTTCACCTTTCTCTACCTAGAGCTGCTGAGAACCAATCTGTATTAAAGGACTCAACTCATTACGCCATATTTTCATTTTGAGGGACCCACTGATGTTAGTTTTGCCTATTAATTGTCTAATGTGCGACAAATATGTCCAGCCCAGTTTCATTTTTGTTATGCAACTTTCCGAGTGACAATTTTTTTTCTTAAAGAACGAAAGAGAAATACAACTTGAGATATAACTTAAATAAAAAAAAGACTTGTTTTATTTTTTCAACAATATTTTTTGTATAAAAGAAGAGCCAAGATTTATTTACAACATGGGGCAGGTAAGAAAAAATGGTGTAAATGAAAACTGTAAACTTAAGAATCAAGAAGCGTAGTTATTGTGAGGTGGATTATATATCTGACTTTTTACTTACGAGGGTAAAACGAGAAAGTTTATAATTACGTAAACTAAAACTTTTATTGTATTAAGCAAAGTTTCTTATTGGCTGAATCTTGTTGGGAGACAACAAAAATTTAAAACATTTGCGGACCGACCAGCGGCGAACTGTCAAATGCGAAATTTCATGATTGTCATTGCGGTCAAGTCAGACCCGTCCGCTTACGTTTTGACCGCTAGTTAGAGCTGTCATCGCTTACCCAGCCAATATAGACAGCAGTCGAGTATTATTATAGACCAATTTCTTTTCAAAAACTGTTTTAAAAGATTTTGAACTTTACCGAATAAATTATTTTGAATACAAAATGTGTACACTTTTACGATTTGCGATGGACACTGTGTAACTCATCGGATATATTTTTAAAGTGCTTATTGTGATCTCATCTCAAGGAATAAAATCGTGTGTATATTTCTACTATTTTTTGATAGCTACTATTCATAAGGGGGTTGAAATAGAGAGGGAATGTATCCAAATTTATTACGAAATCTTAACATCCGGGATTGATAAAAATGTCTTCTAAAACTTTAGCGTAAAATATTTATTTTCTGTTTCTGTCTTTCCCCCAACAGTTGCCTACCAAAACAAATTAATTAACAATTTATTAATTTTATAAAAAAGAATGAGATTTCGAATAGATACGTTTAAATTAATTTCTAATGCTTTAGACCAAATGCATATTTTAAATTAATGTTCACATTTTAATTCCCGCGATCTCGGTATTTTTGATAGGTATGCATATCCATGTTATGATAGCCCAGTCTAAACATTAAAAACTAACTATTTTCGATTCCAACCCCTGCTTATTATACGAAGTTATATGGGCTTTCAGCATTCCAATATAAAAGATTAGACAGTTACATTTATTTTAAATACTGCAATAAACACTGTTATCATTAATAAATAATACATTTACTTTTAATTTTCCACTTACACTGTAATCCAGTTTAACATACACAGTCAAAAGTGCTTTCTTTCATACATTTTTTTGGTGAATTTTTTACACAATTCACACGACTTTAAACTTATCATGTTTACAATCTCAGGGCAACTTTGTTTAGTAATTAATAAATTACCTATAGCTTTAATTGATATACATAGCCACACTTTTATGGTCATTGGTCATACAATCAGTTAGTTAACACAAAATATAATGTCGTATTGATGAATGCTGTTCAATTTTTAGATATTTCAGAAGAAAGAGAATTAGCGGGAATAAGCATGCACATTATTTTGTTACATGTAGCTCACACCGCCGAGCTGAGCTCAGCTTAGCATACTTCGGTTCACACCGCGAAGACGCCGCAGCTACACGAGCTAAGCTGAGCCAAGTTAGCTGGCAGTGTAGAATGCGCTTCAAAAGGGTTTTAAAACAAACTTCTGAGATTCTTTATATGAATAGTATAAAGAGTACGAAACGTCAGGGCAATAAAAAAAATATAATATAAGGTATGTGCGCGATGACCCGTTATATCTTTTCATAGTATAAAACATCGCTTTCCGCCGTCTGTCTATCTGTACGGTTAGATCTTGTAAACTACGCAACGGATTTTAACCCTTAAAATGAATTTTAGCAATAGACTGAGTGACTCAAGAGAACGGTTTACGTTCAAATGCAAATGTAGGTGGCGTTTCTAAATTGAACATTAGGGCAGGCCAATGTCTGATGGGTCCGCTATTTTATTCTATAACTAGCGACCCGCCCCCGCTTCGCACGGGTGCAATATACGTATAAACCTTCCTCTTCAATCACTCTATCTATTAAAAAAACCGCATCAAAATCCGTTGCGTAGTTTTAAAGATTTAAGCATACATAGGGATATAGGGACAGAGAAAGCGACTTTGTTTTATACTATGTAGTGATAATCACGCAAAATGAATATCTAAATCTAGACTTGGAAGGATAAAATACTTAGTCATATTGACTTTCGAATGACTTAAGTGCTTTTGGCCGCCGTGCCTAGAAATATATTTTCCGTTCTAGATTTCGTTGCATTACTTGATAGTTTTTAACAAAGTTCTCATTTACCTGCATTATCAAACTGAAGTTTTCTAAAAAATGATCAGCATTTACAAATGGCATTGTATGTTAAAGATCTATTAAATAAATATGATGTATAAAGTATGTATTTAAAGCCGATAATATAATTGCAAATGAAGAAAACAGATGATCTTTTAAACTGGGCTACACTGAATCAAACTATACTTAGACTTTTAGTTCTTTGCAGAAACTTTACGATTCAATTCAGAATAATGATACCATATAAAACTATTAGTGTTGGGATGCTGAACGAAACGAATTTGCGTAATTAATTTATGGATAAAATAGTTATATTTTTTTTAATTTTTAAATACGAAAATAAAGAAGTATTTATGTCAGAAATAAAAAAATACTTATTGATTTACGTAATTCCTTTAAGTAATAATGTTTTGGTGTAAGATAATCAATTAATAAGTATTACAAATGAGTAGTTAGTAACTAGGGTTTATAAACTACTTTTTTATAGTTTTATATCTTATTCTGATCCCGAAATTAATTAATTCAATAAAAAGTATTCACAGTTCATTTACTCTATTTTTGAAAAAAAATTCAAAATTTTTTTTTTTTTGCGAAAACTGGTATCGCTCTAACGACATGTTTTTGCATAAAATTAAAAGTTTGAAGTATAGGTATCAGTCATTCAGTACTGCAGAAAGAAACACGGCTCTATGCATCGTAGACCAGTTTGAAACTTACTGCTCCTTCGAAATAGCGTGGAAGCAAAAATACATTCCACAATATTGCCAGTCGTAAATAAAAAAAAAACTATAAGCTGAATCTACAGCTAGCTATTATTTTATATATTTTTTACAATACGATATATTGTGTTCCATCAATTGGTGCTACATTTAACACTTGCATCTTCCAGTTAATTCTTCTAAGTTTCTTCTCGCTAAACAAGATTTTAATTTATTTAAAAATATTAAACTAATACAACTTATTGCTTTAAAGACCTGCCAAAGTTTAGGAGTTAATAAGGTCCATGAAACTGAATAACTTCCCCTAAGGAACATAGATCAAAATCTGAAAACGAAAATTTAACTTCTCATACAAAAGTGAGTCACGTGACCAGTCATTTTGTATTTTTCAGACTTCGACCTATGTTCCTTGGGGAAAGTTGTTCAGTTTCATGGACCTTATTACCTCCTAAAATTTGACAAGTCTTTAAAGCAACAAGATGTTACAACTAATAAATTAAAGAAACAGAGAATTCGATACCAAATAAAATTAAACTAGAGATCGCGTTTCGCCATTAACACTAATTTATCTAGGTATTTGCATAAATACACACACACATGAAGCTATACAAAACTCGTATGAATTGACCTCGCATTGTGTACTCTTCGCACAACAAGATGTCAGCTTATAATGAAAATGTATAGCTTCATGTGTAGCCATGTGTATGTGTTAAATGTACCATAAATGTATGGAACAGGAATTTATTACTATGGATATAAGGCAGTGGGTGGCAATACGAATTATATAGTTTATATCACTTCAAAACCAGCCTGACAACAATGAAATGTGTATCCAAAATATTTAAATCTAACTTGAATCAATCACACATTCATTAAATTTTATGTTACACTAAAGCATATTCACATTTCACGAGATCGTGTTCGACAAATGTTGGTCACATCACTGCACAAACGGTTACATGCTTGGCCAATGGTTGGTCACCCACTAGTCCAGTGTGATGACGTTATTGGCTGTCAATCATTTGTTGGGAGAAGTAAGACCGAGCGCAGCTGAGAGCAGTCTTACTACATTCCTCTGTTCCGTCTTGTCGTTTTCTGAGAAAAAAAAATGTGTTTGTTTTAAGAATACTTTAAATATCACATAAAATTTTGTATATTCTTCTGTTCAATGTTTTAGTACACGCCACGGATGTGTGAAGTCTATGAAGTCTGCTGCGGAAATATTTTTCTACTTGAATAGTCGGGTTTTAAAACTATTGTTCAATAGATTATGTAAAAAAATGTTTGCGATCGAAACGATAAGAAGAAGCTGAATCTATTGTTCTGTATCTGAGATCAAATAAAGAGCCCGTGGGTAAAAAAAAGTTTTTTTTTTTAATTTGCCTCATTGGTTTGGATATTACTATGGAGGCTACATATCCATTAATGGCTACGGACTTGTACGAAAAAGGTCGTGTAACGAGAAAACTTGATATTGTTTTTTTTTTAAGAAAAACATTATCAAATTAAAATACTGAGAGGATAAAAAGATGGTGGTTTCATTTCTTCCTAGCTAGAGTATTACAGCGGCATGCGTAGCTGAATAACGCGAGCAGCAAGGCTAATCGTTATTATCGGGAAAAGTGAACCAGGACCACACTACAATACTGACGTATATAGCCGTAATAATTTCAATATAAATTAACTTTACGGAACTAGACGTCAAATCATCATTACGACTCATTTTCTGAAAAGGAGGCCAACACTAGTATTTACGAAGAGTCCTACCCTACTCCTCTAGATACTATAAATTACGTATTATAAATTAAACAGTTGCTTAAACGGCGAGGGAAAACATCGTGATGAAACCAGCACACCTGCAAGATTTTTCAATGGTGTGTAAAGCCATGTCAGAGGCCTACGGGCGGTTTAAACTCTGACACCAGGTTGTTCACCAACCATACGATAAGAAGAAGTAGATACTGATACCTGTCTTTAGGAAGAGCTTTAGTAAAGATATCAGCATATTGCTCACACATATTTTAATAAATAAGTCTCGAAATTACTAAAAAGTCACTTACCATCTTCTCCAGTGACATGTTTTTCTAAATTGAGTTTCTCCTGCGCGACCTGGTAGATACCTTCCTCGATGGTACCGCAGCTCAGTAGCCGGTATATCGTGACCGGCCGAGTCTGACCCATTCTATGACATCTGTTACAAACATGTGAATAGATATGAGTATTTTTATCAATGAAGATAAAGCAGTAACTGTCATACTGTAGAGCTAAGGCCTCGTCTCATGCAGAGATGGATTGAGCATAATCACCACGCCTAGCTCACTGCGTGTTGGTGATTTCAGACTATTAAGTCCAGGTTTCCTTACGATTTTTTCATCATGTCAGTGGTATCTTAGATTAACTAAGAAAGTATATATATGACATTGAAAAAGTCACATTGGTACATGCCAGGTTCGAACCCACACCCGCGTGCTTGTAAAGCGGGTCCGTAACTAATGAGCCACCACGACATCATATCTTATCGATCATAGTTTATCGATGAAGTGAAATCATTTTCATATAAATGTTTCATTATTCATCGATCGATAATTAAATCGGTCGGGAGGAATCTTTTTTTTTAACCATCTCGATTACTCAATCGAGTTTTTTTTAACCAACTCGATTGAGTAATCGAGTTGGTTAAAAAAAATCGATGATTCGACGATTATTTCTCTTACCTATCTTCAGCTTGCTTGTCGTTATAAGGGTTGAAGTCAATATCGTGTATAATGACGGTGTCAGCCGCTGTGAGATTGATGCCTAGTCCACCCGCCTTCGTTGATAGCAGAAATATAAATATATCTTCATTGTTGTATTGGTCTATTAGGTATTGTCTGAAATATGATTTATAACAAAGTCAATAAGGTTCAATTTTGAATAGCAAAATGGTAGAGGAAGACGAAAGAATAGAAAAAAATGTTAAAAAAGGCACTTTATTATAACAAATAGAAAGTTGAATTTACAATGCATATATATGCATAATACATATGCATATCCTTTTCAATAGTTCTATCCTTCAATAGGAATATAATTTTTTAAATTGGATTGGAATTTACTTTAGTAAGGATTATTTTTTTAGAAGGTAAAACTTTGTTATATACGAGTTTAGATAGTCTAAGCGTCAAAAGGGCAATTGAAAACTAGGTCTAAGGTTTGAATACCAAATAGAAAAAAAATATAGGCTCCACCAAACGTTTGCCCCCTTTTTTAGAATTAAAAAACGTCTTACCTATCAATAACAGCAGTGCTACCATCTAGCCGCAGGTACCGATACCTTCTGATAGTCAGATAAGGTTCCAAGATGTCCAGCATCATCGTGAACTGACTGAACACCAGCACTCGGTGTCCGTCAGCCTTCAGTCGTGGGAGCATCTCGTCCAACTTCTGGAACTTACCCGAGTCCAGGATCAGGTGTTGTGGTACTGAGAATGAGCTGATACTCTGTAAAAGATATAATTTAATTAGACAAATTTTCGTGATCAAAGACCGTGATATTTCTATGATTAATGAAGCCTAATAAGCTTACATTGTTCGGGACCCCTTCTATTTGCATAATTCTTTTTTCCTAACATACCTTGGCATAACTATTTTGGTATAATAATATTATGCATAATTGTTTTTTTTAGCATACAGTTTATTTTGCCATAACTATCTTATAGGCTAATCTGTTTAGCATAATTTTAATTCGCATAATGTTAATAGGCATAATAATTTTTAGCACATGGTTCGGAGTAAATTTCTAGTACACAATGAAACTCACACTATACTGTTTCGTTAGTTGATGTATCTGGAAGTCTGACATGCACATGAGGTCCTCCCAGGCGTACTGCTCGTTGTTCTCCTTGTAGGTGGGGTCCCTGGCCAGGCGCGCCGCCATCTTGCGCACCGTGGCGTCCTGATAGTGGTAGCGCAGGAGCAGCGGGTGGTTCGCCAGCTTGCGCATGTCCATCATCATCGCCATGCCGCTTTGTTCCATTGTGGCGTGGATCTGGAATAAAATTGCCGAACATTGCCGGATGAAGAAATCGGCTTTTTTTTTATAGTTATCACAAGTTGTTTCAAACTTAATTTGATTGTGCAAGTTACTATTTAAATCTATTCCAAGGTCTTATACGGTAAAACTAAATATGGCGGAACCAGTCGTACTTCGGTATTATTGTCATACCGAACACTGGGCTGAAATACCGAATAGTTTGTTAAAAAAAAACAATCTGACAACCCTGGTCATGTTCAACCCTATCAAAAGTCTCATCGACCATTATAAATGGAGCCACTATTGTCTGCTTGAGGCCTTAAATCATCATCCTCCTAGCCTATACTAACTTTGTTAGGGTCGGCTTCTATTCTATCCAGCAATACCGCGAGCCCTAATAATGCGAGCTACACATAACCGTACGTCTTTGGACTACGGTATGCGGTAGGAACATTTTAACTCACCCCAGCCAAAAAAGGAGCCTTACCGTGCCATCCTTAGCCGCAAAGCCAGCAATAAGGTTCTTATACAACATCTCCTGCCTGTCCGACATTGGACACAGTTCTCTATGGTTGGTCTTCTTCGGCAAGTCTTGTAACACGTCTCTCTTCAACCGTCGCAGTACAAACGGCTTCATGATTCGCTTAGCTTGTGTGATCTGACTCTGTTCGAACGGTAATTCGTCCTCTTCGCCGTTACTGTCCGTTTTTTTTGTTTTTGATTTCTGGAATTTGAATTTATTATGAGTGACGGATGAGACAATTCATTTCTGAACGCAACTTGACCTCGATCGAACCGATCCAGAAAGTTGCTTGTCAACTAGGTTCCGAATATTCGATGTCGACTTTGATCAAATAATGTTTCAAATTTTTGTAGAAATATTTTTGTGAGTTTTTTACATGTTATAGCACGTGGGTTCGAATCCCATCCGTTCCAGTTGTTTTTACAAGTTTTTTCAAATTTCTTATTAAATTATTATATTTTCTTACAAAGTTAGAAAAAGACATGATTAGCGTAGCGTTTAAGCAATTTGCCTTTTGCGCTTGGTGTCGTAGGTTCGATTCCTGTACGAAACAAAAAATTGCGTGATCCACAGATATTTATTTCGGTCTGACGATATGTCTGTAAATTGTACCCACGGTACTGATTATTGCCAAACTTCTTACAATGTATTAATTCATTTTCAACTAAAAATACTCACAGCATTCTTTTGGAACAAGCTTTTGAGATCATCAGTCTTCCCGGAGAACATGTGAGGCATCACAAAGCACAGCAAAGACATCAGCTCTAGAAGATTGTTCTGTAGCGGCGTGCCAGTTAGGAGGAGACGGTGTTTGGACTGCAACGAGAAAAAAATTGTATTATTATCATCAGTAGTAGTTCATACACATCCTTTATCAGTCCACAACTGGACATAGGCCTCTTAAATAAATAAGTCTCTTCTCATTACATATATCTCTCTCACATATATTGTGCGCTCATTAGGTGTTTGCCCTTAATCGCCACGCTGGGCAAGCGGGTTGGGGATGGTTGCTATAACTTATTAGGATGCTGCTGCCCATCCTCCAATTTTTAACTATGTTACAAGTCCCATGTGTTAGAGAGCGAGCCTATTGCCATCATCCGGGCACGATTCCAGACTCCGTGCTACTACTGACAATTTCACACACGCACAAGTGTGTGCGCAAACACAGGTGCACTCTCTATTCCGTCACTCTCATAGTCCGATGGGACGGCATTCCGACACGAACGGAGAGAGATCAGGCGCAGGGCCAATGGCTTTACGTGCTTTCCGAGGCACGGAATAAGTGATAATCACTACATAGTATAAAACAAAGTCGCTTTCTCTGTCCCTATATCCCTATGTATGCTTAAATCTTTAAAACTACGCAACGGATTTTAATGCGGTTTTTTTTAATAGATAGAGTGATTGAAGAGGAAGGTTTATATGTATATTGCACCCCTGCAAAGCCGGGGCGGGTCGCTAGTTAATTTATAAAACGCACATAGCATACGAATAATCAGAGGTGCGCGCCTTGAGTTAGAACCTGAGACATCTGACTTGCCAGTCAACGGTCAACACCACTAGGCTGTCAAGTTAAAAAAAGCTTGTAAATAGATACCTTAATTTTGAGCAGGTTGTCATATCTCTGTGTGGACATGTTCTTGAGCATGTGCGCTTCGTCGTATATGACGTAATGCATCGGCGTGATGCGGAACATTTTGCGCTCTTCAGGACAACTGTTCACCATTGTGTAACTGTAAATATAAGTGTTAAAATTTCAATTTGTTATCACTACATAGTATAAAACAAAGTCGCTATCCGCCGTCTGTCTGTCCCTATGCATACATAGGGACAGACAGACGGCGGATAGCGACTAAAAAGATCTAAGCATACTTAGATCTTTAAAACTACGCAACGGATTTTGATGCGGTTTTTTTAAATAGATAGTGATTCTTAAGGAAGGTTTATATATATATTGCACCCGTGCGAAGCCGGGGCGGTATAGACAAACACATAGTGAGGCCTAAAAACCTTTTTGAACCGTTAAACACCTAGTTACGGGATCGCATTTCTCGGTATTATGCGTCGACGTCTTCTTTGCGACAGATAAAGGTTAAAAGTTTTCATTGAAGTAAAAAATAATAATCTATAACATAATATTGTTTTATTACACATTTGTATAGGAATAGGAAAATGTATAGTAGGCGTGCCCCTGTAGCTAAGTACCATTTCCTCTTTTGTTCGTGAATCGATTTATTTATCTTTATCATTTTCTGTTGTTTTAGCTCTAATACAAGATTGTTTACTAAAAAATCATAACCCTCCATTTTTTCTAGTCGAGTAAAAATGGCAGAAGAAGTTCATTGCCGAAAGTTTATATATTTTACTAGTTTACTAATTAGGGTTATTAATTCTGGTTGAGCTCACGTGGTAAGCACTACGTCGACGTCGTCCAGGCCGCGCGCGTACTGAATGCGCAGCTGGCGCCGCTCCTCGGGGTGGCCGTAGTACTTGCTCACGCGCAGCGACGGGCACCAGCGGGACAGCTCGCTGCTCCAGTTGTCTGCCGTACAATCACATACACTACTCTTTAATAAACCATATATGCTTCATTCATATACGAAATAATAAATTGAATAATTGATAATTTTAATAAGTTGTCCAGAAAATATGAAAATTCCCAAATTTTCATAAAGTGGTTTTCTCTAAGGTATTTTTTATAAGGCAACGTCTATAGTATAGGTAATATAATATAACTTTGCCTTTTTCATGCACTCAAAGGTTTGCTAGTAGAAACTTCAGCTTTGAGATAAGCTCGCCTTTGTACATGTATTTTAATCTATTTGTATTGCCTACATGTTTTGTGTACAGAACATAAAGAATAAAGAATATAGATTCAGTTAGGAATACATTATAATTAATGATATAATCATACTTAATTTATCAGCATCCAAAGTACTCACCGAGTGTCGAAGCGGGTACCACGACAAGATGAGTGCCCCTTGCTTGCCCTGTCTCCTTCAGATGAGCGAGGAAGGCTATGACCTGCACCGTTTTGCCGAGCCCCATCTCATCTGCCAGAATGCCCGACACACCCTGTTTGTGCAACACAGCTAACCAATTTAGCCCCACTATTTGGTATGGGGCGAGTTTTAAGCTGGAAGGAAATTTAGAAAATTAGAAATTTTGAGCGACTATAAGCAAATAGGAGAAATCTCGCTTGTAATCGATTCTTTTATTCTAGAAAATTTTCGAACTAAAAAACTAAAAATAAACTGCTCTAATTAATTCTTTTCATTCAATACCTATGGTTCAAAAAGTTTCCAGTACCTAGCATCCAATATAGCGGGTTGCTTCAGCCTGGCGGCGCCAGCGGCGACGGCGGCCTCCAGCTGCTGCGCCAAGCCTACGCACTTCTTCATCAGCCGCTGGATGTTGTTGCGAGTCGTCAACAACTCTTGCGTCGAGTTCAACAGTTCCGTACTCACAGATTTGTTACTGTTGAACTTTTCTACCTGTAATATTTTGAAAAATTTTTGAATTTTTACTGTAATGTCCTGACCGAATTTCGGTCACATAGGCCAATCTCAAACTTTCGCGACTCGAACTCATGATTAAATTAAATTAATTTATATTTTCCCGACGTTTCGTCTGAGTTGCATCAGCCGCGACCACGGGCACTCTCAGAAACGAATGTCGATAAAATATAATTACAAGGTAATGACACGATTAATACCCGTTTTAGTTTGGTAATGACGCGATTAATACGCGTTTTAGTTTGGTAATGACACGATTAATACGCGTTTTAGTTTGGTAATGACGCGATTAATACGCGTTTTAGTTTGGTAATGACGCGATTAATACGCGTTTTAGTTTGGTAATGACGCGATTAATACGCGTTTTAGTTTGGTAATGACGCGATTAATACGCGTTTTAGTTTGGTAATGACGCGATTAATACGCGTTTTAGTTTGGTAATGACGCGATTAATACGCGTTTTAGTTTGGTAATGACGCGATTAATACGCGTTTTAGTTTGGTAATGACGCAACTAAAACCCGTTTTAGTTTGGTAAAATCGCGATTGAGTCGTGATAGCCTAGTGGTGGTGACCGTTGACTGGCAAGTCAGTGGTCTCGGGTTCGAACCCAAGGCGCGCGCACCTCTGACTTTTCGTAAGTTATGTGCGTTTTATAAATAAATTATCACTTACTCCGTGCCTCGGAAAGCACGTAAAGCTGTTGGCCCTGCGCCTGATCTCTCTCCGATCGTGTCGGAAGGCCGTCCCATCGGACTATGAGAGTGAGGGAATAGAGAGTGTACCTGTGTTTGCGCACACACTTGTGCACTATAATATCTCCTGCGTAATTGGCTAATCTCCGTAGAGATTGGCCGCTGTGACCGAAATTCGGTCAGGAGAATATTATTATTATCACGATTAATACTCGTTTCAGCTGAACTTAATAATAATTAAACTTCTTCAACAAGATTTCAATATTTATGTATTTTTAAAGTCATATACCTTATTTTTGTGGTATTATTCCGAAGTGACTCACCATATCTAGCCAGCCCTTGAAGGGCCTCAGCGCAATAATAGCCTCTGCCTTCTTCTGGGAGCACCCACTCAGTAAGGAGAGCTCATTCAAATTACTGGTGTTAAGGAACTCAAACACTTTCTTCTTATCTCCTACTAAGTCGTCTGTAATTTCGTTATCTGAATCATCACTGAAAGATTTCATTAAAGTTTAAAACTATAGGTAGGAAATATCACAAAGTGTAAGTAGAAAATCGTATCTATTTGGCATAGGCTCCGTAGAAAACTGATATTCAGCTGCATCCAGTTAGATTAGAACTAAAAGCCGACCCTAACAAAGTATGGGAATAATAATAATAATAAGGAGAATGATGGAAGTAAAAAATCATGAGAGGAAACTTTTGCCTAGCAGTGAGATGATATAAGCTTTCTTTAACGTATGGTTGATCAAATACCTGGTATCAGAGATTAAACAGCCCGTAGGCCTCTGACATTGCTTTAGATACCGTTGACAAATCTCTCAGGTGTGCTGATTTCGCCACGATGTTTTCCTTAACCGTTTCAGTGAGTGAGAGTTTATACCTCTCATAGGACTCGTAACATAGCTTATACATACACTGTTGCAAAAGTCTCAAGTATATGTTTTCCAGATTCCTTCACCGTTTTAAGCAAATTGTAATGCCTGATTTCGAACTTACTACCTCAAACTACACTGCTAACGCTACTAGAATAAGAGACTACAATTAAAACCACCACTCACCTATCATACACGCGATCATCTTTCCCTTTTTTGACTCCATAATCATCATCTTCACTGCCACTGCTGCCTCTCCTTACTCTTCCACCTTGAGCCGCCAAGGGTTTGCTCACCACCACATTCATTTTAGGTCCACTAGTAACCCTGATTATCCCCATATTGGAGTTCGTCGACCGGTTCTGACCAGAGACACTCGGCTTGGAACTGGTGAAGTAGGTGCTTGACGTAGAAATCCCTCGATCGTTACTCTCAGGATCATGTTTGAGCAGTTCGTCTCTAGAACGTTCCTCGTTATAACCATGTTTTATTAGTGTGCGTTTTACGAACTGTGGATTGAAAATGTAATTCTAAATTCGAATGTAATTTATTCAATATAAATAAAATTATATATTAAAAAAAAACACACACACACACATAATAAAGGGGTTTGAATCTTTGTGGGATAGCCAAGCGCCATGATTTTCATTTTTTTGACCGGATACGGTTATTTCGAAAATTACATGTGTCATCTGTACTTGTGTCTGGTCGCCACCACTGAGAAAACGGCCTCGAGGAGACGGCGTGGCATACTGCACTAGAGGAGTGCCCAGTCTGGGCAGTGCCAAGTACTCGAGGCAGCAGTCTTTCGCTCGACTCGACCCTTTCGCTCCCGAACATCATCAATCAAACATTTTAACAACATCCAATCGATGGTCTGACAGCGTGGAACGTCGTCGCCTCCTTTTACGGAGAAATGATGTCCACAAAGGAGGCGACAGAGCGAAAGAGGGAAATAACAACCAAACTTTTCTCTTGCAGGAGATGCATCAGGTGCCAAAGGGCGACCAACGACCTTTAGTCTCCATGAGTTGCCAGCTTGTAGGCGTCGGAGATAGGGGCAATCTAACGCGGCGGCGAGTGTGAACCTCATGCTTCCATCCAGATGTCCGTTGATGAACATGTTTTATGTCAGTATGCACAAAACCCCATAGAAAACAACTAGGTTATATAATGAGGTTTATTTTGACAAACATTTCAATTATATTGTCAACTTAATATTTTGCCCCTAGCCACCAATAGAAATTTATCTTTCTATAAGTCTTTAAACTGACATACTTACAATAGGAGATATATCTGGAAACATTGCTTGCATATTTGCAAATCTTCTTTCTGTGACAGCAGTTGTAAGTTCAACAGTGACAGCCGGTTTCTTTGCTGGAGTCCCTGCATCATCAGAATCCGAGTCCGGTAGCCTTATCCGTTTGTACACTACAGGTCCATTCCGCACCACTGTGTTTGGTGCAGCCATTCTGATTATAGTTTGGTTAGAATCTAGAAAATAATAAGATCAAGATTGCAATGTCCATCAAAATAATTTTAGCATACATTTAACAGTTTAACATATTCATGCTGATTTAGGACAAAAAAAACATAAAACATAATGACAATTATGTAACCATGAAAGAATTAAAAACATCAATAAATTGTGCAGAAATTTATTTATTCTGTATGGAACAAAAGTCCAATACAATTCAAATATAAATCTTTGAATGGGCAAATGTCCATTCTGTCTACCCATGCAATTAATCATATAGACTCCTATAATAAATAAACATAAATAAAATAAAAAGAGCCACATAAGAAGTAGATAGAGTAATGCAAGCCCGGACCTATTAATTAACCAATTTTAACATCAAATTGACACCAATTTAATTAATTAACTGTCAATTTGACATTTAAAATTTCTAAATGTTTGATAATAAGATCCAAGCTTGCAGGGCAGAATTGGTTGACATAAAGGACACCACAGAATACTGAATTAGTAGGTGACAGGCAATAGGCCCTACCTAAAGACTTACATCTAAATGTGGTTTGATTGGTGGCTTTAGTTTATGGTTAATATGGCTTCAATGCTGCTTAGCCTGCAAGGGAAAATGAGCTTGAAGATGGACACTGATACAATGTACGAGTTTTTTTAGATTTAGAGTTCTAAATCTAAAAAAAATGTCAGTTGACATTTTTAACATTGATTTGCGGAGACTGCCCATACTTTTTTTTTTTAATAATGTAAAGGCACATGCCTTATTTAAACATATGTTTAACCACAAACCCCACCTGATGGTAAGCGTTGTGGTATTGAACTGAAGAACAAGACAATATTTTAATCAATGCATATTGCATAACAAAAGCATCAGTATTTCTGTATTTCATAATAACTTTCACTGTATATCTTTAAATTTATTCAGTATTTAATAAATAACAGATAGAATACACTTAACGAGATTTTATCCAAAAAAGTAAAGTAGGTGTAGCTATTTAGATTAGCAGCAGTAATTACAAGTCTGGCCAAGTGCCTTTCTCTATTGATGATATATAACACCAACCTATAACTTAGTTTATAAGTTACCATTCAAAAAAGAAAAAGTCTGCTTTTGATAAACTTAAATATCAAAGTGATTGACGAAATTATATAGGAATTTAAGAACAAAAAAAATGTAAATAAAGAACTGGATGAGAATCCGAAAATCATGCTCAAAGTGGGTTGAACAAGGAAAGACCTATGCGCAGCAGTGGACTGCTATAGGTTGATGATGATGAAATGTAGCACAGGCAGGATCATTGCACCAAGTGCATTATGATGGATTTTGATGGTTTTATGGTGGCAAGGCAAGGTGAATGTGGTGACTCAGTGTGTATGGTGCCTAATATAATTATGTATTAACTAAATCCTACTAATATTATAAATGTGAAAGTTTGCGAGGATGGATGTATGTTTGTTACTGTTTCACGCAAAAACTACTGAACCGATTTTGATGAAACTTTACAGTAATATAGCTTATACATCAGAATAACACATAGGCTACAATTTATCGACATACCTCGCAGGCAAAGCCGCAGGCGGAAGTTAATACATTTCTAAATCAACAGCTGAAAATTTCATGTTGACAGTGTTGACATCATCATCATAGAAAATAAAATTCAGGATACATAACTACATTATTTTGAGTACCTAGTATGTATGGAGTGTGAGATCATGACCATGATAACAATTTGATCATAGACGAAGGTCAGTTTTGTTCTCTTCGGTAATAGCGTGATGGTAGACAAGCATAAGCAAGGCATGCCAAATCATAATGAACCAAGTTAGATATTTCTTTAAAAAATGCATTACACTACAGGAGCTAGTATAAAAAATAAAATTTTCGGAAAAGATATGTTAACCAAATAACCGGTACAAGAATTAAAACAGCAATACAGTGGTAACACGGGTCACTGAACGTGGTAACAACTCCTCGTGGTGAAGTCTCTAGCACGTGCTCTCTTCTCATCGACCTTGCCTAATAATTATAGACCTTTTACTCACGAGAACTTGAAGGAGCCGAGGTAACCGTCACAGGACTGCTGGGTCCACCTGGACCGTTCGGTTTCCTCTGGAACCTGTACTGTCTCAAAAAACTCAACACACTCGGACTGGTACCATTAGACATTGTTACACTATATCGATCTGTTAGTCAACACTTTCGGGAAAAATATCTGATATGTTCTTTGATAAAAATCCTAGTAAAGTTTCACGAAAAAACTATCACACCACAGAAACACGACAAGAAGACAACACTACGGCCATTTTTATCCGCGAGACTGCAAGTAAGAATATTATGGACCAATCACATTCAATGTCATCAACTGTCAATAATTAAATTGACCAATTAGCTCTAGGACAGAATAAATCTAACAAATGACAACTATTTTATTGTCGAAATCGAACAAGGTTTTAGTGAAAAAAATGTGACTATATAAAAAAAATATCTAATTAATTTTCATTCGCATATTTGCTTGCGTTTTGATTCGTTGCTTGTACAATTATTGTAAACTTGTAAATTAATAATAAAAAGGTAAAAGATATGATTTTTTGTATGTTTGTTTGTAATGGATAAGCTCAAAAACTACTTTACGGATAAAAATATCTTTTATCTATTCTATTTATATTAAAAAAAAGCTACTTGAAATAGCTTTAAATTGTCACTTTGAGCTATTTTTTATCAAATACAGATCCGTAATTAATTTAACCCAAGGTGATATCTTAAAATGGAAGGCATAGGCATCTACTTTTACGGGATATAAAGGAAATTTTAATTTCTCAAACGAAGTCATGGTTTGTGTATTTTCGTATAGAATATAATTTTATGATATCTAGATTTGAATGATCTTAGGTATAAGATAGCCCTAGCCATCGTACTTTTACTAGAATAGTTGGGTGATCAACAGCAAAGAAATCCTATTAAAAACCGTAAAAGTATAAACGGTAATCTTATTTAATAATCTGTGTACATCCCTAAAATTCATTGCTGCCACACCACTATTTCTGTCTGTCAGATTAATAGGTGCGGCCATGTTGATCTGTAGCGAATAAAACTGAGTAATTTTCTTTTAGGGAATTAAAATTGACACAATATGCCCAAATGCGACCTCAAAACGAGATACATCCCCGCGACGTTCGCCTGGACATTATTGTTGGGCACAACATCCCTGTTTTTTTATTTCCCGTAAGTATACAATATCGTCAATCGTCTGTAAATTCTCATTTTCGGTTTGACAACTTTCACATGAGATTGTTGAATTGTTTCTATTAATATCTTGGGGCTGTGTAGTTGCCCTGAATGACTGTGTGTGGATTTTACCCCTGCGGCGCCGGTGGAGGTTACGGTAAGAGCATATTTATCACATCTTGAGGAATGGTGTAGGAGCCATGTTTCGAGTAATTACTGTCATATTTTCAATAAATTATCATTGTAATAATTAGCGTTTCTCGAAGTGTGCTTCTTGTGTGTTGTCGTGTCAATGGCCAGGTACTTCCTGTGTGGTACCCAAATCTGTATAAACAAAAGATGTATCATGTCTCCCAGTCATGAGTCAGTCTACATTATTTATCAAAAGTATACAGTTTTTCTTGCCAAGTTTAATTGATTATTGTCCTGTTGATTACCAAGATCTTTACTATCAAATGTTTGAGCAATTTATTTCATCATTCATTGTTGTGTACCTTTTTGAATAAGTATCTTATTTGGTTTTATAATATAAACATATTATATATTTTTTAGACACTATTAGATTTTCCATCCAAGCACTCTTTCTGTATGTATCAGGCTTATGTTTTTATCAAAACTATAGTAAACTAACTTTACTCATGAATATAAGGCTTGTAAACAAACAACACTTTATCAAAAAACATTTTTTTTTCCAAATTCTAAGAAAAACTTATTTTTATAACATGACTTGTGTTGAAACAATTATTGACTGTGCCAGATGGTAATATTAATAAACAATTAAATGATCCACATGTAGGACACTGTGTATTATGAGAGAGTTAACTTGAAAACTTGCTATTCATAAGGCTGATCAATCAAGAAAACATTATTTCTATTGTTTCTGCAAATTGAAAGCTGTAGCTCAAAAGCTGCTTGGCTTAAAGAACAGTCCAGTTATCCATGTAACATACAAAGCAAAACTTTGTTATACTACTTACACTTACTTACTTAGACTTACTACTACAATTGACTCCACAAATTATGCATATTGTTGACAGTAGCTAGAGCCAGAGCCAGAGCTATTTAAATACTACCACCTCCTTGCACCCCATACATTTTTTTTTAATAATGTAAATAGGTACATGTGTTTGACCATGAACCCACCTGATGGTAAGTGGTGTTATGGTCTACAATGGAACACACCTGTCTTAGAGATGCCTTTTCATTCTTGATTTGAAGAACCCCAAATTATAATGTTCTGGGAATACTAAGCCGGAAGGTTATTCCACTCTAGCTGTATTTGATGTGAAATACGGTTTAATTAGTGCTCCAAATAATAAACAATGTTTCAAAGACTTTATAAATAAATCCTAAAAAATAACATCTTGAATAATCTTACATCATAATAATACAAAGTGTACATGTAAATGTTTTTATATGCATCATATATATATTTTATGTGATTATGTTCGCACACTATTAGCAGATGTCTAATTGATTGTACTAATAATAGCCATTATTCTATAATTAACATTGATTGTTGAGCAATACTAATTAAATGTTAATGCATACTATTTCAGTCTTGAATGAACTCATTTAAAATACTTTGTAAGATTGTTTCTTTTTGAAAGCCTCTTAAAAATGTTATTTTAATTTCCAAAAAATACTTGTTTTTCCAGTTATTATGTTAATTATTAATTAATTGTTAAGAATAAAAATAAACTGTAAACCTACTTACTTAAAACCTTTATTTTTGTGTCGAGGGTAAATGCACCTTTGTAAAGTCCCGCACAAGGTATGAGAGACGGTTATATCGGGCTGTCCAGCCTAGAGATAGGCATACTGACTAAAACCTCTCAATGTGACTTCTATTTCCCATAGTGATAGGAACATGAGAACACTGTACAGCATTGTGTAATAATTAACCCTAAACAATAAGCATCAAAGAATTCGTTCTCATAACTGTCATCTGTCACCCTGGATGGCAATGCTGATTCTATGAATAAAGAAATACCTGGCCAAGCGATCTGTCAACTAGTCTCTGATCAATTTTTTCATAAAAGAGAGAATAGGAAATATAAATCATAAGGAAAATCTTGTGAGAGACATTATACATATACTTATTTCAAGCACCAATGACATGATTTTTCTTTGATAAGTGTACCAAAAATGATGTAAATTTACACTGAATAGGTAACACACAGTTGATGAAAACAGCTTTATTTATTTAAATATTTAGATTCTGATAAAATTCAGACTATTTACCTGTTTTCCATATTTATCTTTCGTCAGTTAATGTGTAGGTATTTGATATTAGTTCAAATAGTGTTATTAGGGATTTCCTAACAGAAGAAAACCCAGAAGATCCCAGAAAAGGTTAGATTGGTAGAATTATTATCACGACACGATAGGGGTAGCGGTTAGGCGATTCACCTACTGTGCTTAATGTCACGGGTTCGATTCGGGGTCGGGGGCACTGTGAAATTGACTGTAACTAAAAAAATATCCTAGTGATGGCTAAGTTTAGAAAAAAAACAAAAATATGAAGTCTTCTTACTTTTGTTATCAGAGTAGAGAAGATGTTGCTATTTTGATGAGAAAATTCTTCAGACTTTAGTAAGACTACTAGAAGTGTCTGTTTAAAGTTTATAATAAATTTATACATATATACAAATTCAATATTATACATTAATTATATACAAAGAGTTATTTTTGTACTACTGTTAACAGACTGGTATCGTTAATGTATTTTCGAAAATAAACATGTTCTACAGAATGTATTATACTGAAAGAATTTTAATAAATTACTTTAGGCGTTTTTTGTATTATTTCTATTTACTACTGCTTTATTTGAAGTACTAAGTAGTTTAGATTTAGAATGATGTTTCTGGTACACACTGTGTACTACACAATGTCCTGTGTCCGAGTATAATAGTAGGTACCCCACACATCAGAAAGTTTCAGTAATTAAAACTTTAAAAAAAAATCTAGTAGAATAAAATTTTTATAAATAAGTAGGAATACATTTTGAAGTTTATGATTATTTCTTTTTTTTTAATATACCTACCCTAAACAGCGTACCTACTCGCCATTTTTGAATTCGTAAAAGCATACTCTTTAAATCGAGAAATACCTACGTAAATATTCCGAATGAAGTAGGTACGAGTACCTATGTTATTAAATAAGAGTGAATTGTTAATTTATGATTAAATTAATATTCATAGCCTAGGAAACTTAACACAGTAGCTATTCATTACTTTACTAGTTATATGATAATTTTAGATCTACTTTTCAAAAGGTCATATTTAAAAGTCAAGTTAAAATCATTCATGCATTACTTAATTGCTTTGCTTCTTCAATTAAAACGTTGCAAATGGGTAGCTTGGGAAGGAAAAAATTAAATTATGAACACATTGTAAATTGAATCTTATTGGATTCTTGTATCAAATTCTTCTTACATCGCGATCGTTGAAAAAACTGTTCCTGTCGTATTATCGATCGATCGATGGTATTAATATTTTGAAATAGCAATCATCAGGGGGTAGTTTTATTAAAGCTATATTTCGGAATAGAAAACCTCATGTCCTTCTCTGAGTAGTGTTTAAGCTAAAATTGATTCATTAATTCAATAGTTAAGGCTCAGTTTGCGCACTCCTTAACTAATCTGCCAGTAAAAATAAACAAAATATAGAAATAAATATACTAAAACATTCGACGTGTAAAGTTACACTACATGTTGCACGTTATGTCTCAATCGCAATAGATCTCAACGATTCATGGTTTTTTTATCAATGAGATAACAAATGATTGCATTTAACCCTGATAAGTTTTGACATTAATGAACATTCATTCATATCAGCTCACTTTTTTATTAATAAACACGGCATTCAATAGCGCTTATGAATGGTCCCGGGAAAATATTGCTTTTATCAAAATTTACGAACGCAACTTGCGGTCATAGAAATAGGTACTTTCCAATATCTTTGGTCGCGGTCGTAACTCCTTTGCCAGGACTAGGTATTAGGTAAATAATAGTTCTGGCAAACGAGATATTAATGTTCGTATTTGAACGACGTGTAGACTGGGGTTCACTCAACTTGAACTTTGATCGCTTTAGCAGCAGGTTGGATTTAGAATACCATTGAAAGAAAGACAAAGAAAGTGAGACAGCATTACAATATAGTTATTCAGAAAAGAAAGTATGAATCTGCTTAGAGTAAACATTATTTAAATTATAATTATTTGTTTTATAAACAAAACAACACAAAAAGAAATAAAATAAACATCTTTAATAACGTTTGTGCGAGAACAGGAATTAGTTCAGCATGTGCCGGCAAGCACGGGTGTCCGACGCTAATTTTCATTGCATGCAATAACAGTTTTTTTTAATACAGAATTATTTTATTTTATTTTTTATTTAATAATTTAATAGTACTAGTGGTCAATGACTTAGCTAGCTTACATTTTACGATTGACTTAGTATTATATTGTATGTAAATGCATATTGTAAATACACATTACAAATACACTAACTTTTGCTACTGAGTTTTTCTGGTTTGGAAAACCCAATAAGGTTTTATTTTAGTTAGGGTTAACAATTACTCAGTACTCAGGGAATCCAATCCCGGGACCTCGAGCAGAGTCGCGCTTGCTAGCAATAGACGAATCAGCTAATCTCCAACAAGTAAAAATTCATGAACAAATAAATAAAAACACCCCTCTTTTTCGTCGGGGGTTTAAAATAAAGAATACCTGTGAACTGCTTGAGAAATGTTTCCAATATCCGTAACGATTTAGTGTCAATTGTCTAATTTCATCAAAATTGTTTCAGGTGTCAATTCTACCTTCACAAGTACCCATGGGTTCCCGCGTACCAAGGCTTCATAACGTTTTTTGTTTTGGCCAATTTTACCCTGGCCACTTTCATGGACCCGGGAGTCATACCAAAAGGTATGTTTTTGCACCTGCAAGTAGGGTTGCCAACTCTATTTCTGGCAAAAACTGTAGTTTCGAAATAATTACTCATAAAAATATAGTAAGTAGATAGCGAAAAAATAAAAAAATATAATAACTAAAAGTTTTAAAACATTTATTTCTTAAAAGAATATTGGATGACGTTTCATTTTACGTGAAACTGAAACGAATATTGTATGAGTAGCTTTAAGGACTATACAGGGTTATTTGTAAAACACCAGCATCCTTAAAAGGGGTCATTAAACTCATCATTATGAACAACTTTTACTATGGGACCAACCCTGAAATCGCAAAAAAAATCTGCTGTTCCATACATTTTGTTGAGTCACGTGACCATAAATGTATGGAACAGCTGATTTTTTGTTGTTGTTTATAATGATGAGTTTAATGACCCCTTTTAAGGATGCTGGTGTTTTACAAATAACCCTGTATATTTTTTATAAATATAGTAGCATTGAATACAGTAGGATATTATATTAAATATACAGTAGGGTTGGTAACCCTACCTGCAAGGCATGTGTAACATCATTACTGTGAGTTTGTATAAAAACCTTAAACATGTGATGTGTCGAAACTATTATGAAACAAATCTCACAACTTGTTTTGTTGATATTTACGTTCGTACTACAGGAAACTGGGTAATATTCTTATACAATTTACATTAAAATGTGTCCCCAATGAATGTGAATCCGAATACGCTATGAATCATCAGTACCAACGAGTTTTCAAACTACGCAAACACCTACCTTAGTCAATTAGTCGCAGAATGCCTAATTCGCGAAATACTTACCAAGTTTCAAATGGACTGATTCGCAAAATGACTAATTCTCAAAAGGACCAATTCTCAAAATTATTAATTCCCAAATGAACTAATTCGCAAAATGACTACCTAAGGCGGTTTTCACACTGCCCCGCATCATGCTGCATATTGCGTGTCAACGCACCTACGCGCGTTCCTGCGGAAGTGCAGATCTACATCATCGTGCGGGTTTTTTGCGCACTCACGCGCGTAGGTGCGTTTTGTAGATTCACGCACGGCGGCTCTCATTTATTCGCCGTTCTCTGTGGTGGTCGTGCAGTACTGAGCATCACGATTCAAAATCACGCGCGGCACTGCGGGATTCGGTGTGCCATACCTTGCGTCTCGCCCCGCACCTACGCGCGGGGGTGCAATTTTCTCCGCGTGTATGCGCGTGATCCGCATGAACGCGCGTGGATGCATTTTCGGTGTGTTAGACTGTGCGTGTTTTCCATACAAACAGAGATACTTACAAGCAACGGAAGAACACGCATCCACGCGCTACGCTGCATCATGCGGGGCAGTGTGAGAATCGCCTAATTCTCGAAAGGACCAATTCGTAAAATGACTATTCTTAAACAAAAGGATCAATTACTTTTACACCTCGAGAAGGATAGAAACTGTATATTACGTCTGACTAAAACTCAGTAATAGTAAACACATGGTTTGCAAACTCGTGTTACAGAATGTTGTTTAATTTTCGCAAAACAAGTAGTAGTTACTAAAATATTCGGCCTTTTTTAAATGTTTATACAATATATAAATATCAAATTTACAGATCGAATTTTGTAAGAATGACAGGAGAGTTAATGAAAGATTAAATAAGTAAGGACATTATATTATTTGTACTTAATTAAATTAAATATATAATTAGAATGGCGGTGCCAGCTACACTACATTGGAGCTGGCACCACGCAGCATACCTAGAGTGGTTGAAGCCCTGAAAAAAAGAAAACAGATTTAAAAAAACGATTGGTAAATAGAATCGGTGGTTAGCAGGGGAAACTAAACTTAACGTACAAGCAACAAAGTTCCTTTTCCTTAAACACACAAAAAAATACATAAATATAAAAAAAATTATTAAATATATTATTTTTGTACTATGTAATACATTATTAGCACTTATCTCCGGTATTTATGTAATTCATTAGCGAAAAGTAATTGTGGCTTATCTTAAAATTAGATAAGTTAGGTGCAGTTACTACTGATGATATCAGTAAATGATTATTTGACCTTCATGTTAATTAAGTAATACTATTATTGATTGGCTGTCGCCCGCGGCTTTTCCCGCGTTGTATATTGCTAATGGAAAATGTTTTGAGTACCTAACCTTTGTATGTAGGTATGATGGTCAGTTACTGGTTGGTTTATTTATTTTTATGTCCCATAAGTCGTAACTCCTTCGGAAAATTCGGGTCTCTTAACCTATGTAACGTTCGACTCGTAACTATGGCTTTCCTATTGTGTCTCACTTCTCGACTTTAAGTGAATATAATATGACATCTTATAAAATTATATATTGAATTAAAAACTAGAAAAAATAATGTTACAGTAACCGTAACTCTAAAATGTGTTTAAGGATATTTTCACCACCTTTTTTCGTAGTCAGGTGAAAACAAGATTGTCATCCAGGACATCTCCGCCCAGAGGATCGAACACCGTGTGGTTTTTAGTCCGTGAGAGTCGGACATAACCCCATCGCCAGCCCTTGGTGATGGGGTACTCATAAAGAGTTTTCAACGCGACAAAAAATAATGAATCTAATCAATCATCAAGTTCCATCCAAATCCGTACAAACAAACATTACCTAGTAGGAATTAATAGCTGTAAAAAAATCTCTTATAGCCGTAAATACTTAAATTTTTATAAGACCTCATATACTCAACACATCAACTGGGTTAATTATAGTCTCACAATTCTGCCAGACACCTCGGAGATTTGAAGCGTGACCATAATATTGCATCTTGAGTCTTGATTTCGTCTAACTCCATAGTAAAACTTTGCTCACAAGTCACAACTAAAACATTATAAACGTATGATAAATAAGATACTGCAAACAAATAGTATATAATTAACGTGTTTGCAAGTAGGTAAATCTATACAATGTTATTAGACGGTTGGCGAGTTTAGGGTCCCGTATCCAAATGAGACCTATTACTACTCATCATATGGCTAACCTTTTCCCAACTATGTTGGGGTCGGCTACCAGTCTTACCGGATGCAGCTGAGTACCAGTGTTTTACATGGAGCGACTGCCTATCAGACCTCCACAACCCAGATACTGGGTAAAACGATACCCCTTGGTAAGACTATTACTAAGACTATTGGTAAGACCTATTACTACTATAAAACAAAAAATAGATAGTTTTCAACGATTTTCAGATATATCTTAGAAATAAAAACCTAGTCTGATTCCAGGCAGTACGTTCGTTGTAAAACAACATACTTTTCTCTCTTTCATTTAAGACCTATTTTTGGTGTAACAATCGCCACTGCTCTTATTCATTATTTTTAGCTTACCTTGATACGTGTCGTTACCTTCCCTTTTGCTTGTTGTAAATTCTCCTTCCTTTTTCTTCTCCTAAAATTGTCTTTAATAACAAACTTTAGACCAATATTTATGTTGTGTGGTTCTACGCAAGCCTTAGTAGGCGAGTCCAACTCGCACTTTGCCGGTATTTAAAGCCTGTATGTTTGCTTGTCCCGATTTGCACGCACACCTCACACTATCTTATCAGTAATTACCTAGAATGTGGATGCCCTTGTGACGCGGTTTTCACTCATGGTGTAATTTTAGGGACATTTAGACATACTTACATACCTCTTTTTGTCACTGCATAAAGCCATATTGCGCCCGACTAAACTTTGTGACGATCTCTCTCCTTCTGACGATCTTTGGATTGTTGGTGCGTCGGAAATCTTAATGATTAGATATATCTTCACTTGGTTAAACCATTGTCGTAATCCAGGGGGCTACCTGGATTTCTTACATTCCATCATTCCGGTGACCATACCTTTATATATTTCTGCAGATTGTCGGATAGCTTTTTAGCGATATGTCCAAACTACTGCAGCACTCTCTGAAGGCAGATACTCATAAGCTAAAATTTGATCATGATGAATGTCTGATTGGACTGATGATTGAGTTACTGCTACAAGACCTGATACACGTACCACGAATAAATAATATTGAATTGATACATTATCGACAATAGGTTAGATGAGTCCTAATCACTAATGGATACCGTATATCTGTAATAAAACATCAATGAATTTAAATCTAATAATTGAAGAAAAGTCAATCTAATTATTAAATTAATGCCAAATTAAGCTTTCAAATAAGCTATCATTTGGACGTGATTTATCAATTTAGCTACAAACATCTAACCTGACTCCTAACGGATACCTAATTAATAAAACCTCATTGATGTACTAAAATAATGCAATATTTGAAAAAAAAACAAATAAGTCAATTAATACCGAACTGTAGGCTTAACATTACTGGAGTGGATAAAATAATGATCCTCCTCGCCAAATGAGGGTAGGTAAGATATTCAAGTACTTTGTTACTCAATAATGACTTTCAATCTATCTAAGTGTCTTCTCTGTGTAATTAAATATGTTTTAACCTTTATTATTTGTATTTTTTTCGATATTGAAATTATTTTTCACTATATTAAAAAAAAATGGTGTTAAGCTGGTAGCCTCACAATGTTTAACCAATTTAAGCTAGTGACTATTAGTGTAATTAGTCATGTTTATGGGTCAAGATTTCACCAGATTTCTGACTCGGGGTATACTGTACACATCATCTAATTGTCTCTGATTCGTCTCCTTATTTTTTAAAAATTTGGCTAACCTAGTAATTCCTAAGTTTAGTTGTACACCTAATAGGGTTTACTAGTCTATATAAAGTCTATAACGTCATTGGGTAATCTTATCATATTAAATGTCTGACTCATAATTGTGATGACCTGATCGAACAGGTAAACAACAGATTTTAATTATGTTGGCGCAAACTCGAAGGGAACTGATTGTATAATTAATAACTATGCTTCCCAGGCGAACAAGCCAAGGACTTAAACTAATATTATGAATGCGAAAGTAACTTTGTTTGTTACTTTACGCATAAACCTCTGAACCGAACACCCTGAAATTTTGCTTATACATTGTCAGGTGTACAGAAACGTGCCAAGGGTACCTTACATGCAGAAAAAAATATTGTTCGTCAACCATACGATAAGGAAAGATCCTGAAAAAAAGTACTGTTCCCGAGGAAAACAACAATAAGGTTTCTTATGATTATAGACAGGCGCCACGTGGCTTTCGAATTATGAGCGAAACCAATGGACAAAAGCTAGTGTTATTATAAAGGTTAAAATGGACTTAGACTCATTTTGAAAAAACTGGTTCTTAATGGACCTAAATAGGGATAAGCGGAAGGGGACGGGGAGTAGGCAGGATTTTTCCTTCAGGGCGATATAAAAAAGCCGTAATTGTAGAAGCCTTCGCTGATGTATAATGTTATAATGTTGTTGCCCCCAGCTCCACCTGACGAGGATCGAGAGGATGACTTTCGAGCGCCTCTATATCGCAGCGTGGAGATAAATGGTATCACGGTGCGGATGAAATGGTGCGTCACATGTAAATTCTACAGGCCGCCGCGATGTTCGCACTGTTCGGTCTGCAATCATTGCATAGAAGTAAGTATTTAAGGCCCCCAACAAACGACGTTCTTTTTGACCATCCGGAACGTAACGTTAATGAGACATTCTTTTTGATAGACTTTTTTTGAAATTGTTTTCGTCCTGTTTACGTGCTATAATTATGAGGGTTGTATGCAATGTAATGCATAATAATAACGTATTAAAATTATTACAATTTAAATTATTAATTATTATATACTTATATTAATTATTATAATAATTATTTATGTGAATAATTTTCATTAGCAAAAAGAATGCCGTGAAATGCGTGTCGTCTTTCAAGGAGAAAGACAATATTTCAATTCCAAAACGAATAATATCGAATCTTCTTTCCAAAATACAAAATACAGATTATTATTTTGATTGTCCACAGACGTTTGACCACCACTGTCCGTGGGTGAACAACTGCATCGGACGTCGTAACTACAGATTCTTCTTTTTCTTTTTAATTTCATTATCCATACACATGCTGAGTATATTCGGCCTCAGTTTGTACTTCATAATGAACTACAACAAGACATTGTCGCAGGTCGAGCCTATTGTGTCGTATCCTTTTTATAAATAACTTATGTGCTACAATTTGTATACAGAGCATACTTAGTTTAATTTAGGGACGGCTGTTTTCCCAATGCTTATAAGTAATTATGTCAGTAAATACAATAAATATTGATGTTTTATTTTACATCGACATGCTTTTTGTAAAGTAGGGTAGTTTGAAAATGTCTTATGAAAGTCAAGCACGACATTTCACTACAAATCTACAATGTTTTTTTACATTCCAACAAATAAAGACTTCACAGTTTAAAAATGAAACCTTAACGATGAGTAAAGGTTTCATGCAGGCAAAGAAAATGTATTAAGTACATGGTATATATCACATAATTAATGATATACAAGGTTTAAGGGACATCTTAACGAAAATTTAAAACATGGATTCAGTACATGATTCTAAAATTCCCAGCATTGAAAATTTCCGCTTGTTTTTTCTCAACCAAACCGAATCAAATACATGGTTGTGGTGTCTTTAAGTAAATGAAAGAGCAATACTTATAATAAAATCGTGGCGTTGTGATTAACATGCGCGTACTTTATTAGCGAAAAACTGATCAAAAGCACTTTTTAATTCAATTTACATTGCAGTTTAAAATGAAAAAAAAAAAAAATATCCAAAATCGCGTTGAGGTAGCTTAGCATAGCAATATAAATATAAATATAGCAATAGCAATAATGCTTTTGTAAGTGATTTAATAATAAAGATCCAAAAAAAAAACCGACAAAATATTTCAACGCTGTTTAAATTTTTCCTCTCCCGTCCAGAATTATGTTCTTTCAGTTTTTTTTCTAGTTTTTCGTTACGATGTCGCTTACACCGTGTATAACTAATATATTACATTGTAGTATTAAAACACGTGTTAATTACAATTCTCCTTAACAATTTCCTATCAGAATGGTAATAATGGGTATAATCACACTGTTAGCGATACCAATATTCGGGCTTACCGGCTTTCATATGGTGCTGGTGTCCCGTGGCCGCACCACAAACGAACAGGTGACTGGCAAGTTCACCGGGGGTTACAATCCCTTCTCGAAAGGATGCTGGTACAACTGCTGTTATACGCAGTTCGGACCTCAGTATCCTAGGTAAGTGTCTTTATGTCATTATATTTTGATGGGTCCTATATGTAAGAGCCAAAGGCGAGTTTTGGTTTTTGATGGTAATTGCTTCCAACTACAATTAATAATGTGCACTAAAAATAAAAACAGATTTATGTAGAAACAGTGATTTTTGTTGCAGTAAAAGGGCTTAAGTAACATATTTATAAACGTACAGGGCTAAACAGTGTTTTGAGACATACAATAACTAAAAAACTAAAATATTATATAATATAGCAAAAATATCGGACATAGGTGTCAGAGCAAATACGCAAAGTTTCAGTTTTATCAAAATATATCAAATTGAAACTTTCAGAGCCTCTACTGAAAAGTTATGATTTTGCACTTTGGCCCTTATACATAGGACCCATCAATTTGCTAAAAGTTTGACATTATGCTACAAGTAGTGTATCTCTGTCGCTTATGTTATTCTTGTGTTTCTCAGTGAAAAGCCTAACTTCAGACTGGCTGAGTTATAGCGACAAAACTGAAAATTATTTACTTTGCTTTTCAACTAACAATAGGAACGTTAATGGCCTTTATTTGTCAACTGTCACTTCTAACTGGAACTGTCTTTGCTTTGCCAGAATTAAAATAATCTCCCTGGTTAGAATTTCTTATTTTTGAGAAAAATCTTATTTCTGTAAAATTACCTATACTTGGAAAACTTATTTGATAACACTACTAACTTATTTGATATTAGAGACATTTCTTGATCTGAAAAATCTTATATTTGAGAAATTTATTTGTAAGACATTTCTTATTTCTGAGAAAACTCTTATTTCTGATTTTTTTTAACATAGTTACAGTCAAATAGATGGCGCGTCAGTCAATCCACTACCGTCCAGTCTTTTCAATAATATTAAGAGCGAATGTAGCTTTTCTCTTTCTCAGGCTCACTAGAAGACATGTAAATGCTGAATGAAGCTAAATACAGAGTCTACTATCGAGCCCGTTCAATTCTACCAGGTTAAGCAAGTACTGAATAGTTTCCCTAACCATTTGTAGTATTACTGAAGGGTTGGTTTCGATGTCCATTGAAAAATTGACTGTCGCGCCATCTAAGGTTTGCCTAATATATTCTAGTATGTACTACACGACTATTTTTTAATGATTGGCCTGCAGGATAGTTATTTAAAGTTCTTTGTGACCAACTGACGTTATCTAATTAAATTTTTCAGTGATTACAAAATAGTGGTGTACTAAATATCTGCCTCCCTCTGATTAGTTACCTACAGTAGAATATTTGTTTGTAGTTATGTTGTGGTAGTATATTTTTGTATTAAACTTAAATATTTGGATGGTTGAGATGACTTGAGCATCTATTTGCAATTTAAATATATCTCAAAAGACAGATTCTCTGTACAAAATTAGCGCAATTACATTTTTAATTTAACCCCGACCGACGAAAACAGGAGTATTAAGGTTTAAAGCTTAGGTACGTCTGTCTGTGGCAACGTAACTCTGAATCGCATACTTTAATTTCAATGCTTTTCTATAATACTAATAGCTGGATTAATTGGGATGTTTATTAATAACTGACGTTAGAAGTTTCATGAATTTTTAAATAATTTAAATTAGAATATCAAGAGACCAAAAAGTAAGGGGATTTCACAAAACTATAGCTTAAACAAAGTTTCTAACTATTTCATGTCTCTTTCTTTCATTCACAGTCTAGTCCGACCGTCAAAATATATCTACAAAGGCGGTAAAAAACGTCGCGAGGCGCTCGGTGGAGGCGGGCACTCGGCCTCCGCGATATCGACCATAGCGACCGACACGCAGCACCAGGTAAAGACGTACACGGCAGACAACGGCACGGCGCACCGTCCCGCCGGCCCGCACGCGCATTATAACAAGGTGAGAGCCAGACGCTTGCTGTCATTGCTAAGCTAAGCTAAGTATGTATATGGGGTTGAGAACACCAACGTTTCTTGGGGATTCGAAAACTAGGAATATTGGGATTAAAATTTACTGAAATAATGGTTTAGACGCAGAAAGTCCGATGAGTGAAAAAGATTCAATTCTCAATGTGAAAAAGCGCTTTTTTAAAACTTTTGTGTTGTAAGAATCGGACCTTTTTTCTTAATCGGACTTCTGCACCTAGACCGTAATCATACCGCTATACCGGACATTTATAGATTAATTAATACTACTTATTTAAAAACAGCACTTAAAAATTGAGTTATGAATCTGAACATGTAAATAATATTTATTTAGAAACTGTTGGTGTCCTTAGTGGTGAAGAGAAAATGTACCTAAATTAAATATAAGCAATTTAAGATGATTAGTTATGACTTAAGCCCATAAATTTAAGAGAGGTTTAAACTCTGTTTGAACCAAACAGACATCAAAATTCAAAAGATAAAGAAAATTTGTTTGTTTATATCGAGTATGAATAAGTTACTTAAATGGTAGTATGTATTTATTAAAATAAGAGACGATTTAAAAATATTTAAACTAATATTTAAAAAAAAAATCTACTGAAGCGGCGACGTGCAAGCATTGGCCAATTATTATTTTGAAATTAACACCTCGTTTCTCCTTGATAATTTATTGATTTCACTTTAAAGAAGATTTAAAAAAAGCGCATTAAAAAAACTACTATCAGTCACTCAATGCTGGAGTTATAAGCTTACAAAAATTTTGCGAGAGGGTCTTTGGTATCCTAATCCCGCAAAATATAGATTCGTATGGAGTGACAGCTCTTTAATTTCGACATAAGAACACATGACGTCACCTGTTTAAAGTGACAACCTAGCAAAGAATGTTCAAACCTTAGAGTATATAAGAAAATATAGAGCAACCCTATAGAAGTATGAACCGTGAGCACGGGTATGAACAACGCGGCCGCGACACGAGCTCCGTTTGCGATCATACCTCGATCGACTGCGATTCAACTAGGCTCCACGAGCGAAAAAGTTACATTTTAGTTTATAACATGGTTAACAGCTGAGTAAAATTTTGAAAAACGTCTAGAAAACTTAATTTGAAAAAATGACATTTTAACATTTCTATGGCGAGACCTGCTTTCGCTCCGCACAAGGCAATGTGGTTGACGTTATCACTCTATATTTTCTTGAATACTCTATGGTTCAAACCCTTTTGTTGTTCCAATCCCTGTTCAAACTTATCCATTTTTTAGATATTTTTTTAAAATTAAGAAGTTTTAAGTACTTATTAGGTAAAAAAAATATTATTCCTATTCTAAATAATTTAATTGGTCAATTTTAGCATGCCTTTGCGCGTCCCCGCAGGTAGGGCTTGAAATCCGGACTATTTTTTAGCTCCGGAGTTGGGCTCTGATGTTCAGTATTTAAACTCCGTGATTTCGAGACAGATTTCATTGAAAAAATTAGGCTATGATAAGATGAAGAAGAAGAGAGAAAAACAAAAACTCCGATATATCGGATTTTTTATTTTAAATTGATCCATCCTTAAAAATAACTAAAAAATATTTTTTATCGAATTCTTATAATCTAAATTCCAGTTTTACAATTAATCCTATAATCTTTTGAAACTTCGAAGTTACTGCAACTTTGGAGGTCTGGAAGTCAAGCCCTACTAGCCTATAAAGTGATAGTAATAATTAATAAGACTAAATAATTCGTTTTTGATAAAATTTAACACCTCATTTATCATTTACACATTTTGTAAATACGGCATTTAGCTTTAATGAATATCATCACGCTTCACTAGACAACAACAGCTTGTTTCATCGAAGTAAAGCAGTAGCATCATCTAGTTATCATGCTTGTAGAGCGAATTACATACCTTCAATTCACTGACATAAGGTCGTAATTAGCACATGCACAGTTTTGTAAAACTTTATATTGATGTGAATTGAAGACATGATATGTCTGGCTCTCTACTGTTTAATATAATAGACAAGGTAACAAGGTGATGGGTAAAGTTCAAGGTTTAAAATTACTAAAACCGTACTTCACTAATTTTTAGGCAACTCCATACCTCACTTTTGTAATTAACTACATTTAAAAAACCATTTTATAACATATAGCTTCATTTAAAACCTACAAATGAAATAAAAACATTTATTTATAGTATTTTTTAAATATTTTTCTGCACTATGAAAGTATAAAATGTTGGAAAAAACTTAGGTATAGAAACATACATAAACACATAGTTTACACACAAAAATATTAAAAACTAGTGGTAGTGTTGCCCTATATAATAATTTATTATTTTTTACACTTACCCCCTGAATACTGAAATGCTAATAAATTTTAAACGGACGAAATTTCTAATAGTTAAGTTGTATTGGCACTTAAAAAATGGCGTGCTAGCATTCGGATGTTACTTTATTAATTACATGTTAAATTCTTTATATTTATAATCCGACTGCACTGAACCAGCACAAAATATCACTTTTTATTTAAGAATAATTACTATGTATGTGTATTTTTAGAACAGAGCTGATTCTCTTGCACATTGCACTAAACTAATTTTAGCTTTTCTATTTTTTTTTTGAAACACCATTGAAAAATGGCTGAAAATTAAACTGTCAAAATAAAGCTGGCAACCTTATCGACTTTGAAATAAAAGAATCATCATTTAAATTCTAAAATTAAATTTGATATCTATGAAAACTTTGATTGAATCTTTGACATAATGACTTAAATGATTGCTGATAGGCCTAGAAATCTTATTCTTATCTCCTTTTCTCTGTTAAAGAGGAAGATGGTTTATATAAATTACTTAAAGCGAATGCAAGAAAATTATCATCCTCCTTATTATGTCACCGATTTTAGCTTTATGTGTTTTATTTTTTACTGAATAATATTATAACTTTACCAAATTGTATGATATAAGTCTACTTCACATTCACACGCTTATTTTAACATAATGCAAATCGCTAACTAAAAATATAATTGGTGATGGTATTAATTTATGTTTGTCTATACGTACTTATATTTAGTTAATCACTATCTATTCATGTTGTCTGGTAAACGTTTGAGTAAAATTTTCAAAGGCATGTATGAATGCAATTTGGTTTACAAAGATAAGAACTATTTAGATAAACAATATTCGATTTACTTTAGAAACTTAAACTAATTTAGTTGTTTTTCGTAATTTGAACCCTTTTTCTATTTGTATAATGGCGTAATTACACTTGGTCCTACGCCCAAATTCGATTGCCAATGGAATTCGAGCATACGACTGAAGACTCGTTTGTCTTCACCGATTCATCGTTCCATTACGATGACCAGTATAATAAACGCATCGAGTGCCCGAATTCGTGTAAATTAATTCGAATACCCGAATACGAGCGAACGACCAAGTATAGTTGCGCTATTATAATACCCATAAAACAGCCCAATAGCCAATACGTGTATGACTATCCCTTTTTAAAAACGAGCAATAAGTAAGTGGTGTCCAATGTAACACTGCTTGCTTAAACTCACGGTGAGTATCTGTGAGTAAGAGCTAGTGTGTAAAGTTGGTGTGGGCGGCGCCCTCGCAGCTGTCTCCGGGGCGCGAGGATGCAGATGGCGAACTGGACGGACCCGGGGCGTCCCAGTCCGCGGACTGCGAGCCCACCCCGCCGCCTATGCAGCGGAGAGGCTCCGCAGCCAACTTGTTCCCGCCAGAATCACATCATCATCTACCGCCGCGGCCCATGCATTATCCACGACTCAGTCCACTCTCCAGAAATACCAGGTATGGAGTTGTTCAATACAATACAATGATAAATTTATTATAATTCTATAATGTCCCACTGTAGGGCAAAGGCCTCCATTTCTACATTATATCCTCCATATAACCATTATATCCTTGAGATTCGTTGCTATCGCGTCGACGTTCGCTGAAACAATTTTATATTACTTAACCACCATAAAACCATAGTTACCTTAGAAATCTTGGTTTCCAGCCACGGTGGCACCACGACTTCAGGCTACCGGGTGGTTATGGAGCCTGTGAGATACGACGCGGGTTCCAACGGCGGGGCCCGGCCGTCGCCTACCATGCAGCAACGCATCAAGGCGCTCGGCGTGCCCACGCCGCTAGCCGTCAGCAGCCCCGTCAGAAGGTATGCACTACCCTTTATTACTACCGTCGTTGGCGGAGACTGAAAGATTGGAATGACACTTGTTTATTAGTAAAATATAAATGGCAACCCTATGGCGTTTGCGGGTGACTTCAAAGTTGCCAGAATTAAAAAATAATGTTGTTATACTGGAAAAACCAACTACTATTTGATGACATACTATTGATAAAATATTCTTTCAGTTTCCGTAATAATTATGATTTCTAATTGATTTTTATACAGACAAGTTAATGAACTTCAATATATTACTATGCTCAACATGTGTTATTAGATCAAAATTTCAATAAAGGATTACCTAATTGGCTGATTTTTAAGAAGAGAAAATGTTCCCATAATGATTAAATAGGTATTTATATTATTTCCCATTGTATCATGGCCTGTTCCCATCATTAACAGAAATGGTTTCGATCCCCTTCTACCTAAACCGGGAATGCATCGCTTAAAAACCACGGTACGGATGAATAACAGAAGTATAAATATTTAATTAGCAAAAAAAAAGTTGTTTAAAAAAAAAAAAATGTTTGATCGTAATTAAAGATATACTGCTGTTACAATTTCGTGTTGTGCTTATATGTTTTTCGTTTTATTCAGTGTTTATTTGCATGTAAAATGTTTTGCATTCACGTATTAGCCGTAAAAATGTTTGGGAACACTATTGTGTTGATAAAATTATTGTCATTGGTGTATATTTAGCTTTGTAAGATGTGAGGGTTGCTTACTAACTACTATGTGGACTATATGAGCAGTCTGAGATTAAATTAAAATACCGAAATTTTAATATTATTTAATTTAATATTTTTGATTTTAAGTATTTAATTACTAAAAAAGTTGCTAGTTTCTCTGCTTATATTACTTTGAAATTAAGTTTTGGACTCCTATTAATTACATGTTACAAGTACAATTGTATACGTAAAATACAAATTAAATATTAATTTCTAATCCTTGCAATCAATTGACAATCGATTTCAAATGTTTAACAAATCTTTTTTGACAATAGAATAACGCACATCTCAGACTACCCCCAATAGTTCCACAATGATAACTGAACGTGTAGACTTCTAACTAAGTTATACGTTTAACTGGATTTTTTTATACTGTACATAAACGAAAAAAGATTTTTCGGCGACATAATTGAAAATGCAGTGAGACCACGAATATATTGGTTGGTGTACTACCCCAAAACTAACCTCAAAATTGTCTTTTACTTCTCAAAATTATATTTCAAATCGTCTTCCAAATTATTGCGTTTGTCGGTAACGAAAATGTAATCTACATTATTCGCGTAAGGACATTGATCGAATGGTCATTTAATGCCCGAGCCGCAAGCGAGGGTAATAATGGCCCGACGTTAATAATCGTCGTACCATCCGAGTGATGTATAATGTTTTTCAATTACTCTCAAGTTATTTTCCTATTTATCAGCACTTTTATCAGCACTGATTAAATGCATATTTATTTTAAAAAAATTGGAAATAAAAGATGGAGTAGCAATAATGGCATCGTTTTAAGGTGGCTTGTTGTGATTTCGTAAAAAGGTTCTGCGTAATAAAACCCGATTCAAAAAGTTAATGAAGTTCATTTAGTTTTCTGCCAGTCTTAAAAAATTGACAAAGTTTAAAACAACTGGCCAGGTTTATGAATTTTAACAGACTGTTTATGTAGGTTTACATTTTGTGATATATTTGTGGTCTCACATTTAAAATGGAACACGGAATTAAAACCTTGTGATTTACCGCTTACCGCGGCAGGTGGACCTAACGCATAACGCCGACGTGTCAACGGTAACTCGTTTAGTGTCGTTGTTTGCTCCTGTGTGTGTTTGTGTGTTTATGCCATTTTTATAAGAATATGTGGATATTTTTTTTAAAACCTCGAGTTTCACTATCATTTTTCTTTTTTTGTGTTCGTTGAAGCTATGGATGGGACGGAGCTTTTAATAGACAAGTTGATTTTTTTCAACATCTTAGTATAGATATTCATTTTATACTTCATCTAGTACTATTTAAATGTTACCAAGCATTCTCTTTCTAGTACAAGGGTAGTAAAATATCTAAGTAAGCTACAATAAAAAATATCCACCGATTCGTACTATTCTTCTTTTGTTTTTGTGAGAACTTACCCTCGTTTTGTAAATATATTTTATTGATATGGCTCTGCACTTTTCGGTTTGTGTGCTACACTATTTTTTATAAGCATTTTTTCTTGAAAACTTTTTTTAAAAATATTTTTATAAGAATATTTATATTTAGACTAATTTTTACTGTAAATAATTTGCATAATAATATATCACTTAAAATATATTTAATGCCATTTGTGCTTCTATAGTGCGTTTTTTTAAACACTTTTGTCTATTTAATTCTAAATGTAGTCTGCGATAGGTCGACATAGCAATCCGTTAGGGACTTAATACACGTTTACAGAGTTGTGACCGATGGTACATGTACACGTAGTACCTTTCTTTGAACGTAGTATAAAGGTGAGTAGTTACAAAATTGCTTACTTGTAGTTGTGAATCAAAGACCCAAGCGGATTGCCATCTCGACCTGTCGCTGACGTACATATATTGTTTTATACATATATTTAATTCAACAATCAGTTACATCGTCTTTATCAAAATTTGCACGAAACTTTACTTTATTATTTTGTTTACCTGTAACGTTATTTATGTGCGTAACCAGTTAAAGATGGGAAATTAAGCGGAAAGGTCAAAGGGTTAAAACAAATATTTGGTTTTAAAATTACATTGTGTTATAGGGGTGGTAAAGCCACAATTATTATCGTGGGACATTTAAAAACCGAGCCGCAAGCGAGGCCGATGTTAATAATTGTCGTACCACCCGTGTGACATACAATGTTTTTCATCATACTTGTGAGTAGGTAAATTTCTGATAAGAATTGTGACACATGATACAAAAAAAATATTCTGAAAAAAAAATACAATGGTCTGCCAGCCAGATATATTTTTGATATAAAGTACTCGCAATATTTTAATACTTTAATTTATTAACTATATTCGATCTAATAAATTTTTAAAATAAAAAAATTTATAACTTTTTAATAGGTTTTTTTAAGCATTACATTTTTTTTAAATCGATATAAGTCGTCAAAATACATTAATTTAGTGATATTTACGAGCAAGTATGATGAAATATCCATTTAAAATTCCCTTATGTTTAGATAATATTATTTACTTTTTATAATTATTAATTTTGTAAAAGATGGTGTAACTTGGTTATTATGGGACTTCTGTTTTAAATTAACGATGTTTAAAACATTTAAAAAAATACTAAAGAAGACACCTATAGAAAAATCAAAATTCACAAAAAATATACAAATGTTTTTTTTTATTTGCAAGCTGTTATGACAAAGCGGGACGAAGGCGTAGCACGACACACTATACAATGGCTGATAACGGCTACCAACGCATGTCTATGGTCGACTTATGATCATAATATAGACACGTTATGCTTTATGGTAAACGATATTTATCACCGTCACTATCGATTAACTTCTTTTTTACATTTTACGCCGCTATTACGTCATAAGCTAGTATTTTTATGTATGTATTAAGGCTAAAAGCCGGCTAAAACTAGATACAGCTGTTTGTCGTTGGTTAAACTTAGGTGTATCATTTACGGTTGTAAAATGTTAGAACAAGCCATTGTTAAAGATTGTGATTTTTACGACTTGGGCTTACTCAAAAAAGCCCCGCCTCGTGCGTCTCCTATACAGGGTTATTTGTAAAACACCAGCATCCTTAAAAGGGGTCATTAAACTCATCATTATGAACAACTTTTACTATGGGACGAACCCTGAAATTGCAAAAAAAATCAGCTGTTCCATACATTTTGTTGAGTCATGTGAACATAAATGTATGGAATAGCTGATTTTTTTTTTGCGATTTCATGGTTGGTCCTATATAAAAGTTGTTCATAATGATGAGTTGAATGACCCCTTTTAAGGATGCTGGTGTTTTACAAATAACCCTGTAGGTATATGAATAATTTTCTTGTAATTTAAAAAAGAACTTAAAAGAACTTGCCAAAGAAATTTTTGGTACATCTAATTTTGTCCAACGGAAAACAGCTGCATCTATCTAGTTATAGCTGCACTTTGGTTTTTAGCCGTTTCTTATGTATTATGCTATTTTTATGGATGTATTATATGTATTTATATCAAATTTTAATATTTTTAAATTTCTTTATTTTTTTTAAATATATTCATTTACAGAGCCATTGTATATGTTGTGTCGTTGCTTGCCGGTGTTTTTTTTTGTTTTATCCTGATGAAATGAGCCGTTTTATTTTTATGTAGTTTGTTTTATTTTTTTATTTTTTCGTGACGTGCATAATAAAACTTTTTTCTTTCTTTCTATTTTATTAATGTATTAATAGGGGTGGATTCTGGTTTTATATTCATTTTTTTTCCTATTCAAGATTTAGATAAAATATACAAAAATATTATAGTAATATGAAAGTAAGTTATATTTATGTATATGTATAGAAAATATACGATTATTTTAGTGTTGTATGAGATACTAACATTGCTATAAGTTCTTGTTTCACCAGGATAAGCATGCAGTATCCCTAGTACAAGATTGCATTTTCGCGAGTACCGTCAGTTTTACTGAGATATAATAATTATCATCTCTCGGGATACGACGACGAGACGGATATTTCATCTCACTAAACTGTCAGTAAAGTATTCGCGTAGCTTGCAAACTTGTACTACAGTAGTTGGCCGTAGTTGTTGAGTAGTGTGTATGATATACTAGTGTAACATATAGTTGTGGCATGTGGCGTTGGCATGCTCCCCGCAACCGTAGCAGGCGGGGTCGTCGCCTACGGACCTAAAGTTCTACGCGTTCAGAACCCGGTCATACTTTACGATGACTTTACTTTGATCCCAAACACGTATTTATGCTCATGGTTATACGTAGATTAGATTTTATATATAATTGTGACATTTGGAACGTAGTCGGGATTGCGGTACGGTCTTTGATTATTAATTTTGTAAATAACCGACCGATTATTTGGAAATCGCGCGCCTCTGCAGCGTGTTGCTCTAATTCTAGATTATAATTGAAATAGAGCGCGTGTGGGCTCGGGAGGCGCGCGTTACACGTTCTGAACGTGCACAGTCCGAGGGCGGCGGCGCCAGTCGCGCGATCGCACGTGCAAACGCTTCGCCCCGCAGCTCCCTTCTCCTTCTGTCCGTAGGCCGTACGATAACGATAGCGAGGGCTCGGACGAGCTCGCGCGATTAAACCCCTGACGTGAGCGCCGCGCCTGACAGGTCCAACCCGGGCACGCCGACGCAGCCGCGCCGGCCCGACTTCATCGGCGTCGGCGGCCGCGCCTCGCCGCAGCGCCGCTTCCTGTCCGAGGGCGAGCTGCTGCGGCCCGAGCCGCCCGCGCCGCACCGCCCCACGGCCGACGACATCCGCGAGCTGGCCGCGTCGCCGCAGCGCGGCAACTACCTGTGGGCCGAGCGGCCGGCGCACGCGCACGGCCACGCTGCGCACGCGCACGTGGTGCCGCGCGGCGGCGTGGCCGTGTTCCCGCCGGGCGTGGCGTCGCCCCTGGCGCGGCGGCGCGGCGGCGGCGGGGCGGCGCGGCCGCTGTCGTTCGTGCGCGCGCTGGAGGTGCAGGACCAGCTGGAGGCGCGCGCCCCGCCGCCCGACCCGCCCGACCGCGCCTCGGTGTACGACTGCAACTACGAGATCTCCGTCTGAGCCCGCGCCGACGAACCCGCGAGGGTCGTCCCGTAATGTGTAATTACACTTTTATATCTATGTATATTTGTGAGTAATTTGTAACGTTGACGTATATTTAATTGTGAATTTGTTGAGAGAGTGTACATAGTCCCCCCAGTGTTGTGATTCCGAGATGACATAATAATTATATAGAATTATATAAAAGAGTAAATGTATCAGCACCCGAGTGTCTCAATTATTGTGTAAAAAATATATTTATAAAAATTGTTTTCAAGGAGCTGTTGTATGTTTTTCCTTTAGGTTTTAATCAATGTGTCAGGTAGTCGAAGGTTACGGAATTGACTGATTCGTTAATCTGCCTCAATTTTTTTTTGTTGATCTTCTACGAACGCAACGAGGTTTAGAAAATTTCGTGGCGTGCGTTTTTTACTTGACGTTTTAATTTATTTTTTTAATGTGACCATGAACATTTGGACACAGTTGAATATCTTATGAAAGAATTCTTCCAATAATATAGAGTTATAGCGAAATAAGCAAAATGACAGAAATAAACTTATGACGACTTTTTTTTTAAGTAAAAAATGCACGACGCTTGAGATAAATGTGCCAAATATTCTGTAGTCACAGGTAGCTTAGAGCACGCGTCTTGTGAACTGTTGATTTAATTAATTGATCTTCAATACGAGATCATGTTAGTTTCCTTTATTTTGTTGTGATAATATCAAACTAACGCTAAATCAAGAAACACATTTGCGCTATTTTGACTTAAATTGAAAACGTCAAGTCTATTAATTCTTGTAATCTAGTGATAAATTATACTTTCCTATTTTATGATTAGTGACAAACAAATTGGTGTATGCGGAACGTTATAGCTGATTAATGAGAGGTGAAGTGGCTAAGTGCCTCCTCGCGGGTAAACATAATGGTGATAAATTCTTACGTCTAAATTACATACATAAAATAATTATATTCAGTCTGTTCATGTTATATGCAAAGCATATCCTGAAATCGTGAATATTGTTGTGTAATATTCCTCTGCACTGATTTATGTATTACAAAAGAAAAAAATAGTTTAAAAGTGGGTATTTGTGATCTCAAGCAACGATTGAGGGTAGGAGTACAGTATTATGGCGGCAGCTGCTGAACATAGACAATACAAACTATGACAATAGATTTTTAAATATGTTGCCCTTTCAGTTTTACCCCCTCCACATTAGTTTTAATCTTAGTCACTAGATGGCATTGTTGGTTGAGTTCGCGAATACGTCACTTTTAACTATTGCCGTTCATTTTTTTTAGTTCAGGCTTGGTTGTATGTAATAGATATAATTTTAGGCTGGATCCTACCTGTTCCGAGTGCTTAATGAGTGCTATGTATAGTCATTAACGATGTAATGCACAAAGTTCCAAAAAAACTACAAATAAAGAAATTCTGATGATAATTCTTCGTTATAATGAGCTCAGCTAGCTACTTTGTGCTGTTTGTTTTAAGCCACTCGACTATACATAACGGAGGAGAACAGGAATTAGATTTCGCCATTTTGTTCCCATTGTAAAAACAGATCTCAACTTTCCGAATTCCTATTTTTTCTTGGACTGCTGTACTTACATTATAATTATGTAATTGTAAAAAAGAGGTATATTATTCTAAATTACTCAAGATGCACTGAACACGTAAAAATAGAAGTGAGTCGGTTGAGATTACAATATGTACATAAATAAATAAATATCTACGATATAAATATCAAGTATATATAAAAAAAACGTACCACGATTTTTTGATACACGAGTTTTGACAGCAAACGGCTGTCTGTTTACCAAAACGTTCGAAAGTGATACGGTTTTTAATGTATAGAAAAAAAATTACAATAACTGTCTTCTATTTATTAAGGGTTAAGTATGTAAATATTCATGAGAAATATGTAAAAGAAATATCTAAGGACAATTTTGTATAGAACTCGTATAATAGTATTTGTTGTGAATGTTAATATTGCGTATGTTATAAATAAACAACACTGTTTTGTTTTGGTGCCAGTAAAATACAATATTTTTTTAACAACATAAAAACATATCAGCAGCGTATTTTTTTTAATGCGTAGCAAAGGTTCTGTTGATCGGCCTACTCGTTAAACGTTTCACTAGTTTTTCATTTATTTGTCTGCCTCTCATCACTGCACATTCCGTTTCTCATATTTATTTTAATTTAGTTATCATTTTCGCACATTGGTTTGATTGTGTGTACTTAAATTTTAACGATTAGTGCTATAAACACTATAAATGACAATGCACATGATCATAGTACCTAATGTTGTTGATTTAAACCTGACTAAACTTCAGATATTTTTGTCAATAAATATCTGTATAGATGTAATTTTTTTTAAATAAAATCGTATGGTATTTAGGTGTAAAAGCATGATGTTTTATAAAAGTTATAAACATAGAACTGATAAAAAAATTCTTTGTAATATTGCAGTAATTTTTTATAGATTTGCATAATGAATAAAAGAGAATAAGTAAGTATATACAGACATTTTTAAAACATTGCTTTTAAACCCAGATATCATTATAAACGAGTGTACAAAATGTACAAAAGTTTGTTTTTGTTTTCGACATTTCCCTGCATCCGAAAATGTGTAATTTGAGGATAAAATAGGTTTGAAACCCAGCTGCGCTGCAACATACCTAAGACTAATGTGTAATATTACAAATAGTACCTCAAACGTTATTACCTATATGTATGTGACAGTGTTTTATTTTTGTATTTTGATAAAATTTGTGTAAATAATTTTCTTATTTTATTGATATTAAACTCAATTAATCAACTCACTTGTTTTAATTATCGATGTAATCATGGTTTTAGAAGAAATCAATTAATTAATATTTTCACTTTCATAGTTTATTTTTTTTAAACTTGGCGCTACGCTTAATTATATTTTAGTGTTGGATTAGACATTCAAGAAAACCGTACTTTTTAAAATAGACTAATCGACTAAAAATAATGAAGTGTTTGTTCATTTCAGCACCTACAACGCAATAATATTCTTGACGCATTGCCAGTTTTTGACAAGAATAGGCTCTGTGAATGCGAATAACCATAGTGATTATTGATTGGTTGTCAACTTGTCACCTATTTCATAGATGACCAGGACCGATCGACCCCATATATCGATTCTATAAGCTTTCTCTGCCCGTATTCTTTTTTAGTAGTTTGTAGAGGGGAAATGCGCTCATAAGCACACCGTCTCGCTCGGGGTTAGTTATGCGAGATGGTTTTTTCGGGCTTTCCAGCATGGGCCTGGCCCACCCTAGAATGCTTCGTTTCGATGTCTATCACTTGTACACGGCTAGTTTCAATTCAATTCAATTTCTTTATAATGGCAACTGAGTCTCGGTAATTCGACCCGGACAATACACGGCTAGTTGATAGCATTAGTACAGCTTGTCAAAAAAGAGTCTGAGGCGGTGACAGCTGGAACTAAAATTAAAAATCTAAAAAAACCACAGACATATAAGAGTAGCAGACCATACATTAATCACTAGTTATATTTATATAGATGGGTATAATCTTTTTTCCTTTTCTTACAAAAGGACAACTCAATATATGTATCTCGTTCTTTCACCTATTGCAACACTCACACACACATAGACAAAATATGAGGCGTAGTCTATTTTGTGACGTCGCCATATTAGTTAAGCTACATAAGCTACATCGATTCGAATTATTATCATCAGGTTTTCGTAAAAAATATTGCTCGGTTGAGAATTAAATGGTAAAATAATAATTTTATAAAATGGTAAAGTGCAGTGCCTATCAGTGTGATAGTGCTAGCTATAACAATACACCTGGATTGACCTTTCATCGGTAAGTTTTATGTTGCTTTGTTAAGATTAAAAGCTATTCGGTTCTCTCTGATGAAGAGTTCAAATAATTAGTTATTGTTTAATAGCTTATTACATAGATTTTTAAATTTGGAGCTTAATCGTAAGTATATAATTTTGACCTATAACAACAGAAATAAAAGCATTTATGAGTTAGTTTGTTGTAAAGTTGCAAATATTGACAGCTCAAGTACTACAATATTATCGAGGGACGGATTTGGGAACAATTCAAATGATTTTTTGTAGATATGGTACCTATACCTAGATTGTTAAATATTTACGACATCATATCCATAATAATGCAGAGCACAGATTGTCAGCTGTTATAATAATAATCTACAAAAAATAGTCGCAGAAGTCTTAATTATATATATATTCACATTTTTATAATTTCAGGTAATTCAGATCAAAATTAAACAGTATTAATAAATCTACCAGGTTGTTCATCAACCACACGATAAGAAGAAGAATAAATATATCTATTTTTATTATGTCGTGATTATGTCTTATTCACCATGTCCTAAATGCGGCCCTGGCATAAATAGTTGTTCAATGTGTGCGTTTTGCCTACGCTGTTTAAACTTTATATTAGGTCTGCTACTCTTATATGTCTGTGAAAAAAACGAAGTATGTGAGAACTAAAATAACTTAAAAGTTATGCATTAGAGACAATACACATTTTACTTTACAATAAAACGAATTTTTTATCCTATCGTTATAACGATAACGATAACTAATGCATAACATAACTTTTAAATCATTTTTGCCCTACCGATCAACGGATCGGTAGGGCAAAAATGATTTAAAATTGAAAGATTTTTTTACCTTCATGTTTTTGGGGTAAGTTGTTAAGTTTCAGGACCCTAAAGGTTGGTCACGTTCTATACTTCTCAATAAATTATTCAGATGTATATTTTTATTAATGAAAATGACAATAAAATGAACAACGCCTGTAAATGTCACTGTCAAACTTAAACGCTTTTTTGCTATAGCAACACTGTTTCTTTTTCAGTCGACAGGTAAAGGGAATGTGAGTTTTGCAATTTTTTACAAAAATATCCATAAAAATCTGTGAAATGAGGGAATTTATTACATTGAAACCTTTACCGTTATCAAAATTATGATTTCCTCGATATAACTGTGTCAATATTTCTTGATATTACTGAGACATAATTGTAGAAAGAGTTGTCATGTTAAACACTGAGTTTGTGGCGGTGCTTGTGTTATTTGTGTATTATATACAGTGAAGACTTACTCTACGAGCTTGTGTTGAGATGATAATAATAAAGCACGCCGTTGTTGTTTAAGATTTATTGCTGTTGACGTTAGAATTTAAGTTTTGAAGGTTAGTTCTGTTGTTTTCAGATCCACCCAAAATGGGTAAGATTATGAAGCCAGGGAAAGTGGTGCTGGTCCTCAGTGGCCGGTACGCAGGCCGTAAGGCGATCGTGGTCAAAAACTACGATGAAGGCACTTCAGACAAACCTTACGGACATGCTTTCGTAGCCGGTATCGACAGGTATCCCCGCAAAGTCAACAAGAGGATGGGCAAAAACAAAATCCACAAGCGCTCGAAAGTTAAACCTTTCGTGAAGGTGAGTTTATAGATATAACCTCCTTTGTTATTGTTTTTATATGATACCCAGACACATTGTGTTATCTAAAGATCCAAAAAATCACTATTGCACTATGTACCCCAACTTACTACAGTTTGATCACACAATATGTGATTAGGCCATTGTAATCAGCACTATGTCCAACAGTGGACTGCAATAGGTTGATGATGATGATGTTGAATCAGCATCAGCGTTTTCAAGCTGTCATTCATGTGTAGTTGATTCATCTTGCTTTGTTTATGGGTTGATTAGTAAGAATGTGCCCCATTTAGTGTCTGCTAGTGCTCTGTAGTTATTTCATTCCTTCATCTAATAAGGAACAGCATCATTGGATGAACAACAATAATAGAAAAAAATATCATTGAATGATAAGTAAAATTTAAGTAAGTTGATTGAGTGCATTTCAATGTGCATTCATCATTAAATTCTATAAGTATATTTGTGTATTGCTGTAAGAGCCAAAAATCTACAATTTTACATTGGTACATTTAATAATGTCGGGCCATCACATCCGTTGCCTGCAGCTCAAGCTTAATGTGCCTTTGATAGTTATTTTGTGTTCTTACCGCCCTTGTTATACTATGTACTATTACTTGCTTGTAATAGTAGATGATGATGAATAGTAATACTACTGTTTTTATTTACTAACGAATTTGAGTTGTGATAGCCTAGTATATGTTGTGATCGTTGACTGACAAGTCAACAGTGGCAGTGTTTCGAACCTACGGCAAGCTAACTTTTTGAAGTTAGGTGCATATTTCTGCCTCTTGGGTTCCAGAATGTTATAATTATGTCTCTGGTTGACTTAATGATGGCCTTGTGTTTATACAAGTCAAAACAATAAAAGTTATTACTAAATTTAGAGAGCACAGAAATGGCTGGATGATCGGGAAGTTGTGTGGTCCATCCTGTGAATTGGTTCAGATTTGATGACCCAGACTTATATTTGCCTAACAGATTAGTGATAAGATCTGATTAGTGATCTTTATATTATTATGTTGTTCATTGTAGTACTTTATTTATTTCATAGACAGAATTTTCACCTCTTTTATTGTAGTGACTGCTTCTTTCAATTTTCTTAGCATTGCCATTTGCCAAGTGCCTTTGCAGCATGGTCATTAGTATATCATGAAGCATGTCATGTGCTGCAGAGTATCGCTTGTAACATCAACTGGTTGGCTCACTAATGTAAACCAACTACGGCGTTTAAATGTCTACCAAATTGTTGCCAGCATAGTGGAGGCAGGGGCGTGCAGTTCTTATAGTCCAAAAGGCACCGCCTACCCTAACAGATACAACGTAGAGGATGAATTAGTGTTACTAAGTAGGATTTGTATGTACTGCCTACCTTGTCGAAAATGTCTGAGCACGCCCCTGAGTGAAGGAGTATTTGACAATCGTAAAGTGAAACTTCGCAGACATAATTAAAGTCCGTTGTTGTGCCTATTTGGTACTTATTAAATACGAGTCAAATTTGAAAGGGTTTTTTTTTCTTTACAGGTAGTGAACTACAACCACCTTATGCCCACTCGCTACTCAGTAGACTTCAGCTTCGAGAAATTCAGTGCAAAGGACCTAAAAGACCCTGCGAAACGTAAGAAGTTGCGCTTCAACACCAGAGTGCGCTTCGAGGAGAGATACAAGAGCGGAAAGAACAAGTGGTTCTTCCAGAAGCTTAGGTTCTAAGTAATTATAATAAACGCATAACATCCGTAAACAATATTTCTTTTATTTTCTACTCAAACAATGTGAAATCTGTTGAAGAGTTAATGTAGATACAGCAGCCAAGCCACACGTTATACTTTTTACCAATGAAGCAGTTTCACGTTCAAGTTGCTCTAAGTTGAAGCTAGTATGGGTACAAACAGGCAAACCTTGATAAATGCACAATAGTCAAGATTTTTAGGTCTCTTAGTTTAGCGGACCTACAGGCAAGCACTGTTTTTAGTGGGTGCGAGCCCTACACAACCGTACGTCCTCGGACGTGCGGTATGCGTTAGGACATTGTAGACAAAAAAAGACTGACCGAAGGAAAATTCATCGCGACGCGATTGGTTGGTCAGTCGTGAACCTGCGCGACCTTTGACCTTTCACTACACCGCTTTTTAGGGTTCCGTAGTAAAATCAGATAGTTTTGTGATTTCGTCGAGACAGCTGCCTGTCACAGCAATTTAATTCTCAAATAGAAGTTGTAATTCCGCATGAATTTATGTAGGTAGGTATATGTTAAAATTATGAAATAAAATTTAATAAAAATATTAAATTGTGGAAGGCATCTCTTCTATATGTAGCATTTTAGAGATTGTTTTTTCAGGACCTAAGGCAAATCTGAGACTTCCTCTTTGTATATTGTAAGGATGAATGATGTAAGCTGTGATTATAAATGTGTAGATATTGTAAGGGTCACCCTGGCTTGGCAGGTAAAAAAAAAAGAAAAACAGCAGTAGGTACAATAGCTACATAATAGATTTATTTTTTAATAAATTATGTTTTCATAAGCAGTCTATTCTTATAATTTATTTACGATACACGAGTTACCTAAGTGAACTTAAAAAATTGAAAGTAATATTATATTAAATGCAGAACATAAAATATCTTATGAAAGCTGTTCAACTTAACTGCATTGGATTAATTATAAACAAAATATTCTTTTAAATCATTATAAAGAGTACCATTTCACAAAGAAATGGGAATAATAATAATTATCACTTCCCTTCCTTCGGGACGATGGTCCTATACGAGTATGAGTTACATTTTACAAGTGAACACATAACTGTATAATTATGAAAGGAGAAGCTGACCAACTGATTGACATCAATGCACAGGCTAAACCGCTGAGACTACCATGAAATTTTGAACTCTTTTAATGTATTTTTGTGAATTTTTTACATGTTACAACATATGTTACTTATTAAATAAAAACGCCTAGCCACATAATAAAACTAACCACACGCCCTATGCCGTCAGAGCGTCGACACGGTACGTCGAAGACCGTGGGTTCGAATCCCAACCGTATCAGTTATTTTTTAAATTTTTCTTGTTAAATAATTTTATTCTATGGTATAATGTAGGCATCCACTTTTTTTTTATTAACCCAAAAAATAGAAAAGTAGTGACTAAGCGTGCTCAGTAGCTATAGCAAGATTTTTTAATAGCATTAATATAAATAAAGGTAACATCCATAGAGCACGCTTTTATGAGCAAATAAATTAAATTAATACGTAACTCTAAATGAGTTGGATTCTCAATCAATTTGTTAATAACATTTAAATTATTTGAAAATAATTTCCTATTATAAATATATTTTATATTTCTGGTGTTAAGTGGTGTTGTTTAATAAATGATTGCAGTGTTGTTGAAGATTATAATGTGATTTCAATTGTCAATCTCTCCGAGTCTCCTCGAATACAATATTATTACAAAGAGAGAATCGATTCTCCAAATTCACACCGATTATATTGATGCTGATTCTAAATTCTAAATTAATTTTAGTCTAACTATATCTCTTTCTAATAAATACCATAGAAAAAGGATAGCAAGCTGAACTACCAAATTAGAGCTGTCAAATTAGTCTTCGTCCTTGCAATTTAGGTGAAATTTGACGAGAGCTCTATGACGTACAGACTGTCAACTAGTTTGACAGTTTTAAAAATCTTCCACCCTTTTCTAATGATCTCTGTTAGATAGAGACGTAGTTAGTCTAAATTAGTTTAGAGCATGTGCAAGGGAATTAGCACCATTGTCGATGTAGAATCATTCTATTAAATCGTATAATCAGGCAGCTGCCAGCTTGGCAATCCTTTCATCTAACTTCTTGATCTCCTTGTGAAGACTATCGACGTTATGCGCGAACACTTCCTGCACTCCTTGAAGTAACTCCTTGTTGTTCTGGACACCACTAGCTATGGTTGTTTGAAGGGTTTCTAATTCTGTCAGAGATTTGCCGAAGTTGCTCGCTGTGGAAGAATAAAGTTGCAAGTAAATTTTTTTTGGCGATTTTACTACTCAAACCGTGCATGCATGTACATGGGGGACCTTCTATTTCCCCCTTGCCACACTCAACTCAATGGAAAACGAACGTTCTATTATTTATACTGTACATACAATAATGATAAACACTCACCCTGATTGTGTAATGCCTCAAGAGCCTCCATGCGCTCCAATATCTCGGAATGTGATATACCGTCTATTTGCTTTAGGAGTTTGTATAGTTCATTGACCTGAAAATTATTAATTACTTTTTAAATACATACAATTCTTTATGATCTTTTAATATGTACAATTCTTTATGATGTTTTAATAGTTAGATATTCACTATACCACTAACTATTATGAGTACCTACCTACTAGTACCTACATAATTAGGATGTAAGGTGCAAAATAATATATTGTGTACCAAGGATTAAAAAAAATACTCTTTACGTACTTTAGCATCTAACTCAGGGTCTGCTGGCTTGACAGCTGCCTTCAGAGCCTCAACGTTGGACAGCAAGGAGGTCACCCTAGCATCAGCTGCTGCCAGCTCTCCTGGCCGTAGCAGCGAAGTTTGAGCTGCGAGCGACGCCGCCGCACCGCATAATGTTGCCTGTAAATAAAATATATAAATCAGCCTGTAACAGTCCCAATGTAAGGCAAAGGCCTCTTCTCATACAGAGAAGGAACGAGTATTAATCACCACGCTAACTGCGTTGGCGATTTCAGACTATTAAGTCCAGGTTTCCTTACGATGTTTTCTTTCACCGTTAGTCAGTGGTATCTTAGATTAACTAAGTACATTATGACATTGAAAAAGTTACATTGGTACATGCCAGGTTTTAACCCACGCCCACGCGTTTGCAAAGCGGGTCCGTAATGTTTAACGTTTTAATACGCAATTGAACCTGAGACCTATATCTTGCATTTCAACGGCCATACAGTGATTTGTGCACAATAGTGAGTTTTTTTTAAATTGAATTTATTATATAAAGATTTTTTAAACCTACATGTAATAAAGAAAATAAGAGATGGATACGAACGGGGCTTGAACCCACGATATTATGCCAACTGAGCTACCGTAATACCCCTCACCTTTGAAGTAGACACAGTTTTGTGAAATGTTCCAACTAACCTGTCCTGTAGCTGCCTGTAGTCTCCTGAACGCTTCTTCATCTCTAACTCCTGAGGCTTGCTCCAGTTTATGTAATCTATCAAAAGTTTTACAATATTATTATCTCTTTTAATCCATATTATGAGAAAAAATCTCTAATATGAGATATAGAAAATCTACAAGCTGTTGATACCTGTAACCATGCCATATTCAGAGAGGTGACTGCAGAGGTTCAGAGAGGTGGTTATTGTGTCTGTCCATTTAATTGTTTCTGTTATTTTGGATGTTTTTGTTTTGTTTTTAAAACAAATAATTCAAATTTTAATATTGTTTCATCATCATCATTTCAGCCATAAGATGTCCACTGCTGGACAGAGGCCTACCCCAATGATTTCCAGATTGGCCGGTTGGAAGCAACCTGCATCCAGCAGCTTCCTGCGACCTTTATTAGGTCGTCGTCGTCGTTAATAGTGTTTATTTTTATTTATTTATAGACGCCTGTATTCCCCAGAGGGGGTAGGCAGAGGTGTGCAGTACACCCACGTTTCGCCGACTATGTTATAAGTCCCATGTAATAGGGGGCGAGCCTATTGCCATTAACCGGGCACAATTCCAGACTCCGTGCTGCTACTGAGAATTTCCTAATGAAAAAACCCAATAACACTGCCCGACCCGGGGATCGAACCCAGGACCTCGTGCTCAGCAGTCGCGCTTGCTACCACTAGACCAACGAGGCAGTCGTAATAGTGTTTACTCTAAGCAAATTCTTTTTTTCTGTCTGTATAACTATAGCGTAGTGCTGTCTCACTTTTTTGCTGCCAAAATAAATGCTTTCTCTCTTTCTAATACCTGTGTTCAAGCTGCGCTATCCGTGTGGTGTAAGCGAGGTTCACTTCAGGCTTCAGTTTCAGATGGGCGGTCACCACGTCCCCATGCTTCTTCTTACTAGTACTTGATAAATATTCACTGCAAACAAACAAAACAATATATTATGGTTTATTGGAAATCCATTGTAACATACTGTCGAGTCCAGGTGAAGGTCTAAGGTTCGAACCCAAGATCGCTGCAGTGTTTGTTTTCTGGCATTTTAGGATTATTTTTTAAAATAAAAACACAACATTGTGTACCTATATCCCTATGTATGCTTAAATCTTTAAAACTACGCAACGGATGTTGATGCGGTTTTTTTTAAATAGATAGAGTGATTGAAGAGGAAGGTTTATATGTATATTGCACCCATAGAAATATTCCAATATCTTTGATTGCACCCGTGCGAAGTCGGGGCGGGTCGTAAAAGAATATAATATAGCCATAAGTGAAAAAAAGGGTAAAATATCTTACTTTAGTTTTTCTGCCTTAGGGTCAATCTGTTCTCCTTCTTCTAATTTTAATTCTTCAAGTAGTTTCTTAGTTGAATTTATTTGTACTGAGAGTTTGGTGTACTCATCCTGAAAAGAAAGCAAGTATTGGTCAGAGGATACGAAACGGGGCACTATGAAAAAAAGACTTATTTTTATTCTATGCATGGTCGAGGGTGGGCTTGGTCGACGGAGCCCCGCTTCGCGGGGCTCCTACTTCTAGGTGGTTTATAAAAAAATAACCACGAAGGGGATGGCGGGGTCTATTCGACCCCGCCATCCCCTTCTAACCTAACTATCCGAGTCGGGGTACTCTGAGTCGGGGTGTTAACCATATTATGACGCTCGATTTCGCAGTTTCGGCTTTTTGGTCGCCTTACGCCTTAGTAAATGAAATCCTTTCTTCATCAGTTTTACGTCGAACCGATGGTTGGAGACAAAAATCACCCAGACGCTTTTAGTCTTAAATTTAGGTGTTCTATACGATAGAATCGAAAAAACGCGATATTTAAAAAAAAAATTTTAGTCTAAATTTTTCTAAGTGTTTTTTCCTCAGTGCCCCGTTTCGTACACTCCAACCGCCCATAGGCCTCTGACATGGCTTTACACACCATTGAAAAATCTCTCGAGTGTGCTGTTTCATCACGATGTTTTCCAGTACCGTTTTAGCAACTGATAATTAATTTATAATACGCACATTGGGATCGGACTCGAGACCACTGACTTACAGTCGACGGTCATACCACTAGGCTATCAGTGCTTATTAGTCGGTCAATAGACAAGATACCTCATCACCCGCCTAGCCTTCTTATTTCCAACTTTATTGGGGTCGGCTTCTAATCTAACCAGATGCAGCTAAATATCAGTTTTCTACGGTGCAACTGTCTTTATGACATCCACAACTCAAAGGGATATGATAATCTAAAATTAGATTTATTGTCAGGATTTTATGAGAAACTGACTCCCTTAAACAACTGTCAAATATCTTCATGACAGCCGGGGCCAACGGTTTAACATGCTGAGGCACTGAGCAGGTGATAATTAGTTTATAATTTATTCTTTTCTAGTTAATGATGTAAGCTGACAGTAGTACGTAGTACCATAGTCTAAACATCATATAGTCAGTCGACGCGTTTGATGTTTTCGGAAATGCCGACAACGTCTAGACATTCGTCGCGACGTAAAAAGTGTTAGGGTTGACACAGGACTAAAAACAAAAATATGTTTTTATAGTGCTTTTTTTTGTAAGTAGGTATGTATAACACGTTATCAAAATTGGAAAACGTGGCCGCCATTTTGAAATTTTTATTTACTGGGCCGATTGCTTTCAAAATCGATATCTGAGAGTCCGCATGGTCTCCGAGTACATAACCGTTGTCAGAATTGGAAAAGGTGGCCGCCATTTTGAACTTTTTATTTACTGGGCCGATTGCTTTCAAAATCGATATCTGAGAGTCCGTATGGTCTCCAAGTACAAAGCCGTTGTCAGAATTGAAAAAGGTGGCCGCCATTTTGAACTATTTATTTACTGGACCGATTGCTTTCAAAATCAATATCTGAGAGTCCGCATGGTCTCCAAGTACAAAGCCACCCCTGAAAACCTAGTAAACGATACCCATATTGATTTTTACTCAAAATTAGCGTTCGCCATCTTGGATCTCAAAATTAATGTCATATTCGTTATCACCGCCCCCGAAAACCTAGAAAACGATACCCATATTGATTTTTACTATAAACTCGCGTCCGCCATCTTGAATCTCAAAATTAATGTCATATTCGTTATCACCGCCCCCGAAAACCTAGAAAACGATACCATATTGATTTTTACTAAAAACTCGCGTCCGCCATCTTGGATCTCAAAATAAATGTCATATTCGTAATCACCGCCCCCGAAAACCTAGAAAACGATACCCATATTGACTTTTACTAAAAACTCGCGTCCGCCATCTTGAATCTCAAAATTAATGTCATATTCGTTATCACCGCCCCCGAAAACCTAGAAAACGATACCCATATTGATTTTTACTAAAAACTCGCGTCCGCCATCTTGGATCTCAAAATAAATGTCATATTCGTAATCACCGCCCCCGACAACCTAGAAAACGATACCCATATTGACTTTTACTAAAAACTCGCGTCCGCCATCTTGGATCTCAAAATAAATGTCATATTCGTGATCACCACCCCCGAAAACCTATAAAACGATACCCATATTGATTTTTACCAAAAACTCACGTCCGCCATCTTGTATCTCAAAATTAATGTCATATTCGTAATCACCACCCCCGAAAACCTCGAAAACGATACCCATATTGTTTTTTTTTACTCGTATCCGCCATCTTGGATGTCTAAATAATTAATGTCAAATTCGTAATCACCCCTCCTGAAAACCTCGAAAACGATACCCATATTGAGTTTTTTCAAAAACTTGTATCCGCCATCTTGGATCTCAAAATTAATGTCATAATTATTTATAATCAACACACCCGTTGAAAAATTGAATCAACATTCAAAATTAAAATAAATAAAATGTGCCACCCACTAAAAACAAATGACGGTGTAGTACCCGAATGGAGTATGGAAAAAGGTACTGACAGCCGCGGCCCCCCCTCCGTCCCTCGCCCCACACACCCCGCACGATTGCTCTGTCTAGTCGTGTTCGTTGGACTACTATAGGGAAAGAGCTCTTTATACTGTGGTAGTACTGTCTATGTTACCTTTTCACTCTCAGTAGCTTTGTTCTGCTGTTCAGCAAGTTGTTCAAGTAGCTCTGAGAACTCACAGCGGAGTCTGTTGTAACGCTCGAGGGGTGTCTCCGGCTCACCTTCAGCCGCCAGCTCCCATTCACCAGCCCTAGTTTACATACAAATAGTTTACTTTTTTTTTGGTGTATTGGTATTTCATTTTAGTGTCACCTTATAAAGGTATTTAGGTGCATTCATAATAGGTAGTATGTATTCATGTTTTAATAAAAAAAGTAATTAAATTGTATCAGAAGTATTATTTGTAGATAGTCTGGTTAGAATTTTAGTGCTTTTGTTTTAATCCAGAAACAAATAATTAGTTGTCATTTGCATGCAATGATTTATGAAAATGTAACAATTATTACTTGTTTATGTATTCCATTTAAGGTATCAATATAATATTTAGTTATCATTTGAATTAATATTTTTTTACTAGAATGAATATCTTTTCTTTCTTATTTATTTGTTACCTGTACCCGATTCTAGATTTTCTGCTTAATCTATCAGAAAAGTCGACTGAGCCAGTCAAAAATCTGCCTTTGAATTTGTTGAAGGAGTCTTTCACAGATAAATGTAATTGTTCTATGCATTCATTTTCTTCCTCTTCGACCGGATCTGGTTGGTCAGCCTCGGGCAAATCACCAGTTTCATACACATCGGGCTGATCATATGCCTAAAATATAAATTTACTTTGATTTATGAATACCACAATGCAAAATCAATAATTTATTTGTACCTAAACATTTCCTACTTACAATGCCGGGAAGATTTTCATACTTGGGATCAGCCATTGTTTTATTTAGTTATTATTCTATAATCTTTAATCAATACAATATTTTAAATAGTTATTTTTTATCCCGAATGACGTCACCTAAAGCCCAACAAGACAACTCTGTTACCGACTGACAGAAGTGACAGACAAATGACAATGAATAAGACAAGTGACAGTGACACTGACTACCGAAGTACCTAGTCTGACAATATAGAATTGTATGGAAATGGAGTAGGACGATTTCCAGATTTTTCCTCCATGATTTCTTTTTTAATCAATAAGTTTAAACAAGATGTTATCAATCGAAGAACGTTGAAATTTAACCCCGACAAGTAAGTACTAATAATATAATATATTCCGGGTATAATCAATGCGTATAATGGATTACAAATTTTTCGTCACAAAATGACACAAAAAATCTTGTAAGTTTGCTATTTTTGTGAAAAAATAAATGTTTTTTAATTTCATCAAAATTAGTAATGATAATGAAACTTGAAAGCAATCAGTTTGTGAAAATCTGCTGAAATTTAAAGTTGCACATTCTAGAACACAGGATTCGTTCAGAAATAGCTCCATAATAGACACGTCATTTCAAATATTATCTCATTTTTCGTCCGACGTCATTCTTCACAATAATCACAGATTATTTTTGTTAAAAGCCGCATTGAGTCTGTTAGATTCGTAGTTGTTCTTGCTGTGTTGAGCTGCTATTAGTGTAGCTGTTGATAGTCATTTACTGAGTAGAGTTTAAAAGTGCTACAATGAGTTTACAGTGGACAATCATCGCGACGTTTTTGTACGCCGAAATAGCCATCGTGCTTCTTTTGACATTGCCGATTGCAAGTCCATCCAAATGGCAGAGGTTCTTCAAATCGAAATTCCTGGCTTACATAAGTGGTCAAGCCCAAATATACTTCCTAATCCTTATTGGTGTGTTAGTACTATGTCTACTGGACGCCATTCGCGAGATGCAGAAATATTCAAACATCGAATCATCAGACCACCAGCACTTGGATGCTGAGATGCAAGGCAACATGAGATTGTTTCGTGCTCAGAGAAACTTCTACATCTCTGGTTTCGCGCTATTTTTGCTCGTTGTTATTCGTCGGTTAGTGCAGATGATTTCACAACTGGCGTGTCTATTGGCTCAGTCTGAGGCAAACTTCCGTCAAGCGCAGAGTGCTACAGTTACCGCTAGATCTCTGCTAGAGAAGGCAGGAGCTGGTGATGAGCAGAACAAGAAAGAAATTGAAGAGCTTAGAAGCCAAATTGACATGCTAGAAAAGGATTTGAATAAGGAGAAAAAAGACAAGGAAGCTATGAAGTCCCAGGCGGAGAGCCTTAACAAGGAGTATGATAGGCTTGCTGAGGAGCACAGCGTACTACAGAAGAAGCTTACAGTGGCTAGCGGAGACAAAAAGGATGAATAGTTTCTAGTTGCTAATTTAAGTCTGATTACAAGCTGAGTGATGTAAAAAATCGATTAATCTTTTATCTAGCACATCACTATTTAAAAATTAACTTTCTTTCAATGGAATGTAACTGTGATTCATAATTTCTTCTAGATCTTTATTCTGTGGGCCATAGTATTAAGGTGATGCAATGCATAGTAATCATTAAAAAATTATCTAAAACTAATCAATATGGATTTGTAATGCTTTACATAATTATTGATAACTAAGATAGTTACAACTTGTCTATTAAGCTGTTATGAGCAAAGATTTGCATTTATTTTTGTGGCACCAATTATGTGGGCACAGTTGCAACATGTCATGCAACATAATTCACTAACTTTACTCTCAAGTTACATGTTGCACTAGTACTTACTATGAAGACAATGGTCGTGGGTTTGGTATCTCTAGTATGTCTTTTTTAAGAGATTAATTAATCTTCATAGATTTAATTTGCATTTTAAACACAATGTATGTCACATGTTAACAAGATAACTGCTTATAAGATTGATTACTCTTTCTCAAAGCATTTTTATACTCATATATGACTATTAATTCAACAGTTATCAAGTAGAATTTTTCATAGGCCCCTGATGTTGCTCAACTCCATCTGAAATCTCTCAGGGCCTGTATCAAAATGATTTTTTAAAAGTTTAACCAGAATATTTAGAATTTGTCAATGTCTTGCATTGAAAATATGTCTATAAAAATTTTAAGTTTTAGATCAAAAAGTCTGAAATGTAATTTATTTTACTTTATGTTTAATTTGAAAATGTTGAAAAGAACAATGCATATTAAAATAATATTTAAAACTATTTTCTACTAACAGGTTTTTATCATTTTACCCTTGCAACAAATGAGAGTTTTTAGTGCTACCTACATGCTTATTAAAAACTGATTGTGTAGGTCAAAGTACATTATTAATGTTATTTATAAATGTTGATTCACCTACTGTGTGAGAATAACAACTCATATTGTGAGTTATTTCTTTGTTGATAACGCATTTTGTATTTAAGTTGTTAAGTCTGACTAGTGTGGACCAAAATCTGACCACATCTTGGAAAATATAATTTATCTTAGCACCTCCAAATAGTAAACATAAGTTTTTTTTTACTAAGATACAAAATGTATAAAATAATTTGATCAAATTTCAACGAAAATTGTTTTAGGGATTTTATCATTAGTCATTAATTACCCTTTAGTAAATAACTTGATGCAGTATGATATCCTGGTTAATTATTTGGGTTGTTTTAAATGCTTTTAGTTAACCATTCATACGGAGTAGCAAGCTAATAGTCACCATAGACTTAAACGAAAAAAAATCAACAGCAAGTCAATGGTCATTAGTAAACTTTTTTTTTTGTTAACTTGTTTAAGGTCATAATCTCGTCACGTCATTATTAATCTAAGCTTGTCAACATGATTTACTACAATAAATTGATTTAAAAAGCAAAACTTTCATTCATTTCATATGTATTTTTACAATTCTTTCGTGTTACTTGACAAGATTGTTTTATAGGAGAAGCAAGAAATTAAATATATCTCTGATTTTCTGTTGAGAATACGACACAAGGACTACGTCACAACTCACAAGTCAAATAGATTAACAACTGCGTGAGTTTGTTAGCAACTTGTTTGTGTAGGTGTCTCTATTTGCTTTCTACTCTGTGTTGTTTAATGTGTTTTCTCGCAATAATTACCTATTTAGTAATGTGTTGTGGGTTTTGTAAGGGTTGTTCTGAATAGTTTAGAAACGCAAGTGGGATTTTTGTTCTCTATAAACTATGTTCAGTGTTGCTTAAAAATAAAATTGTATTTTTATTTGCTTGTTTTTATTTTTGTTTGTTTTGTTTAGGCGCCTTTTGCTCTCGGTGTCGCGGATTCAATTCCCGTAGTGATAAATATTAATGTACCTACCTACTCGTTTATAAGAAGTCTTTGCTTCGAACCTAAATTTATGTATAATTAGTAAATTAATAATAATAATGTCGCACAATATGCGCGGACGGACGGCATTGCCCCCGGGGTCTCGCCAGATCCGGAGCTGGTACCCACAGTATCCACTGCTGAGATCCGAGATCCGATAGAACTAATTCAGAACTCACTCCCTGGACACCCGCGTTTGAATCGGACGTGGGGGCCGCTAGCTGTAGACACAAGGATACCCGGTATAGGAGCTTACCTTTATTACCTTATTATTGATTTATTTATTTACCTTCTTACTACCGTAACTTCCTACATAATTATCCTACTATACTACATGTAATACTACCTATACCTACTATATTACATACCTACCTATCGTGCTACCGTATAAGTACCTACTGACTGAAGACAAACATAGAAGCAATATCCTTTTATTGCGGTAAGCAATAACTATAATTAAATCCAGCGCGTCTGACTGTAGTCTGCCAATGCGCCAGTTAAAATCTATTTTTAGATATAGTTGTGGCGCTGTACGTTGCACCCTGTTGTGTTAATATTAAGTACGATTTTACAATAACACTAGGTACCTTTGATGTGCTCTCGTGTCTCGATAGTTTCTATGACTCATATTGTTGTTTATACTTAGTAGGAGTTCACTAACTGTGATTTGGTGATGATATGATTTTTTAAGTTGTGCAATCAACGCGATGACACGTTGGCATTGACTTACCTGGGTATACGTGTCTTATAGAGAGATATCTTTGGTGTTTGTTGTTTGTGTTCGGTAAGTTTTTCATAAAAAATTGTGAGTCATTAAAATAATTTACCGCGTATCAGTGTGTCGCTGTTAAGTGAAAGGTCGCAGGCTCGAATCCACTAACGCATAAGCTACGACTCACGGATGATGAACATGGCAATAAAATATCTCAGTAGTCAGTAGGTAATGTAGGTATGATATCATAAAATGAGGGAATATGAAATACCTATACATACAGCTTGGCAAAAGGACGGCTAGAACTAAAAATAAAAATCTTAAATGCTAAGTTTGTGAGTACGATCGTGAGGTACTAAAACTACTTAAAAGAAACTATTTGATTAAGTATATACTTAATGCTACTTAATGATGAAAAATTCGTTATATAAATATTTAAGTACCAAATAGGAACTTGGTAATTTTGAGTTATTGAAGTGCGCTGATGGCGCCCTCAATTTTTACAGACTCTTTTTTGCTAAAATGTAGGTATAGGTGTAGGTAAATGTGTAAATCTTCATCGTCTGTGACGGGTTTTATAAATAATTTTCTTTAAAGGAAAACATCGTGAGCAAAATGAAATTAATGTCTAGTATGACATCAAAGATATACTCGTATCTCTTGCATTTTGGCACGCAACCGGCAACCTTCATGCCTTCTAACTCTGATACTCCGCTTTAGGAGTTGTGAATGTGGGTGTACATTTTTTTAGATTTGCATTTTTTACCGAATCTTTATTAGTACCTACTGCCTTAAAAGTTTCCTACATGTAAATCACTTGTCTGTGGGATTGTGGTAATATTACGATAAACGTGTTGGGGACACAACAATATCCACCAATTCGTTGTGTGCGCCTAGCCTTAGAAAGCATCATAATGTACTTTACTTATTTAAATTAAAAAACACCCAACAAATACCAGTGGAGGAATTTTTTTATTAGGTTCGTAGCAGATATTAATAAATTTGGTAGATATGTGGGTGGGTAGTTTCGGAATGTTTAATAATGTTTATAACTTAAAATAATTTAGCAATGAATCCTCTTAAACGAATTTCAGTCATAGCGGTCGATATCAACTGAGACTAGCTAATTAGTACCTACTTAGAAGATATTTATATATCTCACCATAAATCCTTTCCCAAAGCAATCTTTTAAAAATATTTAAGTACCTTTAGATACTAAAAAGAAATTCGACTCAAAAGAAGTATCCTTAGGTACTTAAAAGACTTCTTTCAACTTTCAATTAGCTGCTTGAAAGTAAATATTTAAATTGGTTTATCAAGTATAAGTAATTAACTCGACTTTTAGAACAACGTTGAGAGTTACAACTAATAATAAGTAAAATATTTAGATTAGGAGTGATTAGGAGAACGAGAAAGGTAGAAATACTGAAATAAATTCGAAAACCTAATTTAAAAAAATCTTTAATTTCAGTTCTTGTCCCGCAAAAAGGTAACATTAACATTATATAAAAAAAAAGAATAAAAAACTTAAATGATTTCAAATTCGAATTTAGAGTTCATCCCTAAGATATTCGCGGTAGTTTTCGTTCTCATTCAAACCGAGGCTGTCCCAGAAAGACTTCTGACCAAAGTCTGTTGAGGATTTCATCTCCATCTTAGTGGGAGATTGGATGTCTAGATAGTTGAGCTCAGCGGATCCTGGCTGCACTGGAGTCCATGCAGGTCCACTGTTGGTCAGTTTTGGTGTTCTGAAAAGCGAAATAAAAATATAATATTCAATGCATAAATAATAAGTTTTCGAGATATGAGCGACTAAAGGGTCATTGTCTTTAACAGGAGTATTATTAGACAAGATCACCGACATGTATTTGCGATAACAATCCCGGCTGGACTGTGAGTGAATTATGTTGATTTAATATAGAGTTGTTAGGTATATTTTAAAATTCTACATTCATAACTATTTAAATACTTTAATGTCATAACGTGGTCTCCTAAGCTCTAGGGAGGTCAGACTAATTAATCGGACTTCTAGCAAGACCTAAAAAAAAGCCTTCAGCTAAAGCAATTAAACTAAACCTTTTAGTTTAGTTAAGCTGCTAAGGACGCTAATGGGACTCGGGCCTTGGCTTACGGCGTTGCTTACTTGCTTAGGGACGCTAGGGACTAGCTGGATTTGATTCTGAACCTACTTGCGGGTTCATAAAATCTACTTAGTAGGTATAAAGGCTTTATTTTATTTTTCTTTATTTATCTTTATTTTATTAGCTAATTCAATAGGTATTTTAATCAAAAGGAAACAGATTTCAATCCAGTATCGTTAATACCAAACGGGGTGACCTACATTTTTTCCCAATCAGTGTCTCATTCAATATTCTATTCAATAAAATGGTGATGGAAAAATATTGCCAGGATATATTTATTTTATGCAAATTACCGAATCCTAATAACAGCGTTATTTTAAAAAAGCTGCGTTCAAATATTGGGTCTGTATTTAGATTTCCCTATCTATACTTATAAAATGGTAACGTGACTGACTGACAGACAACGCACAGCCTAAACCGGTGGACCTAGGGACTTGAAATTTTGAGACAATATTTTTTAAGTACCGTAGGGGTGCACTAAGGAAGGATTTTCTGAAATTCCTCCCCTAAGTAGGTAAAAAAGGGGGTTACAGTTTGTATGTAAATCCGTCGTTCTTAACGTTAAATGTACGAAACTTGGTATTCAGCTTTTCGGTTGATAAATGAAAGGACGTGCATTACTTTTTTTTTTAAATCTGTCCTTGAGTGGATAAAAAAGGGGGTGAAAGTTTGTATGGAAGATTCGTTATTTTTTAAGTTACAGATGTAAAAATAAGTATTAAGCTTATGCGCTAAAAGTAAGAAAGACGTGTATCAAAAAATTTGGATTTTTTTCCCCCTAAGGATATATAAAAGGGGACTAAAGTTTGTAGTTATGAAAATCCGTCATTTAACTTGATAATTAGCTTTCCGGTTAAAAAATAAGACGTGTTTCAGCTAGGGTTCTAGCTTAGGGTGGGAATAGAGGGGTAGGGTAGGGGTAGAGTAGAGTAGGGTAGAAGTAGAGTAGGGTAGAGGTAGAGTAGGGTAGGGTAGGGGCAGCGTAGAGTAGGGTAGGGGTAGAGTAGGGGTTGGGTAGGGTAGGGGTAGAGTAGGGTAGGGTAGGGTAGAGTAGCGTAGGGTAGTGTAGGGTAGGATAGAAAAAGCGTAGTGGTCGAATAATCACGCGTACAAAGTCGCGCGGGGCATCTAGTAAATTATATAATTTTAATATTCTTAAAACAAAGTCGGGTTTGTTCGAACACTAACTCGAGAACGGTTCGACCGATTTTCACGGTTTCTGATTTGTTATATTTGTCTCTGTCCCAAGTAGCAGAATAAATAAGTTATACCCCTAGAGTAGGGTAGGGTTATGGTAAAGTAGGGGTAGTGTAGGATAGGGTAGGGGTAGAGTAGTAGAATAGGCGTAGAGGTAGGATAATCGCTTACAAAGTCGCGCCCGGCAGCTAGTAAATAAATAAATCTGCCTGTAACTGTCCTACTAGGACAAGAACTCTTCTCGTGTAGAGAACGCTAGCTGCGTGCTGCCGATTTCAGATGATTAAGTCCAGGTTTCTCTTCACTATTAGTGAGTGATGTCTTAGATTTATTAAGAAAGTACATAGGTATGACGTGGAAAAATTCACATTGGTAAATGCTAGATTCGAACGTGCCTACGTGCTTGTAAAAGGGGTCCGTAACCAATGCCATTTTTAACCGACTTCCAAAAAGGAGGAGGTTCTCAATTCGACTGTATGTTTTTTTTAACCGACTTCCAAAAAGGAGGAGGTTCTCAATTCGACTGTATGTTTTTTTTTTTTTTTTTTTTTTTTGTATGTTTGTTACGCGATTACTCCTTCAGTTGTGGGCCGATTTTCAAAATTATTTTTGTAATCAAAAGGGTATACTCCCGAAGTGGTCCCATAGAAAAATTATCGTGATCTGATCATGAACTTACGAGATATGAAACGGAACTCCTCGTAGATTATAGCAGAATTGTCGTAACAAGTGATATTGCTTTGTTTATACGTGCAGTCGATGGCTGACGAGTAAAGAGGAAGAGGGGGGATACGTAGTCTGCCCCCCCCCCTCCTATAATCATCCAAGATAAAAAATATCGTGTGAGGTATCGTTTGAATGGGCTTTTCATAAGGATTTCAAATATTAGCCTCACAAAAGTCTGGGAGGGGGATTAATTTTAGGCACCACTAAAAATCGTGAAAAAAAAAATTTTAATAAAAAATAAAACCGACTTCAAAAGGAACTAAAAAGCTTGAAATAACTTTAAAACGTTTTGGAGTCGGTTCCAAGTCAAGTTCTAGCCTCTTTAACCTTCTCATTAAGAACTTGACTTGGAACCGACTCCAAAACGTTTTAAAGTTATTTCAAGCTTTTTAGTTCCTTTTGAAGTCGGTTTTATTTTTTATTAAAAATTTTTTTTTGATTACCTATTCATTTGACTATGCCTATTCATGAGAAGACTCATGCTTACCCTGTGGTAGAGAAGCTGTAGACCATGTTAATGAGTTCTTCTAGCATGATGATATCCTCGGGGGAGTATTTGTCCATGCCTGAGTACTTCAAGAACTTAAACACATCGTCAGCGTGGCACACTCCTAAAAATAGAAATATTTACATCAGTTTAATTGAGTACATATAGGTAAAGGTCCGAAATTCGAACAACGAGAATACTTAAGACAAATTCGAAAAACAACTAGTTAGGCAGCTTAGAGTAATTAGGAAGATGAAGAGCATGGAAATAATTATTACAATTCATTCTTTAGCATGATTGAAAGACGTTTGTAACCAAATTATATCGGAATATCAAAACTAAATGTTATGTGACCGCTAAAGAGTTCTTTTATCTTGAGCCAATCCTGGATGTTGATTCATGCATATCATAAAAATGCATTGTCATCGGAACTGAACTAAAAAGCAAAAGTTCAACTCCATAGGATATGAGGAAGTGGTAATTCAGCTTGCAAGATTCCACCGACAAACATACATTGCAAGTTAAATAAAAGCTTGTAAAAAGGGTTCTTGTAACTTTCTACTTTTTCTTTTAAGCATCCCGTTATTTCTGCTTGTTATAATAATGTGTGTTCATTAATTATAAAAAAAATCTCACCAAAGTTTCCCTCATTGTTCCCCATCAATGCAGATAAGCTGCAGGCTCCGCGGAAGGCAAACCGGTACACGTAGGTGGGCTGGCCTGATTTAGCAGCGTGGAGCTGTGCCGTCTTGCCCACGTCTACCACGAACAGACGATCACCTAGAGCCTGAAGAACAGATATTTTTTTTATAGTTATTTGGTGTTAATGCCTACTTACTTATACTTCTAGCCTTAAATTATATCTTGTCACAGAAGTGTCATGTGGCATTAGCCTAAATCTACCCAATGCTGAGTTTAAGCCTCTCTTTGTTTTTGCCACTTTCTTCAAAGGCCTCTTCTCATACAGAGAAGGATCGAGCATTAACCACCGCTAGATCACTGTGTGTTGGCGATTTCTAAGTTCACCGTTAGTCTAAGATTTAGGTACATAAATGGTGGCATTGAAATGTCACATTGGTACATGTCAGATTTGAACGCATACCCACGTGCTTGCAAAGTGATTCCATTACCAATACGCCACCAAGACTAACTAACATGTAGTGACTAGTAAATTGCCGTGTCACCTTGTTGTGGACAAACACATCGGGATTATTAAGCCAATCTATTAAACATTGGACCTAAATCAATATGGATTACCAAGTTAGGTTACCCATGTCATATATTCTGAGTGGGAAGGTAATTAATCAGATTAATGCAGCCAAGCTGAAATTCTGTCGGTTTGGGAATGGGTTTGTCAGGTGTCCGACTTTAGCCGGACATGTACGGGATTAAAATTATAGTGGCCATAGTAAATCCTCTGTGAAAATTCCAAGTATAACACTTAAGGTTCCAGAAATACAGCCATAGGACGGACGGATTGCATCCGAGAAAGAAAAGTGGAAAGAGTAGTAGGGACTACAAAACCTTTGCCAGACAGTGGAACACTTTAGGTTGATTTATTATGTCTTTTTTTAAAGTATTTAAGTACCTAATTTCGAAACACTAGAGGTACAGTAGGCGCAATACTCGGCCGGGCTGAAGTCGGCTCTCGTCTCTTGTCACCATTTAGTCCCCGAAATGTGTACTGCGACGCAGACGCTGTTTGCGAATTATTTCAGCGTTTGCGCTTGCCGTAATCTCATGAACCAACGCGACGACGTTTCGAAGACTATTGACCGTGAACCAAAGCTGCTGAGTAAGTAAAAGGTTGTTTTTCTTTTCACGCTGGTCTTTGGCGCTAATAATTAAATATGTTTGTGTTACAATGGAGCGCTTCTAACACATACTGATTGCTCAGCGCTGACCAATGTATGACGGTTGCGGCTGATACGGAGGCGTGCGAATAAAATCTGCATAAATACCTTTATACCTAATTTTAGTTTAGACAATCACGAGTAACCTATTGAACAGATCTATCGATTTGAAACTTGGCAGTTTTGCATAAACTTTAGACCATGGTCTAATTAAGAGAAGGGACATTTTTTATCCTCGTTTTACCTCTAAAACAGGCAAATGTTATTAGTACCATATATTACCTGAATAAGTTGAGGGTATGTCTCCATACTGACGGGTTTGCCCCCTAGGTAGTGTTGTTTGATCTTCCTAGCGACATCTTGCCGTTTAGCCAGCGGTACAGTGTCGTTGTACTCGAAGATGTTCGAGGAGAGCTGGTCCCAGTGGGCCTCTAAGTCTGGTAGAATGTCGGGCTCCGTGAGGTACACTGGAAGGTAGTAATCCTTGGTAAGAACTTGAAAGTTATACAATATGTAAATAAAAGCTCAAAAATTCCCGGCTAATTTGTTGGCAAGTCTTACCAGCGGCAGGATAAAGTCCTTCTTCAGAGGTGACGCTGGTAATGAGAGGGACGTTCATCATAGCTCCGGCTCTGGTCGCATGGTACGGGTACTGCTGCAGGAACGGCTCGCGCACTCCAGCTGCCTCCACAACTGGGGTGAACGGCGTGAACAAATGCACCCTCCAGTCCTGGGGAATAGAGGTTTTTATATGAAGTCCAACGAGGTAGGTGTCTAGTCTACAGGGGCGTGCACAGAAATTTTCGACAGGGTAGGCAGTACATACAAATACTATTTAGTATAGTCTCAAACTTTCGCGAATACTCAACATAATGAAACAACTTTTTAACGGATATAATTCGCGTTTTTATTTTGATAATACAATCCTGACGTTTCGAGTACTTTGCAGCACTCGTGGTCGCAGGCAGACTGAGGTTGACAAGCGTCTGAACAGTTATTTAAAATTATTTTTGATCTACCGTCAACTTTATTTATTGTTTATTTATTGCAGAATTGTATTATTACAGAATTGTAGTTAAAAAGTTGTTTCATTAAATACTACTTAGATTCACTAATTTGTCATCTGAACTGCACGCCCCTGCTAGTCTAGGTGATGGTTTAAAAGAGCAACCATGGAGTTTCTTGCCAGATTCTTCTCCATGAAGGGTAGGCTGCCCTTGGAACTGGCAATTAGAGTCACTTTTACAATGAACAATATTAGAATTATGACTATTCATAAGTGCCTAATGGTCTACTTGAATAAAAATATTTTGATTTTGTAAGTCTAGCCAAGTTGCATCTTTCTCATAATATACTGCAGGTAGTCACAAATTCTTCCTTTACCTCAGCAAAAATTTATTACAATACCTACTATCAGTTATGTTAAAATTGTCTACTTACAAACATCTCTATTTGCGCATTGACGATAGTTTCCGCAGGCCTGTACTTGAGACAGTCGACCATTTCTCTGTTGTTATTGGTGGGGCAGCCCACGATGGTGGCCAGGGTCTTCGCCTTCTCTGCTGGCTTGATGTTGTGCGCCCATTCGGCGAGCGCAGACCCACTGAATGCGATACCTCTGGCGAATGTGCCTGTAAAGATAATTTGGTTTTTATATTCATATTCTATATCGCAGTTCCACCATGATAATTAATTAGATGGTAATACAGTAGGTAACTTTATGGATCCAGATTTAGACTACGTGATAGATAAAATTGGGATAAGTCGTTCTTATTAATTTTTATTTTTAATTTAGTGTTTTTTTTTAATAGTTTAATAGATAGTTCTTATGAAATAGTTATATCAAATAGTTTATTGAACAATTGAGCATCAGAGTTTAAAAACCACCTCCGAAATTCCAAGCTTCGACTGACGGATGACTTTTTCGTTGTTTTCGTTCGTTAAATCGATTATACTCGTATTATTCGATTGTTTTTTTAGGATTTTTTGACGAGGCTTTCGTCTAAGTACAAATTTAGTGGCAAGGTTTGCATTTGATGGTCTTCGTTATTACGTTTCAATCGGAAACATCGAAGTTTGATTTTGGGAATAAGACCCCAGGAGTAGGCTTAAATACCATTAGCTGAAGTTCTTATCTTCAGTAATGTTACTTAATCTTTGTCTTACGGATTACGATACACTTGGGAATAGAGATCGCGAGGTGGGAGGTAGAAATGTATTTGTGAACGTTGCTCTCTGCAGGAGATTAACTGTCGTCATTCGTTTCAGATCTCTTTATCCCAAAATACTTATAGACTTTGACATTATCGGTAAAAGAGGAACTTACAGAGTCGCGATTTAATGACGAGGTGAAAGAAGTATTATTGTTGTCTATCAAAGGCGTTGCCAGCCGATAATCAATGGGATGATCAAGGGAGGGCTAGTAGAAGTATAGAGGATGAGAAAGTATCTTAGGACAAAAAACTTTAGGACTACATTTTTTCGATTCTCTAGGGTTCAGCAGCCCCTCCCTGCCCCCCCTGGCGATGCCCTTGTTATCTATCGATAGATCTTCTTATGCTTGTGAAACAGAATCGTGACAGACTGACAATGCACAGCTTAAACAGATGGACCTGAGCATTTGTTTGTACGAAATATTCTTTGAGTACTCTGGAGATGCACTAAGGAAGGATTTTTGGAAATTCCTTCTCTGAGTGAAAAAGGGGATGAAAAATCCGAAGTTCCAGGCGAAGCTCTAGTAATAGTTAGCTAGGTTACGAGCAGTGTTATCTTCTCAAAACGTCGTCCGGAGAGACGGCAATTCAAACAAATGACGTCATATAACCTAATGTCCATTTCATTACACTGTTACTCCATACATGTATATCTTATTTTGCAGGAAAAGGATAGCAATAACCCCTTTAGAATTTTAGAAAGCATAATATAAACACCAGTATTAGCTATTATATTAGCGACTGATTGTATTTTTTTTAATTCATTTTTTTCTGGTGTTTTACAAATAACCCTTTAAATTAAATAATAATACGGTTTTTACTCACGGGTATATTTCGGGATTGCCCGACGACTAGTATAGAAATAATATTCAATATATCTATGGTATGACTCACAAAATCTCTCATTTCTTGTTATTTTTTACCCGACTACAAAAAAAAGGAGGGTTATGAGTTTAGCAGTCTATGTATGTATGTATGTATGTATGTATGTATGTTTGTATGTATGTAAGTTTGTTCATCTGTTCCCTCGTAGCTCCTAAACTATTTGTTGTAATTCAATAAATAAGGTGTCTATCGATGCGTCTTAATGGTCTGCGGGTTATAGGATTTATGAAATTTCGTAAAATCAAATAAGGTGGATTTTAAAAATAAATTAGTCAGCTCGAAAAAAATAAAGTTAAGGTAAATTTATCGTGTTTGATATCAAATGGAAGGTCTTGATGAGCACATTCAGAATATGTATATATTATCTATATATTCTGGACCACTTCTTAGAATATCAGGCTTCTAACTACCCGTTACGACTATCATAAATATATGTGATTATAACACTGCATACAATGTGAAAACGTGATAACAATAAATATTTACTAATTAAATTAAAGTTTTTACACATCACTGCCTATTAAATTATGATTATATTTTAAAATAATGTTAATTAAATTGAGATTTCTTTTTCGTAACTAGATGGCGTAGGTTTGCGGTTTTGTGGAAGTAAGTAACATAGAGTTAAAAATACCTCCTCAAAAATCCCGGAATCGTAAACATAACAATTAAATCCCGGGATTTTATTAATATGGACTGGATTTTGACCTATAGTTTTTATTAGAATTAATTTTGTATTTTTACTACTTTTCATGTATACTTCTAAGAAATATATGAGGCCATGTTTTAATAGCTCGAAGTCGCGGACGACACCTTTGAAATACATTTAATTTAAAAAATACATGACATTGACTAAAGGTTTGAACCGAAGTTGACAGTTAAAGAAATCTACCTATTTAAGAACTACCACATTCTAAAAAATTGTGATTAAAATGAATTTTATTGGTTTCTTTACCACTAAAAATCATTGAAAAAAAATATAGTATAAAAACTAAAACCCGACTACTTAAAATCTAAAAACAAGCTTCTTAGATTTGAAATAAAATTCTGTAGTCGGAGGCCTTAATGTATTATAGGTAAATAGGTACTAGATAATCTTCCAAGGGTAAATACTTTGGAATTTGGTGGCCTCCGACTACAGAATTTTATTTCAAATCTAAGAAGCTTGTTTTTAGATTTTAAGTAGTCGGGTTTTAGTTTTTATACTATATTTTTTTAATATTTTTGGTGATTGTGACGTTTAAGAGCGATTATTAAATATTGACGTCTTTGCGGGTAGGGCGTGCGATGGTGGGGGCACGGCTAATTCGCTGGCTAATTCGCGCTAACCGGCTATTCTCGGTCGAACCGCGCGCCGGGCGAGCAATGCGTGTTTACACTTAAACTGTTTCATTTGACATACGTAACCCTGGACATTACAGTGATATCAAATATGTATACTTTTTAAATAGTTTACAACTTTTTAATTCTATTATGGAAACAAACTAAACAAAAACAAACTTAGCTAAAATGACAATGAACCATTTAATTCGCGATAAAACGCTGTAAGTTACATTACCTACGTCGCTTAACAAATAATAAATAAAGACACTTTATATACCTACTTAATTAAACTTTACTATCAAATGGGAGAACAATGCAATGTTTGCGAACATTGCGTTAGCTAGAATGTTACCACTATATAACCAAACACTAACTAAACAACTTCTATTTACTTTACGTGATTGTAGAGACGTTGGTTAATTACAACGTTAAATAACACAAACTAGCGGTTGTCTAAGCATGTTTTCATTATGAAAGTGTTATTTAAAATACATTTACGGTTCATGAACTCTGTTAGTACAAAGGGAACATATGGGAGTGAAAAAAACTCGTTTTTTTACAGTCATGAACATAAATATGATGTTAGTGTCACATCTGTGTTCCATAAGTATTCAGCACCTACCTAAGAATCATATGAAAGTTTCGTCTATATTCTCTTGTATAAATACTAATATTATAAATACGAAAGCATGTCTGTTTGTACTAATGCCAACTAGCCTTGAACCGTTTAAATGAATTTTTGCACAAAGCTTAAACATGCTAGTAAAGCCATGGAGAACCTAATATGAGATGAAATTATTTCAATAAGAAACTCGCAAAAACAACTGACTCGGGTGGGACTTGAACCCGTGATCTCTGGCGTGCCGTGCCATTGCTTTACCAACTAAGCTACCGAGTCCTGCCCGCTTCAGTTGAAATTACGAATCTCTTTCGATTATGACAATAAATATGAGATTTTATTTTCGGAGAATAATCAACTGACCATACCGTCTCTTTCGACAGGTTTATTCGATAACAGTGCTTGCAATGCAAATGAAACTAAGTAGTCCTGAGTTGTTTGAAATCAGTTTGTTAATCATGGAAGAGTTTGGTAATTTGTTCGACACGTACGTAGTTAGTAAGTAAAAGAAAAAAAAGGTATCCGGGGCAATCAACTCGCACTGGGTCAGCATAGTAAGTAGAACTTTTTTATTCTCACCCATAGGTAAAGTTTATTTTTCCCCGTGCCCAGCTGTACGACAGTAACTGATGCAAATCATTATTATTACTGTTGAAGTGACAGAGCTGCTCTTAAATATATTTTTATAGTGACCTCTCACTCACGCACTGACTAATTACTATAAGTTATAACACCTATAAACTTCTCGAGTCTCGACTCTCTTCGCACTACGACAGAATTTCTGTAAAATGCCACGGGAACGAAGTCGCGGGGAATAGCTTGTGATACACCGAATCCAGGTGTACCGTTTAAATGTACACATAATGTTATATTCATGGAACTAAAAGTGTTTAGAAACTTTTGCTGTTTAGTGTACTTTGTTGTAAAATGTACGAGAATTGTTTTAAATAAAGCAAGACGGACTCTTTGCGTAGGTGCGCTCTTTGCGCGTAGGTGCGCTCCATGCATTGTTAAAGCTAAAACTATAAAACTATGCTGAGCGTGCAATTGCCTCAAGCTTACTTAAAATAAAAATATCTGTTAGCGTTTTAAGCCTGACTTGCCAGCAGCAAACGTGGCTTAAACAGGGATGTATGACAAATAGGTTCAAATCCCGGCGCTGCACGCTGGTAAAAGATTTATTCATCATCATACGGAGCGACCCCCGCTACCTAAAGGGATACGATATTCTGAAGTTAGATTTAAAACTTTAATTAACATGTAGGTTTATAAACTTTTGCTTCCAAATAAATTGCACTTGTTTATTTGATCTACCTACTTAGTACCTGTTATCTGCTAACTTAACTAATTGCTTCTAACTTAACTTCTAACTTGCTAAGTAGTATTAAGAACAACAAAATTCTCTAACAATCCCTTACAATATCGTTGGTTTAGTACGTACTCAGTTAAACTTTCTAAAATGTTAACTTGAACTAAAATATTTTGTGTTAAGGCTCCTATTGTGCATCTCACTCGCACATTAAAGAAATATAAAACCACTGAATATAGTTCTGAAAAAGTCACAAAAACAAGTTAAGGAGAAAACTTTCAGTTTGATCAGTACAAGTTTTCTTAGATAATAACTACGAATTTTAAAAATTTTAAGGACTCCTGAATACCGTAGCTAGCTTTTTAGTTTAAGCTTGAACACGCTTGATGTTACCTTTCAAATAAAAAAAACTAAATCAAAATCGGTTCATTCGTTTGGGAAATACGATGCCATAGACAGATACACAAATACGCAGGCACGTCAAATTTATAACGCCCTCTTTTTGCGTCGGGGGTTAATAATTGCTTCAAATTTTAATGATTTTTTTATTTAGGCTATTTTTTATGTAAGTATGAAAATTCAAACATAAAACTATTAAAATACAATTAAAACTAAAACTAAAAACTAATACTAAAACTAACACTAAAACTAAAAGTAAAATAAAAAGAGAAAAACTTAATCTAAAAGACCGCTTCCAGTGGGCAATGTCCCCAAAACGCTGGCTGCATTGCCACGTTGAATGGCAATGCTAAGTCTTTGAGCTAGGTATGTGTATGAAAATTTGTTCTAATCAAATTTTTTTTTTTTTTTTGCGAATTTTCATAAATAGGTTCAGTGATTTATAATTATCTTTAATGTGCGAGCTAGAAAGCAGATTAGGAAGTATCCGTGCCTTAAGTTAAGAGATATAACTAAATTACTAACTTAATTTTCAATTTTCAATCGAGAAATATTTCGCAAATTCTGAATTGCTTTTAATTACCTGTTTTAATTAATGGTTTAGGTATCTACAGCTTATTAAGGGCAGATTAATTTAAATTCTACTTCAAACTTCAGGTAAGCTTATTTCTCAAAGGTAACTACCACACAGCTGTTCAAATACATTTAGAAGTAATTAAATAATATAGAAGCATATTCGGCATCTTTTGGGGGGGGGGGGGGTATTTGACCAAAAGCCGAACAGAACGGCTTGTATAATATATATAGGGTTATTTGTAAAACAATGACAACCTAAAAAACAATCAGCTGTTCCATACATTTTGTGAACAGCTGATTTTTTTTTGCGATTTCAGGGTTGGTCCCATAGTAAAAGTGGTTCATAATGATGAGTTTAATGACCCCTTTTTAGGTTGTCGATGTTTTACAAATAATCCTGTATTTGTAAAACATCCATGTTTGTGAAAAGCCGGACACCTTGCCCACCTCGCCTCTAACATAGCTTGATACACTTGTAAAATAAACCCCGTTGGATAAGAGGAAGTGATTCTAATTCAGCTTGCTTCTTAGAAAGAAACAATGCAAGTTCAATAAAAAATTGTAAATAGGACAATGATGCGCGACGGCCATGGTATGGCATCACCTCGTAAGAAAGAAAATATGACTTTTCTTACTTATAGAAATTATCGATAAGGCACGAAATCAATTCAAAGTTAATCACTATAATCATAAAATGAGATGAAATTTTTTATCACGGCCTGATCCCGTATTACCCCTGCTAGGCTGCTAACAATGTTTGCATTTTCTGTAAAGTATCAATTTTACAAAGTAAGTATGATTGTAAAGAAAGTGTCATGGTGGCGCATTGACACGTAGGTGTGGCTTCGAACCATGTAGGTACCAATTTGACTTTTTAAATGTCGTTTTCTTAGTTAATCGACACCACTGATTAACGATAGAAAGGAAACTTGGCCGTGGTGATCCTTCTCTATACGAGAAAAGGCTTTTGCCCTGCAGTGGGAAAGTTACAGGCTGGTTAATTATTATACATTGTACTTGTAAAGTAAATTCGATTAGTGATTACCATCAGGATTTGACCCTGTTATACCTACCATTAAAAATAGCTCAGGTAGGGCTAGTAGCTTGATTTGATCCGAATTTGTTTTTTTCGTGTTTGGTAGCCAATATCATTCCTTTGCGTAAAATAATAGCGTCGAAAGTTTGTCAAAAGGCTTGTTTTAACAACTGTATGCTTGAGTGGGGTCCACAAAGGAACCGAAATCCGACCGGGTAGGCGACGCAAAAACCAAAAAGCCAGGCGCAATTTGTTCAAAATTGACCACCTTTTTAGGCGTTTAGAATCAGTATTAAAGTCACACAATTTTTACACTAAAAATGTCGTTTGTTGGTCGTAAAATTGTTTATTTCCTTGTATTGCTTCATTCACAATTCCACAGAAGCATTCGATTTCTGATCGTAACTAGTTGTATCTTTATAAATATTATGTTTGTGCTCTATGGTATACGTGAGCAAACTTTGAAGGGTGCTGTTGCTGTTACAGCCATTTTGAAAATCTACTTATTTGAAATACGAATGAGTCGTGGTTTATTCATGGTGTGTTTTGTTTAATACGTGTTTTTGAAATTGGAAATACTGGTTATACAGAATGAATCTTTCTTGATTTAAATTCGATTTTTTTTTGGAGAAAAAGCAAATGTTTTACCAAGAACCCACCCGATGGTACCTAAGTTGTTTTGTGGTCTATGGTGAAGTAAATTTGTCTTTAAAGCATTAAAGCAGGTACACAGAAGTTAGTTATCTGGGCCCGTTCGGTCCCCAGATACGATTCACCGAACATCATTGCGGATCACGAAAAACTCAAGGCTGTTGGGTGGCGCGTCTCTGAAGCTGTAATTTTCAAAGAAATATTTCAATTGAAGAAATTCTTACCTCTAGACAATGGTGAGAGGAACTGGTAATGCACACTAGCGCCCCCAGCGGACAAGCCAGTAAGTGTGACGCTGTCAGGGTTGCCACCAAACATCATGATGTTGTTCTTGACCCAGTGTAGCGCGAACGACTGGTCTTTCAACCCGTTGTTGCCTGGAACCACCTCATCACCAGTGCTCAGGAAACCTGAGAAAACAGAACGTCTTTAGCATAAAGAGCCACAGAATAAAAAATGTTGTAAGTTTAGGAATTTAGAAAATATTTGAGCATGTTGTGGTCATTCACTCAGTCATTTTGGCATTTCCAGACGATTAATGTCGTTGACGTGCCGTGTTTTCCGGCCTAAGAATAGAACCCAGTAGTAATAGGCCCATTGAAAAATGGATTCGACGGCAATCCCACCCAACCAGAGAGAGGATGTGCAGGTCCGACTTTACGTCCACCCCGAGTCACGATGCAAATGATAAAAATTTTATAAGACGCTCAAATCTTATGAAAAGTCAGAGATTCGATCCTCGAGACCTCTGACTTGCCAGTCAACGATCATACCTCTAATCTATCACTACACACCGTCTCTGTATTATTATTATTTGTTTGACAAATGCAAATAAATGTCAAAGTAAGGAGTCAAAATAAATTCCTTTTATATTTATTTTGGTCCTTGTTACGCAAACATTGAAGTATTGTTGTTAGTTTCCTGAAATGTTTTCCTGTGACCCTGGGATACAGAGGACGTTTTGTTTCAATATTAATGAGATTCCGTGGCTTCGGGCTGTAGTTTGGAACTAGTAAATCCGTATTCTACAAAGCTACCTATTCAAATTGTCCTAGCGATATTTAAATCTCTTTGGTATTCTAGAATGCTTGTCTTGTACTTCTGCAGTAATAGCTTAGTGGTTTGACCGTTGACTGGCTAGTCAGAGATCTCAAGTTCGAACCCAAGTCGCGCACCTCTGACTTTTTACAAGTTATGCGTATTATAAAACTAATAATCATAAAAAAAAACTAAATCAAAATCGATCCATTTGTTTTGAGGTACGATGACAGACACACAGACACGTTTAAATAACAGTTTTAATAAATAAGATTGCATGCAGGTGCGTAGCTAATGAGCTCAATACTAAAATAACTGATACAGTATTAAAGAGTTCTTAGAACATAAATTTTTTTAGGTATATTATAGTACTATAGCACTTATAATTAGGTTTTTTTTAAATCTTTATTTATTTAAAGGATTTAAGTACGCATTTGCGACTATGTCAAACTTATCGTACTAATATAAAATTCTTCATCAATAATTTAAGGTTATTTCGTGAAAACAATTTTTGCATTGACATAGGCTATAAGATCTTGTACCTGTATACTAACTATGTATTTCTAGCAGGGGCGTGCACAGTCATTTTCCTACTTAGTTTCACTAAATCGTCGTCTTGCGTCGTATCTGTCAGGGTAGGCAGTACCTTTTTGCTTGAATGAACTGCACGCCCCTGATTTCTAGCAAATAAACTTTTGATTGATTTAGACCACACCACAAAGTTCTGAAATACGGACGTACAACTACCTACTGTTACCTTATTCCTCTTTACGAGCTTCAAGGCTGAAAGACACTGAGCCGTTCTCTCAGAATAAATACCCTATTTGTTTTTCAATGTTTTATTAGCTTGTTTGCGTACAGTACATGATATAGTCCTGAATCCTATAGCTGGTTACTGTGTGATAGACGACAATTTTCAATTGCTTCTCACAAAAACACATTATGTATTATTTAGAATGTGTACTTCTTTGTTTTATTTTTAAGTTTTGTATAGGTACATACATATATATACAGGGTTATTTGTAAAACACCAGCATCCTTAAAAGGGGTCATTAAACTCAGCTAAAAAATCAACTGTTCCATACATTTTGTTGAGTCAAGTGAACATAAATGTATGGAACAGCTGATTCTTTTTTTGCGATTTCAGGGTTGGTCCCATTGTAAAAGTTGTTCATAATGATTTTAATGACCCCTTTTAAGGATGCTGGTGTTTTATATATAAGTAGATATTATTGTACATAGATAGGTATATTTAATATTGTTGTTATGAATAAAATTATGATTGCGTATTTTTTTTTCTATTACTAGCGGGTACTGAGTAGTTAATAATGAAATTTTTTTTTACATCAATATAAGATCAGATTTGGTGGAGGCTAAACAACGCGTTCCTTGATACTGCGAGTACCGCGGCGTTCGCTTAGGAGTCTCGTCGTAACGCAATATTACGTATGTTTGTGTGAGTGTGCCGTTTCGAGCGTTTGTACGTAGTTTCCGTGCAGCTTGTTTATTATACTGTGGCTTTACTTACCTAGCGGGCCCAGTCGGTAGTTCAAGGTGACCAGCACCATGTCCCAGTCCATGACGTTGGAGGCGTCGTAAAGCCCACTTTCCCCGTACATGAAGGCCCCTCCGTGAATGAACACCATCACCGGCAGGTTGGCGCCGGGGGTCAGCTTGGGAGTGTACACGTTCACGTAAAGACAGTTCTCGCTACCTGCGAACGGAGTAACACAACTACACTACCACATTTTCAGAATGACAAACATAACATTACATACTTACATACATCATCATCATCTGCCTAGCCTTTTCCCAACTATGTTGGGGTCGGCTTCCAATCTTACCGGATGCAGCTGAATACCAGTGTTTTACATGGAGCGACTGCCTATCAGACCTCCACAACCCAGATACTGGGTTACACGATACCCCTTGGTAAGACTGGTTGTCAAACTTTCGGACTTCTAACTACCCGTAACGACTGTCAAAGATCTACAATTGACAGCCGGGGCCAACAGCTTAACGTGCTATACAAGGCACGAAGAGTGATAATTAATTTATAATACGCACATAACTTACGAAAAGTCAGAGGTGCGCGCCTTGGGTTCGAACCTGAGACCTCTGACTTGCCAGTCAATGGTCACCACCACTAGGCTATCACTAGGCTATATACAATAAATATAAAAAGTATTAGCTTGTATCTATGCGTGCTTATCAATGTTACATGTTTCACAAATTAAACCAAATAATTTGCAGCGTAGTCAGCGTAGACTGGACATAAACAATACAAACTGACAAGACAGCTGAGGTTGACAATACAATACAATAATCGGTACCTAGCTGGCTACTAATGTAGATACACTGGCAGTAACAAATCATTGTAGAGTGTCACATCTGCATAGTTTCGAACAATAATAGAGCATGTCCATGAGCATACCTTACCTAGGTATTGTATTGGCATATGTAATTTACTGAAGATAAATAATTTTACACTATACAAGGTGCTTCTAAATTATCTGCCACGGTTGCAATGGGTGAAAGTTTTGGGTATATAGATTACAATAGTGAAGAAATTTCGTACCCCAGATCAATAAAAATAATAATTGGAGCATGGAGCAGTATTAGACCAACGCAATAAAACGCAGGCAAAAGAAAAAAAATTATGACGTTAGATAAAAAAAATACTTCACTATTGTAATATAAATAACCAATATTATCTCCCATTGCAGCCGTAGCAGATAATTTAGAAGCACCTATACACATGCCTATTAAAAACAATAACAAAATAAAAATCTTTTCATTTCAGTGTGTATTGTATTGTATTCATTTCAGTATGTATTGTAGAGTTGTGATAGCCTAAGTGGTGGTGACCGTTGATTAGCAAGTCAGTGGGTTCGAACTTCGAACCCAAAGCGCGCGCCTCTGTCTTTTCGTAAGTTATGTGCGTTTTATAAATTAATTATCACTTACTCCATGCCTCGGAAAGCACGTAAAGCCGTTGGCCCTGCGCCTGATCTCTCTCCGATCGTGTCGGAAGGCCGTCCCATCGGACTATGAGAGTGAGGGAATAGAGTGTGCACCTGTGTTTGCACGCAAACTTGTGCACTATAATATATCCTGCGAAGTTGGCTAATCTCCGAATTTGATCAGGAGGATATTGTTATTATTTATATTGTATCGCATCTTAAAAACTGCGTGCTGCATCGCGTCTCTGTGAGAGCTAACTCTCATGGTGTTCACCATGGTAAGTTGCCCCTAACACCCAACGGTAGCTACGGTAATGGTTTTTACCTATGATGGACTTCACAAACGGCTCATATTGAATGCAGCCGGGCAGGAGCCTGGTGGCATCCCACACTCCTGTCCATGGCTTCATGTGTTGTGGTTCCTGTAGATAAAAAAAAAGTATTTATAATTACGATCGCACACCTAGAAACAAAAGAATAAATAAATATTTTTTCTGTGTTTAAAATAATGTACCTACTATCGTGGACAAAGCCGGTGCACAACTCTTAAGGTTAGAATCGCTGGCACCCGGCGTCCGAACGTAGCGCTAGCCCCACCCCTACCTACGTAGCATCGTTCAATCATTTTGATCGCAAAGTGGCGCACCGTTCGTGTCCGCGAAAGTACCTACATCTTAGAACTTAGGACTAATATACATTTCATACAGGGAAGTATTTTATTTCCCTTAAGGCTCTCACAAACAGACGCGTTTCGCGTTTAGTCCTTCCACACAGCAGCTCTCCGCGTTTCATGTCCTACTTCTGACGCCGTATTACTATCGTGGCAAGCGTTCCAATACAATATGTACTAATAACAATAACAGATACTTAATCGCGAAAACGCTAGCGATAATATCGCTCAATAAAAACGCATTTATCTGGAGGAACCTTATGTATCTCCACAAATAGACATCTATTCTACTACTACTTTCCTTATATTGTGTTTTTTGAGTGCAGCTACAGACAATTTTAAAAACAATACACTAGTTTATATTCAAAGCTAGACATATCCCACATAAACAAAAGAGCGTTCAATCAACTGCCAATTGACCATAGAGAACCAAACTGCACAATTTCCCGGGAAACGTTCCCACTAACCACAGCACTGAAAACCGCAATGATTTCATGGAACTGCAATAAATGAACAGCGAAATTGTTCACGCTACACAGACGTACAAAGCAACCAACTATTGACAATTAGTCAGTGATTTTAAATACTACGTGGTTAAATGTGTTGTGTGTTAAAGAGAAAATGTAATAGTTTAACAACAATAGATAATAACAACAATTTAACACTTGGTTATAGAATTGTGCTAATTCTCGTGTGACTAAGGGTGTGTCTGTCAGTGGCATCGTAGCTCCTAAACGAATAGCCGGATTTTAGTTTAGTTTTTTTTTACTTGAAAGGTGACTTTATCGAGTGTTCTTATCTAAAAAAAAAATAAGATTTTTTGTTTATGCAAATACAAAAACATAATTTATTTACATTAAGATACAAATATTAAAAAATAAACCTAATAAATAAAAGAAATAAAATTAGGGAATTATACAAACGTCACGCGAAGGCGTCAAAGAATATACAAACTAATAACTAATATGCAAATACATACTAAATTAAAGTCCCAAATTTTTGTAGAAAGAAATAATTGATTACGAGCCGGATTTGAACCAGCGACGTATTGGATAACGCCCCCAGTTACTCTGCCACTACTATTCGTAACCCCGTATTAGTGTTGAACTGTCGACTGTTCAATTTTAAAATGCCAATTCAGATATTTGCCAAAACCGGCGTCCGGTTGAAATTCTGTTGATTTTCTTTCAGGTACAGTACTGGGGTATTCTCGTATAATCTGTGCAAACATAGAATTTGAGCCAATTTGCGAGTAAATACGTGACCACGTTACTATGCAGGTTCAGTTTGAATCTTTTACTAAAATTAGCTTCGTTTTTATTGGGGGTAGTTGGGTCTAATGTTATAAGTTTCTCTCATTAGACTTCTATATTGCCCATATGTGGCCAAATGCCAAATTTGGGCCAAATGTGCATAAATATTTTGGGTACTATGATTGTACGATTTTTTAAAATTTCACTATCGTACACGTGGCAACACATTAAGCTACATTTTTCCAGTATGAACTGACCTCGCATTGTAAAGGCTTTTCGTACAACAAGAGGTCAGCTTATACTGGTAATGTATATACTTGACATGTCGTCGTGTGTACCTACGTAGTACGTAGGTCGATCACGATCACAAATATATAATTATATATATATAGGTTTTTTAAATCTATATTAATAGGTACTTGATATCTGATTTGGATAGAAGTAATAAATGTTTATGTATCCTTTCCTGACTGACTGAAGACTGGATTGCCATATTATTTCTGTTATTTATGTATCTAAGTACCTATTTTAAAAATTCTTGCTCGTAATATTTTTGTTCTCATTAAAAATTCAAACAGGTTTATATTAAATCAAGTTTCTCTGGTGGGTTTTGCTATTTTTCTCATACACTTTTTGTCTATATGTATAAGTATAGACAAAAATTATAATAGGGAAGATACAGATGTAATATTTATGGAATTTGTATGATTAAAACGTTAAAAAAATATAAAAGAAAGGCCACTGCAACGTTTTTATTTTACATATTGTTGTTTTTTTACAATAATTACGATTTAAAAATGACTTGAAACAATATGTATTTTAAAACACGAATTAGCGTTTCGTGACGTCACACTTGTTTTGACAACTTATTTGACGTTATGGTTGTAAAGGTGAATATTATTTTATGGGAATATTAATTGCGTTTTTTTAATAAAAATGGGAGTTGGGTTTATCAAAGCAGACTCCAGGTGTTTATCTAGAGTTAGTATTGACATAACATCATTAGTTTTTCTCTAGTTTAAATATTTTGAATAAAATAATTAGTTAGGTATGTTTAGTTCCAGGCCTTTGTAGTAATAAATATTGTTTATATTATTTTAATCAGCATTTTAGATTAAAATTGAAGAAGCTGGATTTCTTCGTAATGCCGAGTACCCAAGTAGTTTTTTGGTGCAACACCTGACGGCTGAAAATTACACAGTAGAGGTGAAATATCCTTAACAGAAGCTACCTACCATACTTTCCTATGTGAAAGACAATAAAATAACACCAAAATATTGGGCACAAGTACAACTTCAAATGTTTTTCAGCATAAGGAAAATATCACTTTTCTGTATAGCACACACAAACTTTGAAAAATTAAAAGAAGTATATTTGTATATACGATAAAAGCATTTTATCTGTTATGAATGCTGCATAGAAATTCTGGATAGATGCTGTATTTCCAAAATTAAAATGTAATAACTATATAATATTTAAGTTATTCTTTTTTGTAAATTTATAAAATAAAATTCTATGCTTTGTAAATACTATTTTTTATTCGATTTTGAATAAATATGCAAAAGTATGAAAGCCAACGGCGAACCAGTAAAAGACAAGAGTGACGTCATCAGCACCATAAGTCCGTTTTCCCGCGAACTGTCAAACTGTCAATTTAAAACAGCATTTTTTCGGATAAATTGCAATGTTTTAATTTTTTAAATATATTTGTGGTCTATTCTACATGGAATTCTTTAAAATGAAAACAAAAATAAAAATAGTGCATCTTCCCTATTCTATAATATTCTAACTGACTAATAAAATACAGGTTAAATAAAGAAAAACGATAGACATAAATAACAAGACGTTATTTCATTACATCGGCTAATCTAGTCTATGCGGCTTTTATGGATGGTCCAACTTATTTCTCAAGCCTGCTTTCGAAAAAATCTTAATTTGAAATTTAAAATTAGAACTTTATTTAGTTTATACCAGTTTTAATAATTTTGGTTTACAGAACAAATATTGAATTGCTAATCAGACGTTTATAATTCAAATTAAGAATTTGGTGCTCAATGTTGAGAAATTAGAGTCAGTCTTCATTATTAAGGTAATTATCCCGATTGATCCCAGAAGCGTATTTGGACTGGTAATTGGTAATTTAGAACAATTAATATTCAAAGACAAAAGTTTCCAACTGTTTTTTTATTCCTATTGAACATATGAATAAGTAGTCGTTATTTTAATATAATTATAAGAGTGTCTCTAGTCGCAAGTTCCAAGGGCAGCTTACCCTTCATGGAGAAGAATCTGGCATTAAGAATCTCTGCGTATTTTCTTATATTATTTTACAAGATTTATACAACGAGTGTCTCAAAGCTCCCTAGAGGCTAGTAAATTATGAAAACATTGTAATTATAGACTAAGCACTACTCTTGCACTACATTTTAGGGTTCCGTAAAAAAAGGAACCTTATGGTTTGTAACAGTTTTATCAGTCTTTCAAAGCCATTTTATTCGCTGACATTCTTGAATATACCAATATAACGCCAATTAAGCTATGAAATAAAATTGAATAAATAATTAATCTCAAGGGGTCTCCCATTCATGTAAAGTGAGTTGCTATATTTTTTTTAATTATTACTTTTTTATTAATACGTAGTAAATATGTGCAAAAATATTCTGTCTCCCAACGCAGGTCCTCCCCTTTTATTTCTGAAGTCTGCGAACCAAAAAATCTAAAATAATATCAATACTTACAGTAAAATTAAAATGGACTTGAATATTAATATTTTTATATTCCATAAAACTGTAAAATTATCCTATTTCCCTTTGTCTCCTTAATATCCATAAATGCAGTTTATTAGTTCAAATTCAATAATAATATTATACAGAACCCTTCGTGCACGAGTTCGATTCGCACATGCCTGGTTTTTTACTTTTTATATAGGTACAGCAATTCTGCAGCTAATTTATATTCAGTGAGGGCTTCAAGATGTATTGTTATATTGTTGGCAGCGCCGATGCGTCGTGATGCAATTTTATTGTTTTAAAACAATTTATTTTACTTTTAGTACGCATTGTTTTAGAACTGGCTGGTTAGAAATAACATAATTAGCTTTGTAAAGAAAATAATAATGTTGCCACTTGCCAGTATCATGGCGCACTGTGGCTAAAGGTGGCGTCACCATCGTCATCAATATCAGCCTGTATTAGTCCACTGCTAAACATAAGCCTCTCTCAATGCGCGCCACTATTGTGCGCTCATTAGAGAGATACTAACCGAAATTCGAAAAAGTATGTTTTATTAACAGCAATATTTTTCCCGATATATTATTATACCTAGCAATATTATTATATACCGAAAAAGAATATAATTATAGTATAATAGGTAATATGCATGCAAATACTATACTATAAATATTCTAATGCAAATACCAAGTAGTGACCCCTCCACGTCTCTTGGCCCCTGGGTTCGTAGCAACCAGTATCTAAATTACAAATAGTTGAAGCAAGCAATTAAACTCTTGGCAGATAGCTTGGCGATCACACTCTGTTGAATTACTAAGATAGCGATATAAAAACATTTATATTTTGAACATTAAGAACCTGAATATAACTTGGCTTGAATATAAGCAAAACATGTGCATAAACATTTAAAAAACATACATAAAATATATTAAGGCGCGAATACTCGCTAATCTTGTTATCTCGCTCGCACATTGAAGATATAAAATCAATTAATATAGGTAGGTAATTATAAAAAATCGAACGAAACTAATTGAAGGAGAACAACATTACAAAGTTTCTGCAAAAAATTTCAATGATTTTAAGCATGTTAAATGATATTATGCACAAGTTTTAAGAAACTCGCAAAAACAACTGACTCTTATTGACCCATTAACCGCTTGTGTCGGATTTATCCGACAGAGAACTGCATGGTTTTTTGTTATATCTCGATGTACTGCATGGTGTACTTACGTACGTTTCGTAGTATACACGACTATCGTTTACCGAGTTAGTTACCTACAACTAAAACGCACGGCAATTGATATTTAACCAAACGGTTACAGGGCTAAAACTGATTTCTTATTAAATATTTTCATCAAACCATAGATGAAAGCAACTGTTGTATTAACAATAACAATTAGACAGTTACCCTATCTTTATATTGTTCAAAGAATGGTTCTTACTTCCACAGAGAGGTCGTAAAAGGGCATAAAGTCAGTTTATTGCGAGCGTGTAAAAAGTGTTGTAAAAAGTAATATTCTTCTTTTCTACATATTTCCTTTAGAGAGATTTCACCACTGACACTAAACGCGATTAATTTAAGTTAAACTCGGTTCCCGCGTTTAACTGAGTTCAGAACTGCAACATGCGTAGGGCTGAACTTAGTTTTATTAAACTCGGTTTTTAAAGTGAATGATGAAATTAGGCCTTAATATTTGCGAGCGGTCGGTAAACAGATTATAACAAAGTTTAACTGCAAATGTTTGAACTTGACCTCTTCATTGATAAGCTTCAACGTTAATTGTTTTATTTGCTTTTACTTTCTGGTTGATGCAATATAATGCTATTTCTAACCCTTTTGACTCGATAAAGTTACAATAAAAAATACTTACTTATTTGATTTCATCTCCCAAAAACAATTTTTTTTTCAAAAGAATAAATGTAAATGATTATAATTAGGTATGTAAAGTAGTTTAATAAGTTTTTATATATTAATTATCGTAAATATTAGTAATGTATTGATTAAATAGTAAAATAATTATTAACTATAAATTTGCTACAAAAGATACACAAGTGATTAAAATTGTAGGATATGTGGGTAGTAATAGGAATTTAATGATAATCACTTGTTGCAAGCGTAAATGTAGGTTGGATTAATTATAACTACCCCGACATAGCATACCTTAAAACCTTTTTTTGGAACACTCTTGATCAAATCACTTTTCCAAAAAAAAAAAAAACTAAATAGGTATATATCGGTTTTACCGTTTGAAAGTTTGGGAGCTACAATACAATGCTACATCGTGATGCTACAGACAGACACACAAGATTCAAACTTTATAACTCCTGCACTCTGTTATCCTCGAGGGTTAAAAAGTATCCCTAGGGTCGCATAATGATATTAACAACTTGATACCTATTAATTTTCATACAAAGATATTTAGGCAACTTTGCGATGCTTAATAAAGAGACTCATAGATCACGCCTGCCAGAGGGGGTAGGCAGAGGTGTATGCTGTACCTACACCCACGTTTTGCCGGCTATGTTATAGGTAGGAAGCGAGTCTATTGCTATTAACCGGGCATAATACAAGAGCTACAATACAATGCTACATCGTGATGCTACAGACAGACACACAAGATTCAAACTTTATAACTCCTGCACTCTGTTATCCTCGAGGGTTAAAAAGTATCCCTAGGGTCGCATAATGATATTAACAACTTGATACCTATTAATTTTCATACAAAGATATTTAGGCAACTTTGCGATGCTTAATAAAGAGACTCATAGATCACGCCTGCCAGAGGGGGTAGGCAGAGGTGTATGCTGTACCTACACCCACGTTTTGCCGGCTATGTTATAGGTAGGAAGCGAGTCTATTGCTATTAACCGGGCATAACTTAAAACTCCGAGCTGCTACTGAGAATTTTCTAATGGAAAAACCCAATACCACTTTGCCCGACCCGGGGATGTAACCCAGGACCTGATCAACCCCAGGTCCTCAGGTGCGGCAGTCAATAAAAAGAAAATTAATTCACAAAATTCTGGAATACTTTTTCGCGTCGTTATTGTTGCCAATTTTTTTTCTGTTATAGGTATTTTAATACAAAGAATGGAAGCGTCAACTCGATGTGTATTTTAGTAACATCATCGTCTTTAAAAACATGTACGCGAACACTATTCACATGATTAATTTAACAGGAAAGTGAATGATGAATAAGTCTTAATTACCTACCTATTTTGTTGTTGTAAAACTATAACGAAAAGCAGCAGTTTTGGTTCATATTTACCCTAAATCTGTACTTTCCAACCGGCGCCCGCGCATATGGTATTCCTTGGAAGCTCGCATATGACCTTCCTTTCCTTGAAATCTTCCAAGTACCTTGCAAAACACCATTAGCGACTCTAGTAGTCGGATTCAACGTATCAGCCGCCACAAAACCGGCGACAAAAAATAAAAACAAAAATAGCTTTAAATACATTTTTTTAAATGGAACGCAAAATGCCGTTATATTGGCAGGCGTGCGCGGGCGCTGCTGGCTCGCGCTTCACTGGTCGCTGATTATGATTATAGATAAATGGATACCTGTTTATATAGTTATATTTATCTATACGACGGACGCTTAGTAACATAAATAGGTAATTAAGTTATCGGTCATTCTGGGCATAGATAGATATTTGTTTTAAAATCTTGAATTTTTTATAGTAGATACCTACCTACTCTCGTAAATAGAATTTCCTTGTACCATGGTAACTCAATTCAACAGTTATAAGTATCCTTATAACTTATAACCTTTGAGTTTTTAACTCTAGTTTGATTATGAAATTAAATAATATATAGGCGGTCTTATCGCTAAAAGCGATGTCTTCCAAACAACCTTTGGATGGACAAGAGAGATTTGAATGATCAGTCAGATTCTAGTATTTACGGTAACATTAGAATCTGGCTGATTATTTTATTTGTGCCATATCATATGATGAAAAGAAACTCCACGGTTACTCTTTTGAACTTACCGCTGTAGGTACTGAGTACTAACTATCAATTTCTGCTATTACTAGTACTTATTTAGTATCTGACCTGGATCGGGAGCTAAAGTTAATCCTCATATCTTAATTAATGTTCGACCTGTAAACGATTCATCGTCATCATCATCATCAGCCTGTATTAGTCCACTGCTGAACATAGGCCTCTCCCAATGCGCGCCAGTTTTGTGCGCTCATTGGAGGTATTTTGCCCATAATCGCCACGCTCGCGCTGGGCAAGCGAGTTGGTGATCGCAGTAGCAGATGATTGCTGTTAAACAGAAGGATGCTGCTGCCCATCCTCCAGATCTTTCCATTTGTCGCTTCTTACGACACCCGTGGGACGAGAAGGGGTGGTTTTATTCTTAGGCTGGAAACCACACCGCCAAACGATTACGACATATTATTTGTGAACAAATTTCAGATTATTTTTTGTCAAATTATTTGATAGTAGGCGTCTTTGTCGGTTCGATTCTATTTGTCAAACAAACTACGTGTTACTCGGCTACGGTGTAAGAGGACGCAACGCCCCGGGCCGGCGGCAAAGCAACAATAAATCTTGTATTGTGTCTGGTGAGTGTGTTTGTCAACCAAACACCGCAGTTTCGTACCATCTTGTGGAATCCTACGATAATGTATAAACACTACTTATACTGAACTGAAAGGACTTGTCCGCTTTCTGTATGGGCGTTGGTTTTTCATTCAGAGAAAATTCTAATCAGCATGAAACTACCTGATGCCGAAAGCCACAAAAATCTGGAACCGTTAAAAAAATAATTTTATACCGAGGGGTATAAAATTATTTGAAGAGAAAGGTTTGTTCGTAGTCCTCCAGAAATGTACGATAAATAGAAAGTGATTTTCTCAAAATTGGTGGGATATAAAATGAAATATTTTATGTCGAAATACTAGTTTCAAGAGCCTCTATCCAAATATATTTAACACACATGCTGGTTAGAATTTTGGTCGAATAAAAAACCAGTTAAGGACAACTCTTTTATCAAAAAAATATAGTATAAAAACTAAAACCCGACTACTTAAAATCTAAAAACAAGCTTCTTAGATTTGAAATAAAATTCTATAGTCGGAGGCCACCCAAGTATTTACCCTTGGAAGATTATCTAGTACCTATTTACCTATAATACATTAAGGCCTCCGACTACAGAATTTTATTTCAAATCTAAGAAGCTTGTTTTTAGATTTTAAGTAGTCGGGTTTTAGTTTTTATACTATATTTTTTTTCAATGATTTTTAGTGGTAAAGAAACCAATAAAATTCATTTTAATCACAATTTTTTAGAATGTGGTAGTTCTTAAATAGGTAGATTTCTTTAACTGTCAACTTCGGTTCAAACCTTTAGTCAATGTCATGTATTTTTTAAATTAAATTTATTTCAAAGGTGTCGTCCGCGACTTCGAGCTATTAAAACATGGCCTCATATATTTCTTAGAAGTATACATGAAAAGTAGTAAGATGTACAGCTTGGCAAAAAAGAGTCTGGAAAAATTGGGGGCGCCGCTGTCGCACTTTTCACACTACAATTCAAAATTACAAGTTATCAAGTGCTTACATATATCTATGACGAGTTTTTTGTCATTAATTATAATCAAATGAATCATTTTTATGTTATTTTAGTACTCACAAACGTAGTTGTTTAAGATTTTTATTTTTAGTTCCAGCTGTCACCGCCTCAGACTCTTTTTTGCCAAGCTGTATAAGTACACATGAAACCTTTTTTGTGGGATATCATCATAGATAGAGTACATTTACCTAAAGTTCGAGGAAGTAAGTAACATGGAGTTGATAATACCTGCTCTAAAATCCCGAAATCATAAACATTACAATTAATTCCCGGGAAATAAGAAATTAATTTTACGTATAATTATTTAATAAAAAATTTGAAAAACAACTGATACGGATGGGATTCGAATCCACGATCTCCGGTGTACCGTGCCGACGCTCTAACCGCTAAGCTACCGTATCCCATCAGAATCAGTCGAAATTTCAAATCTCTTTCTACGCCTAGGGCGTGTGGTAATATCTATCGGTGCCTTCTAAAAACTGCAAAGTTTAGAACACTGAGTCGGATAATTAATGTATTCCGATCTAATCGTTGTTTTTCAAATTTCTAATTAAATAATTTATTATATTTAATAAGCAAACATGTGTTGAAACATGTAATAAATTCTCCAAAATATTAATTTAACGTTTTAAATACATATGAACTAAATTATTATAATAAAAAGTCTTTATTATGTTTTTAGACATCGGTAACAGATAACGTAATACTTAAGTAGTTCGGTACTAAAACTGTTAAATTAATGAGTTTTATTTTACATACAAAATTAATTCTAATAAAAACTATAGGTCAAAATCCAGTCCATATTAATAAAATCCCGGGATTTAATTGTTATGTTTACGATTCCGGGATTTTTGAGGAGGTATTTTTAACTCTATGTTACTTACTTCCACAAAACCGCAAACCAACGCCATCTAGTTACGAAAAAGAAATCTCTATTTAATTAACATTATTTTAAAATATAATCATAATTTAATAGGCAGTGATGTGTAGAAACTTTAATTTAATTAGTAAATATTTATTGTTATCATGTTTTCACATTGTATGCAGTGTTATAATCACATATATTTATGATAGTCGTAACGGGTAATTAGAAGGCTGATATTCTAAGAAGTGGTCCAGAATATATAGATAATATACATACATATTCTGAATGTGCTCATCAAGACCTTCCATTTGATATCAAACACGCTAAATTTACCTTAACTTTATTTTTTTCGAGCTGACTAATTTATTTTTAAAATCCACCTTATTTGATTTTACGAAATTTTATAAATCCTATAACCCGCAGACCATTAAAACGCATCCATAGACACCTTAATTATTGAATTACAACAAATAGTTTCGGAGCTACGAGGGAACAGATGAACAAACTTACATACATACATACATACATACATACATACATACATACATACATACATACATAGACTGCTAAAATCATAACCCTCCTTTTTTTTGTAGTCGGGTAAAAATTGTTTTAACGTCTGCGGTCTTGTTTGTCAAATCTGTGACGAATTAACGTATGTGTCAAACTTACTGAGGTCTTTAGGTCAGCTTCAAGCCCTAACCTAACCAGATGCAGTTTTAGTGAATATTATTTGTCTTAGGATCAGTGCCGTGAAATCTCCTCCTGACCGAATTTCGGTCATAGCGGCCAATCTCAACGGAGATTAGCCAACTACGCAGCACATATTTTAGTGCACAAGTATGCGCGCAAACACAGATGCACTCTCTATTTCCTCACTCTCATAGTGCGATGGGACGGGAATCCGACACGACCGGAGAGAGATCAGGCGCAGGACTTATTTATGGAGTAAGTGATAATTAATTCATAATTCCCACATATGATACCTACTAACTTACGAAAAGTCAGAGGTGCACGCCTTAGGCCCTGGTCCTTTCCTGAGACCTTGAAATGTAGTGCGGTGCTAGCGGTACCTAAGTACAGGGATCCTGGAGGGGCCCAAAAATGGACCTGGACCAAGGTTTGAGTCATGTAGAAGCATAATAAGCTAGTTACGCCACTGCTTCGTAGCGATTGCCTTTGTCCTTGGTCGCAACGAAAAGAAATATGATACTCTAAGGATCCAGGACGATAGATATGGTAAATTAAAAAAAATGCATAAGTCATGAAAGTGGATCTGATGACTATTAATGTAGGTAATGTTTTATTCAACAAACTTTTAGCATTACAAAAGTACAACCTTTAGTATGAACTCGTCCCCGAAGTAGCTTTTTTTCTTTTGCTAGTTACGAAATTTAGGTCATTTTTATAAACCTATCCAAGCAGTCCATCATCTTTCTAGCCTTGTTTTTCCCAAACTTAGTTGGGGTTGGCTTCTAATCTAACCAGATGCAGCTGAATATCAGTTTTCTACGGGGTAATTTCCTATCTAATTCCGCAACCTAAAAGATTTTATAATGACTCCTTATATCATATCGCCTGTCAAAGATCTTTATGATAGCTCCGGCGTCAATGGCTTTAGACTTTCCGTGGCATGCAGCAAGTGATAAAAAAGTATTCAAACAAAAACACTCTCCGATTGATTCTGACGATGAACTTTGGAGATACAGAACGGAACTCTAGCAAATCTCTCGTGATAACTTATTTCACATTGTTTCTACGTGTTGTTGATAAAGGCTTCTAGGTCAGGGCAACGGTGACTGTTTGAAATCGTGTGCGTATTAAAAATTATTTATCCCTTGATTAAAACGGTGAAGGAATACATCATGGGGAAACTAGTACACCTACACACATAAGGAGGTTTAAATCTCAAGAGGTGTTCTATTGAAATATCGCACCTCCAGGCTCCGATGAAATACAGTAATAACTTGAAAAATTCCAATTACGTGTTTTCTTAATAAGAAATATTGCCATTTCTCACTTTACACTCTCAAAAAGTGTCACAACTGTAACTTCACTAATTCATCACTTCACTAATTAAAAAAAAAAACATGATATTGGAATTACAAAGAAATAAGTTGAACATTTTTGTTTCTCCTGAACATTATAAGTTTTTGAGTTGTTATTATACTCTATTTTATCGGAGGTGCGATATGTAACAAGAATTAAGCATGAGGCCAACTTTGCAATAAATGTAGTACTAAGTGGTAGGTACTTAAACAGATTTTATTTCAAGGTCAATGCATATTATTAAAAAAATAATCAAAGAAATACGACAAAAGAACTGCCAACATAAAGGTTTAACATTATTAAACTTAGAGGTACAAGCACGAACTTGTATTATTCACGTTGTTAAACTTGAGACAGACTTCTAAAACTACAGAACTATATTAATCATATTTCCAACTATTGTAAGAACTAACAACTCTTGACTTTGCCGTCTTAACAATCTTCTCTAAAGAAATTCAATTTTGAAGTACTCCCAGGTGTTGGTAATATTAATATAGGTAAATATTTCAGTGTGGCCACTCAAACCAAAGAGCTATAACTATACCAGATAACTATACCAAAAGGACTCAAACTCATAGTTTTTGACTGTGACCACACTGTGATGTATTTTTCGTCCTTTCTTGCCCTCTTCTTCCTTCTTCCAGCTATGTTCTTCTGATTTTGTGAATTTCTAAATAATTATAACGTTTAAGTGCTATTGATGTGATTTTAGACATTCTTTTTTGGCAATATTGACATCATCTGATCATGGACTTAAGAGATATGGAACGGAACTCCTCGTGATAATAGCAGAACTGTCAATATTGCTTTATTTATACGTGCAGTCGATGACTGACGAGTAATGAGGAAAAGTAGGGATACGTGGTCACCCCCCCCCCCTCCTGTAACCATCGAAGATTAAAAATATCGTGTGAGGTATCGTTTGAAAGGGCTTTTTATAAGGATTTCAAATATGAGCCTCACAAAAGTCTGGGAGGATTCTTCTCAAGGCACCACTAAAAATAGTGAACATTTTTTATTGCAAAGTGCAATTAAGTATTATAATTTGTAAATTTCTTTATTACATAAGCTTCATGTCAGTGCTGTTGGTCTTTCAAAGATAAATAAATGAATAAGTTAGTCAGTGGTGTCTTATTAACTAAGAAACTACATTATACGAAATTATATATCACTACATAGTATAAAACAAAGTCGCTATCCGCCGTCTGTCGGTCCCTATGTATGCTTAGATCTTTAAAACTACGCAACGGATTTTGATGCGGTTTTTTTTAATAGATAGAGTGATTCTTAAGGAAGGTTTGTAATGTATAATACATGCATAATATAATAAAGAAACGTTGTGTATAAGGACATTCTGTAGTCGGTATATTTACATAAGCATTGCACCCATTGCACCCGTGCGAGGCCGGGGCGGGTCGCTAGTTATATACTTATAGATACGAAACTTACTATTCGAATTTGTAGAAAAATATTGAATCTTCTTACTGAAAAAAAAAGTTGAGTAACTTTGTTAGAATAAACTTTTTTATGTCGCACGGCTGTATGAAAAGTTATTCACTTATATAAATCTTTAAATTGAATGACTGAGCTTATCCCTAATAAAAGATGAAATTGTTCGAAAAAAATATGTAAAAAGTTTTATTTACAGTCTGTCATGGCAGACACAACAGAAATAAAAAAAATAATTCAATATGACCTTTATCCAGACAGGGCGAGAAAGGGCGAATTTAAGCAAAGCAAGAAACAAGCTAATTCGAATTCAATTCAGTGATTTATGAGAAGACCTTGTTTAGAATCTCCCATGAATTCGTATGTACTATCGCGGACACGAACGGTGCACCACTTTGCGATCAAAATGCTTTAAACGATGCTACGTGCGTAGGCTGGGCTAGCGCTACGTTCGGACGCCCGGGTGGAAGCGATTCTAACCTTATGAGTGGTGCACCGGCTTTGTCAACGATTGTACGTCGCATGCATCGTCGAGTTGCTAAAAAATGTCGTCCACACGCGTGTCACGATGCAAGTTCGCGGGTATTTCGCGTTCTCTACTGTAACATTTACCCCAACTACCTGGATTATTATTTAATATAGAAACTCTTTGCTTCATTGGTACAATTAACGTCATTGACATAAATAATTTTAACTTGCCATAAATAGCGCCATCCTTAGCTCAAATCCGAGTGTAGAGTTAAAACTAACATTTATTTAATTTCATATGCATAAAGTTACTCTAAATTCGGCACAAGTTCTAAAGCTTGACACTTTACACTTCACAGAGATTTAAAGAAAAGTTTGATGGTGTGTTTATGTTAGAGAGATTAAGTAAGTTATTCCAAGAAAAAAAGTTTAATTTTATTTTATCAAACCACTACGAACTATACGAATTTACAAACTATGTGACTAAGAGTTTTAGTGAGACGGTAATATACCTGTCTCTTTCTTTCCGGAGAGTAAAAAAGAGACGCGTATATTACACACAGTTTACAAACTCGTACTAGAAAGTTCTGGCTCGATATTTTGACGGCAATTTTCGAGTATTTCTATCTAATGTCCTCGGTGATGGATAAGGAAAACTTGCGAAATTCAATCCTCCTACGACAGAAACAAAGTCGCGCGCGTAAGCTCATAAGATCTTGTTAGCGATATATCAGATTCAGTTACACAAAAGTGTCAAGTACAGGCCACCTTATCTAAATTGAAAGTTCGTATTGCGAGTGCTTCCAGAAATTGCGGTAGTTGTATGAGTCACTATTACATTATGTTTACAACAGTACTTACTTATATAAACTGGTATGGTACGTACGGCTTACAAAAAAACTTGATTCAATTTAAAAAAAACTTAATTAAAATAAACCGGAACAGTAAAACCTAGGTTTAAAAAATATAAACTGTCACCGACTTCATTATTGTTAAATATTAATAACTAGCTTCTTGGTATTATGAAGTATAAGCTACTAACTTCACAATTATATAATTGTAAAGTTTCATCAAAATCCGTTCAGTAGTTTTTACGTGAAAGTGTAACAAACATCCATCCTTATCCTTACAAACTTGCACATTTATAATATTGGAAGGATTATGTAGGATATTAAAATAAAATTAATTTGATAGATATAAGAGTTTTTTAATAACTAATTATACTAAGGGAGAGTGTAGCTTTTAAATACAGTGTAAATAAAGTTTAAAATAGGTGAAGGATTGCTACGAAATCCTGATTGAGTCTGTTCATCTGCCTAGCCTTTTCCCAACTATGTTGGGGTCGGCTTCCAGTCTTACCGGATGCAGCTGAATACCAGTGTTTTACATGGAGCGACTGCCTATCAGACCTCCACAACCCAGATACTGGGTTACACGATACCCCTTGGTAAGACTGGTTGTCAGACTTACGGGCTTCTGACTACCCGTAACGACTGTCAAAGAACTACAATTGACAGCCGGGGCCAACAGCTTAACGTGCTATCCGAGGCACGGAGAGTGATAATTAATTTATAAAACGCACATAACTTACGAAATGTCAGAGGTGCGCGCCTTGGGCTCGAACCCGAGACCTCTGACTTGCCAGTCAACGGTCACCACCACTAGGCTATCACGACTCTGAGTCTATTGAGTCTGTTATGTTATGTTATTTTGAATGTTTAATGAAAATAGTGTTCATCAACTTTTGTTGCCAACCGTACAGGTAGTTAGAGATTGTTGCAAATATTTTGTAGCTGTTAGTTGTATTCTAGTTTCAATTTTGGCTTGATATTTTGGCAAGAGACTTTCGTTTGATGGGTTTAGCAAAATGATTTCACAAACATACGAGCCCTGGTCGGACAAAAGTATCCCAGTTATCGACAAGCCTTTTATAAAAATATTTTTTGATGTATGGTCTCATTGTCCAAGTACCCAAACATTACAGAAAGTGAATAGAAGAATAGAAGTCGCAAAACAACTGACTCGAGCGGGACTTGACCACGATTTTTAGGGTTTGTCACGGAATGCCGAAGATCGCGAGATCAAGTCCCACCCAAATCAGTTGTTTTTGCGAGTTTTCTTATTAAATATTTTCAATAATCACTTGCTAAAGCGGTGAAGGAAAACGTAGTGAGGAAACCAGCACACCTGAGAGATTTTTCAACAGTGTGTAGGTATATAAAGACATGTCAGAGGCCTACGGGCGGTTTAAACTCTGACACCAGGTTGTTTACTAACCATACGATAAAGAAAAAGTCCGCTTCAAATGAGTTTTCCCCGTATTTCGGTAAATTTGGCAAATCCCATGGGATCGTTCATGGAATTTTCCAGAACCATAACCAAGTTTCAATTTAGTTGATATAGTTTAAGAGTTGGTGGTTTGATTAAACTAATATAAACTATTCACTATGTAATCACTAACATTTAACCCTAAGACGTAACTCTACTCCTACTAGTTATTATGTACTTAATACACAGTTCATTTTGAACTTTATTAGTTTGCTATATTAGGTTCAAAATCACAAATCACTATGTTGTTTTCAGTTTCGTTTCTTACGTAATTGTGGTACCTTTATAATAGTTATAGTATACATAATATCGGATATTGGGATGGAGAATACTAAGAAGTACCTTTATTTATTTATATTAACAACATAACATTACACTTTATTTATTTATTACATAGTACGTACGTAGTACGTGGTGGCGCATTGGTTACGGACCCGCTTTACAAGCGAGTGTGTGTCGGTTCGAACCTGGCATGTACCAATGTGACTTTTTCAATGTCATATATAATTTCTTAGATATTCTAAGACACCACTGACTAACGGTGAAGGAAAACATCGTAAGGAAACCTGGACTTAATAGTCTGAAATTGCCAACACGCAGTGAGCTAGCGCGGTGATTAATGCTCTATCCTTCTCTGTATGAGAAGAGGCCTTTGCCCTACATAGGGACAGTTACAGGCTAATTTATTTATTTTATTTATTATACATAGTACGGCCTAGGCCAATTACACTATTCAATCACAATGTCAAAAAACACTTATAAATTAAAACAAATACAATTACAATAACGCTTTCATGCCTTTGTAGTTTCCTATCCATTTTTTGGTGTTCCGAAGTAAAACCAGGAACCTTTATAGTTCCTTCATGTCCGTCTGTCTGCCACAGCTATTTTACTTGCAGTGTATCAACGATATAAAGCGAATCAAGCTGCATGGCATTCCTGTCAAGCCAGAACTACTGACTTGAGCCCTCATCGACGGGACAACAAACCAATAAAATACATTCCCATTGGGTAAGACGGCTACTCACACATCTGCCGCAGGGGCAATTTAGGGTGTCTAAGTGGGATGACCCTAAATAGCCGACTAAGTTGTGATGTATGTAGATTTGCAGGAGGAATTTCCTAAATTAACTTAGCAGACAATTTAGGGTCATCCCCTCTTAGACACCCTAAATTGCTCCTGCGGCGTGTGAGTAGCCGCCTTTATTAATATAAGAAGAATCTACACTTCCAAAAATAAGCTTATTTTATTTTAAAACAGCTATAAATGTACAATATTTATTGTGTTTAAACATTATTAACAAAGTTTCCTTTTACGTGAGGGTGTCTATGGTTACCGCTCAGGTGGTCCCGGTAATGAAATTCCAAACATCATATTAATATCATGACATGATTACATGAAACACCTACTTCATTTCAATAGATATGTTCAAAGTTCGTCCCACGGTTTGGACCCACATTCCAAAAGTTTCTTCATTGTCCTCCAAGCTTCATTATTCCCAAACTTTGTTGTGTCGGCTTCCTTACCTAGTGGCCACGACAACGGTCTAAGGCGGCGGCGACGGGCTAGGTCTGCGAGCGGCGCGATGGCAATGCCACGTATTTAGACGTATTTAGGCGTATGTAGACGTATTTAGACGTATTTAGATGTATTTAGGCATATATTTTCTAATGATATTTTAAATTCGACGGATGGAGTGCACGAAATCAATACAAATCATTTTAAGTATGGAGAATGGAGAAACCGCCGCCGCCGCCGCTGAGAGCGGCGAGTCGTGGCGTCGTTGAACATTTTAGTACATTTGTTCTTACCGCTCGCCGCGCCGCGCTAAGCCGCCGCTGCGAGCGGCGAGTTCGTGGCCAGGCCGTTAGATTGGATGCAGATGCAGCTGAATATCAGTTTCCTACGGAGCGACTGCCTATCTGACCTCCGCAACCCAAAAGGATACGATATTCTCATGAAGCAAATACTTAGTATTCATGGATATTCTGATTAGATTAGTTGTCAAGATTTTATGAGGACGCCCTTTAACGACTGTCAAAGATCTTGATGATAGCCGGGGCCAATGGCTTAACGTGCTTTCCGAAGCATGGAGCAGGTGATAGTTAGTTTATAATACGCACATAACTTACATAAAGTCAGAGGTGCGTGCTTTGTGTTTGAACCTGAGACCTGACTGGCAAACGGTCATACCACTAGGCTATCACTGCTTTCCAAAAGTTTCTTGTCATCTAAATTGCTTAGTTAGTAAAAAAGTGTTATAGGGCTAGCTGTGCTGTGTGGTTTCCGGCCTAAGAATAGGACCACCCCTACTCGTCCCACGGGTATCGTAAGAAGCGACAAAGTGAAAATTACAAAGGATGGGCAGCGGCATCCTTCTGTGTTACAGCAATCATCTGCTATACTGCGATCGCCAACCCGCTTGCCCAGCGTGGCGATTATGGGAAAATACCTCGCGATTATGGAGAGGCCTACGTTCAACAGTGGACTCCGAAAATCGAACAACGATGTTTCGGATCGGAACGTAATAATGAAGACCATCAAACACAATCCTTACCACCAAATTACCACTGTTTAATTGTATTTAGTGCTTTCAACATCCCAACCCATAAAAAAAAACAATCTATTAGAAGGTAATTTAACAAACAAACATGTGATCTGACAATCGAAGCTTCGTTGTTAAAATTTCGGAGTAGGATCCCAGGCTGATGACGATGATGATTGGGCTAGAAATTCTTACACATCAATACTTCTGCAAAATTCTTGTCTCGTTCAGTGTAACCCTTAATACAGTTTAAAGTAATTAAGTGCTTCGTTCATACACATTAATTAATTTTATTCCGGTAATTATATTGTAACCTGACCGCAACTATGGTATTAGCAATAAGTGGTTTTAACATTATAATTAACTTAACATGTTAGTCTAATGGAAATATATTTGATTTGTGTATTTAATAATGGTAATTACGCTATGCCCGTCATTCTCGAAGGGTCAGCCGAGAGATTCTTCTTCTTCTTTTCGTATGGTTGATGAACAACCTGGTGCCAGAGTTTGAACCACTCGTAGACGAATTCGAAAGACACGTGGCGCCATCTATTATTCTAAGAACTGTATTGGTTATTATCCTACGGAACTGTAGATATCTACTTATTTTTGGGCCAAAAGGTACCGTGTCCGTTTCTATACACCTGACAAAGTTTATGCAAAATTTCAGGTTTAGGCGTGAAAAGATAACAAACAAACCGACTTACTTTCGTATTTATTATATTAATTAGGATAATTAAATATCTCGGTTCGGAAATAATTAGCGAAACTCTGCGTGGTATATACATGGAGCATATACAAAGTATATGTTTGCAAGCGGTGAGCGCAGTTAGTTCGAAATTCAAAATTTGACATATTAACGACTACGCTTGCTTGACAAATGTTGTACCAACTGGCTGGAACGACGTCAATTTGCGCAGTTCTTAACTTTATTAACAAATGCGTTGTTATGTTATTGCGTGGGATTTGCGTATTTATAAATTGTATACAACTCAATAGGTAATATAGTCTCAAACTTTCGCGAACGTTTAACATAATGAAACAACTTTTTAACGGATAACTCGCGTAAATGTTTATTTTTCAAAACACACCTGACGTTTCGAGTGCTGCAAAGCACTTACGCGAGATAGCCGTTAAAAACTCGTTTCATTAACTCAATAGGTGTCGCCTTCCGCGCTTAGTGTCGTGGGTTCGATTGACATTTGTTTTGGTGTACGCGTTTAAATCAAAATTTAGTCAAATACGAATTCCTCCTCCTGAGCCTCGTCGAATTTTAGTCACAGCGCCAATATCAACGGAGATAAACAACTCATCTACGTAGAAGGCAAAGCCGCAAGCAAAGAGCCAGCCATTATTTTTTTTATCACAATTGCAACGCTCGCTGTTGCTTTAGCCATGGCAGAGCAAAAGTACCGAACAGACCAAAACAAAGGCCACGTTGTCGAATTTTACTACTCTCAGAGGGAGAGGTATTGGTGCTATTCTTCTTCAACCCTACACAGAAGAAAGTTCTACACCCCTAACTGTAACTATTATTATTTCAGAAAGCTAGTACTTATGGTTTCTGAATAAACTACTATAAAGGCCATTTGCATAAATTCCTGAAACAGAGCCTTGGTAAACTACTCATGATTTATTTAGGACGTTAAGTTACCACAGCCGTTACCCATATAACCATACGCTGGATCGATGTGTGTGTAAATGAGCCGCATTTTATGACAAAAAGCTTACCAGGAACTATCGCTCTAGTTACCTACTACTCTAAGATTTGAAACGACGTCGAAAAAAAGACAAGATCCAGATATATAAATATTTAATAAGTTTTAAGAAGGCACCGATGCGATCTAAAAATGCAAAGTTCGTATGCAAAGTTTAGATGCCTTCTAAAAACTGCAAAGTTTGGAACACTGAGTCGGATACGTAATGTATTCCGAATAATTCCGATAGATAATTAACACACGCCCTAGGCGTAGAAAGAGATTTGAAATTTCGACTGATTCTGATGGGATACGGTGGCTCAGCGGTTAGAGCATCGACACGGTATGCCGGATATCATGGGTTCGAATCCCATCCGCATCAGTTGTTTTTTCAAATTTCTTATTAAATATTTATATTTAATAAGCTAACATGTGCTAAAACTTGTAAAAAATATTCACGAAAATATTAAGATCAGATACATTGTTATGGACCACATAATATGTAAGTAGGTGTTTGCGACGAGCGCGATTGATTCCGGGACAATCAGAAAAGGTTATTGTAAAAGTTTAACCACCTACGCCAATGTGTCGTCTATTAGATTTTAGCTGAAAGGTTTAGAGATCTCGACGAGTGCTTACGTTTTTGTGTACACACCACATATATTTAAATTTAGACTCGTATCTGAAGATAAACGAAATATTCCGAAACACACATCGTATTTTGATCGATGGGGTGCATAATTTATTTCATAGTGTACATTTACGGCGGATAAAATAAGAGTTTGAAGGCGTTGTACGAAATAGGATGGTTTTAGGTGCTCGTATATCTGGGTCTTGATGAAAAGCAATAAAAAGGGATGCCTTGAGCCTTCTTAACCTTGACCGAGTATTGTCTGGTATTTTAATATAATGGAGTCGTGTTATTTGACAAAAGACTTAAGCCGCGGATACTGGCTTATCTGCTGTCTCGCTCGTAGATTAAAAATATGATTTTATATTTTCCATGTGCGAGCGAGATAGCGAGACATGAATATGGTTATGAAAAATCGCAACAAACTAAGTTGGAGAATGATAAAGGTTTAGCAAAAATATCAGCTTCATCAGGACAAGTTATCATACATAAAAATTGCATAAATAAAAATTCATTTGAAGCCATATAAATTTATTAATTAACTTTAATAATACCGAAATAGGCGTAAAACAAACTAACTTTCCCATTTATAATATTAGTTATTTAGTTAGGATATAATATCACATCTCAAAACTAGGAACTGTAAAACTCCGAGTTGTTTGTCTCACGTCAAGTCCCGTGATATATGTAAGCAAACCCGGGGGCGTCAACAAATAGGTATTACAACATAAATATAGAACTTAATTCCGGACCCCGTCGGACAAATAAACGAAAAGCGAAATAGGAATAAATATTTTCAGGGTAAGTACTGTATTGTTATGTAGCTATTATGTAATTATATCTTTACCACACAAATATTAAACACGTGTAGAATACGACCTTCTGATCACGTGTGTGGGACCTTTCCGTTGCCTTGCAATGTGTAATAGCTTATGTAGAAGGCTTATAATGTGAGGTATGGAGGTTAGCCTGAGTTTTCTACATGAAGTGTAGTTTACTGTTGGAACTGTAGAATAGAATCATAATAATAATGAAATTGACATTAATATGTTTTATTAGCGCCGTGTGGTATCCGGCCTAAGAATAGAACCACCCCTACTCGTCCCACGGATGTCGTAAGAAGTGACAAAGGGAAATGGGACTCCAAAAAGATCTGATTTTAGAAAAGAAAGATTTAAAGATAAATGTGTATAGTCATTAATTATTTTTTAGTTCCCTTTTTTTGTCGGTTATTTTTTTTGTTAAAAAGTTTATGTATTTTATGTTGATATTCAAAAGAGGTGGCACTACCCCGGCTGAACCGACCTATAAGAATAGGTTGGTTGCTGATGTATACCATTTTGAAATTAATAGAATGAGTGCGACTGCAATTATTTTAGTCTATGTGAGAATCATGAGATATATGCATGAGGTATTTTGTCGACTGCACTCGAGTGACTCGAGTCTTGACGGTAATAGTCCGCACGCAAGGCATTGGCCACTTCTTAGATAGTTATTCGAAGGCGATACAAGAATAGGTAAGAATCGGTTTGCAAAATTGGTGTCCGACCTTAAATTGTTGAAGAGGCACAAAAACAAGTACCAGCTAGTAATAAGCCTTAATCAATTTATTTAGAGGGGCTTGAACTGGCGACTGTGGGACCAACTTAGCTATCGTATCACTGACCATTTATTTTCAAGTTCGCTTTAAGCATTATCTTAAAGGTAAAGACGCCTTGGTAATTGGATTAGTTTTATGATTTATACAAAGCCATTTATGGATGTCCTTCTTTTTTTCAGTTTCTTTTAAGTCTGAGGCGATTATCGCAGTGGTTTAGCAATTCACCTTCTGCACTTGGTGACCCGTGACAGGTTTGATTCCCTTTCAGGACAAATATTTATTTGATCTACAGATATTTTTGATGTCTGTAAATCGTGCCCACGATGCAGAAGAAAATAGGTAATAATGAAAGAAACATAAATTAAATTAGTTACTTATAACAATGTCAAAAGAATTTAACTCTTTCATTTCATGTATAAAAAATACATTAGTGTAAATTATAGGCATCTGAAAGAACATATCACTTGCATCTATCAAGGAGTGGTCATCAACTTGCATACAGACTATATTAACTGCATTCGCCTCTAATCACTGCCAGACGTCGCGATGTCTTTTGTTTAATTAATTTGGTGCCAGATGTAGATTGTGACACCGAATGGGGAGTAGCTAATTAATTCATTAATTTATACCACAACGGTGCTGACTGTCTTGCACAGAGAATACTCTTTCTATTTCACAACATCGAAGTAATAAAAATCTAGACAAGTTCGAGTTGGACTTGCACACATAGGATTACGTTCAAAAATGCTTTTATTTGGAACCCTCGCAAAAAGAGGGGTGTTATTACTTATTAGTTTGATGTGACTGTAATATGTCTGTGTATCTGTGTGTCTGTTCGTGGCGTCGTAGCTTCTAAACGTATGGACCGATTTTGATTTTATTTTTTTATTTGAAAGGTGACTTAACGAGAGTGTTCTTGCTATGATTTTTTTTTAACCTGATTCGAACCTGAGACCCCTGACTTGCCAGTTAACGGTCACACAACTAGGCTATCACGACTCTAGATACATATATTCTTGAACTAAATAAACATTTTGATAACTACCGCAGTATCAAGAAAACTGTGGAACAGCGGTTTATTAACATCAATAATTATGAAAAACAATTAGTTACCACTTCACGTTTCCCGGGCGATGTCCAACGTGACGGGGCCGCCGTGCCAGCCCAATCGATACCCGGGCAAACAAACAATCTTACCCGACAAACAGCGCTATAATAACGTAGTTATTAATGACGCAAGCTCTGATTGTGTTGTGATTTGATTGCCTTTTTCGGGTGTAAGATCGTTAATTAAAACATCATTTTATGATAGGAGACTATTTTTATTTAAATTTAAACCTTTTCAATAATTTTAATATAAAAACAGCAGATATAGCCTACTGGTATGACCGTTACTATGGTGCCGTGTGGTTTCCGGCCTAAAAATAGTACCACCCCTACTCGTCCCGCGGGTATCGTAAGAAGCGACAAAGAGAAAGATCCGGAGGATGGGCAGCAGTATCCTTGGGGCTTAGCCAAATTGACTATCTACAATCGCTAACGAATAGAAAACGAAAGAAATGTATAGGATTAGATTCTATTCGTTTGTTTTGACCACGTGACATATCGATAAAAGTAATGTCATCCTATACATTTCTTTCGTTTTCTATAGTGTTAGCGATTGTAGATAGTCAACTTCGCTAAGCCCCCTTCTGTGTAAAAGCAATCATCTGCTACTGCGATCGCCAACCCGCTTGCCAAGCAGCATGGCGATTATGGGCAAATACCTCCAAAGAGCGTACAATAGTGGCGCGCATTGGGAGAGTGGACTATTACAGGCTGATGATGATGATGACCATTACACTGTCAAGTCAAAGGTTATAGGTTAGAAACCCAGACGAATACCTCTGATTTTGGGTTCGAACCTCGACCTCTGACTTGCCAGTCAACGGTCATACCACTAGGCTATCAGTGCTATAGATTAGGATTAGCCAGGATATAAGTAAGGGATTTTTTCTCCTCTCTTTTATTGTAAAAAAAAACTTTTTACCAAACGACATGTGATTCCGTGTATGGTTTCAATGAGAGTTTCAAGGTCTTCATTCTGGTCACGTGGAAAATGGTCCCGTTTTACTGGAATGTGCGAAATATTTTATCAGAAACATTAACCTACTGAATTGCATTGGCAATTTTCTGTACGGATACTGTTATAATACCTTGTAGTTAAGTTATATTTTATGGGTGGGTTAAAGTGCCTTCCGCTTTTAATCGCTATCTCCCTCGCTCATTGAGGATATGAAATCAATAAATATAGTTTTGAAAAATCTCAAAAACCAAGCTAACATCTCCCAAAAACATTAAAAAGTTTGAGCAAAATTTTTCACAAGTTTTCATACATAAAAATTATCACAAATTATTTTTTAGGCCATTTTTATTTATGAATCTATTTGATAAGTGCCATGGCACGGCCATGCCAGGGATCGCGGGTTCGAGTCTTGCCCGAGTCAGTTGTTATTGCGAGTTTCTTATTAAATAATTTCTAATAAGCAAAACATGTGCATAAACATGTAAAAAACATACATATTATATTTTTTATTTATATATGAAAACATGTTCAGCTCAAAATGATATTTTTGTTCAAACTTTCTAATGTTATTCTCGTTATCTTTTTTAAGATTTTTCTTAACTATATTAAGTGATTTTATATCTTCACTGTGCGAGCGAGATAGCGCGATGTGTGCCTTAATGAATTCAGACCCTAGGGCCTAGATAACAGAACACCTGTTTCCTTACAGAGCGTCCGCATGGGAGAGTGCAAAATATTTCCCACGCCTCGTGTTTGTGAGCAATTATTTATTTATCGTAGAGGCGGGTGCTACGACGCGCCGTAGCGCTACGAGCCGGCTACGCGTGTTCTACGCAAGTACAAACACCAAAATTGTTAGTCAGTTTAACTTGTTTGTACAAAAATTTTGTGCTTATTCTAACAAATTTTTTTTTTAATATACATGTACATTACGATTATTAGTAAATTTACTTGGATACATTATGTTAGATTACGTTTCTTGAGGCTTCCCAAAAAAAAAATTGCTAAAAATTTTATTGATAAATCAGAAAAAGAAATGAGATATTTTTATAGTAATTAACCAGTTAAATGTTAAGTAAGTCCGAAGTAAAGAGCAGCTGCCCAGAAATAATAATAATAGCCCCCCTCTCTGAACCTGACCCTGTTCCCAATGCCGGTTACCTCCTTCCTTTTATATTTTTAAATACGTGTGTTTTTATACTTATAAGTTTTAATAAATGTTAAAATAATAATCACGTTTGTAAAAGGACTAAAAACAATCAAATGAAAGCGAGTTTACATTGCTTTGTCATCCAGATCTGAGAGGTAATAAAAACGCGGTTAATGTACAGTCGACCGCACATCATTGGTAACAATTTGACATTGACAGCACCCTTATTGCGTAGCAGTAAAGGCGCTTTTCGTAATTTAAGTGTTACCACTGTCACGCGGTTGACTGTACTATTCTTTTCCGATTTTCCGAATGAATTAATGTCGTTTATTTGTTTTTCGGTTGAATAATAGGGAATAAGTACGCTGGTATATTGATATTAGAATACCAAATAATAATATTAGCAATAATACGTTATACATAACTCACTCATTTTAATAATGAGTTTGCCTCTAATGAGTTTTTGTTTGCATCTTAGAATGTTTGTTAATTTAAGTTTTTTAATAAAATAAATAAATTTTAAAAAATGAAATGAATAGCTTAACTAAATTGGTAATGGTAAAAAGGGGAACACCCTAACACAAGCATGCTCAGTGCTCACTGCTTAAAAGAGTATTCCTACTATAATCTGTATTATAAAAATTACCGAACGCGAATGACCGAGTGGTAGCCGTACCGTTTTAAATATTGAATAACAAGTCAGAGGTCTCAGGTACGAACCTAAAGCACGTACAGTTCGTCCTTTCAAAAAGTTTGTTTGTTTTGTTAAGCCGACACAAAGCGACACCTCCGCCGGCTCGTGCCGAAAGGCCGTCGTCGGTTATTTCAAAGACTCAAAAAAGTTTATATTTGAGTGTCGTGGTAGCGCATTGGTCACGGATCATCTTTGCAAGCAAGCAGGTATGGGTTTGAACCTGGCATATACCAATGTGGTTTTTCAATATCATATGTACTTTCTTATTTAATCTAAGACACCACTGACTAACGGTGAAGGAAAACATCGTAAGGAAACCTGGACTTCATAGTCTGAAATTGCCAACACGCAGTGAGCTAGCGTAGTGATTAATGCTAAATCCTTCTCTGTGTGAAAAGAGGCCTTTGCCCGGCAGTGGGACAGTTACAGGCTGATTTATTTTATTTATTACATAGTAACCAAGAGCCCAGTTAAAGTTAACGGTGAGTTTGCTATACAAACTGGTGAAACAACCTTCCACAGCTTCCCAAGTTACGTTTAACTTAATTAAACACAATCTGAAATGCTTCACGCACATCTTAAGCCTGCAAAATATCAAACACGTAACCAAGCTAGCTTTTGATAAGCTAATTTGAACTTAATTGTGCAACCATATGGTACATTTTACTATAAAGTGTAAATCATTAAATGGAACCTCACTATAAGTATGCAAATTCAGACACGTACTGGATATAATATTTAATAGGTAATTTAGAAGCTCGTTGATCGTCGTGTGAGGGTTGGATCTTTCCTAGGATACGATGATAAATTTAGATCTTTTTGTGGAGTAAGGCGTTGCTTGTTCCCGATAACAATAGATCTGTGTCATTGTACCAACCTCATGATCCTGAATTCAGAGGATTTTAAATACGTGGGCGGGGCTTGGATGTGGTCAAAAGAAAAGCGGAGAATAAAACGCAATGGCGACTTCTTCACCAACCAGAGCTTATATGAAAGAGGATGAAAAAAACGGTGAAAGAATACATTGTGAGGAAACCAGCTTGCATATCTGAGAGATTTGATTTCAAAGTTGTGTAAAGTCATTTCAGAGGCCTATGAGCGGTTTAAACTCTCACACCTGGTTGTTAATCAACCATACGGTAAAGAAGAAGAAGAGACGAGAGGAAGAAGAAAACCTATTACGCCGAGTACGCCGATCCTAAATAAAATTAGGATTAGGGCAGGAAGATGATAATTGTAAACTGTTGTATTGGTGTACTATACAGTGGCGGATTTATATTTTTTATGATTGTAGGCCACTTTATTTCCGCCGCCCCATGTACCTTTTTATAATAATAATTTTAAATTTGTAGTATAAGGCATGACTAAACTGACTAACTACTGACTGACTAACTGAGAGTCGTGATAGCCTAGTGGTGGTGACCGTTGACTGGCAAGTCAGAGGTCTCGGGTTCAAACCCAAGGCGCGCACCTCTGACTTTTCGTAAGTTATGTGCGTTTTATAAATTAATTATCACTCTCCGTGCCTCGGATAGCACGTTAAGCTGTTGGCCCCGGCTGTCAATTGTAGATCTTTGACAGTCGTTACGGGTAGTCAGAAGCCCGAAAGTCTGACAACCAGTCTTACCAAGGGGTACCGTGTAACCTAGTTCCTGGGTTGTGGAGGTCTGATAGGCAGTCGCTCCATGTAAAACACTGGTATTCAGCTGCATCCGGTAAGACTGGAAGCCGACCCCAACATAGTTGGGAAAAGGCTAGGCAGATGATGAGTATAAGGCACTAAAGTTAAATTTAAAATTTAACGAATGAATTAGTCAAAAACCATGAGGAAACCAGTAAACTTGTTTGACTTTTATCATCTCAAATCAAGTGAGCGTTCTCTAAAATCTGCCGCCCTTAGGACACTGCGCCCCTAGGCCGCGGCCTATACGGCCTATTTACAAATCCAGGACTGGTACTGTAACTGTTGTGTTGTATATGTTGTTGATTGAGACAACTTCTGGCGCACACATACATAGCTTGCCTCTGATTGGTCGAGGCAATGTCATGCGATATATTGTCGATCATTGTTTCACTCGTACTTACTTAGGCGCGATACTTAGGCGCGAGCCACACTGAAGTGATGTAAGCCGAGGACGAGGCGCAGACGCGCATTTCTCCATACATTTCTAAACAGTCGGACGCGGTCGCAATTGGAAATGTATGGAGAGACATGCGTCCGCGTCTTGTCCTCGTCTTACGTCTCTTTTGTGTGGCATGCGCCTTAAACAACGTGAAATCAAAAAGGCAGCCAATATTTTGCAGACAATCAGGTTCATGAATTCCTGCAACTTTCCCCAAGGAATATAGGTTGAAATCTGGCAATGCAAATTCGAATTTTCATTTAAACACGAATCCCGTGGCCAGTCACTCGGTGTGAAAAGTTCAAAGGTCAATTTTGAAATGTCGACATACGGTTGGGAAAAGTCGTTCAGCTGTAAACATCAGTGATGGGGAGACATATGGGCGGTAAGCTGTCAAGCATGACTTTTATACCTAACTATTAAACTTTTATGTATATTTATTTGGAGTTTGAAAGTGGCGTCAGTGACTGAAAAGCTAAGAAGTACCTAATCGTTTATTGTTGTATGGACATGTGATATGGAGGGATGAAGGACATGTTTTGAGAAAGGTTTTAAGCATTAATATGGATGGTTATAAGGGTAGAGGTAGTACAAAGAAAAGATGGATGGATTGTATAAAAGGTGAAATAGATGGACAGGAAGTAAGCAGTGACCTGACGTGTGTGGGGCTCGCATCCACTAAAAACATCTCCCCCTGCGTATTCCTCGCTCTGTATCGGACTGGGCTGAGTACTGCATCCGCGCTTCACAGCCCCGTCCAGTGCCTGCCTGTACACCCGCTCAAAAATTTGCACTCAGGGGACAATGTCCTGGCGGGCGTCCAGGCTCCTGGACATCGCCTCAATACGCTCCTTGGCCTTCGCCCCTACATCGGCTAGTACCGTAAATAACCTAAATTACCATGTTTCTTGAAAATAAAATTGTTTCGAAAATTGTTGATTACCTCCTAAAGATTCATTTATAATAAAATGTTACCCTGTGCAATATCATTGCCCATTTGTCTGAAATTTACATTTCAGTACGAGACAGACTAAGGAATTTAATATAACATTGCACTATTATATTTCTTGCAGAAACGTTTTAGAAAGCATGCAATTATGTTGATAAAATTTGTTCTTAAAATTTGCTTTCTCGACTATATAAATTTTTATATAAATTTTTAATGACGCAAAATATTTGGTAGGTACTAAAATGCGTTGTTACAAATAAATACATATCATCATAAAGAAGGTTTTACAAAATGATGAATTTAAAAATTTAAAAACCTTTGACACAATTAAACCTGAATTTTTGTGTACTTAAAAAATTGTGTGTATATTTAATAAAAAAATTAAATCAATATCGGTCCATTTGTACGGGAGCTACGATGCTACAGACCAGTGGCGGATTTACAACGTTTTAAGCTATAGGCTGGGAAGTTTTTGCCGCCCTTGGATCTATAATTCTCATGTCCTCGATTATTTTTACAATCCAAAAATTTCGTTGAAAGTGCACGTAAAGTAATTTTTGGGTTTATTTTTTACATTGACGTCATTGATAACATTGTAGCGTTAAAAAAAATACCGCATTCGGGGAAAAAATATTTTTTTGACTGAAGACTATCTTGAATCTCGCTATCACTATTCAAGGTTTTTTCAGCATTCCAATAGAATTTTTTATAGCTAGTGCATGTTCAACACATAGTAGTCGATTCATAAAATTGAAATCGGTGAAATTATTCGCTATATAGATATTTACTATATTCAATTTACAATCACAAAATTATACACAAACCATTCAGTTCGCAGCCTCCAACCAGTAGTGGGACTGGCATGTATGGATTGAGATTGATAGTGGGAAGGGAGAAATACATTTTCTGCAATTTCGCTCTTTTCACTTATACAAAGATTACAAAGTGTGGGCTGAGGGCACAGAGGCCGATGGCCGATTATTGGTTGGGGGGGCGGCAAACCAGCTGTTTTACCATAGATTTGGAAGTTTGCTATACCGAATGTACAATGACAAGTGAGAAAGTCATCGGCAAAATTTGTTGCAGAGTTCTATCTGTAAATCATCAAGAAATCGTGATGCAGAAATCTTTTTGATTTCTATGAGCAAATTCTATGCAGCAAAAAAAAAAAAAAAAATATCGATCCCCAAATTTGCCGCCTCAAAAATCTGCCGCCCTAGGCTCCAGCCTACTCAGCCTGCTGGTAAATCCGCCACTGCTACAGACAGACACTTATGCTAGAATATAGATAGAGAGAGAGGCACGTCAAACTTATAACACCCCAGTTTTTGCGAACCCCGGCAGAAGCCCATCATACAAATGTAGTAATAAAACAATATTACGTTATATAATATTATGTTTTTTTACTTCAATATAACCTTTAAAAAGGTTGTTGGGCTGTGCACAAGCGTGCCTACCAACAGTACATGTTGTTACACTTTATAAAGGTACTAGTAATTTAGTAACCATATAAAGTATGAAAATGACGCAAAAAGTGAGTAGGGAAATATAAACAGAAGCGACGTGCTCTTGAATAAAATACCGACATGTTTGAGCACTGATACTCACTTTTCATATAATATCTATTTCATCGAATATTGATGCATTCATAAAAAAAATTGTGCGTTAGGCGTGGTCTATCGATTTTCTTTCTTTTTAACCTCGGATTTAAAAAGATGGGTGTTACAATTTAACGTATGTAAGAATCAGTGTATCTGTGTGTCTGTGGCATTGTAGCTCCCAAAAGGATGCACCAAAGATAAGTGCATATTACTTCTATGAGATGAACCGATTTTGATATAGTTTTTTTTCTAGAAAGTTAACTTGATCGAGAGAATTTTAGCTAAAAAACACTATCGTATATGTTTTTAAATTTATAGTTTATACTTGTATGGATATAATGTAGGTACAGTCAACCGCACATCAGTGGTAACAATTTGACATTGACAGCACCCTTATTACGTAGCAGTAAAGGCTATTTTTGTAGTTCAGTGTCACTACTGTCATGCGGTTGACTGTACCTACTAACAATGATTGAGATAAGTCTTCGTTCACAATCGCGAATAAAAGAAAGCAATTTCTTTTTCATATCTTCGTTTTATTACATCAACGCTATATTTTTTATTTTCCACGTATATTTGTTCCTTCCAATATACTCAGAAAGGTTAAATTAATATATATCATAATTTTGACATAGGCGTGTATGACATATTTGAGGTATTTATGATATTTGATACAGCGAAATATGTAAGTACATGGAGGAAAATTTTTACCATGATACTCTTCTTTTTAAATGTACCTACTTAGCTACCTTTTTTTGATATTTTAATAACATTGTCTATCTACCTAGACAGATAGATTGTTTATCTAGATAATGTTATCCGTAACGGATTCTTATCTTTCGAGAATACGGATAGTTTATAACGTTACGCAGCCGAAAGTGACAAACGGACATGTTATTGAAACTACGTCACCCCTTCATCTGTATGTACCGGGGCTGTATAAATAGCCAATTATAATGACAGCTTTTTCTATGACCAATAATCAATTTTGAGTTAAAACACAATTAAGGGGCTTTGAAACTTTTTGATTGCGCGAATGCGACTCACCCTTTGGTCGAATATTATTTTTAAAGAAATGATACTAAACCATGAATCTCCTCACATAACAAGTTTACTATTTTTTTTTTAAATAATTTCAGTGTTAGAAATAAATATTCTAACACTAACAGCGGATAAACCAATAGATAGGCCCTTGAAAACGTTGATAACGATCATAAGTAACCCCGAAAGAGCGCCTGTGTGAGTTTTGTAATATGACGTCCTTTCATTCAGTGTTGCTCGGGCACTTGCCGCAGGCGCTCGCGTACAACGCTTCTTGACCCCCTTTATTTTGCACGAAGTAGTGTTTTGAATGAAATTCAAAAAAATTAAATTGTGAATTGTTTTAATATGAAATGGCCTACATTTTGTGGAACACGAACTGTGAATTTAAAAGATTTTTAACCTGTGGTTTTTTAAATTTAACTTTGCAGTGAGTGATTTTATTTCTTAGTTTTTGTAAAATGAAAGGCAGTATTTTAGGAAAGTTATTAATGGGAAAACTTGGGGCAAGAACGTGAACTCCATAAAATGGATAAAACAACCAATAAGTAAGTATTTTTTTTATTTTTTTTGTTCTACGCGTGGCAAACGTCTGAATTGTTTACAGATTTATAATCCTGTGTTTAAATTATATATTATACTTCTACAATTTAAGTTAAGTTTTGATGGTTTTCTTAGATATTTTTTCTAAAATTTTTCTTACACTTTGCTAACAAATCAAATCAAATAATTGAAAGTTCTTTTGGCCTGAGTAGTTAGGAAAAAACGGCATTTATGACTTTTTTCTCCTAATTATCTTATAAAAATATTGAGGTAAAGCGAATAGCCGAATACGCAAGTGTACCCGGTACCACGCAAAGGACGATCGAGTAACACCGTGTGATTTTTAGTACATGCGGTCCAACATAACCTCATCACCTACCCTTGGAGCTTGGTGGTGAGAGAGTGACTGGTGAGATATCAATAAGAGGTTTTAATAAAACTAGAGCTCCAGCCAGTGATCAAAATTCGAGCGTGTTTTCTTTTGGTATCTTTCTTTACTTCTTCTCCATATAAACTTTTACCTACTATGCCAAGTTTCACACTCCTCTCCGCGTGCAATATTCTTAAAAACAGGTCCACATTTTTCGCATCACGTATTAATAAATATAAATTACAATGAGAGGTAAAAAATATGTGCATAATTGACTCGGCTCTTGGGTCGAATTTGTTAAAATCCTAGGCAGATAATATCGCGAATATCCTGTATAGGCTTTATTTACAATAGCCATGGTCAGCAATGTTGGGCCAGTGGTGTTGGTGGTGAATAAGTTTAAGGTATAATATGGACTTTAACCAACTTTAAGTGAGTATTGAAAGCTTGGTTAATTAGTACCTATATGTAGGTACGTGAGTAAAGTACATAATGATAGTCTTCCTTTCTTCTTCGTCGAATGGTTAATAAATAACCTGGTGTCAGAGTTTAAATCGCCCGGGCGCGCCCGTAGTCCTCTGACATGGCTTTACACACCGTCAAAAAATCTCTCAAGTGTGCTGGTTTCCTCACGATGTTTTCCTTCACCGTTTTAGCTAGTGATAATTAATTTTTAAAACTCACACGAATTCGAAAAGTTAGAGGTGCCTGGATGTCGAATCTACGACCTTTGACTTGGCAGTCCAACGATTATACCACTAGGCTATCACTGGCCTCCTTTTATTAAGTTACAATGTTTAATAACTTACAACAACCGTAAAGTCCGTTTAACCCCGGAAATAATATAATTTCATTTGACAGCAAAGTTAAAGAGGTTCACGCTTTAATTACGAACTTAATCCAAATCCCATAATACAACGGAAAATTGCAAATCCTAAAATAAGTCGGGAAACAATGCGCACATTGGCATTTTTCCTATAATGCAACGTTGCAAAAAGTTCGAACGTAAATTAGAATTGGGTTCGTATTTCTCAAAGATATTGGAAAGAATATTTCTATGGTATTTCTAGACTTCCCGGGTAATTGGGACTAAAGTCGACAGTGATGTTAAATTGAACACACTCTAAACAATTATTCTGTATTAAATTATATGACTCTTTTACAGAAAAAGAAAAAAACTCTTTTTTGATTTTTACACCATTTTTATGATTTTTAGACATGACAAACCCATTTGAGTAGTCATCATCATTGCGTATGGCATTCATCCTGCGTGCGTCCAAGTTTTTCAGCCAGCTGGCTGCGGCAGGTGTAAGTTTATGGACTTCCGACATTCCACTGGGAAAACAGCGAAGTGGGCATTCGTTAACCATATGAAAAAGGGTCTGGGGTCTGGCAAAGTGTACCGCAATCGCACTCCCTTAATTCTTAATGTGGTGACTTAATCCCCATTTATGGAGGTGGTGATTAGTTTTCCCGTAGTTAGAACGGAATCTATTCAGTCAGGTCCATGATTTACGGTCTGAATAGAAACCAGGCAACTTTTTAGTGGGGTCCGATACGAGATTCGTGTTTAAATAATTTATTTATTATTTAAACACGAATCTAACGTAGTGGGGACTAAAACGAGATTCGTGTTTATGTCCTCAAAAAGGCTTCACTCCGATTTGAGTAATTAACAACGAGAATTTGTGTCTCCATGTCACAGATCCGATGTGATTTGACGTCAGTTGGAAGACTTGCAAGGGTATACCTAGATTAATTAAAAAATAAGTCACAGACAATAAATGATGACTTGAGAGGTTACAAATTGGTCGCCGAAGAAAGCCTAATGTCTAATACACACCGGGGACACATTTTCGTGTTACTAATTATAAGTAAGTGCCTACTGCTAATGTAACGGTCATTGAGTTACATACTAACATTAATTCTTTCCATAAAAGCAATTTATAGCTGATCAAAACTTGATTAAACTATTGATATGAATGAGTCTGAAATCTATGTGAAGTGATGACACCGCGCGCCCGCAGAGTATAATGGACCTAATAAGTAAGAAGAAGCAACAACTCACAAAAGCGGACATTTTAATTTTAGACATAAAAAAGGATTCAATCGAATTGAGAAACTCCTCCTTTTTTGATGTCGGTTAAAAAAGAAAGTGTCGCATCAAATAAACAACAATTGCGTGAAAAAGAACATACATTTATCTGCTTAAATTCTCGAAATATTGTTGTTTAATACTCAATATGAATTGAAGGTAAACCAGAGAGATTATCGGAAAGTACCGCGGGAACCGACAAGCCGGCCGCGTCACAAAGTATATTCCAGTCGCGTTAACTACTTATGTAATACAGTTTACCCACCTGGGACGTGTAATAGCATTTTTTTTGCAAGAATAATGAAAAAAAAAAATTTGTAAATCGATTCGATTAGGATCAAGGGCGTCGCTAGCCGATGATCAAGAAGTATAGAGCTTGTAGAAGTATAGAGGAAGGAACAAGTATGTACGGTCGAGAGCTTATCAAAATGGGCTGATTGATGTAACACTATCATAAGTATAAATAACATCTGTACCTTGGAAGAATAATGGACTGGAAAGAGCCTAAGAAAGTCTGCACTGTCTGTTACGTATGTGACAAACTATCTTGTTCATTTGATTGACGTTTACTAGCAATATTTAAAAAATATTATTATTTATCCCAATAATTCTATAAAAAGAAATAATGAGTGAAAATATTTAATGCTCAGCTGTATAATGTCCATCCAGAACGACTGTAGGAGGAATAATTAACTCGGAATCGTCTCTTTAGACAATCAAAAAACGGACACGCTTTTATAGTTATCCCTACCTCTAATGACAAACAAGAAAATTTTCCTCTAAGATCTGTACCTTACTCAATCAAAGACAATAAAGTTTAGGTACTTTACTTTACTTTATAAAGCAAGTGAAAACTTCAACGTGCTCTAGTCTTGACTGTATAATAAATAAAACTTGTAATAGTTTTTTTTTATTCTCTAGGGACGCAGCCCTTTCCTACCCCCCTAGGCGACGCCTTTGATTAGGAGTTCACACCAAGAAGTGACACGCTAAAATATCTGAACATGTAGAGTTGTTCAAAAGCCAATTCTGAAGGGAACTTATACTTTAAATGCAAAAATACTTCCTAAATAAACCTTGCTGTTGTTTTTCCTGACACGTTTCAGCTGAGTTGCATAAACCATGGACGAAACTATAAAACATTAGCAAGGTATGACGCAAATAATACTGATTTTAAAACAGATTTTAACTATAATATCATTCTTCCTGACTTAATGATGTAGTAGACACAATATTAGGTCGTAAGTTTTTATATTAGCAGCTTTACTGTGTTGCTATTGAAAAGGACGTGTGAGGCAATCACACCGATTGTAATACTTTCATCGCAACTTCTTAGATATCACATCTTAGAACTTATTGCACGTACGCAATAAGTTCTAAGATGTAATATCAAAATAGATCTGAATAAAATATTTTTTACTGTACACTACACTAGTGTATTTTATTGGAAATGATAGTCTAGTGGAGTAGAGTTGGAATCCAAAACCCGCACTTCTGAATTTTCGGAAGTTATGTAGGTATTATAAATTAATTATCAGTGTCTGGAAAAGCACTGGTTCCGGCTGTCGTAAAGATCTTCGACAGTCTATAAAAGGAGTCAGTACCTACTCTTATAAAATACTGTCAAGTGATCTTATTCTTGAATATCTAACTAAGTATATGGTTAGAGAGAATAGAAGTAGAACTCAACAAAGTTTGGGAATAACGAGGGGAGGAGGATGACACCAATAACAGGGATAAAACGATATGAATAATAAAAAGTGGTTCAAGAGGTGGTCGTATCGATAAAAGCGACTTATACAGGCTTGAGCTCGGAATTCTGGTTTTAAGTAACTCCCAGAGTTTCGAAATATTACAGATTCGATTCGAGTACTAAACGTAATTAGAATGGTCGTTATATCACTTGTAAAAAGTTTCTAAAGTTTCTTTTTTGTTCAAACTTTGAAACTTCGGAATTTCAAAGTTGTGACGCTGAGCATCAAAACAACTCCGGAAGGAGAATAGTCGAGTCGATAGTATACAATATAAATGTATAATAAGCAAAAATATACAGAATATTTTTGTGAAGAATTTTACGGAACGACTCCTTATATTCAATTTAAAAAATATATAATTTTATTGATGCTTAATATGAGGGTTATGCCAAAAAAAATTAGATACTCCTTACTCACTTATTTGACACTGGCAAGGTGTGACCATTGTAAAGGCTGGTTAGTTGCTGATAATTTGAAAATGGAACATTAATTAAATCAATTTCTTTTTGTAAAAGTTTTTTTCTCGAACCAATCTGGCGGGAACTTCGCTCGCAACAATGGACCTCACTCAACGTGATTTTCACGTTATGATTTATTATGATTATAAAAAGGTTACCTAGAATGTTTTGAACTTACAGTCAGAACTTTTGAGCCTGCTTGTTCACGAACAGTTTTCATTGTGTTGCAGAAAGTAATAGATGAATGGGAAGCTTTGTAGGTGAGCGAACCCGGTTATTTAAGGAAATGTTTAAGTTGTCGAAAAAAAATAGTGAACACCGACGAATTAGTAGAGCTTGAGCTAGAAATAGGTATGTAATGGATCAACAACATAGCAGAAATCCAAATTACCTATCATATTACACAACTGTCTTACGCGCCGCTAATCTCATCCATCAATCTCAAACGAAGTTTACGGAGGGCCGCAAGGGTAAGGCTGACAGGTGATGAACCATGGTTATATAACTAGACCCTAAAAATAGGTAGTAAGTTAACGAAATGTCGCCTTGCACGACACAGAAACTAATGGTTACCTTATTTTTCTGCGCTACGAGACACTGACAGTTTACTTGACATGATACTGAAGTCGGAGATCCCGCGGCACCTTCTCTGCCATAACGACAACTCCGCTCCGTACACTTCTGCCGAAACATAGTTGAGCTAATTTAATTTAAGAAACGTAATAATCTTATTACATCCGTCTTGTCCCCCGTGGCCCAACAATATGACTTTTATCTCTTTTCAAAAATTTAAAAGAAAATGTTCTGGTAGCTTATACCTTTTCTACTACACCTACTTATATTTAGATAGTACTTTACTTTAGATTTCCGAAGTGGCTAAAGAGTGGTCATTTGGTATCCTTATTTAAAGTAAGTTTGTTTGTTACCTTGTTTCGCCTAAACCACTAAACCGATCATCCTGAAATTTAGCAAAGGTTTACTTGTCAGGTGTACAGAAACCACAGATCACCCCCTAACAGAAACAAAATCAAAATCAAAATCAAAATATTTTTATTCATGTAGACCAGTTTTAGGCACTTATGAATAGTCATAATTCTAATAGTATTATAGGAGTGACTCTAGTTGCCAGTTCCAAGGGCAGCCTACCCCTCATGGAGAAGAATCTGGCAAGAAACTCCATGGTTGCTCTTTTAAATAATGGCTTACAATATTTTTGGATACATTGTTCTGAGATGTTATGTGAGAACAATGCGAGTCAACTAAACATAGGTACGCGCCTTAGATATACATATATACTTTTGATAAAATCACTATAACAGCTATGGGCTGACCAGTCCCAACAGACGGCACCCGTTCACGGGCATGACGCATGCATCAGCCATCGCCCTACTCAACCATATTGTAGGGAATTGGGCGACCCGACACATAACGCCACCGCTATCAGAACATTTCCGTGAGCATGACATACCCAAGCTGCACAGCAATCATCACGTTGATAGTAACTAAAATAGAGGGACTACATGGTGCTCACATAATTACAACCGTGCACATATTATTATTATACAATATAAATATAAATATAAACAGACATAGGGTACCAAAAAAAGGACGGACTAAGGAAAACTAACGTGTAATGTAATGTGTTTGTTATGATAAAAGATCGCACCACGTGTTCTAAATAGGTCAAAATCTAGTTTCCCTATATGATAAAAACAATACCTAGAACGCTGACTTTCATGTAGTATTTGTAGCATTTTAACAGTACTCCGGCGGTGCCTATTGAAGCGAAGAGGATCATTAATATAAGACGTAATACTTAAAAAAGTTATGTCCCGAAATAACTTAGAAGAAACCTTTTTGTTGCCATGGGTATTAAAAATGTATTTGTAAATCTCACTGATGTTTATACTCAAATTACTTATTTAAGCTAGACGTTCACAGGATTGGCGAAGAGTTTGCAACGATTAACAACCTTGAATGTTAAATGAGTTTTTGTTTATTAGTTTAGGGAGTTGCAATTTGTTTTAGCATTTCCCTAATGGTCAGAAGAAGCAACAGTTTGGGCTGTCAAACTATTGATTTGTTAGTGTTTAGCTGAGGAAACATTAGGCTGAAGCTACATTAGTTAGCGACACACAAGCGATTCACGCTAATCTGCTATCTCACTCTGCAAATTGAAATTGATTGACGATATAAAATCAATAAAAATAGTTATGAAAATCGAAACAAATCAATTGAAAGTGAAAACATTACAAAGTTTCATTAAAATTTCAGCGTGATCGAAACATGTTTTCAAATATGAAAAAGCTAACAATTTAGGCGTCAAAAAACTTTTCCGCATCGCTGTTGTCGAGTAGCGTGTGACAGGAATTATAGAATTATAGAGATCAGAGCTTTATTTTTAATATTTGGTATGAAATATTCCGTATTTGTTTGTACTTTCAAAGTATTTCTAAACGAAACGATTACTATTCGTCATAATTTCCGAACGAAAGTTGTGACCTGTTACGATTAAACTATGAACATAACTACTATTTAATATCAGAATTAAAATATAACAATGACATAGATTCTAATGATGTTTTAAATACTGCTTGTATTTGATTGTATTATAATATCTTGATAATTTGTTGTTATTCTATAAATAAGTAACTAAAGTATGCTCAATCAATGTCATATTTTATTCAGTTCAAATGAAAGATTATTGTTTGTTGGTTCTAAAATGTATATAATAATCTTATTATGTTTTAAGACTGTTCTAATAAATTAAATTAAATCATTATTACCAATGTATTAAGATATTAACTAAATTGAGTGACAATCTGTGATTGGTAGAAAGATGGCGCCTTTCAAGTACTTTTTACCATTGTTGGGTAGTCTATAAAAAGAAATGTAATACTCTAAATCGGTTAGTTAAAGTTGGACGACCAGGTGCCTAATAAGTTAAGTATTTGTTTATTATCTTGTAATGCCCATTTGTGTGATTGTGTGTAATATAATGTGTTGAAGTTCGTATAATGTGTTTCCTATGTGACTAACCTCCTACATACTTCCTCTCACTGTGGCCAAGACACCTTAAGCCGTCAGTATGATCGGTCTTGTGAGCCTGCTCGACCGGCAGTGAGAATATCATTCCCTGTGTACATTGCACGACGTACACGTTACCTTTTCCTACCCATTTACCCGTCTGGTACTTTAGGTCTCTTAGTATCAGACTCTCCCGCACTTAGAAATTAACTTAACGAATCAATGATATAGATGTTGATTATGGTAGGTATTGCTAGGCTAGGGTGTTAGGTATTAGTAAAATAGGAAAATACTAGGATTTTTAGGGCAAGTCCGTCCCTTTGTATTGTAGAATCTCACATCAGAAGTGGGATAGACCTCAGGCCCCTTTTAGAAATTTGTTAATGCGTTTAAATACTTCTAGGATGGGTGGTGAAGCTAGGAGTGAACTTGTGAAGGCTATTTACAAGCTACGCTGGCGCTGTTTCAAAATATTTCGGGGTGATGACTTCGCTCTGCCTATGTTTTTTTGGATCCCAAGAAAATCTATCGTGGATCTGCAAACTTACGAGCATGGAGACTTTTGCAGCAGAATTCAAGTGGAGCCAGAGGGTAAGACCCTAAAAGGCATAGCTAAAATCAAGACACTGAGCAATTACTGCATTTGACGAGACAATTTATTTTGTTTTTATAAGTTTTGTACTGATTTAAAATTGATAGGGTGCTGCTGGAGAGTTTGTTTCGCCGTTTCTTCTCTTTTCAGCTATAGCACTAGGAAACGGTAGTAGATTCTATAATCACATATGGGCAAAGTTAAGTTAATTAAGTTAAATTAACGGTAGGACAAAAATAATTTAATACTTTTATACCAAAGATTAAGCCTAGATCTGTTCTTTCTATATTTGATGAATATACATACTTAGCAAGTATTATTATCTAAACGTTGGCTGTTTATGTTCGCCCACGAACCCCAGCTCATGGTCGATTTTGAAGGAATGCCATGAAGTAAATTTGCGAGTTGTCTACCGATTAATGCATATTGGTATGGCTATAGACTGACCTGGTATTGTCTAGTAAGTCGAGAGGCTTTGACCCATACTGCCGAGTGGCCCTAGACGGAATACCGGGATATCCCTGAGGCTTACGCTATGCTAGGTGCATTACTCTTTTTAGACATGTTTTCTCCAAGTGGTAATAATCCTTCTGTTGTAAATGTCTGGGTGTGTGGCTACATAATAATCTTTTTGATTTTGTAGTCAGGAAGGACAAGCGGTAACAAACATAGGAATTCCAATTCTAGTTACAAATAATCTAATTTGTTAAAACGTGATAATACAAAATGAGCTGAAAGTATAATTGTAACTAATTACGTAATGTCAAAAAAAAAGGTGGACATAAATCTCAACTGATAACATTTTCCAGCAATACCTACTTTTCCGTTTGAGATACATAAGGTACTGTAAAAACTGGTGAGCTAATACATGAAATTAACATCTTTTCGACTTGTGTAGATTTCTATTTCCATTTGAATTATTCATAATTATTCTGTTTATTTTATGTAGGTAGGTACGTATAAAAACTAATGAACTGAACTATAATTCATCAATAATTATTTACTAGATGTTATAATACATATTACACTACACATGCTATTATATATTATTACATTATTTAATTTCTTTATGTACAAATAAATGTGTACATAGGCGGACTTAATGCCTTAGGCATTTTCTACCAGTCAAATGCGAAATCTATTTTCATTCAAATTATTTAAAATATACATATCACAGATTACACATATACAATTATATATATATATATATATATATTTACATAAATTCACGCCTTTCAGACAATATAATTTATACACATAATATCTATAATAAATATTATTTTTTCTAATCTTACAATATATTATTAAAATCAACTATGACTGATATAATGTTTATCAATTGAAGACTGGCCCCATCTAACGTTAAGAAACGTGTCTTAAACATTTATGCGAGTGATCCGCTCAGGTAGGCTCTGTTTCAGAGAACTTCAATTACTCCCGAAGAACCGTGTAGTCATGGTCTTAGGTACAGCAGTCGTGGCTGGCTCGATCCTAATTGGCCTAATTTACTTACTTTTGACTTTTATAATTGCCCGACGTGAACTTTATTCATTGTCAATTGTATGAGATTACATTAATTATTTACCATTAAGTAAATAGATTTCATTGTGTGAATAATGTCGTAAAATTTGTGAGTGGTGTAAAATTCACAAATAAACTATAGTGGTCGGTAATTATTGTCATTTATCGGAAACATTATAAATTCTACAGCTTAAAATCTAACCATTAGAATTAAAACTAACAGCGTGTACAAAATGTAGTATATTATAAATCGGAAAAACATACCCACCTTTACAAAATAGGTACTTACATACCTACTATTACACGATTTAAGGCATGATCATGAAATTATAATATTTATTTATTCCTATAGTACACCATCGGTATACACATTTTACATTACCTAATAAAAAATTACAGGTTCTAATGTATACACAAATTAACTTTTTTAAAATTTAAAAAAAAAATTGAAAATTTAAATCTTGGCTTAATGTATTATAATTTATGTATAGGTATACTTGTTATTTTACTATTGTGTTACTTAAAACTAGATAACCTTTTTTTTCGAATACTACCCAAGGTGTCATGAAATATAATTATCTATATTTGAAAGTTTACTATTTATCAAGTTGTAATTATTCAAAATGGTTGTAAGAGAACCGTGTAAGTACACCAATGTTAGAACAATAGAATGGAAGGCAAAAGGTTTTAGTAAGAGGTTTTCTGTTGTTCGTTTTACCATTGACTATTTTGTGCAAATATATTATGCCGTGCTGGATGCGACGGGAATGAGTCGTTGATCATAAGGACATCTGTGAGAGATGCCTTGGGCGTTGAAAGCCAAGGTCCTTGTAAAACAACGCTGAATTCTTTCAATTCTTTGAGTGCCGTATAAGTACCGTAAAAATATCGTACAAGCGTATTCTAAAATGCTAATAAGTATATAATTGTATATAATTAATTAGATATTGTATTGTATTAATTAGATATTGTAATTGTAATATTATTTCCACGATTTATAAAAAGAATCAGTGGTTGACAAACTGAACGGGACGGAACGAAACGGAAAGGTGACGTAACCCAAAAACAAGATCTTAGAGATATTACGATTTATATAAATTGAATAGTTGTTTGCATGGATTTTATTCGTTTTACATACATAGGTACATACGTTTTATTAGTTATAATATTTTTGAGCCAGCACAATATATGTTATTGAATAAATTGAATTGAATTGACCCCCTTAGAACTTTCAGGTCCCAAAAATAAGTAGCTATGATCACTATCACAATATTTTACCTTCCGTTATAATAACTGATATAATATAATAATAAAGTAGGTAGGTAATTCACTTACACTTGCACAATTTGCAATACAAAGTACCAATTTATATACCTACATATTAGTTTTACATTATTTTCTCGGAATTTATTACGTTTATGTAATTTTACAGGTATATTATTTGCATATTTTTAATTATAATATATACTTAAGTCTATAATTAAATAATTAAATTATACCTTTCTATTTTTTTTTAGTTGTGATAAAATTCAATTTTAGAGAATCACAAATGTACCTAATCTATAATAATAATGATAGATAATATGTTTGATACTACGTACAGATTGTCCAAGTGAATAATGAAAATTACAATTAGTATTATTATTTGGATGTTCGAAAAAATAAAAAATAATAATCCATTAGGTATTTAGTCTTTTTCAAATAACCTTCCTGTTGTTCCACATGGACTAACATAGATGTAAGTTAAGACCGTCAAATAGCTCACCAGCGTTTACGTTTGTAATCAGTTGTTACAACTCCTTTCGTTGCAGTATTCATGATTATTATTCATAATTATTATTCATAATTGTTTTATGCGACAAATTCTGTTTGTACTGAACTGTTTATAAGTTTTGAGTAATTATCTATGGATATTGACTTGATTGCTGAATTGACTTATACTGAATTGACTTGATTACTGAATTGACTTGATTACTGACTTGGCTGTGTGCTGAGATGTGGATAGGGCTGTGGATAGCCCTGTGGATAGGGCTGTGGATAGGGCTGTGGATAGGACTGTGGATAGGGCTGTGGATAGGGCTGTGGATAGGGCTGTGGATAGCCCTGTGGATAGGGCTGTGGATAGGGCTGTGGATAGCCCTGTGGATAGGGCTGTGGATAGGGCTGTGGATAGGGCTATGGATAGCCCTGTGGATAGGGCTGTGGATAGGGCTATGGATAACCCTGTGGATAGGGATGCTGAAATTCTTTACTTTATTATGTCCGTTCTATGGTTATAACCTGACCCAAGTGCAGCAAAAAAAAGGGTGTTATAACCTCGATTTAAGTGCAGCAAAAAAAAAAAGGTGCAGCACAAAAAAAAAAAAAAGATGTGAGACCGAATATATTTTATTTATGTAATTAATCTACAAATTATACCATATTATTGTATTTTTATTTATTTATTTTATTTTTAACATATATATTTTCTTATTTATTTAATATATTTTATTTTTAACATATATATTTCCTTATTTATTTAATATATTTTATTTTTAACATATATATTTTCTTATTTATTTAATATATTTTATTTATAACATTATCCCAGAATCATGTACTGGATGGTAAGGAATTATTATTAAGTATAGTATGTATTATCATAGTGATTGGCTATTTTCATACAATGTTGATTTTTTTATAAATTGTATGTAATTTTTTATTATTATTATTATTTATTTATTCATTAAACAATAAAATTTTCAGTAATAATACATAGCCCCACAAAACCGTGCAATCGGTTTGACAGTGGGTATAGTCTCTTTAAAATAGTATAGGTATATTAATATTTGTATAAAACTAGAATAAAATTAAAGTAATAAAGATAGTTACAGGAATTCCATTTGCCTGAAGTTCTAAATTATCATTGATCGCAAATACTGAAGTAGTATTTGGTTAACTTACGTTTAAACATAGTCTGCTTATCCTCCAGATATTATTGTTTGATTTCGTGAATTTTGATTTATTTATTTTATAATATTTTTCTTATGTTTATTTTTAACATATCATATTTTTATATTTATTTTATGTTTTATTGTATTTAGTTTATATGTTTTTATATGTTTATTATATTGTCTCGAAGAAAAAAAAAAAGAAAAAAAGAGTTATCATAATAATTTATTATTTTCTTACTATTATGTGATTGATGATGACTATTATTTGTATGTGATGATATTATTTAATTAGTTTGAGGTACTTCGGGGACGAAGTACATGTCAGTATGGCCGTGACAGGAATTATAGAATTATAGAGATCAGAGCTTTATTTTTAATATTTGGTATGAAATATTCCGTATTTGTTTGTACTTTCAAAGTATTTCTAAACGAAACGATTACTATTCGTCATAATTTCCGAACGAAAGTTGTGACCTGTTACGATTAAACTATGAACATACTATTTAATATCAGAATTAAAATATAACAATGACATAGATTCTAATGATGTTTTAAATACTGCTTGTATTTGATTGTATTATAATATCTTGATAATTTGTTGTTATTCTATAAATAAGTAACTAAAGTATGCTCAATCAATGTCATATTTTATTCAGTTCAAATGAAAGATTATTGTTTGTTGGTTCTAAAATGTATATAATAATCTTATTATGTTTTAAGACTGTTCTAATAAATTAAATTAAATCATTATTACCAATGTATTAAGATATTAACTAAATTGAGTGACAATCTGTGATTGGTAGAAAGATGGCGCCTTTCAAGTACTTTTTACCATTGTTGGGTAGTCTATAAAAAGAAATGTAATACTCTAAATCGGTTAGTTAAAGTTGGACGACCAGGTGCCTAATAAGTTAAGTATTTGTTTATTATCTTGTAATGCCCATTTGTGTGATTGTGTGTAATATAATGTGTTGAAGTTCGTATAATGTGTTTCCTATGTGACTAACCTCCTACATACTTCCTCTCACTGTGGCCAAGACACCTTAAGCCGTCAGTATGATCGGTCTTGTGAGCCTGCTCGACCGGCAGTGAGAATATCATTCCCTGTGTACATTGCACGACGTACACGTTACCTTTTCCTACCCATTTACCCGTCTGGTACTTTAGGTCTCTTAGTATCAGACTCTCCCGCACTTAGAAATTAACTTAACGAATCAATGATATAGATGTTGATTATGGTAGGTATTGCTAGGCTAGGGTGTTAGGTATTAGTAAAATAGGAAAATACTAGGATTTTTAGGGCAAGTCCGTCCCTTTGTATTGTAGAATCTCACACGTGCGTTTTTACTTAAATTATGGGAGTAATGGATGATCTTTATTAAGTAACATAGCTTTTTAGCAGACTCTAAAGTTTTTACAGATAGATTTAATTGAATTAAAGCTACGTCTACTTCGGTTAGTTTCGATAACTCGTTCATAAATTCGTTCCTTTCATGCCCCGTCTCCTGTCTCGGACACAATCCGTCAGCAAACGTTCTGAATCTAATTACATTTTCAAAATACCTTGAAGTCTTCGGGCCTAAATAGACACATTGGTTGTTTCTACAGACCTTTCACTAGGAACAGTAGGAATAATTGTTATCTGACCTCTGCGACCCAATTACACCGATATGGATACCTTAAGACCAAGGTAGATTATGTGACTTACAGACGGTTCGCGATAGGCGTGGTCAAACGTAATTTTCGCGCTGCTTTGTGGTACTTTATAATGACATTTGACAGCGGTGATTGTACAATTTGCGTGCTGTCAACAGTATAGATAATGAAGATGGGATCGACAAGAGCTTCTGAAAGACTTTTACGACTTAAGAGGGTAAGCTTTGCTAGTACACGTTGATAATAAATTAAATTTGTGCGGGAAGGACTTTATTAGTTATCAAGGTTTGCAGTTTTAGTTCCTCATCAATCTTTTATGTATTTTTTTTTATTTATTTTTTATCTGTGTTTTGGGTTTAGTTACAGTTACAGTTATATAATTTTACAAACAATTAACATACAAACGGGAAGAAATATCTGTCAAAATTTTCTCGCAGGTCTGCTGGAAGAAATTTCTATAAGAAATAAGCTGTGCCTTTGTACTTTTAATCCTATCATATGTTTGTAATCATCTGTTTCTGTGTGTGTACATAAATAAATAAAATAAAAAAAATGAAAAAAATATTTTTTTTTAAACTTAGGGGACACTCCTCTTAATTATCTGTATTGTGGCCGGATCCCACCGAGTAAATACAAATAAAATATTATTCAAGCTAGACAAGATTAAGACACTTATAAATAGTTTAATAATACAATAAAATTAAGTATTAATCAGTGTACTAGTGCGATCTAAAACCCGAATTTCATCATAGCCTTGACACATGACGTAGGTACGCACTATCACGCGCTGTTAACCACAGACAATAATAATTATTGTAGATAGTTTGATGGATGTAAAGTTTACAACAGTTAGCATTTAAAAGATTCTCATAGGCAGAAACATGAATGGCCGCTGTGACCGAAATTATTATAACAAATTTAGGGTAAATAAGTAAGTAAGTAAGTAAATAATTTATTATTTATGTACTTGTTTGTTATCTTTTGTGAGATATGAGAAAAGTTGTTTAGTTCAAATCTCAAATTGGATTAGCACTTATGGGATCAAGTTATTTAAAATTCATAGGTTTACAATGAAAAGGAAACATTTTTATAAAGTATTATCTATACTTATAAAATGGTAACGTGACTGACTGACAGACAACGCACAGCCTAAACCGGTGGACCTAGGGAATTGAAATTTTGAAACAATATTCTTTAAGTATCGTAGGGGTGCACTAAGGAAGGATTTTCGGAAACTCCCCCCCTAAGTAGGTAAAAAAGGGGATAACAGTTTGTATGTAAATCCGTCGTTCTAAACGTTAAATGAACGAAACTTAGTATTCAGCTTATCGGTTGATAAATGAAAGAACGTGCATTGTTTTTTTTTTTTTAATCTGCCCTTGAGTGGCTAAAAAAGGGGGTTAAAGTTTGTATGGAAGATTCGTTATTTTTTAAGTTACAGATGTAAAAATGAGTATTAAGCTTATGCGCTAAAAATAAGAAAGACGTGTATCAAAAAATTTGGACATTTTCCCCCTAAGGACATATAAAAGGGGGCTAAAGTTTGTAGTTATGAAAATCCGTCATTAAACTTGATAATTAGCTTTTCGGTTAACAAATAAGACGTGTTTCAGCTTTTTGAAAACTCTACCTGACAACCTGACCTGCCTGAGGGGGGAAAGGGGGGGGGTGAAAGTTTGTGTAGAAAATTCGGTAGGTATTAGTAAGAGACATCAAAGTGGCATAACTAACGCACGTATATCTCGATATTCAATGACTATGGGGAGAAAATATAGAAGATAAAAGTTTGAATGAAATTCTGCCATTTTTAAAGTAGAAGTCATAAATATGTGTAGGTATACTCGAGAACTGCTGGACCGATTTTCATGGTTTTTGATTTATTGGATTAGTATAATCGAAAAAAAAAGAAGAATCGAAGAAAAATAAAATGGAATGATACCCCTTGGGTATTACCATACCATGGGTATGGGTAGGGTAGGATAGGGTAGAGTAGAGGTAGAGTAGGGTAGGGTAGGAATAGAGCGGTAGGATAAAGGTAGAGTAGGGTAGGGTAGGGTAGGGTAGGGTAGGGTAGGGTAGAGTAGGAGTTGGGTAGGATAGGGGTAGGGTAGAGTAGCGTAGGATATTGTAGGGTAGGGTAGGGTAGATGTAGAGTAGGATAGGGGTAGAGTAGAGGTTGGGAATGGTAGGGGTACCTAAGGTAGAGTAGGGGTTGGGTAGTGTAGGGGTAGGGTAGGGTAGAGTAGCGTAGGGTAGTGTAGGGTAGGGTAGAAAAAGCGTAGAGGTATAATAATCACGCGTACAACGTCGCGCGGGACAGCTAGTTTATTATAATGTCGTGGTGGCGCATTGGTTACGGACCCGCCTTACAAGCAAGTGGGTGTGGGTTCGAACCTGGCATGTACCAATGTGACTTTTTCAATGTCATATGTACTTTCTTAGATATTCTAAGACACCACTGACTAACGGTGAAGGAAAACATCGTAAGGAAACCTGGACTTAATAGTCTGAAATTGCCAACACGCAGTGAGCTAGTGCGGTGATTAATGCTCAATCCTTCTCTGTATGAGAAGAGGCCTACATAGGGACAGTTACAGGCTAATTTATTTATATTAAGGGTAAATAAATTGTTATTAACATAGTATGAAAGATATATTATATTGCACAATGTCCATTTTGTGTCTCATTTCTCGAGCTTTGGTATCTAATTTACATATTTTAAACGCAAGATTTTTTAATGTTTAAGTCACAGATAAATTGGCTATCAAGACGAGTCGATCATCAACGTTGAAAACAACCAACTGGACTAATTGGACGGAATCAAAATCTTCTATCCTTGTCTCATGCTCTTCGTTAGAAAGAAACATAGACATCAATTAATTTGGAGCATTGTTCATTAGAATCAACATGCTCGCTGGCGTCTATCAAGACTTTTTGCAAGTACCCGTAATTGGTAGATAAAGTTAGGAAGGTAGGTAGGTAAAAAAAAAAAAAAAAAAGGTAGGTAGGTAATCATAATCATTAATTCTTGTTAAACACAGGTAGGTACATGGGTAGTTCTTGGGTAATACAATACCTCGATGTGTATTGCCTCTAGGCCATACAAGTTAGTAGTAGAAATCGTACCTTAATTAGGTATTATTCCATTTATTAATTTACATACATATAAAATATATAAGGTGAACCGAGGCTATTGTGACTATCAACTTTGAAATTTAAACTTTATCTTTTGTCATAACCGTCCACTTAGTTTAAATTGACATTCTAATAATCTCACATGGTTAAGCATATATCTATGAATGTTATCACTTTAAAATAACGTTGAATAATTGTAATCTTAACATAAAATAATTAATATAATCATTTTAAAAACGAAAAAGTTACATTCACCTCATTTTGGGGTGAATGTGACTTTATAGTATAACTTGTTTGCTCTTATTGGTTTATAGCTTATATTTGCATAGCACTTACTTTGAACAATTATTTACGCATAAATGATTTCGAAAAGTTCTAAAACACAGTTCTATAACCTAAAAAAATGCTTTTAGTTTTTTTTGGGGTGATTGCAACTACGCCTCATAGTGTTAGTGTTGGGACTGAATTCATCGATAACTTTTCCTATGTGCCTGATGAACCGGTTGTGATGAGCATAAAAAATAAAACGTACTTAGCACATCTTTTATTTATTTTTAAATAATATTAAAAACTGAATTAAAAACTATTCAAAAAATATAAAACTCTGTTTAAAACTAACTAAAAACTTTATGTGAACCAACATAACTTTGGACTAAATTAGTGGCACTTACTTACAAATTACTTTAAATAGCACTTAAGTACTTTAAATTGCATCTTATGTATTGGCTGCCTCCATCAAAATGCTTAATTTTAATGATAAAATATCGACATGCTTTTCTATCAACACTAAACATCGATTCTGAACATCACTAGCGATTCACATTTTCCATATAAAAACAAATGGGCTAATGCAACTACCACAAATATTTCAAAATAGTTACAAACACCCCTCAATACGGAAAAATGAGGCGAAAGTAACTATAAGAATATCATACGAAATATACGACATAGGATTATAAATAGTATAGTAAAAGAAACTTCCGATTCTCATTTCTTCTTTCCTTCTTCCAAAACTGCACAAAAACCACTTTTTCTATTTTTTTGGCCAAAAACTTGTGCGCGGGATGTCAACTTACTTTATTTCAAAATGGCGACTATCAGAAAAAACGCTGTAGATCAAACAGTTTCACAGGTACTAGCGACACCTGTTATTATTTGGGAAAATACTAAATTCCCTGTTCAGCAATAGATGGCATGCTCATCAATAACTGTTAGTTTATTAGAAAAATCGATTAGTCGCATACACCCCATAGTCACAAAAGCCCCGGTTCACCTTGCATATAAAAATTAAAAATATTATTATTATTAAGAAGTTGATAACAATTTTCACAAAAGAGTTTCTAGCATGACTCGTAACATAAGAATAGAAGGAAAATTTGATTTTCCAATGCTATGTGATTTTTCGACGGTATGTAAAGCCATGTCCGAGGCCTACGGGCGATTTAAATTCTGACACTAGGTTGTTCCTCAACCAAACGATATAGAAAGAATTATGAAAATGTTAAGTTAGCGGCAAGTTTTACCTACTTAAATAATTTTTTTCTTTAATTAGCGTTGAACAGATAGCAGTTAGCTTAGATTTCAAATCATCAAAGTCATTGAGCATTGTTACGGTCTTAAATGCGAGTTTCATCATCATCATCAGCCCGTATCAGTCTCTCCCAATGCGCGCCACTGAGCTCGATCTTCGGCTACCAACATAATACCAGCCGCTACCAGCTACTTTTCGTAGGTCGTCGCCCCACACTACGCTTGCCCATGCGCGGTATCCACTCCAGAAAAAAAGAGTATTCTATGTACAAATGCTACCCACACCTAACTTCTAGTACACAGATACGTGTCGTATCGGAGCAAGCCTTTATCCCGACGCGCGCACACTGATATTGTATATTCTGAGCTACAATTAGCCAGGTGAAGCTCAATTAGCCTCGTTTTATTGTGTGTGATCTATTCAAAAGAGAAACACGAGTTTTCAAACTAGGGTTGTCATTTGTCACAAGTTGTGCGAATTTCTCGACATTTTGTTTTTTATAACAAATCAGTTAGTAGTAATTAGCGACTTAAGCAGTGATAGCTTAGTGGTATGACCGTTGGACTGCCAAGCCAAAGGGCGTAGGATTGAAACCCAGGCACGCACCTCTGACTATTCGGATTCATGTGCGTTTTAAAAATTAATTATCACTTCCTAAAACGGTAAAGAAAAATATTGTGGGGGGTTTATCAATGTGTAAAGCCATGTCAGAACTACGGGCGTCGGGCGTTTTAAAAATTAACAACGATTAAAAATTAAATGATATACACAACAGTTAAGTCAATTGCCATCTCTATTTATTGACATGCAAATGACAAGGACAGCTAAACTTTAATCAGTGATTAAGAGTGACATATTTTTATAAGGAAGGCCCTGTGTGGTTTATCGATCAGTCTATAGAGAAGGAAAAAGTTCTTAACGAAAATAGCAGAGTTATTTTTATGAGAGCGTACATAAATAAAACATTTCGGCGTTACAGCTTTATTTGTAGGTCTTTTTGATTTATTTTTAAGAAAACAAACTTCTTAGTCTTTCGCAAGATATGACAAAAAGTCGCCATTTTCATCACGAAAATTATTGCGGAATTCGTAAAGTAGGCAAAAATAAACATTTTGTGTTACGCCATTGAGTAGAATTGCACAAACAGTTTGTTTTTTTTGGGTTGTTTGCGTGCTTTTAACCCCCGACGAAAAAGAGGGGTTATAAGAGGGGTAAGAGTCTAATGTGTGTAATTGTGTCTGTGGCATTGTAGTTTCCGAATGGATGAATCGATTTTGATTTTTTTTTTTATTTGAAAGGTGACATGATCGAGTGTTCGTAGCTTTCGTGTTTTTTTTTATTTTAATTTTATTCATACTTGTTGTTCTTTTTATTTAATTAATTACTTCGAAGTGGCAAAAACTATGCCATGTAACACATAGTTAATTTAATTCGACCAAAAAGAGTTCTTGTGTCAAAGTTATTATCCACACTTATGAACTTTTTCCGTTTAAGTAAATATGCCAGCCCTAGCTTCGATCTAGTCTTTCTTTGCTTATCTCGTGAATAGTGTGGCGTAAGTAAAATGGGGCGGATAAATGAATGAGACAGGTACGTAAATAATTCTAACCGTACCTACTTACAAAGCAGTACAAAATATCAAACAACATTTCGTTGTAAAAATACTAACAAAAAAACTGGCCAAGTGCGAGTCGAACCACACTTCACTATTAAAGGGTTCCGTACAAATTCGCCTATAAAAACGCGTTTCTTTAATTGCGTTTAATTTTTAATTAACTATTTGTTAATAGGTAAATGTGAAAAAAACACGAAATTTTGTAGAAAGAAAAATTTGTTACGACCGAGATTTCTACTAGGTACAGTTAGAATAGTTGCTCTGCTATTCGTAACCCCGCTCATGTTATCGAAATTCTCTTCCACATTCAACCATCTTAGATGATAGTTACATCCACCCCTTGTACAAATTCCTAGAGAACAATATTTTATTTTTGATAAAAGAAAAACAATTACATTTATTTATTTTAATTTTATGTTTATTATTTGTTGTTATAGGTGCTGAGTACACTCTCTCTGAACATTTTATTTTCCAATACAGTTCTAGGACAGACGGATAGGCGGATAGACGGGGGTTCCCTAAAAAAGAAAACTATTACGTCACGTATGTATGTCACGTTTGATTTTAATTCCAATTTTGACATTTATGGCTCCATCGGGAAAATTAAGATTCTGCTCGAGTCAACGTCAACGTGATAAACGTCGCGTCAGATTTGTTTTCCAATTGTATGTTTTGCGAAAGGTTTTGCGTTTTGTTGGATATTGAAGAAAATAAAGTTTATTTCTATATAAAGTAAAAAATGGGTTCATAATTAAATCAAAAAAATTGTTATTTGAAATTGATTTTGAAAAGGGCATTGAACACTCTATTGTGCTTAGGTTAGTCCCGTTTCGATAATAAACAAGTTTCAATAAAATCGTAATTATAACCCTAATTTCCTAAAACCCCGAAGAAAACAACAATAATATTCTTATGATAATAGATGGCGCCACGTGACTTTCGAGTACGGTTGTACGTTTGTCAATTCTGGTTAGAATTGATTGTCAAATTCTAAACTAACGCAGAATTTTTTGTTAAAATTTGTATCAAGCCAAAATTTTTGCTGAAACATTGTAATGTTCCTCCTTCAAATGGCTTAGTTCGATTTTTCGTAACTATATTAAATTGATTTTATATCTTCAATCAACTTCAATGTGCGAGCGAGAGAGCAGATTAGCGCGAAGAAGCGCCTTAAGCTTTTGATCCTTTATTCCCTAACTCCATCGAGCAGTCCCTTTTCTTATTACAATAAGGCCCCGAGTTTATGAGCGTTGTTGAAAACTATTAAAACTTCTTTTCTAACAACTAATAGCTAACTAATTTACTGTCTTTCTCGTAGATTATAGTTCGAGAAACTATTACCTAAGCTTAGTAGATTATGAAGACAATTTTATAGCTTTACGAAACTGCTAAACGATATGTCAGTTTATTGTTTTTTTTTGTTATAAAAAAACAGCTAATTGCGAGTCGGACTTGCGCACGGAAGGTTTCATACTATTATCTATACAACATTAGACACTCAAGCGTCTACCTGTTGCCGTTAATAATATCGAGCAAAAAACCGCAAAAAAATAAAGTTTGTTGTATGGGAGCCACACCTAAATATTTATTTTATTCTGTTTTTAGTATTTTCTGTTATAAAAGCAATAGAAATACATCATCTGTGAAAATTTTAACTGTCTAGTTATCACGGTTGATGAGATACAGTCTGCTGTTAGACGGAATGCGAAGTCTTAGTAATAGGGTCCCGTTTTTAGCCTTTGGGTACGGAATCCTAAAAATGATTTTTTCATAATACATATGTTAACCTCATTGGTTAGGTAGGTATATTATTTGTAAAAAGAATTGAAATATTTACTAACGTTTGTGTCCCTAGAAAAAAAAAGTAAAATCGTATTATGTTTCATAAACATTGTTCTTCTAAGAGCCCGAGGGTAATATAATTTAACAACGAAATTATTCTGTAAATATTTTATATTGTTTTGTAATAATCTTATCCTAACCATTATGTACAATGTATTTATGCGCACACCATCTTTATTTAGCTAAGGCCGTCTCCAAACCAGTGCCAATGTACCTAACGTGTAAAGTAACTTATCGTTTACCTTTTTTATTGAACTAGCAGTCGCCCGCGACTTCGACTGAGACGCAGGCGACGGATATTAGGCGACGTTAATAATTACCGTACCGCCCGAGTGATATACAATATTATTCATCATCATCATCATCAGCCGAAAGACGTCCACTGTTGAACAAAGGCCGTCCCCCATAGAACACCACAACGAGCGATAACTTGCCGCTTGTATCCGCCATACACTTCATACTTCCAAGAAATTAAACAATATACAATAATATTACTGTTTCTGTCAGCCCATATCATCCCACTGCAGGGCAAAGGCCTCTCCCTCTGATTTTCACGTCTTTCGATCCAGAGTCAGTAGGATCAGTCACTATTGGTTCTGTCTAATTCATCCAGCCATCTCGTTCGTGGCGAGATGAATACAATACAATAATGTACGTAAATAAAATACAAAAATGTGCTCGAACCGCACATTACCGCCTTTCCAATAGCACTGTTTACGAGCTCTCTAGCTCTCGAACTGATAAAACTCAGTAAACACTCAATAAAACGATAATATTTAAACTTTGAAGAAAAACTAGACTAACTGAGATCTTTAAGTAATTTTGTTTTGCGGTGAAATCTCTACTCTAAAGTTTAAAACAGTAATCAAGGCTGAATCACAGAACAAGACGTCGGTGACGAAAACTGCTGACGTCAAAACAGATTGAGGTTTGAGACAGAGGGATTGGACAAAGGATTATTAAGGTTTTACCTCGTCTGCCTATTGTTGTCTTTGAGATATTTCTTAAGCCTTTATACCTTATCTGATTAGCAAACAGCAGGAACTTTTAGAGATCCTTGCGAAAAATGTTATTAAGTTAGATTTCCAAATCATAGTATTTTAACAGCAAAATAAGACATAATAACACAACGTAAAAATTGGTCTGTGGCTTCGTAGTTCTCAAGCGGATGAACCGATTTTGATTTAGTTTTTTATTATTTGAAAGGTAAATTGACCAAGAGTGTATGAAAATAAAAAAAATTGAGGTTCTTTTTTAAATAGTTATGTCTTTATAGAGTTTGTTTATAGATTTATGATTATAGAGCGAAGAATATTGTATTAAATAGACAATATTCTTCGCTTCAGATGTACTTAATCTGTTTGCGCTAGGAGCTACGTCTGTGAGGTCATGGTATCAACAAATCCGAGATCAAAATTTTATTTTGGCTACTGTTCAGTTAGACCTGTACGTGAGTAGCCCGCCTAAACGGAATCCGTGAGTTACAATGCAAATCTGAACTGCGGAACCCAATTTTATTTATGTTCGACTATGCCACTATGACGTCACATTTTACGATTCGCCTACGTCATAACACAGCGGTCGAGTAAAGCTTGAGTTCCATCAAGAATTTCCGATTCGATTTCCCGAAGCCGACCTAAGATATTTCTGTTTAATGTGTTGTGCAAGATTGCTGGGAAATCTTTTTGCATTATTGGAGTCTGTCATGCAGAGGTTTTATTGGAAAATGGCTCTTATTACCATCGAGTTAAAGTGCTTAACCGTTAGCCATTGATCTTATACAAGACACATCGAATACCATACTCATGTAGGTACCACATATTTCAAGAGCTTATTATGTATTTTGAAAACTTCTTTTTATCGTTTGGTTGATTAACAACTTAGTGCCAAAGTTATAACATAAAAAGTAGACTTCTAACATGGCTTTAAAATATCTCTTGGGTGAGCTAGTTTCCTAACAATGTTTTTCTTCAAATGTTTCTTTGCTAGGTAAAGTGAATATACGTTACTATACATATTTTTTCTTTCTATCTTTCTTTCATTAGTGGACTTCGACGATATGCAAATGGAGTCGAGTTATGAAAAACGTTTTCTATACTATACTAGTCTTTTTAGCCTGATAGATATTTGACAGCAACGTCAGCAACAATCGCGTAATTGACACCTATCGCTTCCTATCTGCAAGTTACATAATCCAGTCCAATACCTTCTGAAACGGCCACCGGAATTCGTGATATTACCGGAATTCCAGAATAATTAATTCCGCATGAATATGTAGGGGCACGTAATATTGCAGTTTTTTTTTCTTTTTAAATTGGAACTTTATCGGTGAATTTGTGAAAAAAATGTTATGTTCGATTGGTTGAGGTTGGGGAGGACGCCCGATAGGGGAAATTGAATCTCCCTGGTATGTCGGAAGCGGTGTCCGGTCCGATAGTATTTGATGTTCGATTTATTCGTTTTTTAGTTTAATGCAGTCTGATGTTTATGGCAAATTATAATAAGAATGTAGCATTTGCGCTGGACTGGACTCCTAATCTTTATATTACAATATTACTATAAATAACAGTCGTGATAGCCTAGTGGTGGTGACCGTTGACTGGCAAGTCAGAGGTCTCGGGTTCGAACCCAAGGCGCGCACCTCTGACTTTTCGTAAGTTATGTGCGTTTTAAAATTAATTATCACTCTCCGTGCCTCGGATAGCACGTTAAGCTGTTGGCCCCGGCTGTCAATTGTAGTTCTTTGACAGTCGTTACGGGTAGTCAGAAGCCCGAAAGTCTGACAACCAGTCTTACCAAGGGTATCGTGTAACCCAGTATCTGGGTTGTGGAGGTCTGATAGGCAGTCGCTCCATGTAAAACACTGGTATTCAGCTGCATCCGGTAAGACTGGAAGCCGACCCCAACATAGTTGGGAAAAGGCTAGGCAGATGATTACTATAAATAACACTTATCAGTCTGCTTTAATTTATCTAAAATGGTTGAATGTAGAAGAAAATTTTGAGAGCATGGGCATGCGCATGCGGCCCGCGGCTTGTTTTCATGCGGCCCGCGACACACATTTTAATCTAAAAATAGTTTTGGACACAAATAGTTTGGATAATATTCTTTGTCATTGTTATTTGTATATTCGTTGTCAAAACATGTACTCAATACTTGGTATAATAATTTATCTTCAGTCTTGCAACTGAAAATATTTTTCTGGCCCTCCAGCTTTTGTATGAAATTTAATTAGCCCGCGAAGGTGTATAGTTTGGACAGCCCTGGTCTACATGAATAAAAACATTTTGAATTTGTTACTCAGTAGGTAACAAAAGTTGGTAAAAGGTAGGTAGGTATGTGTGATGAACAAAGTTTAAAGTATTTAACGTATATTTATAAGGTCATTTTATCTAATGGTTAGGATTAAATATAGCTGATAAGAATTATTAAATTGTAGGATAAAACGTGTTCTAAGTAAATGTTTTCTAAAGTAGCCCTTTTTGCATTAATATTAATTGAATGAAATATCCTGGTTTTATCCTTTGGCAATTTATTTTTTATGATAGATTTGGGTGGTCCTTTGAATCTGGGTTATATGATTATAGTATAAATAGCGACCCGCCCCGGCACGGTTACGCTAATATGCATGTATTATACATATAAACCTTCCTCTTGAATCACTCTATCTATTAAAAAAAACCGCATCAAAATCCGTTGCGTAGTTTTAAAGATCTAAGCATACATAGGGACAGACAGACGCGGGAAGCGACTTTGTTTTATACTATGTAGTGATATCTTAGTAAAATATCCCTATTTTATGTATTACTGAATTCCATTGTTATAATTAATATACTTACCTACTGATCAGTGAGTCATAGAAATATGGCGAAAATATTTGTAAATTATGTAACTTAAAACTTTGTTCATCACATTTAATAGAATTGTGTGTTTGTTTGTTATCCTTATTTCACGCAGTAACGGAGCAACAGATCGGCGTGATTTTTGGCATGGAGTTAGTTCATAGATTTCTAATCAAAGATAGATTTAAATATCGAGGAAAAATTTTCCCTTTTTGTTTTTCAAAATTCATTCTTAAAAATGTGTTTCTTCAAATACAACAAGGTTTAATTACCTTTATGTTTTAATTACTTTTAGCTTTTTTTTCGATGGCTGCTATCTCTTTTTTTAAAACGTTACTCTGGCCGGAAATCATGGCGATCCGTTGCTCCGTTCTTGCAACAAACGAATAATTACTATTATGAATTAATGTGTTTATTTAATGAATTAATTTGTTAATGTGTTCGATTAAAAATGATAGTAACTGGGCTTAACTACCGCTAGGACGCGGGTGACACGTTACAATTGATTTCCTTTTGTCTCATTTCTCGATGTTTGATAGTTAAATGTATACTAGTTGGCCAGTCAGTGGTCGAAATTCGACCGTATTTTTTTTTATTAATTTTAGCTTTCTGCACTTCTTCTCCATATAAATTTTTACTTTTACTATGCCAAGTTTCACACTCCTCTGTGCGCGCAATATTCTTAAAAAGGGATCCACAGTTTTCAGTTCACGTATTAATATACTCGTACATATAGATTCTAAGATGTCTGCATTGGCAAATCTCTCCATTAATGATTTACATATCTAATTTTGATGTTTGCATATCTAATTTGGTTGAATATTATTAAGATAGATTGGTATAATGCTTGTCAGTCGGATCACGTAAAAGGGGTTAAAGTATATTTGCAGTTGGTAATGTACCATCAATTTTGAATTAAAATTAAGCCTCTATGGTGTGTAATTCTACAGCAATTTTTTTTTAAAAAGAACATTATTACATTCTTAATTTAAAAAAAGACATTTCAATAACGATGTCAAGGATATTGACGCGCTACATTTATATATTTTTAAATGATTATGTAAATCCTTTAAATAATGAAAAAAAATTAATATTACAAACTAATACAAAGCTCTTTAGGCTTTAACATTCTTTATGAAACAGAAACGGTACCTTTAACATGATGACGTCATATTATATTCAAATATTGAAATCAATGTCCATGGACCACGAGAGCTTTGCAGCTCTTAAAACGGTTTATAATTCCATAAATGTGACGCAACAGTACTTGTTTAAAAAGTTGTTTTATTATGCATAGTGTAAACTTTAGGACGTCGATCGATCGCGTAAACCTACGTTGATCATTCCAGCAGCAGAAACGAGACACAATAAAATTAATTATTACCGCCGCCCTTGACGCCGATCAATATATATTTAAAAAATCATTGATCGGGTCAGTCATCTCCAGCTATGGCAGCGCCAGCGGTACAGACAACCAAGTGTACAACAACCCCATTTAATTCCATGACACTCTTAATTTGGTAGCATTCACTTTTTTATTACCTGAATTCCACTTACAGAAATTTATATCAGGCCTCAAAGTTAATACTACTAAATTAAGAAAGTCACAGAATTAGATGAGCCTACTCTACCCTACTCCACTCGGTGTTTAAACAACATGTCCATAGATGTCTATCTTTATGATAAATCTTCATCATCCGTCACTTAGATGACAGTAATGATATCATATTGCTTAAGGAAAATATTTTATTTTATATAATAACGGTAAGGGAAAACAACCGTGTAACAGGATCTTTTGAAAATCTTAAACTGAAAAAAAAACCGAATTAAAAATACAACAATTAGATTTGGAGTCTCAAAATAAAACACTTATCTAAAACCTCCTAGCCTATACACCTACATATAAATAAATATAGGTGTGTACAGGGCAGAGGCCTCTTCTCATACTGAGAAGAATTAAACACGCTAGCTCACTGCGTGTTGGCGATTTAAGACTATGAAGTCCAGGTTTTTTTAAGACGTTTTTCCTTCACCGTTATTCAGTGGTGTCTGAGATTTACTAAAAAATTACGTATGACATTGTAAAAGTCACATTGGTGCCATGCTAGGTTTGACCCCACACCCACGTGCTGGCAAAACGGATTCGTAACTAATTTGCCACCAAGACTCAATATAAAACCTCGTAGGGTAAAAAAGGCTGAATTGCTAAGGCTAGTTAATTAATATTACTGCAACAAAATCCAATTATAGTTTGTTCAGCAAAATAATTGCAAAAATCAATATCATTTCGTCTGGGCTTAACGCATTTTGAACTTATAAAATTAACTTTTGAAATATATTTTATAGAGCTGCTTACTTATAAATTGATAGAGACCTGTATAATGCAGATCTTTTGAATGATTTTATTATACAGATATTCTTCAACCTTCACTCATCATTCCCGGATCATATCGATTAGTAAATAGTATGACACAATTTAGATTTACATGGATTATAATCTGACCATTCTTCTTCTTAGCGTATCGATGGCAATCTAAATTGTGTCAGCCTAGAACTGGGCTACGAGATTGGCGCCTCCAGTAGCATCCATCAGTTCCTGTAAAGAACTAACGACAGGGTATGCAGGGCAAGATATCAAGTGCCCCATAGTTTGTGGGATAGCACCACATTTACACTCCATGGCAGAGTTATCAATAAACCTCCACCTGAGCAGGTTTTCCATCTGCCATTAATTTGAATAAACATATTTTAGATGTTTTCGGATAATTACCAAAAAAAATCCATATTTAATGTACAATCAGATATTTAGATACCAGCCAAATTTTAGGAAGTATTATGGTTTATGAAACTAAACAACTTTCCCCAAAAAACATAGGTTGAAATATGAAATGTAAAATTGACTTTTCATACAAACGTGAGTCACGCTACCAGTCACTTTGTATGCGAAGTTAATTGTCAATTTATAGATTTCGACCTATGTTCCTTAGGGAAAGTGGTTCAGTTTTATGTAGGTACCTTATTACCTCTTCAAATTTGGCTGACGTCTAAAAAATCAAGTTGTATACATTCATTTTCTAAAATTGTTTTCAACAACATCTAGCTATAAAACAACAACCATCTGTTATTTTAATTCCGCGTCCCTGCACTTCTCGTCCGGACAACCTTCCGGAAGGAGTGTTCAAATATTTATTGTTTAAATAATTAACTTGTCAGTTCGGAAACCACTAATGAAGTCGTTTATTATTATGAGAATTAATTACGTCAATTGGTAGCCGATATGTGATAAATTAATAAAGGTCATAGTCAATTTTAATTGTAATTGTGAGTTTGTGAATAAAAGGTTGAACAGATTTGGATGATACTTGGTACTTACAGATACTTTATGCTCCGGATTATATTAGCAGCAAATTTTTACCTCGAAACTGAAGACGAAGCCGCTAATTTTTAATAATATAAAGGCGCCAATTACAGAAATACCCTTCCAATATCTTTGGTGCCAATTCTCACGGTAAATCTTAAATTTAAACAAATGATGTCCCTTTTGTTTATTTATCATTACTAAAGGATAGAACTTCTTCATTTTAAGAATAAGATGGTATTGGTTTTAGAAATCGACGCCATAGTCAACAATCTATTTCAGCCGAATTTACTTAGGTCACACAAACTTAGATAAGATTTTAATCTGATAACTCAATAAGCTTGTCCCTCCACTTAGACTTTTCAATTACAGATCTAGACATAATATACAATCACATTTCATAACATTCAATTTCTATCTATCTGTCTTTTTATTAACTATTTAGAATTATCAATTATTTATCAATCTATCACTATCTCTATCTAGGTTTGTTGAAAAAAAATTAAAAATTGGTTAATAGTGTACGGTCACCAAAGGAGTTAAGTTACCAGGAGCGCTAGTTAAGGTCAATTTTTTAAAGACGTCATCAATACTATTTAATTTTACCACATTTTCTGAAAAGGTATGACTGAAACCTATACAAAACTAAATAATTTGATATAACCACATGCAAACTTCTTCAAAAACTTCATCCTTAACTAGCACCTGGTATCTTAAACTCCTTTGCTGACTGTACATTTATATACATAATTACTTTATTCATTTTTTTTTTAATGTTTATTACATGTTTTTTTGCACATGATTTGCTTATTAAATGAAATTAAGGCCTTTAAGGCGAAAGAGATTCGTTTGTTTTTGCGAGTTTCTTGTTAAATAATTTCATGTATTTTTTTTTCAACAAAAAAAATAAATAAAAATAAATAATCAAATTTAAATTGGCTCCGAAAACACTCAAGACTGTCATGGCGTCTTGAACGACGCCACGGTTGACAAAACTTTGTCCGTTCTGCGAAAATGTCAACAACAAAACGACTATGGCGGTCACGGTGTGACGTCACACTTTCTGATTTGTGGTCACAGCTATCAAAACATATTGCCGAATTTATTTTCCAAAAATATTATTGAACTTTATTATTTCCATGTTACGATTAATCAGATCATTAGAAACTTCTTTCTATCTCATTTGCTCTTAGTGGACCCAAGCCCGATGCAGTTGACAGCTGCCAACGGACCGGCTCTTCACAAAAACTGGAATTCGAAAATCGAATTATCGAATTTTGGGGTAAAAACAGCCAGATACATCGGACATAATCCCTTTGACGCCACTAACAGGTCTGCCCACGAGAATTACAGTCGTCCGTATTTCTGGATTATGTTTAAATATCTGGATTTCACTGGTTTCGCATTCGACATCTCGGTGTTTTGGTTTTTGTAAAATTGGCAACAAAAGTCAAATCATTATTTGACATTCACATTATTAGCACAAAACTGTCAACCTCTATTGATTGTTTTAATGTACCTAACTATACCTAAATTGAATTAAGTTATCAGGCGCATAAGTAATTACCTGAACATTTTTTTTTTGTTAAGCAAACATTGTTCCCCAAAAATATAAGCAATATTAACATTATTTATAAACATCAATTTTAATATTAGTAGTAGTATCCATTTATTTATTTTCAATACATATAAAATACATTTTTAAAAATATATAAGAAAAATAAAAATATACATTTAAAAATATAAAATATAGTAGCCCACCGGTATCGGGAACAGGGTCCAAGCATTATTAGTATTTGTATTCACAAAATAATCCTACTAATATTAAAAATTATATTTGTTACTCTGTTACGCAAAAACTATTGAACCACTTCGAGGAAACTGTACAGTAATATAGCTTATCCATCAGAATAATACATAGGCTACAATTTATCAAACCACGCGGGCGAAGCCACGGGTGGAAGCTAGTTATAGATATTTTCTTGATAACAATCCCCAATATATTCAAATAGTTTGAAACAGCGAATAAAGTGAAGAAACACAAAACAAGTGAAGAAACAGCGAATAAGGATTAGTTATCATAATCATTACACATACATCACATTAATCATTTTGTAGGCACCTAAAATAAACTACGGGACGTCTGGACGAGGCATCTCGTGACCGAAATGCTGGTCTGTACTTGCCCAAAGGCTAAGTATTGCCATCCAGCGAGGCAACGCAGCCAGCATTTTGGGAACGTTGCCTACAGGTAGCGGGGTTTTAGATTAAGTTTATCTTTTTAATTAGTTTATATATATATAGATAGTATATTTCTAGGTGTATATATAGTTAATTATTATTATTGTGCTCGACCTTTTATCTATTTCAAAGAATAAATAAATATTTAAAGAGCAGATTTGCTGGTTTGCGTATTGTAAAGATAAATTATGTTTTAGGTAACACTGCACCCATCCACGATTCAAAAGAATCCCGTCTACACAAGATGAAACATGGTAGTTAGTTTAATATTAATGACGTTTAGATTACTGAGACTTTAAGGCTGGGGCTACATTAGACCGTGGTTTGCGATGAGATGACAGCGAAACCAGGTAAACATAATGTGGCTACATTGTATGTGAAATTGTATATTGTATTAGTACTAATTGTATACGATTTTTCTTATGACTGCCTCGTTGGTCTAGTGGTAGTGGAGCACGAGGTCCTGGGTTTTGATCTCCGGGTCGGGCCAGGTGTTATTGGGTTTTTCCATTAGGAAATTCTCAGTGTTCAGTTATGTGTAGCAATTCGCCTCGCTAACTAATGTAGCGTTAGCCTTATCGCTACCCTTTGAGGATAATCCAAAGAGATCTGAGTTCAGTTTATTTTACAAACCGTATTATACTGTAACCTTACTTCAACGCTCCATGATACTTTTCATTAAATTTCTTTATGAACATGTTAGAAAAGTAATTAAAATTTTCATAATTATAGTGGTTCAAGTACCTCAGCGTGTAAAGAAACCTGCTTCAACAAGCTTGTGTTCAAAAGGTTTTAATTAGGTAACTTATATAACGCTCATGTAACAGGTACTCAAATGTGCAGTGTTGTTATATTTAGGGCCCGCAATGGGATAAACATATTTTAAACAAATTCAGGAAAAAGTGAATGTCATGTCGTATCAAGAAATTAAAGAATTGGTTAAGAATAGAGAAACTTGGAGGAAGTTCCACTGACAAGAGCAAAGCTCTTAAATAGAAAAAATAAAATAAAAAAATGGGATAAAATCTGTTTAAGGTTTCGAAAGGTATTACTTATACCTTTTCATAAAAAAGCTTGTCTGAAAAGCTTAAAAATACAGGTAAGTCAAGATAAAATGGTTTATTCTTTAAATCTGAATACCTACCACTTAACTTGGCCCCGATTCCAAAACCGGCTTAAACTCAGTACTCAAATAACACTTCTTCATCACTTCACACTTCAATCCGATGCTGCGTGAAAAGACGAAAAATTTACCATAATGGATTCAGGGTTGACTCAGAAATTGTAGGAACTCTACATGCATCATCATTCGTCTGGTCATTTCTTATATTTTTTTTTCTTATTTATCTCTAATAGCTCCTTGATAAATTCATTTATACAAATTTATCATACTACTAGAATAAATTAATCTAAAATCCAATTTTTTTAAGTAAAATTTTACTCCATTTTACACTTGTAAATGCCAATAAATTTAAAAACTCCGACTAATAAAACAAAAAATGCAATGAGAAGGAAGCAGACGTTTTAACAAACAAAAACGTATTAAAGCATCCTTTGCTAGCTGAAAATGTACAAGGGAAAAGATACTTAAGTTACATATAATAGAGTCTGTATTGAAATAGAGAGAATACTTTTATTAACGTTTGGAAGACCCCTGTTGGTCTACAATTCGTCAATGTCGTAGATACCAATTAGGGATGAACGGTATAAAGCCTATCATCATTTATTAGGTACGAGCCTTTTTTTTAGCTAATATTCCATTGTTAAAGAAAGAAAAAGAAAGAAAAGACGTTTATTTTGACACCGCATATAGAGACACAAACAAATATGAAAAAACATAAAAAAAAATAACTAAAAACTAAAAATCTAAACTTAAAATAAAAAAGAAGTTAGTATGTAGGTATATGAACGTGGTATTGGTGGTATTATTCATGTTGTTATTATTTTGTTGTGCCATGTGGTTTCCGGTCTAAGAATAGAACCACTCCTACTCGTCCCGGTCGTAAGAAGCCTCAAGCCAATCCGCAGAGCGTGGCGATTATGGGCAAATACCTCCAATGAGCGCACAATAATGGCGCGCATTGGGAGAGACATATATTATGTTCAACAGTGGACTAATACAGGCTGATGATGACGATTCTATTGTTGTCTCTATTCCAAATTTCGTATGCATGTGGCAATAATGCACGCGGATTAAACAAAATTTTCTCGCGCAAGCCAGCCAGATTAATCTGACTAAGAGCCGATTTCACCACTGACACTAAACGCGATCAATTCAAGTTAAACTCGGTTCAAGCGTTTAACTGAGCTCAGAGCAGCGTTTGTGTATGGGTGAACTTAGTTTAATTAAACTCGGTTACTAATGTGAATGGTGAAATTGGTCCTAAGGCGCCTTTCTGACTGGGTCGGTGCGATTCGTTTCGGTACAGAAACAAGTGTATGTGCTTGGAAAAGAGTCTGTATTGAAACGTTACAGTCAGGAAACTTTCATTTAATTATGCACTCAATAAAGGATCAGTACAGAAAGGAAAATGAAACAAAAACGCACAATTAACACAGTAAACATGCATAATACTGAAAGAGGTTAACTTTCTTAGACTACAACTGTCCCATTGTATGGCAAAGGCCTCTTCCCATACGACAAGGAACGAGCATTAATCACTACGCTAGCTGCGTGTTGGTGATTTGAAGTGATTTTAGCGTATTAAGTCCAGGTTTCCTCACGATGTTTTCCTTCATCCTTAGTCAGTGGTGTCTTAAATTAACTAAGATAGTAGGTATACATTCAAAAAGTGATATTGATACATGCCTGGTTCGAACGTACAGTTCTACATCTACGTACATGTATGCAAAGCGGGTGAAGGAAAATATCGTGAGGAAACCTGGATTTAATAGTCTGAAATTGCCAACCCGCAGCGAGCAAGCGTGGTGATTAATGCTTGATCCTTCTTTGTATGAGGAGAGGCTTTTGCCCTACATTGAGACAGTTACAGGTTGGTGTTTTTTTTTCATTACTGCCGCACAAATTAACTCTCTGTTGCCTGATGGAAAGCAGTCAGTGGAGTCCCATAATGATGGCCATCATTCCAGCAGTCAGCATAGCAATGTGGCATGATGGCCCTCACCTTGACGGACTTGAGAAAAGCTTTTTTACGTTTCATATTTATTTTTTTTATTCTAAAAATAAGGCCAAAAAAAAAGCATTTGCTTTTGTTAATATTATGCCTAAATATTTTCAAAATAACACCTGGTAATGAAACAAGAGGTTTTCGTCGTGTTGTTCGTATTATTTTGGTAAACTTGTATCACATACATATTTAAGCAAGAAACAATAACGGAATGGAACTTCTATTGAATTAGGTGTACGCTTTTAGATCTCCATTCCCTTACATAACATGTTTTGTTTCAAATTTGTTTTCACATATCATTTTGGTGGAATAGGTTTTTCTGAGCTCGGAATTGAAATACCATATGACAGTAGGTACCGTCCCGAGCAAAATTTATATTATATACGTAAGCTCAATTGTTTTCTTTCCTATATTTTATATTTTTATATTTATATTAAAAAACGTATTTGATATGTTTTGTATCTGAATAAAAGAAAACTAATATTATATGTGTAGGACCTAGTGTCTCCAGGCAAGCCCTCCAAAGGACCAGATTTCTTTTGAAAGAAGGAAATACAGTGAAATCCAAAGAGATACAAAATATTAATATTATGTACAAAATATAAGTTATCCTATTATAAGTATAATTGATAAAATTTAAGCTAAGCCGGGTTAATATGTAGATACCTCATAATGTACAGTTCAGTTCAAACAATGTGGAAGAGTAATTTACCGCCCGGTAATTTGTCAGTGCGGGCATTGTTGCCCTTTTAATTAAACACTCATTCAGTTACATACATAAGGTCTAACTTTATTAACGCCAAATATTTTAGGTGCTAGATCTTTAGGTTAAGATGTTTTATAGCAACAAAAAAAAAATACAAACTATTACTATTACAAATTAATTTAAATAATTTTCAGTTTCTGTTTTCATAAAACCTTGAAACGACTAAATCACGTGGTCATGAGTTTAGCACCGGTCCATGCCCGTAAATCAAAGATTTTATGCCAACGAAAACAACATGTTTTTAAGTTAATTTAAAAAATTAAAAAGTCAAGTAATATTTCAAAAAAAAAAATCAAAATCAAAATATTTTTATTCATGTAGACCAGTTTTAGGCACTTATGAATAGTCATAATTCTAATAGTATTATAGGAGTGACTCTAGTTGCCAGTTCCAAGGGCAGCCTACCCCTCATGGAGAAGAATCTGGCAAGAAACTCCATGGTTGCTCTTTTAAATAATGGCTTACAATATTTTTGGATACATTGTTCTGAGATGTTATGTGAGAACAATGCGAGTCAACTAAACATAGGTACGCGCCTTAGATATACATATATACTTTTGATAAAATCACTATAACAGCTATGGGCTGACCAGTCCCAACAGACGGCACCCGTTCACGGGCATGACGCATGCATCAGCCATCGCCCTACTCAACCATATTGTAGGGAATTGGGCGACCCGACACATAACGCCACCGCTATCAGAACATTTCATTTCATTTTATTTCATTTAAATTTTTCATTTAAAGTTGAAACGAAATTTCCTCTTTTGTTAATTACAGCAGCTCTAACAACCGAGCTATTTATTCTTAATCCTGCTCGTGCTAAGGAAATTATATAATATCTTCAACATTTAACTCAGACGGTAATGACATTTACCCAACGTAGAGGCTGTCTTTGCAGTATTAGTTAATAGTGAATAGTAGTGAATAGTGATATCTGTAGAGAATTAATGTCTAATGACAATTTAATTAGTTAATTTTTTTAACATTCAGAGTTCGCTTCACATTATATGCTAATAGGTTTTAAAAATATTAAGAGGATGTATTCGATGAGTATTTTTTTATATCTACATAAACATCAATTACTGCATGTTTAGAGGTTGATTTGAGTAATTTATACCTACAAAGCATCTTTTGCAACTAAAAGATCAACGTTCTAATATATTTCGCGTTTTTATAGTATGACCTTACCTAAAGCTACCACGGAGTAAAACGCTTTGCGTACACACCATACATAAATAATAACACTCCGTTTTACCACAGGATGACAGGAACAAAGCGTTCCGTATATATGAAGACAATTATACCTTGTTTTTATTGCGGTTCCGGGTTTCTGACCTGACCTTTTTGGAGAAAATACACACATACAAATAAATTTGCATTTTGGAGATAGTATATACCATAATACCTACTAGATGTTGGCCGTAACTTCGTCAAAGTGAAATTGATTTTTCCTAATTATATGAAACTAGCGACCCGCCCCGGCTTCGCACGGGTGCAATATACATATAAACCTTCCTTAAGAATCACTCTATCTATTAAAAAAAATCGCATCAAAATCCGTTGCGTAGTTTTAAAGATCTCAGCATACATAGAGACAGACAGACGCGGGAAGTGACTTTGTTTTATACTATGTAGTGATATTGATACGGCTTTACTTACGCATTGATTTCGGGGAATTCCCGATCAATATTTCATATAATTAGTATGACTCACGAAAAAAATTTAAATTGAAATTGAAATTTATGTCTATTCCTTCAATTTATTAATACCTTGGGTTACATTAAATATCTTAAATTTTTGAGAATAAATACCGTCCATGTTACTCAGTAATAGAGTCATGTCAAAGATTATTCTAAATCAGTTTTGAATTTATTAATCACAAAAAAAAACATAAAAAGTCTTTTTATAAATTAGTTTATAATGATTTAGATTTAGACTGTTAAACAAGAAGTGGTAGCTTATTGGTGTGACATTTCGACTACTAAGTCAGAGGTCGTGAGTTTGAATCCAGGCGCACTTCTAATTTTTACCCGACTACAAAAAAAGGAGGGTTATGATTTTAGCAGTATATGTATGTAAGTATGTATGTATGTAAGTTTGTTCATCTGTTCCCTCGTAGCTCCTAAACTATTTATATAAAATGATGTTCGTATTATTCCAAAAGGGTAGGTACTTTTAATTAAAATGTTTATTAAAATAGTTATTTAGAAAACCAGTACGCTTGAGAAATATTTCAGCGGTGTGAAAAGCTCTGGGAAATAAAGGGCCTATAAGCGGCTTAAACTCCTAGGTTGTTCATTAATCATAATATAAAATTGTTATAAAAGGGAACTAGCTTTGGCCGAATGTTCGAGGTAATGTCTGAACAAAAGAAAAGATGGGGAGAGTACAGAAAGCATAAAAAACATACAAAAAGAGTTCGTGGCCCATGAGGGGATCGAACCCGCGACCTTCGCGTTATTAGCACGACGCTCTAACCAACTGAGCTAATGGGCCGCCGAGAAAGCTGACGAAATTGAGTATCTGTTGGTAGAAGTAAGTACCTACTTAATATGATAAGCTGTCGTAAAATAATAATGAATGACCGAAATATTATATACTATGAGAGCTAATGTAAATAATATACCTACTACGAAATTTTTTTTTATCAACTACCTGATCCCATCGCAGCGCTACCTACCGGGTCCAATTGTGAATATAAACCATCCAGGGATCCACTCAAACACACACAACAATTTCATCTAAATCGATCCAGCCGCTTTGAAGTGATACTCAGACAAATATTTGTGGCAATTGATTAGAAGTGTAGGCTAAAACACAGATACGTTTCATAGATACGATAGCTCAGTTGGTGAGAGCATTGCTCAGTACGGCAAGGGTCGCGGGTTTAAACCCAGCTCGGATCCCCATCTCTTTTTCAATTTCCTCAATTTTTTCTAAGGAAACATATAATAAGATTTGTCGGGACATTATCAAGACATTTTTATCGATTCTGGCACTTCGGGATTCTGGCACAGAGAAAAAATATTTCCTCAGACATTTTATTTAACTCTATAATTCGAATTTTATTTTATTTTATTGTTTGGCAAAGTATTCTTTATTATACAGGGTGTTGCTCTAAAGACCTGCCAAATTTTAGGACGTAATAAGGTCCATGAAACTGAAAAACTTTTCCCAAGGAATGTACCTTAGGAAAAGTTGTTCAGTTACATCAGGTCGAAATCTGAAAATCTAAAATTGACTTTTCATACAAAGTGACTGGTCACGTGACTCACTTTTGTATGAGAAGTTAAATTTTTGTTGTCAGATTCAATGTGCCTCCTAAACTACCTCTAAAAATAGGCAGGTCTAGAAGCAACAGGGTGTGCTTACGAAAGCTATCTAAAAAGGTTTCACAACACTCTTAAACAAACGATCTTGACACTAATACCCGTTTCTCAGAAACAGTCTTTGAGTGTACTTCAAAGGAAAGTTTTTTTTATTAATTTTAACTATCCCTATCACTTACTGAATCAAAAAAACCTTCAAAATACCTCTTAGGAGGTTTTGAATAAGTAATGGTTAAAAACGCCATTATCAATTTGGCTGTATACAGCAATACTGTATGACTTTATACTGCCAGTATACTGTATGAGTTTATTGAATACTTATTACTTTTTTAAAATGTATTCACTTAAGAAAACCAATAGCTATAAAGGAGATATACAAACAAATCAATTACAAATCTAATATAACCCCTGTATATAAAAAACGGCTAAGTTCGGTACAAGTTTTCATACAAAAAAAAATTAAACAAAAGCTTAGCGGTGAGAGCGTCGACACGGTGCGTCGAAGATTGTGGGTTCGAATCACATCCGTATCAATTGATTTTTCAAATTTTCTTATATTCTTAATTATAATGAAACAAAATTTTTTTCTAGCATTATTGTTATGGTTCCAATCAAATTGATATTTTTGTTGAAACTTCGTAGATTGACACCCTTTAACGACTGTCAGAGATCTTCATGACAGTCGGAGCCAAAGATAATATTGGAAATTTCTATGGTTGGAGCCAACGGCTTAACGTTCTTTCCGAGGCATGGAGCAGGTGATAATTAGTTTATAATACGCACTTAACTTACGAAAAGTCAGAGGTGCGCACCTTGGGTTCGATCCTGAGACCTCTGACTTAATGCCAGTCAACGGTCATAAGGCTATCACTGCTATCTAACTTACTATATAACTTTAATTATCATAACAAACTCAAACATAAAACTTGTGTTCGTCGTCAAGCAGCTGTTGTTAAGCTTTTGTACGCTTGGCTTGCACAGCAGTTTAAAACTACTTGACCTTATTTGCAAATTATTGATTCCAGGAAAACTCGACTTAGAAAATTGTAGGAAATGTTGGTTGAAAATCATCGATAAATTACTGCTTGAAGTTGCGTAGAGATTTCTAGGAATCTAAGCTCACGTCACGACAATGACATTTTAGCTCTACAAGCCTTAGGAAGAAGGTATAGAGTTTATGAAGCTAACTTCACAAATTTTATACTTTAGTCAAAATAATTATGTGGCTTGGCCATTTCACTTGGGCGTAAGATGAAAAATTTATTCACTGTTCATTACTTTTCTGTTATACATTAGTTTATGTAGTAAGGAGACGGCCAAGCCACGTATTTTGACTAAGATGTGCAGGTTGTGAAGTTAGGGCTTGTAGAGTCAAAAAATAGCGCACGGTAGTAAGTCCAGCAAGTTTGTAGGAAAAACTGAAACTACAGGAAAAAAAAGAAAAGAGAAACTACAGGAAAATGAGAAACTGTTCGTGTTCGAGCCATTAATGTAACTCAGTTCCTAATTGAGATATATTAATGAAAATTATAGTACCACCCACGTGGACTGCTATAGATCTAGTTCCATATTATTAGAGGATTAAAGGATTACAGACAAATTACAGATTTGTGAAAAGCCTTAAATTTGGCGTTAACTGATTGCCAAAACCTCCAGGCTTTTTCCGATGGTCTCGACACTAATGAAAAATATTGGCATCTAGATAGGATTTCTGACGAATAATTAAGGAAAATTACAATTGCAAGTTGAGGTCGTCACAAACACGTTTTATAAACTTATTGATGTGGATACGATTTAAGTGTTTACACTGATTTCTGTTCAAAACAAACAACTATGAAACAATATAATCTCTGAGGTTAATGCCTACTTACTTTTTAAGACCGACTCTTAAGGTATGTCCAAATACAACGCGGCATTCGAGCGCGGCTGCCGCGCGCGGCTAGCCGCGCTTTGATTGGAGGACTGCCGCGCGCGGCAGCCGTGAGCTACTCTACGTAATTTACGAATAATATATAGTCCTCTTCACCGTATCCGGTGACAGCGACCCAAGCTATTTCTTAGTTTCGAGCATGTGCGAATAATAAGCAGAGCTACAACACTCACGGCCGCTTTCATTGTGGTTTGAATACGAAATGAAGAGCGCGGCGTGTCTCGGACATGCCGCACAGCACTGTCGCGCAGAAGGTCTAAACTAGTCGCGCGGCAGAAATGTGTCCTGCAAACGCCGCGTGTTGCTGCTGCGCTCTTGCCGCTCAATGTTTGGACACACCTTTAAACACATAGGCTTCTACAAAAAAGTACAGCTCTAACAAAAATACAAAAACGTAGTGAAGTTCTCTTTTAGTTAGAACTTGCCCTACGTATTTTACATTCGCGTTTTTGTTGAATGATAAATTAATGAACTTTACAAGCGAATTCCTCATTCATCCTAGTTATTACCACAGATTAATAGTTCCAGTGATAGTTCCGAAACGTGCTAAAACTTTATCCGCAAAACGATTATACCCACCATTAAGTCTGTTTGAAATCTTACAGAGGGCATTGACCGGAAGCGTTCGCGTGTAATGTAACAATTTGTTACATAACATTCGTGTTACAAGTGTGTAGTTTAATGTATGTTTTGTCATTTCCACTGATGTAATACTCGATTCGGTACGGTAGGCCATAGATCGTGGGTTCGAATCCCATACGTATCAGTTGTTTTTTTCATTTTTTTCAAATTTCTTATTAAATATTTATACTCGATTTCCATCTTATAGATAGAAAGAAAGAAATTATGTTTGTTTCTAATGCCGAAATCAGGAGTAATACGAGTTCATTGTGTGTATTTATGTGTCTGTGGTATCGTATATAGCTCTCAAACGGATAAACTGATTTTGATTAAGTTTTTTTTATTTAAAAGGTTAAGTAGGTACTTGAATTGATAGAGTGTTAAACTAAAAATTTGTAGGTACATATCGGGGCACATAGAATAAAACTTTCAGATAACTTTTAATTTATCTTTTTAGTAGGTACCTAACTAATATTATAAATACGAAAGTAAGTTTGTCTGTTATCTTTTCACGCCTAAACCACAGAACCGATCATGCTAAAATTTTTCATATACGTCGTCAAGTATACAGAAACGGACATACGGTACCTTTCATCCCGAAAATGAGTACTGTTCCCGAGAAAAACAACAATAACGTTCTTATGATAGATGGCGCCACATGTCTTTCGAATAGCTAGTATAATATACGGTTCACAAAATACAGTCGCGTCAATAGTAGATGATCATTTGGTATCGTTCTTGGAGGAATTATGAAAAAATCCACCAATACGAGACGCTTAGATCAAATAAAAAGAAATTAAATGAGAATACCCACTTATTTATCCTGTTCGTCGTATATTTCGCGAGAATTCTAAGATTGGGGAATTATTTGAATTAGATTATTATGGCGAATGTACGATATTGAGTAAATAGGTACGTAGATATATTATAAGTACAGAGAGTAATAACACATATAATAAACAGAGAGTATAATTTATACAGAGTGAAATAAAAATGAACAACCAAATTTTAGGAGGCAATCAGGTCCATGAAATTAAACAACTTTCCCAAAGGGACATAGGTCGATATCTCGAAATTGAAAATAAAATTTTCAAATAAAGTGACGGGTCTCGTGACTTGCGTTTGTATGGAAAATAGAATTTTCATTTTGATTTTGATTACCACGTAAAGTTTAGTTAAGATTTTTATTACACGCTGTATACAAATTTAAAAAATCATTTCTAGAGATTTCATTTCATATTTATTTTATCCATATTTTTGTTATAATATATATTTTATAAGATATATATTTTTGTTTTATCCATATTTTTGTTTTTTTTTATTACTGCCGCACAAATTTTCTCCATGCTGCATTATTAAAGGATGATGACATCCTTCCACATGACATGTCGAGTAATGTGGTTTTTTTTTTAATGAAACAGTCAAATTTTCAGGCGATTTCAGGATATTATATAATAAAAGTTGATTCAAATTGTATACCAAACGACCTCCTTCAATATAATCTTTTCTGCAAACTGTCACCCTGTATATGTATACAATACATAGGCTTAAGATATTATATTATTATCTTTTTGTACAATGGACATCGATACCAACAATAAAATGTATCAATATCTGAAGATAACACTTGACAGAATTGTCGATATCATATTGGGAACCGATCGCAACAGACACCGGAAAAAGTAATATTAAGCTAAATTTAAACACATGCTGTCTCTTTTTCCGATAGCGCTGTGATAGCCTATTCGTATGACCGTTGACTGGCCAAGGCCAAGGCACGCACCTTCTTCAACTGACTTTTCCGTCAGTTATGTGCGTATAGGTATACCATCTGCTCCGTGCCTCGGAAAGCACGTAAAGCACGTTGACCCTGGTCTATGAGAGTGAGGGAATAGAGAGTGCACCTGTGTTTGCGCACACACTTGTGCACTATAAAATCTCCTGCGTAGTTAGCTAATCTCCGTTGAGATTGGCCGCTGTGACTGATATTCGGTTAGGATGACCTTATGAAATTGTCTATGAGTAAAGAATAGTAAATTGCTCACATTACAACTATCGAGTTTTATCTTCCTTGGTTTGATTATTTACGTGAATTAAGTGCCTGACCTTCGGAACTTTTGGGTAAATCGCAGTTGGTAGCCATTATGTTGATATAAACAGAATGAATAACTCGGTCCCTCGCGGTCCCCTTTCGGACCGTTATCATTATGACGTCATGCCTCGATTCTTCTATGTGGCATTGATAGGTGTGCTGTTGTATATCCACAGCTTGCTTACTACCATCTTTTAAGCTCTAATTCCACGCATTAAATTAATTTTTGTCTTATTATAATTCTCTCCACTAAACATCATAGAAAAAGAACCTTACGCACTTGTAACTGACCATGACATGAAATAAGATTGGATCATTTAGCTCTATTCCCAAACTTTGTTGGGGTCGGCATCTAATCTAACCAGATGCAGCTGAATATCAGTTTTCTACGGAGCGACTGCCTATCTGACCCCCGTAACCCAAAGGGAAGATATTCTGAAGTTGGATCAGTTATCAGAATTTTATGAAGGAACTTATTGAATAGAACTTACTAATTATTAAATATTATTATGGTTTTAGTTACGGATTAATTTCAGGAATGCCAGACTAGTTTCAAACTTAAATTAGAGTCCATTTTCAAGAGTGAGTGTAGTTCTATATTCGCTCTTGAAAATGGACTCCGATCTGAGTAATAATATTTAATAATATATAAGTATAACTTACGTAAGTTATTATTTTAGAACTAATTAATCTAGTTTAATTAAATAAAAATATTTTAAAGTTTGATTTTTACTTTGAAGGGCAAAGTTATTATAATTATTTAATAAGAAATTAGCAAAGTAATTGTTTAGTTTATCAAAGCCGTTCACGACGCCATTTTGCGCGACGACCGCGACGCCTCGAATCGTCTATTTCTTGTATCAAGTTGAATATCACATCAAACAGCTATAAATATTAGTATTTTATTCATTTCAACTCCCTCGATAGTTGCAGTTATCACTATAGCAATAAGATCGATTTTTCAATAAAAACTTGCCAGGAATGTACAGCAAGAGTCGAGATTTCTTGCCCTATGATCTAACAGTTCTGAATCAACATTTGCGGTCATATCGAAGTTTCACGTAAACAATTATGTGACTAGAATATATAATAGGTTATTTCGCTGAAGTCACAGTTGTTCTTTAGATCGATAGTTCACAGTTATGATTTGAGTTTGTTACTAAAATCGTTATTATTGACGTAGAAACATAAATAATATAGGAGTTTCTAATATTATTACTTGTCTCCGTAACAGTTGTAAGATAAATAGACTAAATAACTCACTAACTGTTCTAAGAAATGCTTAAAAGGACCTAAATTGTTGCGATTTTATTAGATGCGTATCATCAATCAACTTAGTATATCGTAGTGATCTTTGTCTTTTCTGTGGCTGGACTCAGATCTGCCCTTGGTGTCTATTAGGTAGTATGGATATTAAAAACGCACACAAATAAATCTCTTAAAGTAACTTTGTATTGTGATCATATCAGTCACATGAAGTCGAAAATGCATAGAGCTCGAAAATATTCAATTGTGGTAACAAAATTCTGACTCGTCTTTGTGCGCAGATACGTCTTAAATTATAGCAATATGCCTATTTTTAGTCTTGTAAGAAAATTAACAACATTCTATATAACAAGGTCTATCTTTCCTTATATGAAAAGCTTTTGGCGAAATGTGAACGAACGTGAAGAATATAAAAATATGCTGAATTTATTGTAATGATGCTCAACGGACTTCCTGTTTCCTCTTTGGTTTCTTTAAAAACATGTCCTTGGTGTGTAATAATATGACTCAAAGCTGGAGGCTTATTTTCCGGGATAAATTGAAAATAAGGCACTTTGACGGTCAGAGAAAATTACCGTAAGGAACCTTATCGCTGTAGACAGTCTTCTATTTCAAAGCTACGAGTAATCTTTGAAATGAAATACTTTGTATCTCTATACTAGCCTATAACGTCGAGTCGGTATGGTGAACAGTATCCTGGCCTCTCCTGATTCCGACGATGCAAAAAAATTATATAGTATAGTTAGTTTAGGAATTAGTAGTAAGTTAGTTTAGTTGTTTTTATTATTTTGTTTTTGTAAGGGTGAGTATTTGGGAGTGTCACGATGAGGGTATAATTAATAAAGAATAAAAAAAAACTGTCCCATTGCAAAAGCCTCTTCTCACACAGAAAAAGATCGAGCATTAATCACCACGCTAGCTAGCGGGTTGGCAATATCAGACTATTAAGTCCATGTTTCCTCGCGATGTTTTCCTTCACCGCTAGGAAGACCACTTTCAGAGCTGTCAACAAAGTCACATTGGTACATTGCAGGTTTGAATCCACAGCCACGTCCTTGCAAAGCTGGTCCGTAACCAATGCGGCACCAGGACTCTCTCTTTGTATGTCTGCTTGAATTTTGACATGTTTGTTAATGTTTTTAGACCCGTTACCTCAAAACCGGATGTAACCGATACCTAAAAAACTTCTTTGCCAAATAATTCGATATCGTCTGTTGGTTGGAAATTGGATTTGACAATAAAATTGTGTTTGAGAACCGGGAGGGTTGGTTTGCAATGTAAATTTATTCAGGAAGATATTTTAAGGAGTGAGTTTTGTAAAGAGGTATAAGGCTTGTACTACAATAAATCGGCCTATTTAATTTACCTATATCGTACATCTATATAAAACAAAGTCGGGTTTCTTCAAACACTTACAACTCGAGACAGGTTGGACCGATTTCAATGGTTTTTGATTTGTTGTATTTGCTCTGCCCCGAATAGCAGAATAAATATTTAAAACAATGGAAATATACCGCTAAGGTAGGGTAGGGGTATGGTAAGGTGTAGTAGAGGTAGGGTAGAGGTAGGGTAGAGTAGGGGTAGGGTAGAATAGTGTAGGGTAGTGTAGGGGTAGAGTAGAATAGTGTAGGGAAGGGTAGAGTAGAATGGGCGTAGAGGTAAGATAATCTCGAGTACAAAGTCGCAGCAGGGAAGCTGATACACCTAGATATAAATTTATACCGTTCGACGTCAGTAGCACTTTACAATTTATTTTTATTGCTTGTTATTGCATCTGATTGCATCCTACTGTGTCTTTGGCGCATGGCATAAGGGTAATAATACTGTTGACGTCTGACTTTCAGACTTATTCGTCTTAAAAAAATATTATTTATCTCTCTATGGTTATCATTTTTTAAATATTAGTTTGGAAACGTGTCTTTAGCAAACTAAAGCAATGCCGATTCTAATTTTAAAACCAAATCAGATTCAAGTTAATTTATTTTACCTATTTGTTTTTTACGATATTTGGTCTCTCCCTGCCATCATAAATCATTCGGCTTATGGAAAATGTAGGTTTAAGGGAGATACTATAAAATGTGGGCTAATCACAATAGATCTTTTAGGTTGACGTGAGTATGGCTGTAAACCTTCAAATAATAATAATACGTCATTTGGTAGTTTTTTATGTTGAACGCTTTGTTTTACTTAGCAAATAAATAGCGTCTTTTCTATTGTCTAAAAAGTTGTATTGTGTTTTACGATTTCCAATACGTTAATAGGTATTGTTGGAGCAGATATATTCTGCCAACGTATTGTGCCAACCTGCCCATAAATAAAGCTTTAACTTAGATTAACGATTCGATATCTTATGCGGTAACCGATATCAATTCCTTCTTGCGTCGTAGTCGAAGCTGAAGGTTGTGATGTCGCGTAACACTATCCTGTGTATTTCGCTATTTGGATCTATTCTATGCAGTATCGACAGCGTTTTGGGATGCTATAGAGAAACAGGATTCGAGGGTTGAGTGTATCTGGTCGAAATTACGCATAGGATTCCATCTCCGAAGCCATCTTCCATTACGTTAGTGACAAACAACTTTACAATCTTGTTAGTTTAGGTATTAGTATTTATAGCTCTGATAGCCTAGTGGTATGATCGTCGACTGTCAAGTCAGTGGTCTCGAGTTCGATCCCAAGGCGCGCACCTCTGACTTTTCGTAAGTTATGTGCATATTAAAAGTTAATTATCAGTTGCTAAAACGGTGAGGGAAAACATCGTGATGAAACCCACAAACCCGAGAGATTTTTCAATGGTGTGTAAAGCCATGTCAGAGGCCTACGGGCGGTTTAAACTCTGACACCAGGTTGTTAATCAACCATACGATAAGAAGAAGAAGGTATTAGTAAAAATAATAATGTCCTCCTGGCATAGATTTCGGTTACAGCGGCCAATCTGAACTGAGATTGGCCATAGACGCAGAAGATTATAGTGCACATTTGTGTGCGCAAACACAGGTGCACTCTCTTTTCTTAAGCTGAGAGCTTACTTTAGAATCACGAACCCCATTCCAAATTCATTGCAAAGTTCGTGACACTGTGATTGACAATTCTAAAAGTATTAGTATATGTAGTATTAGTATTTCCATTATCACAGTATTTAAGATCTTATTCTCTACAGAAAGTGACACTGATAAGTGAATGTTATTTAATCTTAAATTCTAAGCTTGTCTAAAGTGAAAAAGACTCGTTAAATCCTGTAAAAAGAAAAACGTTTGGGCCTTGAAATTCATCGTAAGGATTATAGTATAATTATTTCTTTGTAAGATGTAGGTCAGCCGCTTTTGTCTGGAAACTGGAAACTTTGCTCATTACAGGTTATAGCGGTGTTGTTTTAATTCACGGGGACACGGTGACTGTTTAGTTTTTCACCGACTACGAAAAAAGAGGAGGTTATGAATTCGATGCGTATTTTTTAAAATGCTTGGCTTATTAGGCAGACCGCAGATACAATCGCTTTACTGATAAACACAGAAAAACATTTCAAGCAATTAACTAACAAGACGAATAAGATGTTGTGTGGGTTCGAACCTGGCATGCACCAATATGACTTTTTCTGTGTCAAAATTATGTAAGTGCTTCCATAATTAATCTAAGACATCACTGACTAACGGTGAAGGAAGACATCGTAAGGAAACCTGGACTTAATAGTCTGAAATTGCCAATACGCAATGAGCTAGCGTGGTGATTAATGCTCGATCTTTCTCTGTACGAGAATAGGCCTTTGTCCTATAATGGGACAGTTACAGGCTGATTTTAGTCCGAAATCGCCAACATGCAGTGAGCTAGCGGCTCGATCCTTCTTTGTATGAGAAGAGGCTTTTGCCCTACAGTGGAACAGTTACAGGCTGATTTATTTACTTATTTATTATAACTAACAAGATAGAAATACTAAAGTTTAGTCTCGTAAATCTTGGTTTAAATTAATTAGTAATAAAAGGTTCATGAAAACTTTGACGAGTTTCATAAGTCTGAGAACTTTGGCCGCATGACCTTAAAATTTATCTTCAAACTTCTAATTGTTTATTATACTGGTCTTTCTTTAATTAATATTTGATGAACAACCTTGTGCCAGAGTTTAAACCGCACGTAAGCCTATAACATGGTTAATATACCGTGTAAAATTTAACAGGTAGGTATGCTAGTTTCCTTTCCATGTTTTCTAAAAAAAATCAAAATCAAAAATCAAAATATTTTTATTCATGTAGACCAATAGTCCTCGATATGACCTTAAACTGTCGTGCATTTAGTACTGAACTAAATGTAGATAGTCAACTATGGGCTATTGAGTTGAAAACCCAAATAGGCCAGGTTGGAACAGTCGGCATCAGTGCAGGATGACGATTTAGAGTGGCAGCGGAAGAACGTCTAGCACGTCAACGATGGCACCTACGGACCCAGTCAGGCGGTTCACTGCGCACCCACCAACCCGCAGTAGACAAGCGTGGTGGGTTATTAAGTCTAAACCCTTACTCTCACATGACAAGCACAACAAAAAATGCGCCCCAAGTACCCGGCATTGGTTCCAGCGGAGCTGAAGCTAGTCCTGGCAGTAGTCTGACTCTCCCTGGATCCACGGGGCCTCAAAATCCCCGGGTGGGACACCACTGCCAGACGACCTGCACTTTCTTAAAGGATTTAGAAAATTTTCATATTTTAACCCTAAATACTAGAACACTTAGAACCGAAGAACGTCTTACCGAACTAGAAAATGCATTAGAAAGTATAAAATGGGACATAATCGGTTTGGCCGAAGTTAGACGAACTGGAGACGACACAGTAGAGAGAAACTCCAATATATTTCACTATAATGGCAACATGAGTAATAGTGATGGCGGTGTGGGATTCCTAGTCGCAAAAAAATGGAAAAATAACATCCTAGAATTTAGAGCATACTCAGACAGGATAGCTGCACTTAGATTCCGTGTAACCGATAAGAAAATCCTAGCAATCATTCAAGTCTACGCACCAACATCGACACACCCGGACGACGAAGTTGAAGAGTTTTACGACCTTCTAAATAAGGCGTGCGAAGACAACCGGGGCACGTGGACTATTGTTCAAGGAGACTTCAACGCAAAAATTGGTGCTAGACAAGAATTAGACAATAGCAATGTACTTGGACCTTACGGACTTGGATCGAGGAACGACCGCGGGGAAAGACTCCTTCAATTTGCGTTTGGCCAAAACCTAAGTTTGAGTAACAGCTATTTCTTTAAAAAATCCCAACGCCGTTGGACATGGCTGTCCCCAGATAAAATAACTAAAAACGAAATAGACTTTTGTCTATCTTCTAGTAAACACGATAAGTAATGTAGAAACCTTAAATAATTTCAAATTTAAATCTGACCATAGACCTTTACGTACTACTTTAAAATTTAATCATAAAATTCAACGATTTCAAATTATAAAAAACTCTATTAGGAAATTACATAAAAATATACTTTTATCTCAACAAGAGCAGTTCATCATTGATTTAAGTAACCAGTTCAGTTCATTAGATATATCAGATGAAGATAGTACATATACCCAATACTTAAATATAAAAGACTCCATAAAAGTAGTAAGTAACAAAATAAATTCAAGTAAAGACAAAGATAAAAAACTCAGCATGCATACAAAACAACTTATTAATGAGAGACAAAAACTAGCCATGTACACCCCAGATTACAGAAACAAAGACCGACTTGTCAAGCGCAGTATTTGAAGAGACCTAAGAAGCTATAACACTCGCCGTATACAGACAGCTTTAGAAAAGAATACATCGTTAAAATCAGCTAAACAGGGTATAAATAGTATAGGAAAACCATTAATTACTTGTTTGAGGGATTATGCTGGTGTGAGACAAGGTGATAGGGACAAAATTTTAAATATATGTACAGATTTTTACAAGAAACTATACAGTGACGAATCCAATATTCAGCCAGAAGAACGGAGCGCATATTCATGTTCTGAAGATATTGTTCCATTCTTAGGGTGGGAAGTACACAGAGCATTGCAGAGCATGAAATACTGTAGAAGTCCTGGTGAAGATGGCATAACAACAGAAGCCTTGAAAATTGGAGAACAGGTCCTCCTTCCACACGTAACAAACTTTTTCAACACAATTTTAGTAACCGGAATCTTGCCACAAAATTTTTGCCATTCACAAATCATCCTCTTACATAAAAAAGGAGATAAAACCGACATAGAAAATTACCGCCCTATCAGTTTAGTTTCGCATCTATATAAGGCTTTCATAAAAGTGATCGAGAACAGAATATCTGAGTTACTTGATAAACACCAGCCTCCCGAACAAGCCGGTTTCCGCCGCGGCCTCTCCACTACTGACCACCTCCATACCTTAAATCAAATGATCGAAAAACATATAGAATTTAAGTTACCACTCTATTTAGCTTTTGTGGATTATTCTAAGGCATTTGACAGTATTAGCCATATCTCAATTTTCAATGCGCTACACAACCAAGAAGTAGCTCCGACATATATTCGTCTGTTACAGGAAATTTATAAAAACAGCACAGCAGCGATAAAAATTGCGATGACAGGTCCCTCTTTTAAAATCAATAAGGGAGTCAAGCAGGGAGACCCGCTGTCTCCGAAATTATTCACGGCCGTATTAGAAGAAATATTCAGAAAGCTGGCAACTGGCTGGGCCGAGAAGGGCATTATCGTTGGACATAAGAGACTTTCTAATCTCCGTTTTGCTGACGATATTGTTCTTTTCGCGTCGTCAGCTTCTGAGTTGACACAGATGCTAAAAGACCTTAGCCAGGCAAGCCACGAGGTCGGACTACGTATGAACATGTCAAAGACAAAGTTGATGACAAACAGTGTGCATCACAGAATCACCATCGAGGATGTGGAGGTTGAATATGTCGATGATTACCTTTACTTAGGTCAAATAGTCTCCTTCCAGGCCAGACAAATCAAGGAAGTTTCCAGACGAACCGAAAATGCCTGGAGGAGCTATTGGGCCATGAAAGACCTCATGAAAGGTGAATTACCATTATCCCTAAAAAGGAGATTCATGGATATGTGCATCCTCCCCATCCTCACATATGGTTCCCAAACATGGTCTTTGACATTTCAACAAATGTCTTCACTCGGGGTTTGCCAAAGGGCAATGGAACGGAGTATTTTAGGTATCAAATTGATAGACCGGGTGAAAAATACCGATATCCGTTCCATTACCAAAATAGCTGACGTCACTCGGAAGGTTGCCACGCTAAAGTGGAACTGGGCCGGGCACGTCTGCCGCATGCCGGACGAACTGTGGCCTAAAATAACAACCCAATGGGTTCCTCCAAATGGCAGAAGACCTCACGGCAGACCCAGACGGAGATGGCGGGACGAGCTGGATTTTTTCCGGGAGGACTGGATGTGCATTGCGCTCGATCGAGAAGAGTGGAATGAGAGTAGGGAGGCCTTTGCCCAGCAGTGGGACAGTTTGGGCTAGTTATAAAAAATATAATATAATATAATTAGGCACTTATGAATAGTCATAATAGGGAAGATGCAAATGAAATATTTATGAAATTTTCATGGTTAAAATGTTAAAAACATATAAAAGAAATGCTACTGCAACGTTTTTATTTTACATAATGTTGTTTTTAAACAATAATTACGAATTAAAAATGACTTGCAACAAAACGAATTTCAAAACACCAATCAGCGTTTAGTGACGTCAGTCTTGTTATGACAACTTATTTGAGGTTATGGTTGTAAAGTGATTACTATTTTAGGAGAATATTAATTGCGTTTTTTAAATAAAAATGGAAGTTGGGTTTATAAAAGCAGACTCCAGGAATTTACCGAGAGTTAGTGTTGACATGGTTGTAACTTTTTTTATCGAAAGTGCAGAGTTTTCAGGTGTAGAAACGAAAGGGCCTAAATTACTACGGTATGTATACATCATAGTCATTCATAGTTGTTAAACTTTGTATTTTATTCAGCGGCTTCTACATATAGCAGTTATTTCAGCTCGACAAGAGAATCTTACGGGTGGTTTAAACTCTGGCACCAGGTTATTCATCAAGACGTACAAGCAGATTAACTAAGCATATAACAAGAAATATATTCGCCGACTTACGTCAAAGTGATCTTCACAGCATCGAATTACGGTCTTTGGAGAATAATTGTAATTTGTCTTCACAGCTTGAAACCACTTTTTTCTCAGCTTTGGGTCAGAAGGTCCACTCAAAAATAATTTATTTGCAAACTTTGTTGAGGTAGATGGACACATTGGCACAAAACATGAGTCAACACGGCTTTTTATCTGAATATTAATGGTATTGTTACAATCACCTGACGTCGATGGATAGTCCATTTTAATTTTTTACAAATAATCTCGAAAAAGCAAAAGTTAAAATGAAAAGTAAATGTAAAGTATGAAAATTGAAAGTTGTTGACTGACAAGAGTGACGTCATCAGTACCATAAGTCCGTTTTCCCGCGAACTGTCAAACTGTCAATTTAAAACAGCATTTTTTCCGATAAATTACAATATTTTAATTGTTTTAATATATTTGTGGTCTATTCTACATGGAATTCTTTAAAATGAAAACAAAAATAAAAATAGTGCATCTTCCCTATTCTAATATTGTTTATTATAAGAGTGACTCTAGTTGCCAGTTCCAAGGGCAGCATACCCTTCATGGAGAAGAATCTGACAAGAAACTCCATGGTTGCCCTTTTTACAATATTTTAGGTTACAACAAGAATCATACTTCATGCAATCGCCGAAGGGTAAATTTTTGTAAGAGGTATACCGGAATAAATAATTATTAGGCTATAGCAGCCAATGAATATGCCATTTTTAAATAGAAAGCCGTTAAAAATTGGTTTGTTATGGAGCCTTCGCCACTGCTTCATACTATAGCTATTATGTTTTGCTTATTAAATTATATATTAAGATTGGTTAGTTAAGTCAGATGTTTTTGCGAGTTTCTTATTAAATAGTATTATTACATGCAGTGATTTTGATCCTGTAAGTATATCTTCAATGTGCAAGAGAAATAGCGGTTTAAAAAAGTAGACCGATGTGTTCGCGGGCGATGCCGAGCGGAAAACTGTCTATCTAGGTATAAGTATCTACGACTGTATTTGTAGGCTCTAGGCACTCAACAAACACCAATAAACTCGGCTTGTAACAGCAATGTACTTCTGTTATTCCTTTCCTGGAAAACAGGCTGGATATTAAAAATAAATAAACTTTCAGAATTGGAACGCATCACTTCGCGGGAAAACTTCGCTATCTGTTCAACGGTTCAACCGTGACCACAGACTATAAATGAAACTTTGAGAAAATGTGGATTCTAAAAAGTTTACGCGATAAATGGCGGTTTCCAATAATATATCGGTTACACAGAATTTCCATTAAAAAAAAAAGGAAAAGTTTCGCCACGTCTTGTAGTCCAATAAATACTACAATTAATACCAAACGGCAAGCATTTTGTCGGTGAGGTAACCCTTCTGTCTAATTCATAGATATAACTTATGTTTTTCTATAATTGGTTTCCCTTTTTTCGTTGAAATATTTTTTTTATAAATAAACCTCTAAAGAGAATATTTTATACTTTCTTTCCAGTGAAAAAAGGCATGAGTTCCAAGAATAATTGGTACTGTAGCTTGGGGCATAGACGGTCGGGGCCTCTCGTAGCAATAAAATTTGATAACTTTTTACTTTTATTTCCATTTTATTCTTGAGAGAATACAGAACCATTCATAATAATGACATACTCTAAAGAAAATTCTTCTGTTCTAAAGTTTTGGCGAGGTTAGTACCCCTAGTACGACGCGCTCTTATCCACTGATTCCTACAACTCCCTATCAATCAAATGCAGGAGAGAGCGTCGCTCCAGAAATTGGTTCAAACTTACAATAATAGTTTTAACGATATCGAGTATTTGCCCTTTCTATTAAAAAGATAATAAGTCAATATCAAGCTGGTTAATATTTAATCAGCTGGCTCGAATAAGGTTCCAGGTAGGTTCAAGGTTAAGGTAAGCGGAGAAAAATATTGTTCTCAGGTTTGAACCCAAGACGCACCTCGAGCACAGCTCGAGCGTGAAATTTCTCAATAGTCAAACCGCTCATATCATTATAAGTGCTATTTACATACACACATCAAAAGTGTCTAGGGATCAAGCATTTTTATGCGGATTTCTTGAGATTGAGATGTGGCTTTGTAATAAATTTATGATTTTATAAATTTATATGGATCCTTTTTGGTGCATTTCATAATTTGAATCAGGAACTGTGAATCAAATTCGAGTAAAAGATGAAAATCAGCTGTCAATATTTTCCCTATAAAAACATACAACGCATTGAAGACATTATTAGTGCTACTGTTTCCCTACTACTGATTAAAACCAACGTTATTATGGAGCGGCGACGTCATTTAAGCAGGGAAGAAATGCTCAGAGCCGTGGGAATGATAGAAGCTGGTTCCCGGCAACGTATCTACTGTGGCTTTAGCTCTGAATACAAGTCAGAGTGTTATCAGTCGACTTTGGACACGTTACCGAAGCACTGGTACCGTGGCTGAGCGCCATGGAGGACGGTATCGCTGCACCACACGGAGACAAGACCGATACATTCAAATCTTAACTCGAAGAGCTCCAACAATAACCGCCATGATGTTAGCCGTGAGGCTTCATCACTCTTCAGGGAACTTAATTAGCGACCAAACAGTCAGAAACCGCTTGCATGAAGTGAACCTTCATTCCCGAAGACCGCTACGGGTACCACCTATAGCAATGCACAATCGTAGGATTCGATATCAATGGGCTCTTGAACACAGAAATTGGGCAGAAGAACAATGGCGTTTCGTGTGCTTTTCTGATGAGTCTCGTTTTGGTATGAGACCGGATACAAGACGTATACGACACTGGAGAACCCCTGGACGCCAACAGCGATTAAAATCCTGCCAGGAAGTCCATCCTTATAGTGGTGGAACCATCATGGTATGGGCGGGTATTTGGATCGGCGGAAGAACTGAGTTGATTTGGATCAGAGGCAACCTCAACGCTCAAATTTATGCTGAGACGATTGTATCAGACGTCATCGTTCCTCTACAAGTGCAAATCGGTCCCTTATTTCAGTTAATGCATGATAATGCACGACCGCACACCGCAAGAGTTGTAAGACATACTCTCGCCGCAGCTAACATCAATGTCCTGCCCTGGCCTGCTCAGTCGCCAGACTTGAACCCGATTGAGCATGCATGGGATATGCTACAGAGAAGAGCTCTGCCGAATATGGAGGGTATCCCGTCGCAAGAAGACCTTTTTTTGTTGTTGCAACGAACATGGGCGGCCATTCCACAGCGTGATTTGGATGAACTCATTTTGAGTATGCCAAACCGATGTTCTTGTGTTGTTAGTGTTCGCGGTAGAAACACGGATTATTAATTGTTTAAGTTACCCAATAAAATTTTAAAGAAAACTGTTATTTCAGTCTTTTTTTTGAACTTTAATGTTAGTGGTTCAAATGTCAAAAATTCCTTTATTAGGAAAATGGCAAATTTCTTTATTAATGCAAAGGTGACTTGGTTTATCGTTACTGTGACAAACGAAAACACTTTATTTGATGAATCCTTAAAGAAAATTTTAATTAATATCAATCAGGAGAAAAGTTATTGCAAAAATATATGTTGATCCCTAGACACTTTTGATGTGTGTATTTACTCACGTTACGGTACGGCCTGCGCCCCACGATTTTATTTTTTTGTCTCATCAAAGCTCTAGAATTGATGAGGAGAGTGCCCAATTATTTCTTCTAGCTTCTAGTTACATTATCTACATCATTATTAACTTTATTTATACGAAAAAATAATGTCTGTAAATAACTTGTAAATTTTTGTTGTAGCACGATGCCTTCACACACACTGAAGGTAGAAAACTGCTCATCACATTGCACCACGCCCTCGGACAGACAAGACAACTTGGCTTCGGTCAAGGTCGGCTTCATCCATATCAATCCAGCTTCCAAGTGAGTACGGTTTTTAGACGAGCTGGAATTAAAGCATTTTTTAAGTCGCCCTGCCTACTAGTCCTCCTTCTGTCATAATAATAATGTTCTCCTGACCGAATTTCGGTCACAGCGGCCAATCTCAACGGAGATTAGCCATCGACGCGGGAGATATTATAGTGCACAAATGCTTACGCAAACACAGGTGCACTTTCTATTCCCTCACTCTCATAGTCCGATGGGACGGCAATCCGACACGACCGGAGAGAGATCAGGCGCAGGGCCAACAGCTTTACGTGCTTTCCGAGGCACGGAGTAAGTGATAATTAATTTATAAACTTCTGTCATACGCTCATTATGACTGACCATCGTGAATTTCTTGCTGTGTGATAAATACTACAGTTGAGTCGTAATAGTGATAGTGATAGTGACAATGACAATCATAATGTTAGTGACAGTCATAGTGATAGTGTCTCAGGTTTATTGTAAGTTATGGGCGAATTTTAAATTAATTAATTTATCACTTGCTCTGTGCCTCGGCCCCGGCTGTCATGAAGTTCTTTGACAGTTGATGTAGGACAGTACCGTGTAAAATTCTGACAATTATTGATCTAACTTCAGAATATCGTAACACTTTGGGTTGTGGGGTTCAGATAGGCAGTACGTAATAAACTTTTCAACAATTAATAAAACGTATTGTGCCGTGCCGTGTCGGTGGCTCAGCGGTTAGAGCGTCGGCACGCAACGCCGAAGATCGTGGGTTCGAATCCCATCCGTATCAGTTGTTTTTTCAAATCTCTTATTAAATATTTATATTTAATAAGCTAACATGTGCTAAAACATGTAAAAATTTCACAAAAAGTATTAAGAAAAATTGGTTATATCGCATCGGTGCCTTCTAAAAACTGCAAAGTTTGGAACACTGAGTCGGATGCGTAATGTATTCCGATAGATATTACCAGACGCCCTAGGCGTATAAAGAGATTTGAAATTTCGACTGATTCTGATGGGATACGGTGGCTCAGCGGTTAGAGCGACGGCACGGAACGCCGAAGATCGTGGGTTCGAATCCCATCCGTATCAGTTGTTTTTTCAAATTTCTTATTAAATATTTAAACTCCCCTTTACTTTTTCGGAAGTCGAATATCTACGGCAAACACAAACAAAATTAAATTACTTCCAACATTTATTTCTGCTGGAAGTCGTTTAAAAAAACAAATTTCAAAACGAAAATAAAATATATACCTAATCCGCAATTCCTAGCGTAGAAGTCGATCGTTTACCCACTTAGTGTGCCGATTGGGTCGTGAAATCAAAGCCACGTTAAACTACAAGTGCTGTTAAAAAGCTACGTTTAAAGGGTTTTAGTTACTCTAACTTTACAAGGTCTCGAGAGACTTGCTGTAGGTACCGTTTCTTGCATGTATGCGAGTAGGGTTTCGAGGGACTTGTACGGTTTCTCCACTAGACACTAAGATTACAGAAGAATGCAGAACGTGCGGGGTGATTTTAGCTGGTTAGATTCCTGCATAAAAAAAATCGTCCACCCGATAAAAAAACACGTAGTCAGCATTAACAACAGTTGTGATAGCCTAGTATGACCGTTGACTGGCAAGTCAGAGTTCTCAGAGTCGAACTCAAGACGTGCATATTATAACCCCAGCTGTCATGATCTTTGACAGTCGATATAGAGAGTCAGTGCGTTCATAAAATCCTGACAACTGATCTAACTTTAGAACATCGTATTCTTTTACGTGGCAGCGCAGCGGTTAGAACTGTCTAACCGCTGCCACGTAAAAGAATACGATGATGACGATGCAGCTGAATTTATTTATTAAAAAATATATTCAGCTGCATCTGGTTAGATTAGAAACCGACATCAACAAAGTTTGAAAATAATAAAGCAAGGAGTATGAAAAAAAAGCACGTAGTCCACAAAGAATGTACAATTACTCTCCAGGGAAAACTTATTCAACAATACCATTTTTAACAAGTAAGGGTACTCTTCTGATTGAGTTTTCTTACTTTACTGAAGCAAATCCTAACTTAGCGAAGTCGTCGAGGGAAAATAAAATGTTCAGTATTTTTCAGGTCCATTTTTTCTTAAAATTAGATCATTGCAAATTGGCTCCAAGAAGTTTTCAATCCTCATTAATATTCTAAATACAAAACTAATTTTATTTGTTTGTTGCCTTTTTACGCCTTAACCACTGGACCAATCATCCTAATATTTTGCATATACGTTGTCACATACATACCCACGGATATAGAGTACCTTTCATCCCGAAAAAAATTACTGTTCCCGAGGAAATAACAATGTCGTTCTTATGCTAATACATGGCGCCACGTGTTTATCGAATCATAATTGAAATTGAAATTCTAAATTGAACGCGAGTGAAGCCACAGGCAAAAGCTAATAATCTATGTATTAAAACTCCACGAAGCCAATTTGTAATGATCTAAATCACTACATAGTATAAAACAAAGTCGCTTTCTCTGTCCCTATATGTATGCTTAAATCTTTAAAACTACGTAACGGATTTTGATGCGGTTTTTTTTAATAGATAGAGTGATTGAAGAGGAAGGTTTATATGTATATTGTACCCGTGCAAAGTGAGGGCGGGTCGCTAGTTTTATATAAAGTTAAAATTTGTAAATTCAAATTTCAAATTCCAATATCAGAATTGATTAATTATATCGCTGTACACTGACGTCTGTATAATGTACATACAGCAAAGCTGGTTGACAGTACCGCTAGTTAAGGATAAAGTTTTTTGTAGAAATTTGTATGTGATTGTGAAAAATTATTTAGTTGATAAACTCATATATTCCTTGACATTTGATTCAATACCACTTAGTATACGATATTTTAACTGTAACTAAAATTTTATGAATTGCAGCTGAATGCTAAGTACATTACTTGTTTAATATGACTTCAATTATTTATTTTACTACTTACATATTTTATTGACAAAACTTGCATGCCCGTAATGTTGATAAAATATGAACTATTTGTTAACTTTGACGACACCTATTTATTAATTACCCATGTTTGCAAAGAAATAAATGATTTGATTTGAGTTTTGTATAGGTTTCAGTTGTATTTTTTTAGAAAATATGGTAAAATGAAATTGTATTGATGAGATCTTGAAAAAATCACAACCTTATCTAGTGCTCCTGCTAACCTAATAGCTTTGCTGTGTGTACATATATGTTTTAATCCAACTACGTAATAAGTTTGACTAGTTTAATACATATATTTGTCAACTAACACCTTGTAAAATGTGTCGATAAAATGCTATAAAAATTACAGTTTAAAAGTTCAATAATGGGGCTGACTGAGTTTAAAACTACGACGAAGTCAAATTAAACTTTTCACTCAAGTACTGGAAGTCGTTTATGCGAAGTTCTATAACTTTGAACAGTATAAAGTGAAAAAAAACGATTGTCAAGTTACAAAGTTAAAGTTCAGGAGTTGTACGGTCAGTTATTTTAATAGGAAGGCTTCCTTTGACTATAACTTAAGAAGCAAAAAATAAACCGAGTGGTATCGGGAATAAATAGCATGTCGAAACTATTACTTACTATTTTACCATCTGAATTCCACTTACAGAAAATTTATAGTAGGTCTCAAAGTTAATACTTACACAAAATTAGATGAGCCTATACTACCATACAAATATTACAAAGCAGTGGTGGATTAACCCTGTCAGAGGCCCAGGGCCCAACGTTTTTGTAGTATAACTTGTTTGTTTTTTATTATTGTTTATGAAATCTATTAATTATCGATTCCTACCATTTGACTCGGTCAACACTGTCGCCGCGCCGCGGCGCGCCCGTCTCAAATTGGACAAGGCCTCGAAATTGGCTTAGGTGGTTAAAAAGTTGTATCTTAACTGCCATAAGTAAAGTAGAATTTGCAGAACTATTAAAATCTACAGTTGCAGTTTACAGTTTGTGGCAGATTTGACCTTTTGCGAGTCCGTTGTGCTTTTAGTCAGTTCAATGTGCACTGAGTTAAGCTCTAATACCGTTCTAAGCTGATTATGAAAACAATGTTATACCAAGTTAATAAACACCTCATTTTGATGAAATTTCTATTACATAAACAATTTATAAGCTACTAAGACTTTCTATTTCATAAAAACTTTAATTTAACTCGGAATTAATGAAATTGTTATTCTTTGCCTTAAATCATGGTTTAAATAACATATAAATATTTAATAAGAAATTTGAAAAAACAACTGATACGGAGGGGATTCGAACCCACGATCTTCGGCGTTCCGTGCCGACGCTCTAACCGCTGAGCCACCGTATCCCATCAGAATCAGTCGAAATTTCAAATCTCTTTATACGCCTATAAACATATACGTATAACATATTTCGTTAAGATACGATTTTATTCCTAGATGTTTTACGGAAGAAGTGATAAATTGATTTGTAATGCGCATATAACTTACGAGTCGACAAAGATGTGTGCCTTAGGTTCGAACCTGAGACCTCTGACTTGTCAATCAACGGTCTAGCACTAAAACATAGTTTAAACAGTATTGTTTTGTATGCGTGAGGAGTGTGGACACGTGCAACGAAACCGCAAGCTAGTTGCATACTGTCGTTTATTCTATGCTTACACATAACATAGGAGTACAGCAATAACGCACACTACTACACAAGTACACTCATAACAACTAAAAAATCACAAAATAAAGTACCTATCTTACATAAATGTAGTTCAAAGAGTAGAAAATAGAAGAGGAACAGAAAAACCAGCTATCAAAATACGAGACTTGTAAAAAACTGTGTCAACAACAAACTCGAGCACGCTTAGAAAACAACATCGTTTCAGGCGTACGGTCTACAATTTTTTTCACTTGCTGTGCTCGAGACTTTAATACCTAACTCAAGGTCTTTTTCAGTCTACGAATAAGCACAACTTACTGTATTTTGAAAATGGAACAGAATTTCTATAAATTAAAAATTTTGTGTTATAGGTAACGGAATCTTAACGTAAACTATGAAACAAGTACAGTTTTCAAGTGAAACATTTTTTAGATTTAGCTAAATGCCTTCTAATTACAAACTAATTTACCTCTTTATAATATAGGCGCCTGTATCACTCTAAACAGCTATCTCGCTTGCACATTGTTGATAAAAAATATAAATAAAATAAAATTGAAATTAGCTTGTAACTTTCCCACTGCAGAGCAAAGGTCTCTTCGCATACGTTGAGAACAGAGGTTTGAAGCCCTAATATGAATTACAGAGACATAAATGAATTTCTGCCTGGAAGTAGTAAAAGAAATCTACTCTGCGTCTCTCTACAGCGTGTAACAGAAGTCCGAAATAATACATGCCCGTATGTATATCATGAAGAGAATCACCTGTGAAAATATTGAATGCAAAAGAGGCATTTTTTTTACATACAAAATAATTCTTTTGATTTCATTTTCTTCAATAATGACAGATTTCATTATCCTACGCGTGCCTAGTGCTTACCTACTTAAAAAAAATATTGGAGGTAAAGAACCGGATTCGTGTTGATTCACCTTGCAGCTGATTTCTAGGGCTGTATTTGAAAGATTTTGGTGAAAACTTTGACCGAGGTTTACTCAAGTAATGTTTGGGGTTCAGTTCCAAAACCTATGCTCAAGGATTGTTTATAGGATACCTTTTATGCCCTTAATGTATTATTCGGACTTCTGTTACACGCTGTATAATTGCTCTCTATAATCTCTCTCTCTATAATTGCGTTCATGATGTTATTGTGCTAATCAGTGTCAGCGTGTTAATTGAAGTATCCATAGTTATACAAAGTCAGTGCACCAAACGTATCATCCTATTAGTTTGTTAATCGGCGCGCAAAATTTCCATTAACGTTATGACAATAACATGGCTAAATTGGGACGAACTGGGACACTGGATTAGAGTCACAGATTAAGGTATTTGGGTCATAAGGGTGAGGATAAGAATATATACCTATCGTGAGTCGTGATAGCCTAGTGGTGTAGCCGACTGGCAAGTCAGAGGTCTCGTCTTCGAACCCAAGGCGCGCACCTCTGATTTTTCATAAGTTATGTGTATTATAAATTGATTATCACTTATTCCGTGCCTCGGAAAGAAAGTAAAGCCATTGGCCCTGTGCCTCGTCTATTTTCGGTCGTGTCGGAATGCCGTCCCATTGTAGTTACATACACCCCTTGTATGGTATGGGGTAGAGGGCTAGCATGTCTAACTTTGCAGTTAGAGAAAATATCCAAATTCAAAGAATCCAGGAATTTTGGAAGCTGCGAGCGTAAATAATATTGTAAGAAATTGATTCTTTTCTTCGAAATTATTCCATCATATTTCGTAAAAAAGAAACTAGTGCACAAAATACTGATACTTAAAGAACGTGATGTAGCTTTACAACTAAACTCACGTCGACATAATTGGATTTATTATGATTAGCCTACATATATCTATCTCCGTTAAACCTATAACTTTTATGTAACGGACGATTTGGCTATCCGAGAGAGACTTGACGTCCTCCGGGCCTAATATACGGAGTCTCTTGAGGATGTTTCGCCATGTATAAATGGTCCCTTTCGCGGAGTTTAACTCTGCTCATTGCAGAGTGATTGTGTGCCCACAATCATTATAAAAAGTCACAATATTAGTCACAGTTCCAATGACAGCCAGTGGTATGACCGTGTGACTGCCAAGTTAAAGGTCATAGCTGTATATGAAATATTGATACGGCTTTATTCACGCATTGATTTCGGGGAATGCTCGACTAATTTCGAACTTAAACGGACTCCATTTTCAAGATCGAGTGTATACGCGGCGGCCGGCGTTGCGGACCTCACTGCTGTGCCTATAACGGTCATTCATAGGTTCAAAAACCAGGCACCTCTGATTTTTCGGATTCATGTGCGTACCAGAAATTAATTATCACTTGCTAAAATGGTGAAGGAAAACATCGTGAAGAAACCGGCACATCTAAAAAATCTTTCAACAGTGTGTAAAGCCATGTCAGAGGCCGGGATTAAACTCTGACACAGGTTGTTTATCAACCATACAACAAATATAGAACAGTATTATTGATCACTTCAGTTAAGAAGCCCTCAACGTCTTCTCTTTCAATATTTCAGAAGATATTTGACAGCAAAAAGCTTTTAACTTACTTCAGTTTAGTATTCTACGCCTTAAGTTATTGATACATTGTTTGTTAACCAACCCAAATAAAGATTGTAAGAATAAATAACGTAACAAATGGATGATATTGTCGGTTCAATCCAGACGAACCGTCTTCAAACAATGTTTAGAAATCGGCTGAGCGGAGACTAGAAAAATAGACGCCTGTTGTCAAGCAATTTGCTTATATATGAGAAATCTATGTTTATGAGACGTAGGTGTAAAAATTAGGTCTTCAGTCTACGTCAATGAGACTTATTGGTTTTCATTCTATGTTTGACAGGTATTCTTGGTAAAAAACCTGTCATTGGAACTGTCACACAGCAATTTAGAAATTGATGATTTTATTTGTCAAATTAGTGATTCACCATCACTAATTTGTGATAGTGAATTGGTGAATGGTAAATGCGGTGGTTGACCAAGTTATCCGGGGGATAATCGACTTATTGAGTAGTTCTAGCAGAAACTGAAGTGTATCGAAGATTTAATTTGTGTTCGATAAACATCATAACTATCCTAATTCACATATTATTCAAAATTCAAATATTAAGTATATCAAAAATATTTTATAAGTATAAGTACCTAGATTACTGTCTGGATGTGCGTCAAAATTCTTTTTATAAAAAATACTGATTCGCATGTGCAGGTAGGTATGCGCAGTACGATCCGCCATTTTGTTATTTACGTACAATATTGTACGTTGTATCGTTGTTTATTTTCTTGCAAGTATGATAAAAAACATTACGTACCTATGTCACACTGACGGTACGACAATTACTAATGTCGGGCAATTATATCTCTCGCCTGCGGCTCGGGCTTTGAATGCCTTTACAAGCATGATATTATCTCTTTTAATTAAAATATCCGAGGATTTTATCGGGGTACTATAGCGAATGCCAAAATGGCGTTGGTCTCATGCTGACATTTCCGGAATATTGGAAAAAGTTTGGCTCTTGACAATTGTAATTTAGCTTAGTTTGTCTCTGGGGTAATATGAACACATTGTACTGCTAATTGGTTTATATAACTTTGGTTGTAATAATTTACAATGATTATACGAAATATGAAATAACAACAATCTTTTTGAATTATTATCTTTTTTTCGGTTTTGTGCCCAAAGGGTGCCAACGGGACCCTAATACTAAGCTCTTTAATTGTAAAGTTGGACATACCTTTGGTGGCCTCTAAGGTTGTAGCTACCATCTGAGATGGTTGAATGTTAAAGATAATTTTAACAACACGGGCGGCGCCGGCGCGGGCGTTTCGAATAGCTTAGTGGTAGAGCGACTGGGGGCTTTCCCCAGAAGGTCGCTTCAAATCTCGCTCGTAATCGATTTATTATTTTTACAACAATTTCGATCTTTAGTGTTCGTATCTAGGCATAAATAATACTTTATAAAAATGTTTTCTTTTTGCATTCTAAACCTATGAATTTTAAATAACTTGATCCCGTAAGTGCTAATCCAATTTGAGATTTGAACTAAACAACTTTTCGCAAAAGATAACAAACAAGTACATTAATAATATACGAGGATTCTTTCGAAGAGATTTATTTTAGTACTTATTTGACTGTTTCATTTCATACTAGCTGTTCCCCGCGACTTTGTCCGCGTTAAATTAAATTTTCCCGTAAACACGTTTATAAAGCAGCCAGATTGCCGGCTTTTTTTTCTTACTTGAATCACAGATATTGTTATTTTTTACTGAAAACTAAACTTTTTTTTAAATAAAAGATAGCCTATAGCACTCAGGGATAAAGTAGCTTCATATTAGTGAAAGAATTTTTAGGATCGGATCGGTAGTTCCGGAGATTACCCCTAACATACATACATTATCACATACATACAAACTTTACCTCTTTATAATATTAGTATAGATATCTATAGATAATGATGTTAAGGGAAAAAGGGGTAATAAGGAAATCGAGTCATTGTTTTTTTAGGTCGTACCTTATTAGCATTTTTAATCTTATTATGCAGCCGTTTAGGCTGAAGCTTAGAGATGCCCGACTGCGAATGATATCGAAATATTGAAAAAAATGACAAAAATAAATGACATTTTCCATTTATTCATGAACAGTAGTTTTATAGATTTAATATTTTTAGTTCCTGCAGTCACCTCATCACTCACTTTTTTGCTAAGCATAAATAATGCGTAAAAGCAAGCATAACCACAAGTTCCAAGTCGAATATAATGTGAATTCATAGTAAATATAAGTCGAATATATAGTAAATACTTGCTCTGTAGAGTCGAAATGGAATGATTCATTCGTTATTTAGTTGTCAAAGAAAACTGACGGATTAGTTACTAATTTTAGGTTATCATTCGAATTATTTGTGAAATCGAATAATTCGAATGTATTTATTCGTCGTCGCGCGCCGCTACGTTAAGCCGCTTTAAGCTGGTACATGGCTACTGCAATAAGCGTTTCCACAAGGCATTTATTAATTAGTCTCGTGTTTCGGATTTTACTAGTTGCTTTACTTTGGAATATTCACACGTCGCCTAGTGTGGTTTCCGGCCTAAGAATAGAACCACGCCTACTCGTCCCGCGGGTGTCGTAAGAAGCGACAAAGGGAAAGATCCGAAGGATGGGCAGTATCACCCTTCTGTGTTAAACAACTATCTGCTACTGCGATCGCCAACCCGCTTGCCCAGCGTGGCGGTTATGGGCAAATGCATCTAATGAGCGCACAATAGTGGCGCGCATTGGGAGAGGCCTATGTTCAGCAGGACTAATACAGGTTGATAATGATGGCTTAGTGAATAACGGATAAAATCAATTTGATTTTCTACAATACGCTGTTTTGCTGAATTTCGGTAACAGAATCATAGGTACCTACCCTCATATCGTGTAATGATACGTTATCATTATTAACAAGCCGCTGGCATAATGTCGATATGGATAGACAGGGATGTATTCTAGAATTTGGCACCCTTATCATGTTTTGTATGCGCCCCTGCCGCCAAACTGATTACCATTTTTACGTAGGTCAAGCTGATGTCCTTTTTAGGTAGTAAGTATGCGATACAAGAGTAACTTTCTACCATATTATACTCTTTTTAAATAAGTTTAATCATGTGATCGAGTAGCAAAAGTTCCTCTCTTCTATTTTTGCTGTGCCCGACAGGGTCCATAATGATCTCAATAATTTTAAGTTACCGCCTAAGTATCACATTGTGGAATGCAATAAATGTTTGAGTAAAGTTGGAAAATTCTATAAACAAAAATCATTAGCAATTTAATTTTCAATAAAGCGCCCCTTGCCCCGTACTTAATACGTCACTGCATGCAGGTTCGAGATCAGATCCATGAATGTAACAATAACATTTATTTTATTTCGTATCTTGCGAACAGATAGCATAGGATGCCTAGACAGAGTAATTAGTGTTAGCAAAAGTCATTGAAGAGTAATCACGTATTTTCCTAAAACAACGTCAGAAAATGGATTTCTGATATTAACCCATATTTCTGCAATTTATTTATTCGTCCAAAATTAATTAATTTCATGATTCATCCGACATTCCTTTGTTTCAATTAATTTCTGCAGTAGTATCACGGGCAGAAAAACTCAATGTATTTCAATTCAATCAGTTCATTTTTCAGTAGTTCAATCAGTAGAACTAGACGGGAATAAAGTTTTACTTAATTATATCCTGCCCTTGTCCTAATTTTATTTAGGGTTGGCGCAATAGGTTTCTTCTTTAGAATTTTTCTGTGAAATTCTATAGTAGAACTAGACTGGTAGAACTACACGGAAAAGACCAAATGAACCAATCCAGATGCACCGCACATAAAGGATGTGCAAATGAAAATTCGCAAAACGCCACGCTAAAAGATGTGTAAATGAAAATCTGTCTTCACGTAATCAGAGTTCCGCAATATTCCCTCAAGGACAAACTCGAAGCTTTCGAACGAGAGGCTTCAAAGGACGCGAACTTGTGACGTCAGTACATTGAGATGAGATCCTTTTGTTTCTTAATCAATAGGAAAGTTTGGATATTTGGAAGTCCTGATAATTGTAACTAAATTACGGTGTAACGGCTGAATGGATTAAGCTGTGTCAGGGGCAGTATTACCGGTATTACGTACATCACTACATAATTTATAAAACAAAGTCCTCCATCGCTTCTGTTGGTCTGTCTGTTCGCGATAAACTCAAAAACTGCAACACCAATTTTCATGCAGTTTTCACCAATGGATAAAGTGGTTCTCGAGAAAGATTTTTGTGTTTAATTTGTCAAATTTTTGTATACATTGGCTAAAATATAATGATGTTTGTTGGAGGTGTCGGAAAAAAATAAGCCGGGTTGCGGAAACAGAATCAAAATTTCAAGATTACTTATGGTCGCGATAACCGACATCCACCCAGGCAAAGCCGCGGGCATCAGCTAGTTATAGATAAAATTAAATATTATTAGGTTTAATCTGTAAAAAAAAACCACTGTGTGAATAGATCCAAGTTGAATTTAAGTGAAGCCACTAACTAGTACAGCTAGTTTAATTTAGCTCTAACATTTCAAATGCAGTATTGTGTGAAATATATTTTTCCGTTTCTATCCGTTTAAGATGTGAGTCACGCGTTACTTTATATTCAACATTGGACAGCTATGGCATTGGCATGTTGTCTAACTACATCTTTGTATATTGGGATTCATTTTGGAAAAAAAAGATAGTAGGATTTCATGCCAATTCTGTATATTATTTAGTAGTTTTTAAATTGTTAATCAAATTAAAGTATTTTGTTTAATAAGGAACTCGCAAAAACAATTGACTAATAAGCAAAACGTGCATAAACATGTAAAAAATAAACATAAAATATATTAAAGTATTTTATAACATAAATAATTTTTATTTAAGTAGCGATGCCTGGGTTCACTGGTGTACAGTGAATGTGAATATAAATAAACCTTCCGGGAGAAATTCTCTAAATGGTAGTGGAAACAGTATTACGAGTGCGTGGTTAAGAAGTAAGCGGAGAAACAGACAAACGAAAACACAGACTTACTATTTAGACAGCTTTCCGTGTCACATTTCACAATTTTCATGCCTTATTCGGATCTAACCATTACATGTAGGAAAAGTGGGCGGTAATGCGCGATACAAACCCGCGTTTTTCGTATTTTATTTACATACATTATTGTCCATTGTTTATTTCGTTGCAAGTGTGACATTGTAAGTCACTTGGGCGGCGGCTGACTAAAGTCGTGCCATTCAATCTCTCGCCTGCGGCTCGGGCTTTGAATGTCCCTTCGATATTGTGTACTTACCGCCCTTTTAACTTAAAATGTACTAATAAAAGGTGTTTGAATAAATTCAAGATTTGTGTTGTTTTCGGTGTTTTTGAACGCAAAAGTTTGTGTGCGAAATCGATTCGGACTTGGACAGTTTTTAATCATCTTTAATAGATTTAATAGCTCATTTCCACCCGCATAATTATATCTGGCGGTTAAAATGTCTACTTCCATTAGTTCCGACAACTTTGCTGCCATTGCAGATGATATAAACTACTAAGTAGGTTAAGTTCGGGGCCATTCTTTTGCAGTACGACTGCCGAGCTTAAGACCGGAGGCACTTAGGATAATCTTGGGTCAGAAAGTTTTTCAAGTGGTTATGTAAAAATATATCTACAAAAAAAAAGGTATCCTAGAAGGTACGGGCGGTTTAAACTCTGACACCAGTTGTTCATCAACCATACGATAAGAAGAAGATATGTTTAGTGACGAAAAAAAATCCTTCTAACATTATAAATTTAATGTAAAAGTTTATGATCTCATCATCTGCCTAGCCTTTTCCCAACTTGTTGGGGTCGGCTCCCAGTCTTACCGGATGCAGCTGCATACCAGTGTTTTACATGGAGCGACTGCCATCAGACCTCCACAACCAAAAGCGGCTGAAAGCTAGTAATCAATAAATAACAACAACATTCAACAGGACAGTACACCCGGTGTAGAAATTGGTTTTCCCCAAAAAAGCTACCATTTACGTTACCTACTAGAAAACTCTTAGTAAATTAGAGACATCTCCTAGCAAACAGTACCTACTGAATAAAATAAAAAGTACTCACGCAATAAGTTCTTAAGTTCCTAGTGTGCCATATTAGTGTCCGGTACTGCGCAAGATGGCCGTACTGCCACTAAGCTGATTGTAGTTTATGTAAGGTCAAGTAGAATAAAAGCGAGTCATCTCATATTACTTGATAGAGTTTTTAGATTTAACGACTCTTTTAGAATTCTCGAGAGCGATCTTCATTTTTAACCGACGCTAAAAAAGAGGGTGTTATAAATTTGACATGTCTTTGTATCTGTGCACTCTGTATTCCCTCACTCTTATCTTTTTCTTTATCGTACGGCTGATGAACAACCTGATGTCAGAGTTACAGAGAAACTAACCCCTGATACCGAAAAAAATCTAAGCTAAGAACACTCTAACTCGAAGAATAAAGGTAACAATTCGAAACAAAAAAACTAAATCAAAATCGATACATGCTTAATAAGAAATTTGAAAAAACTGATACGGATGGGATTCGAACCCACGATCTTCGGCTTACCGTGCCGACGCTCTAACCACTGAGCCACCGTATCCCATCAGAATCATTTTTTCAAATTTCTTATTAAATATTTATATTTAATAAGCTAACATGTGCTAAAACATGTAAAAATTTCACAAAAATATCGATACATCCGTTTGGAAGCTACGATGCCACAGACAGACACACTCGTGTTTGTAGATGGCTATTTGGCTAATCTCCGTTGGCCGCTGTGACCTAAATTTGGCTAGGCTAGGAGAACATTATATAGGCTCTTTTAAACCTCTGCAAAATACTTTTAACACTTTCAAGTTAATTGCTACGAGCGTCTGGACGTCGGCGGATACGCGTCAAATAATGTTTTTTTTGGCAGTCTTTTAGGTTTTTTCCTAATTTCTTTATCCAAAGAACAAAATAATTTAAATTTTCACGTCTATACATTTTTTAAGACTGCAAAGAATGTCACTGCTCCCCGCTAAAGGTTCCTCGATATAGTAGTAAAAAATAAATCGTTAGCATTTTGTTAATAAAATCTTAACGTCACTAGAGCTTTAATTAAAATTAATTCAGCCCAGAGGTCTGCGTTGGAAGGATTAGGGTACGTTCACACAGAACGGCTTGGAGAGCAGACTTTTTATGACATTTAAAACAGAGTTTTGATTTATTGTAATAAGGTTTATTTTGGCATGTCACTTGTTTTAATATTGAGAATGGATGAGAGCAAACCTCATGCGCTTAGTGTGAAAATTATTTCAGAGAGGAGCCGATCGGCTGCCTCTGATGATGTACTCTTCCATGCTCGCACAGCCAAATGGCTCCGTTTGTGTGCTCTTTCTAGCTCGCGCGTCCGACCGGCTCCGATGGCGTCCCCGTCTCACCTCCTCTAGCCGCCATTTTGATTTGATTTTGACATTTAAACGGAACAGGTCTTTAAACTTGTATGAAACATGAATGACCTCACTCGTCTCCGAGCGCATCCGTTCGGCTTCGAGTGCATTCGCTCAAGAACAGTGCTCTTTCGGTGCTATGTGAAACGGCTGTCGGCGGATAACTCGCGCCGTTCTGTGTGAAATGAAGAGCGCCGGCCGATGCTCTCCGAGCCGGTCTGTGTGGACATACCCCTACTCATACTCCTGTGCCTCCTACTTTCAACTAATCAACGACAAAGTTCGAATGTTTGTGAGTTTATGAATTTAAATGTTTGCCAGTCACGCCTTAACGGCTGAGTGGATTTGGATAAAATTTGGCACACAGATAGACAATGACCTAGGTTAGGACATTGAATACTTTATATCATGGTCCACGCTGGCAAAGCTGTGGGCAAAGGCTAGTATATTTGTTAGGAATGTACAAAATGTAAACTTAGTTTCACAGATTTCGTGATGAGTCAGTCAATTAGTATTTGCTTCGTGGTCGGTATCTACCTTTTATAATAAAGACCATTAATTTAGCTCTTTGTGCTGACTAAATCAAAAGCTTGTAAATGTGTAGAACACATATAGCTAGGATTGCCAACTGTCCGGTGAACTGTCCGGAAAGAGCACAAGTGTATTTTCTATTCCCTCACTCTCATAGTCTGATAGAATGGCAATGCGATACGAGTGGAGAGAGATCAGGCCCAGGGCCAACAGCTTATTATGCTTTCCGTGGCACGGAGTAAGTGATAATTAATTTATAATACGCACATAACTTACGAAAAGTCAGAAGCCTTTTGTTCGAACCTGAGACGTCTGACTTGCCAGTCTATGGATCACTATCTAGGCTATCACAACTCAATAGGAGTATATATGAGGTAAAAGTTAATAATGACGAAAATTTCTTTACTTTTTTTTCAAATTTCCGGCTTTTTGTCAGGAAAATTCAAATTTCAAAATGGCGACCCTAGTAACACTATGTGGTGCACGTTCCAATTCTTAAGTGCGCAATATATGTTACTTCAAGATGGCCGTGTTGCCACTACAGCTGATTGCAGTTTCTACTTTTACTGTCCATATAGTAGGGTTAAGTAGGATGAATGGGAGTTAGCGCTTTTCTTTTTAACCAACTTTCAAAAAGGAAGTTTTCAATTCAATGCTTTTTTTGTCTTTGCTAAAAACGGTCAGGGAAAACATCGTGATGAAACCAGCACAACTGAGATTTTTCAATGATTTTTCAACTCTGTCATCGGGGTTTAGCCAAGTTGACTATCTAAAATCGCTAACGAATAGAAAACGAAAGAAATGTATAGGATGACATTACTTTTATCGATATGTCACGTGGTTAAAACAAACAAATAGAATCTAATCCTATACATTTCTTTCGTTTTCTATTCGTTAGCGATTGTAGATAGTCAACTTGGCTAAGCCCCCAGGTTGTTCATCAACCACACGATAAGAAGACTTGCCGTTAATATTGATTCCACTTTGTATTAGAAAAACGTTTAAACTCCATTCTCAAATAGCTTTGAAGTAGAAGAACTATATTTAAACTATTCACCACTCGCTACTTAGTATTCAAACTAGTATTCAGAATAGTTTTCTGAATAATAACTGAAGTACCAACTTTCTTATTACCCTTTTTTCTTTTTAAATGTGAATATCTAAGTGTTACATTGTGGAATGGAATAAATGAATTGAGTATTGAGTATCTTATGGTTATACAAAGTGTAAAATAAACAGTGTTGGACTCTTTAGGAGGTTAATTTACCCATGAGACTGAACATCATCTGCCTAGCCTTTTCCCAACTAGTCGGCTTCCAGTCTTACCGGATGCAGCTGAGTACATGAGTTTTACCTGGAGCGACTGCTTATCAGACCTCCACAACCCAGATACTGGGTTACACGATACCCCTTGGTAAGACTGGTTGTCAGACTTTCGGGCTTCTGACTACCCGTAATGACTGTCAAAGATCTACAATTGACAGCCGGGGCCAACCGCTTAACGTGCTATCCGAGGCACGGAGTAAGTGATAATTAATGGTCACCACCTCTAGGCTATCACGAATCTCACAAGTGCCTAATGGTCTACATGAATAAAAATATTTTGATTGTTTTTTTTTTGTTTCAGACGAGGGAGGAGAATATTCCTGCTTCAGATGCTCATAGTTTGCTTCGTACCACACGTTGCACTGCTCATACAGAACTGCTCCAACATGGCGCAGTTGTCACAAACATTAGACTCTTCTCTTTATTTAGATACAGAGGTAAATAACATTGAGTTTCAATCTATTTGATTTTTTTAAGTTGCTTCCCTCTCACGCTCTGCCGCATCCTTTGTGGATATCACCTCCTCACAAAATTAGTTATCACCATCACCTCCTATGGTAGGAGGCGTTGGGGCCACTCGAGTTGAGTAGCAGACGGGCTAGTGCACCTACGGCCCCCATGAGGAGCCCCATTGAAAGCCAACTGTTGAACGCGCTGCCCAAAGAGCAGGGCACTTACGCGAATTATGGCGTCCACTGAGGAGCGCCCATTAAACCATACTGGTTATTCGCTAGGTTCGGCCCCACTCCAAGTGCTTGCTACACCAAACACAGATTAAGGCGAATTGCCTAATCGCTTAGTTTATTTAGGTACTTACTACAAATTAAATTAACGAACCTCGAAATACAACATTCTATTTTCAAGAAAAAAAAAAAGAAACTAAGACTGGCACTCTGATAAAAAATAGAAAAAAATAGGTGTAGGCACCGCTCGCCCCTTTGATTTTGCCCCTAATTGGCTTCGTGTACTCATTCGCCCCTTTGGTGTTTAGATAGTCTTGCTCGACCCCGATTTGTTATTAGGTTAAAAGTACAGTCAGAAACATCAAGCTTTTGTAATAAATTATAGAAGACATAATATCGATAGACAACTACTACCAGGAGACCGAAATGTATTGGAATAACTATGAATAATGGTAAAATACAGGTTTTGAACTTAAATGATACCAGGAAACCAGAAATGAATTGGAACTTTCTATTTATTTAGCTCTATAACAGTAAAAATACAGGTTTCGAATTTAAATCATACCAGGAAACCAGATATGAATTGGAACTTACCCTGAATAATGGTAAAAATACAGGTTTTATAAATAAAATTTTACCAGGGAATCAGAAATGAATTGGAGTTAACACAATAATGGTAAAAATACAGGTTTTTTAAATAAAATTATACCAGGGAATCAGAAATGAATTGGAGTTAGCTCAATAATGGTAAAAATACAGGTTTTTAAATTAAATCATACCAGGAAACCAGAAATGAATGTATTGTATTTTTACAATTATTGAGCTAAATAGTAAGTAGGTACCAATTCATTTCTGGTTTCCTGGTATCATTTAATTTCAAAACCTGTATTTTTACCATTATTCAGGTAAGTAAGTTCCAATTGATTTCTGGTGTCCTAGTAGTTATGTATCTAGATATAATTTATTACGAATCTATCATGCGCCCATATCGTGGCATGGGTGCGCTTCGAGGAAATAAATTATAATATTTTTAATTTAATTTTATTAGTGCACCTGACGGGTGCGGGTGATGTATGTCACGCACTCAAAGATAAAATGTTGACTAATTACAAAATACCCCATTAATAACTTAAGTTAGAAAGAGACCATACAAAGCTCAATCAAACCCTTTTTTGGGAAGCCTATTTATTGCCTATTAAACCTGTTTCACTGGGTGCGCCAGGTAGCAAAAACCGATACATGATTGTGATGGGATTACAAATATAGTAATTTAAATAGGTTATCAAATCAAATCTATTCTTATATACTCGCTTTGATAACCTATTTAAATTACTTAGATAGAAAAGTAAAGCATACCTTCGTGTCGCTGTCTTCAGCGACGGACGGTGTGTTTTCACTTTTCTGTCTGACGGTACTTTTTATAAGAAATTTTAAATGAAATGAGGCAAGAGGCGATTGAACACACCAAAATAATTAAAAAATAATAAAATATTACTCGCCCCTTCACAAGGGTCGAAGATACCCATCAAAACGGGGCGAATGTCACATTTTTCTAAAAGGGGCAAAATCTAAGGGGCGAGCGGTGCCTACACCAAAAAATAAACGTTCCATTTCCAAGTTTTATTTGACCGATAATGGCGCGCTTTGTAAAAGAGGGAAAAACTTTGCGGTAAGTAGTTTGTGGTTTGAACGCAGGATAATTAAGATCGCGAGAAAATTAAACGTTTCTTTCATAACTGTTTTATTATTGTTTGTACAGGTAAACACAATTTTATCAATGGGTGAGCTGATCATCACACTTCAAGATGAAAGACATATCATCTGCGATTTTCTGCTTAAATCAACAAATATTAATACGTAAGTAAATCTTCTTTATTAGTCATGGTATTACCAGTAAGTATGTATAGTACCACACTCTCACAGAATATCAGCGTGATATTACAGTAACAGTATCTGTACGGTTATGTCCGGTAAGTGAGAATACTGGAGGCCAAACATATATTATGTAGTGTATGTAGGTACGTATATGTAATATTTATATCCATCTATGTAGGTTTATGTATTATGTAGCTTAATAATAATATCTATACTTTATTTTGTAAGTACCTGTTGAATATTTCTACTGACCCAAAGGTTGGCTGGTAGATAATGCCTTAAGGCAATTAGTCCGACTTATGTACCATCTATGTACGTGAAGTATAAATAAACAAATATTACCATACAAACAATTAATCATTTGCGTCTTTATTATTGACCTTATTTTTTTAACTAATTCGTACAGAAATAAATACATTCGTACCTATCTCTTACTTCCTTTACAAATACGTTTATAAATAAACTCAAAAGTATTAAATAGGTTACAGGCAGATCCATTTTTTCCAGTTCATTATGTGTACTAGATTGTTCGTACAATTATAACGAGCAGGAAAAATTGTGTGGGTTGTATTTACGACATTGTTACAGGATAAATTGGGTACATAAAAGTTTCAAATTTTTGTAGAAAGTAGGACTCGATTATTATTTTCGATGATTGAGTCAAAAATCGAGTAAAAAAAAGAATAGGTTTAGAAAATATGAAGACATTTAGCGATCTGCACCACGTATTAGATACTCAATACTTTATTGCCTAATTGATAGAAATACCCTAATAGAATCTGTCTGATTGTAGGTTACAGCTCTTCTTCATATAAAAAACTTGGTATCAAGAAGCGCTATTGATCCGAGATATCTTTATTTTGGTAACTATGAAAATTGCGACCTAAAATATGGGCTTTCATTGTAATTTGACAAGAAATATGTCCCAAATTGTGTAATTTCAGCACGAACGCAACGCGTGCCAGATATTAATACTTACTTTGGGCACACTTTAGGCACACTTGAAATTTTCCAGTCCATACGTTTGTTGTATGTACACTGTACGTACTTATATAAGTACCTATTGTCTAGGATCAAGTTCAAACGACACATGTAAGAAAAGGTGGTGTAAGTGAAACTCAATTAGATGATCAATGCAATTAATTTTCACACGTTTTTCCTTTTTTTTTCATATATTTTATTTGCGGCATTACTCCCGTCACGTCGACTAAACTTTTTCGCATTAAAGACTGCGTTAAACAAAGACAATAGTAAATACACTTTGGTATTCATAATTCTGTATAAATGAGGTATAGGTATTCATGTATTACCCCCCAATAATATTTTGTATTAAAGCTTAGAAGAATTAAAGGCAAAAAAATAAAACTTCATGAACCAAAGACTTTAAATGTCATGGTCTTTGTGACTTACACTTTGTATTCGCCCAATTACTAACATACCTACCACAAAAAATCCTGAAAATTCCTATGGTCTGCAGAACAGGAGTAAAGAAGAAGATACATATAAAAGGGGAGTGATATGAAATTTCTAAGATCGAAAGTACGACGCACGCTACTTCGAAACTGACTGACTGTACAGTCAACCGCACATCAGTGGTAACAATTTGACATTGACAGCACCCTTATTACGTAGCAGTAAAGGCTACTTTTGTAGTTCAGTGTCACTACTGTCATGCGGTTGACTGTACCTATGTTTTACAAATAAATGATTTGATTTGAAATAAATTAGGAGTGGTACGCTAGTTCGATAAGGGGATGTTAGGATTAGGATTTATATTATTATTCTTTGTATGTATAAATTATGTTTTAGAGCCAGAAATTAATAAATAATTTTACTAATTTCTGGTTCTAGAACATTTTTAAAAATATAAACAATAAGGTTTTAATTATAATCATTTATTCATATTCAAGAAAAACTCCTTGTAGTAATAATTATCTTAACACTGTTGTACTGGTAATCCTATTGTGACTCTGTTTCTGTAAAAAATATTTATAAACATACATTAGAATAGATATAAGTATATAAGATCGTCCGATATCCTAGTACATTGGTTAGGGACGTGACGGCGAAGATTGTAAAACTCGCCTTCTAGATCAAATAATTAATTAATAACTAATTCTTAAATTTTTATCGTATTTAATGTTATATATATATATTATATATATATATATATATATATATATATATTATATATATTGATAAATGGATTTGATAGTGCTTTTAATAGGGACTTAACAATATTAAGTACAAATCAAAGTACAAACAAAGTAATGAGTAGAAAAAATATTTAAATGCTACAAAAATTCTTTACTGTGACGTCATTTGTTCTAAAATACTGTCACATCTGTCACTTTAGTTTTACCTCTTACTAAATACGCTGTTGGCATACACAGTTACACACATCAGCAGTGCTTGGGTCGGGATAGCCTAGTGGTATGACATAATATAAATTAATAATCACTTAATCAGTGCCTCGGAAAGAATGTAAAGCCGTTGGTCCTAAAAAAATTATAATTGAAGAATGATTCTGATTGTACTAAAAAACAATCTGTAAAAAATGTGTGTAAAAAATGCTATTCTAATATATTTTAATTTAATAACGAATATATATAGCATAATTGATTAAAAGTAAAACCTAAATAACGTATAAATAAATAACAATACAAATAACAAAAACTGAATTTAGGTTGCTGGCAGGTTTTTTAAAAAATGCTTAAATAGTCAACATCCATATTTAAAGCACGACACAGCAAATTTTTTTGAATTTTATTATAGATCTAGTATAAAATCTTCTCGAAAAAAAATAATGAGTAGGTATAACCGGATGGATAAGCTTACAGTTTTAATAGTTTTTTAAATAAGAAATTAAAACAACTTACTGCAGGAAAGCATATTCCGAATATGGACTTAGGTTTATCCGCGGGACAAATATTTTTCGAAACAACTATTGTATTTTTTCTCTTGGCCCACTGTTTTATTGAAGTGTTGTGATCCACCGCTGAACTGTCAACCGGCTGTGCTGAACACATGGTCGCCAATAACGCTACTACCACCAGTATGTACAAAACCTTCATGTTATTTATGTTATATGTATAATTAAGTTGATGTTTACTGCGTGCCCGCTGTGGACGGAATGCAGTGAATCTGTCGTACCTATGCATATTTATGGGCTTACATTTTCCTGTATGCATGCTACAATAAAATCTTATAGAAAAATCGGGCAAGTGCGAGTCTTCGCGCACGTAGGGTTCCGTATGATATCTATCTATACTTATAAAACAGTACCGTGACTGACTCACTGTCAGACAACGTACAGCCTAAACCGGTGGACTTGAAATTTAGAGACAATATAACAAGGCGCGAAAAATCAGAGGTGCGCTCTGACTTTTCATAAGTTATACCTAAATATTCTCCGTGCCTCGGATAGCACGTTAAGCTGTTGGCCCCGGCTGTCAATTGTAGATCTTTGACAGTCGTTACGGGTAGACAAAAGCCCGAAAGTCTGACAACCAGTCTTATCAAGGGGTATCGTGTAACCCAGTATCTGGGTTGTGGAGGTCTGATAGGCTGTCGCTCCATGTAAAACACTGGTGAATAGCTGCATCCGGTAAGACTGGAAGCCGACCCCAATATAGTTGGGAAAAGGCTAGGCAGATGATGATGTGAACGCAAAAACAGGTGCAGATTGCCTCTATATATACACATATATTATATAAATATATAATAATATATACTTTTAATCGTTACTCTTGTTTGCTTCAGAACAGCAAAATTATAGCGTATTGGGGCCATTTTTAATGTAATAGATACGTGTTTTTTACACCTGTAACTTTTCTATTTCAGAGACATCCTTCAAAAGGTTTTCACGACAACGGATGACAGCCTAAATAGGGTACCAGAGCAGCACATCCAAGATCACATAATGACATTATAGTAAGTTACTAATCTTGGAGTTCTCGATAGAAATTGTTTGCGAAAAAGGACTTATGTAGGTACGCTAGAGCAAAATATTGTGAGAGATGATTTCATTACTTTTAAGAAGCATTTATTGTAGCTATACGGTAATTAAACAAAACAAATTAAAACTAAAAAATAAAGAAAAATAAAACCCTTAATCTTAAAGGTTTTAAATACCGCTACCAGTAGGCAACGTTCCCAAAATGCTGGCTGCATTGCCTCGCTGAATAGCTATACTCAGCCTTTGGGCCAGGTACAGACCAGCATTTTGGTCACGAGTTGCCTCGACCAGACTCCTAGGCAGGTCTTTGTATTTTTGCCTTTCATTTCATTTATTGTAACGTATTTTATGGACTTCATGAATTTTACGGATGGGTCTATTGTTCAACTGTAATTTTGTGGAAGTATTGATAAATTGAATTGGGTTTTCTGTTAAAATTAAATAGCATGATGAGTAAATTTATTTTCACAGACTGAGCAACACCCAAACTGAGATAAATAAGTTATTTACTTACATTAAAATACAACAATAAATATAATTATTAATAAATTAAATATTACTATGTACTAACGTGAACAAAGCCGGTGCACCACTTTTAAGGTTGGAATCGTTGCACCCAGCGTCCGAACGTAGCGCTAGCCCCGCCTCTACGCACGTAGCATCGTTCAAAGCATTTTAATGGCAAAGTGGTGCACCGTCCGTGTTCGCGATAATACACTTGCCTGTAAAAAGGAAAGAGTAAAAAAATAGGGAAAAAGGGTGCTTATGATGTGTCACGTCGAAGTACTCTTCCGCATCACTGTCATCCGGCAAAGTGCCCAGAAGACTGGCAACATTGCCACGTTGAATGGCAATGCTAATTTTTTGACGAAAGAATAAACCAACATCTTTTAGCTGGGATAAATATGTTGACTCAAACAATCATTTGCCACGTGTGATAATCGAACTCGTTGCACCAATTTTTTTCTTAACCGTCAGAGGCCTAGGCTAGGCCTCTGGCACGACTTCACAGTTTCACACACCGTTAAAAATTCTCTCAGGTGTGCTGGTTTCCTGACGATGTTCTCCTTTACCATTTAGCAAGTGATCATTCATTTTTAAACCTCACTTGAATCTGAAAAGCCAGAGGTGCGTGCCTGGGTTTCGAAAGTACGTCCTTTGACTTGGCAATTCACTAGGCTATAATATCACTGCAATTACTCTAATTAATATACCTACATAATGTCAACTTATCATGACGTGGACAAGGCGAAGGGAAATCCAACCACAAAAACAATGAAAATCGGTCCAGCAGTTCTCGAGTTAAAAGTGTTGGAATGGAACAAACTCAACTTTGTAGCTAACAAAATAATAATATTTGACCTAATAATCCTAAAACCTCAACGTACCTAAACTATAATTAACCGCAAAGTATTTGCGATAGACTACAAGTATGCAGTAACAATGGAATAGGTATTTAATGTTTGTGATCTAAATAAAGCTTGTCAGTAACAAACTTTGAAAAACATTTTAAATACCTACATGCCTACATTATACCATGACCTAAATTCGGTCTCGAGAATACTATAATTTTTATAATCATCTGCCTAGCCTTTTCCCAACTATGTTGGGGTCGGCTTCTAGTCTTACCGTAAGTGTAACCCAGTATCTGGGTTGTGGAGGTCTGGTAGGCAGTCGCTCCGTGTAAAACACTGGTATTCAGCTGCATCCGGTAAGACTAGAAGCCGACCTCAACATAGTTGGGAAAAGGCTAGGCAGATGATGATGTGCGTATTATAAATTAATTATCAGTTGCTAAAACGGTGAGGGAAAACATCGTGATGAAACCAGCACATCTAAGAAAAAGTTCTTAACGGTGTGTAAACATGACATGGCGTCAGTGGCCTACGGGCGGTTCAAACTCTGACACCGGGTTGTTCATTACACATTCGAAGAAAGAAGAAAATGATTATATTGCGATTTTTCTTTATAAGCTAGGTTTACACAACAACGTCCGCAAGCTCCAAGTCTTTACAATCGCTTGGATGGCATGTACACGCTTGCAAGTGCGTTAGTGTGCTAAGTACGTACATCCAAGCAAGCGCACTTTGATCTGTCTTCAAACGTTCACACGTTGGTGTTTGTGGACGTTTGGCAAGCGTCGGCAAGCGTAAACCCAGCATAAGATAAGCGAAATAGCTCAAATGCTCGAGCGGCTATTTTTTAATTGAACGTGTGTAATGTACCTATTTTATCTTACTGGTCCTAAAGTTTAAACAATCTTGGTCCAAGATGGGCCAAGATTGATACAACGTGTAAAATAAACATTTTTGGACCCTTTAGGATGTCAATGTACCCATGAAACTGACCAACTTGTAGAACATCATTTAACGAAATCTGCAAAAAAAAATGTTTGTTCATACAAAGAGCGTCAGCTGATCGGCAAGTTTGTATGGGAAGTGGATTTTTTTTCGTGTATTATGCAAAGTAATGTTCTACAAGTTGTTCAATATCATGAGTACATTGACCTCCAAAAAAGTCTTACACTATTTTTATTACACGTTATATACGAAAAGTGTAACTACCTATTGAAAAAGCTGCGAAACTAAGTTTTCTTCTACATTCAACATACAACTAAGTTATTTAAAAGAAAGTACAAAGTTTAAAATCTAGTTGATTAAAGTTCTTTATTAAAAAACTTTGAAGTTCATTTGTTGAAAGAAAAAATCGATTACGAGCGGGAGTTTGAACCCGTGACCTGCTGGGTAAAGCCCCCATTCGCTCTTCGGCTATTCGTAATCCCGCCAGTGTTATCGAAATTTTCTTCTTCATTCAATCTTTTCAGATGGGAGTTACATCCACCCCTTGTTCGGAGTACTAGAGGTAGAGGAGTAGAGTAGCATGTCTAATAGGCATGACGACAGTAGGTATCATAAAATCGTCGATTTAATGATGTTAGGGGAAACATTATATAAAAAAAAATTAAAACACTGCTTCAGTATTATTTTAAAATATTAGATTATTAAATAAGCTTAACTAAAATAAAACCTTAAAATATTGCAATCCGCCATTTTGACTGAAACAGCAATTAGCAGCACGCTTAGGTAAAATCCGCTGTCAACAGTTTTGTTGTTGTGAATATTTGACATGTTTACCTAAGCGTGACGTCAGAGTCGACGCCATGACACCTGAGAGCTTTTTTGACGCACTGAAAAAATATTAGAAAATTGGCTTTATTCTTCGTTAAACTAAAGTTTATTACCGAAAGAAAGGTATTTTTGTATATATGTAGTATATGTGTACCTACATTACGGAAGAAGATTTGAAAATCTTTCGTCACGCCTATTATGCAGTTAGAGAACAACGATAAACAGATGTAACTTATTGCTTATTAGTACATTCTCTTGTCGCATTTATATGAAGTATTTATGCATACTATGCGAAAACAGACACAGACAAACAGACAAATAAAAAAAGCTCTTTCTACAATGTTTGTACTGTAGTGTTCGCATAATATAAAAATGTTTGTGCGTTTACTTTGTTCAGTTTTTTTTTACAAATATTTCATGTTAAAGTTGTGCCAGGATTGTTTACAGTTTAGTACAAGAAAGAAAAAATGGATTATATTATATTATGTAATTGTAACTCGCCGCTTACGAGAACACGTACAGAGAAAAAAAAATTTCATCTTATTTTCGTCGACAAAAAATCTTAGAAGATTTTGATAATTTCAAGAGAAACTCTGTAGGCACGCACGAATTTCAAGCTTGGATGTACATACAGTAAGAGATGTAATTAGAATTCACACGTGAAATTATCCACCTGCGCAGAATGCGTACCTTTGCGTTTATAAGGGGTGCCCTGGCTTAACCACTTAATCGCTCGCACATTAAAAATATAAAATCACTAAATTTAGTTATTTTCATAACTATATTCACTAAAAACCAAGTTATGGAGAATAAACATTTCAAAGTTTTAATAAAAATATACCTAACAGATAAAAATTAAATAGGTACATTTTATCACAAGTTTAAAAGTAAAATTTGGGTTTTATTGATTTTCATGTGCTCTTTCCGAATTTCAACTTTGCCACCTCGTAACTTTGCCGCTCGCGCCACCATCTTGGAAAAATGGCGATTTTACAACAAAAATACATTAGGCAAAATTAAATTTCAGAAAATTTCCTAAAATTTATGTCCGTTCCTGTTTTGTACAATCTAGTATTTGTTTTTTTTTGACATAAAAGAAATTTATGTTGAACTGCGGACCCCCTGTTCCACGAGCACATTTGCCTTTAAACAACAGGATGGATGTAAGACGGTATTGTCCATATCCGTTCCCTAGATAGGTTTTACCGAACACGAGAAAATCGCCATGGCCGAAGTTGTCCACCGGAAGCAGCTTTGAACGCTGCTAGTTTGTGACCTTTGTCCGATGTTTAGGCACAGAGGTGACTTTTTGTGGTGAGGTCAAGATGTTGTTGCAATTCTTTCCCCACACCACACAGTGCTAGATATAAATTAACTAGCTGTAACCACATTTCCAAAAACCATTAACTTTGCCTGAACAAATAAATGAATATAATTCTCATCTCTTTTACATGCAGCCACTTTAGAGAAGACCTTATGAATATCAAGTAAGTATGATCATAATATTATTATAGTTAGGTAACCTTGTGTATAAGGAAAATACGCATCTGAAACCAAAGCTATCCCACAAAATAGTAATGTTCAGAAGGCTGACTCAATACAACACGCTGTAAATGGTAAAAGAAGCACTGATAGCCTAGTGGTATGACCGTCGACTGACAAGTCAGAGGTCTCGAGTTCGATCCCAAGGCGCGCACCTCTGACTTTTCGTGAGTTATACGCTTATTATAAATTAATTATATTATATCAGTTGCTAAAACGGTGAGGGAAAACATCGTGATTCAACCTGTACACCCGAGATTTTTCATTGGTGTGTAAAGTCATGTCAGAGGCCTACACCAGGTTGATCATCAACCACACGATAAGAAGAAGAATGGTAAAAGAAAAGAATTACAGAAACCACTAGAAATACAGAACCATTATATCTGTGCGAGGCCAAAAAAGGTACTCATTACAGCATTATGCTGCAGCAAGAATATAAAATAATGCAGCGCTGTTATCCTGATGAGTTCTGGGGGCTTTAGATTAGGATTAGATTCTATTCGTTTGTTTTGACCGCGTGAAATAACGGTAATTCTATACATTTCTTTCGTTTTCTATAGCGTTAGCGATTGTATATAGTCAACTTGGCTAGGCCCCCTGCAACTAAACTTAGCTAAGACTAAGAATAAAGTAAAATACGCGGACAGTTACTCGAGCCACAAGAAATCACTCACGTTCGGTAACACCCCCTCGTAGTTCACACTGTTGACGAGTGGGATATTTTTTAAATGTTGACGATCTTTCCCGATCGTTCACACCCCTCGTGACATTGTACAAGAGTCAAGACCTAGAAAATTGATTTTAACCTGACTTTCGCAAGGAGGAGGTTATTTTTTATGTTGCCGCCATGGTTTAGAATCGCTTTTATCGAAGTATGCGTTATGGAATCTCATAAATCCTGAAGGAGAAAATTTTTGGATGTCTACGGGGCTTGGTACTTCTATAGGTGCACGAAGACCTCTTACGCGATGACAGCCACAGTTCTCGATGCAAGCAAGCAAAACTTGCACGTAATTGAGGTGTAAGTTTAAATTTAGAATAATTCACAATTCCCGCCGCTGTTGTTTTTGAAAACAGTTTAATATAAATCTATGCAAATGACACTCTCGCAGTCTCGCACCGCTGCCCGATGCCCGCCATTGCTTTGCTGCCAATACCGCCGTTGCTCGCTGCCTACGTTGTTGCCCTTCTGCCCGCTACACAATAAGGACGATCTCAAATCAAATCAGATGAATGTTGAATTAACTTGATTCGTTGTTGACACAGAAGTGCAATAGTTTTACAGATTTTATGGAGTCAGCCTTCTGTTCTTAACTATTTTGTGCCACCTCTCTGTGAAATTAGAACCTTCAAATGAATTTATATTCATACCATTTTAAACTGATACAGGCACACTGACTAAGACAGGCTGATGATGATGATGGCGATCTGTTTTTATCAATAAAAATAAATACGAAAAATAAAACGGTCGATTGATAGCCGAACAGATTTCTTTTCATTTATTTATTCATTAAACAATTTTACAATCGTATTTCAATGTAGTAAAACAACAATAAAGTTATCTGACAATAAATTAACAATAACAATTAGGTACATAATAAATTAACAATAAAAATCAATACATTAATCTTAATCAATACATTAATTATAATCATAATGATTTTCGTGATAGCCTAGTGGTGGTGACTGTTGACTGGAAAGTCAGTGGTCTCGGGTTCGAGCCCAAGGCGCGCACCTCTGACTTTTCGTAAGTTATATGCGTTTTATAAATTAATTATCACTTACTCCGTGCCTCGGAAAGCACGTAAAGCTGTTGGCCCTGCGCCTGATCTCTCTCCGATCGTGTCGGAAGGCCGTCCCATCAGACTATGAGAGTAAGGGAATAGAGAGTGCACCTGTGTTTGCGCACACACTTGTGCACTATAATATCTCCTGCGTAATTGGCTAGTCTCCGTTGAGATTGGCCGCTGTGATCGAAATTCGGTCAGGAGAATATAATTATTATTAATCATAATGATTTTTAATATCTACGTGTTACGCCCATGTGTCTTAGAATGTTTAATATCTTAATTTTTTTTAAGAATAATAATATTTTATGTATGTTTTTTACATGTTTATGCACTATGTTGTGCTTATTAAATGAAATTATTGAATTAGAAACTCGCAAAAACGGGTGCAAGTCCCGCCCGAGTCAGTTGTTTTTGCGAGTTTATTATTAAATTATTAGATAAGCAATATTTTATAGATCACAAGTCATTAATTTACCAGCTGAATTTATTAGTGATATTACTTTTAAATCGATTTAGACGAGAAAACATTCGTCAATTGAAAGTTTTTGTAAAAGGAGAGTTAAAAACTACGATAAACTAATTAAAATATTTTAAGCAGTTAATTAAATAAGGTAACAAATAATTGGTAGCTTTAGCAAAACTAATTTGTAACAAATTGAAATAAATTTAACAAAACATAACATAGACACACCTGTATTCCCCAGATGGGGTAGGCAGAGGTGTATGCAGTACACCCACGTTTCGCAGCATATGATATAAGTCCCATGTAATAGGAGGCGAGCCTATTGCCATTAACCGGGCACAATTTCAGATTGTTTAAGCATCACAATTTGTACTTAGAATTACTTCGTTCAACAATAAATGCATTATTAATAATAAACATTAATAAAATGCTTTAATTATTATATTAATAAACTTACAATCAATGTTTCATTGACGAACGCTTTGTTCAAATTGCGTCATATTATGTGTTTTAAAAATGGAATAACAAATAATGTTTAGTAATTCCTAGTAATTAATTATTTCTGACACAAACAGGTTACTTACAAATATCCTTTATTAATGAGATTCTAGAAGGTTTCCTTGTTATTACAATTACAACATTATAATTATCTTCTTCTGATGTTACTATTTTACCCTGTAACCTGTAACAAATATTTTTGTTTTGTTGATCATTTAATCGTTTTAACTGTCCGTCGACGTGGCGGTACATTGGTCTCGGAGCTGTTTGCAAGCATATGGATGTGGGTTCAAACCTGGCGTGTATTATAATGTGACTTTTTCAATTTTATATGTACTTTCTTAGTTACTGTAAGACACCAATGACTAACGGTGAAAGAAAACCTAACCTTAATGGTCTGAAGTCGCCAACATGCAGTGAGCTAGTGTGGTAATTAATGAGACATCTTCCTGACAACATGTTCTCCATCCACCCATCCGGCATCCATCACAACTTGTGATACGAAGGCATAATCCATACATCCATAACGTATAAAACATACATAAAATATATTGATTTTGATTTTTTGATACAACCTTGAAAAATTATAAAATTATTTATATTTATGAAAAATTATTGATATTTATTATAATATGATATTAGGATAAGTTCCTAGTTAAAAATGTAATTATATATTATGATAGTTAATTACATATTATTTACTCTATATTTGTTTCGTGTACCTACCTAGTACAATATTTGCATGCCTTTTATAGGCGAATGTGTGTAGGTACCTATGTATTTTATAAAAACTGCTGTACCATATTCTTGGCAAATAAATTTCTTATGTCTTATGTCAATTTTACCGGTCAAATGCTGAAACTATTCTACGATAATATATGTTAGAACTTTTTACAAATGCTACCATGTGACAATCCGTTTAAATTCAATAAAGGGCATGTGTTGCACAACGAACACGGTTTTTCATTTGAAACGACTTTGATGGCAGTTGCGAACAGTATTGCAAATAGAAAGAAGAAAATAAATGTATTTCGTGAATCTCTCTGAAACTCTGTTAATAAAAGATCAATGTATTTATTTATTACTACCTCGTTGATGTAGCGCGACTGCTGAGCACGAGGTTCTAAGTTCAATCGGGACGGGCAGTGTTATTGGGTTTGTCCATTAGGAAATTCCCAGTAGCAGCATGGAGTTTGGAATTGAACCCGGTTAATGGTAATAGGCTCGCTACCTATTATATGGGACTTATAAAATAGCCGGCGAAACGCTATACTGTATATGCTGCATATATGCAGTACACCTCCGTTTCTGTGTTCCCTATGCGTTTCTGTTCCGTTTCTGTGATGCCTAGGCGTGAGTCTATGTATTTATTTATAACAGTAAAATAATGTTTATGTTTCAACAGCAAAACGTTGCAAACGTATGCTAAACAGAGAAATGAAAAAAAAAAAACCAACCATAAAATACACAGCAAATAATAATTTACATTATTAAGAAACGAAAAAATATGATTAAATTGTGTTTAATCAACATCGCCCAATTTCATATTTTTATATATTTTCGTAACATCTCAGAAATAAAATGATACCTAATTAAATATTTCAAATATTTTTTGACGCAAAACAGTAATAAGATGTGGACCGGACCAGGATTTTTTACGAGACTTCGTGAGGCGAATATGGAATATAATATTTAAAGTAGAATATTAAGGCTATTTCTTTGTGACAGAAAGAATAGCTATGGAATAGCAAAAGCAATATTAAATTGTATTAGGTATTTATGAAGGTGTATGGGAGAAGTTTGCGGAAAAAAGTACAGAATGGCGCAGACGCGGAGGGTCCCAAATTTTGCAAATTTTGAGGTTGAAAATCTCGCCATTTATAATATGTCTCCTAAGTCTTCGCAATATTAGACACGCTTTTGGTATTAGTTACCTCTACACCGAATCTGAAATAAATGTGTCAATTGACCAATTCTAATACGAATATGAATAGGCAAGTGAGACCAACAAACAAAACTATTAAGGTTATCTATTAAGTAGGCAAATAAAGGCAATGAGCGGCAATTTAAAATATTCATCTTTAGGTCTCGTCAAGAAGTTTTTATTTTGCAAAAGAATTTAATTTAGAAAAAAAGAAACCTTTGAACGCTTGAGGGAAGACATTTATTAAAAAGCACCGAAAACGTACAGATCTAAGGTTGAAAATTCAGTAGATCAAAATCGAAATGATTTTACGCAATGCGGACTGTAATAAGAATGCGTTTACGTACGTAGAAGAGGCTACCTTTCTACGGATGTATTTGTATTCGGTAGAGAGGATTTGTTTGATGTTGAATAGAAGGTAGTGAAAGGTACAATATTTCTATATCGTAAAAATATAGAGCTTACCTGAATTAGATTTGCCAAAATGGGAGTGACTAGTGAGTGATAGATACAACCTAATTTTTTAAGACCCGCTAAATTTCAGTAGGTAATAAAGTCCATGAAAATGAACAACTTTCATTAAGGAACAAAGATTAAAATCTGAAATCGAAAATTCAATTTCTAGACAAACGTAAGTCACGTAATTGACTTTGTATGAAAAGTCAAATTGAAATTTTTAAATTTCGACCTATGTTCCTTGGGAAAGATTAATGCCTTAATCTTCTCTGAGATCTCTGATCTCTGTATGAGAAGAGAGAAGAGAAGAGAAGATGTTTTTAATCTATGTAAATACAAATTAAAATATTTATGTAAGTAAATTAAAATTGCAGAGGGACGCCTATTACAAACAACTGTTTAAAATTATTATTCAGGAATGTAGCTCACTGCGGGCTTTTGGGACTGAGTAATTGACAGTAGGTATTTAACACAGGCGTTAAACAGTAAAATTAATTAAATGTGATGCTTGCAAAAAGATTTTTCCTTATCTCGAATGTGAGGGAAGGGTTATCTAATTAGGCTACTTTTTTACAAGCATTTACTTGAACGTTATTATGATGTATGGAGTCTTGATAGCCAATTGGTGGTGACCGTTGACTGGCAAGTCAAAGATCTCAGTTTCAATTATTGCAGAATAATCTACCTATATATAACCTTATTAACTATCAGATAAGGCATATTTTATGTTGATTTTTTATATAAAGTTTTTAAGCGTCAATAGCTACAATAAATAAATAATTATAATTGCATAATTTGATAAAAAATGCTATGCATTACCGCGGGAGTCCCCGAGTGCCACACGTTTTATTATATGAAGGAATCTATCTTCGTCAGACAAAATGAAACCTTACTTTAATAACATTTTCTGATTAAATTGTTTCGTTCTTTTCAGAAGTGCCAGGATAGAGTCGTTCAAACGGACGAGGGTATACGAAGAACTTATATCAGAACTGTTGTTACATGTATCGAAAAATGTTAAAACTACAACATCGTCTTTGTGGAGGTGAGTTTTTTGTTAGATCATTTTTAAAATAGTCTGGAGTTACGCTCCGGCATTTTTTTCTTTGAATTTATTCCGTAGACCAAGGGTTCTAAATCCTTTTTTTTACTACAACTCCTTTTATATTTTTTTTTATGTGACGTATGTGATCTATGCACAGTCAATTAGTGTTTTTTTTTACATTTAAGTGACCCGTGTGCCATATGGTTTCCGGCCTAAGAATAGAACCACCCCTAGTCTTCCCGCGGGTGTCGTAAGAAGCGACAAAGGGAAAGGGCCGGAGGATGGGCAGCAGCGTCTTTCTGTGTAACAGCAATCATTTGCTACTGCGATCGCCAACCCGCTTGCCCAGCGCGGCTATTATGGGCAAATACCTCCATTGAGCGCAGAATAGTAGCGCGTTGATAGAGGCCTATGTTCAGCAGTGGACTAATACAGGCTGATGATGATGTGACAGTCAATAAGTGTTATTTTTTTCATTTAGACGACCCGTGTTTCGTCTTTATCCCTTGGTCATCGTAACGCACAATTAGAAGCATGTAACAATTGCCTATTGCCTTAACGCTTCATTGGATCTATGTTTGTGATCCACATGCCAATAAAACATATTCGTAAATATTCCTTATTCGATTCATTGGTTACGGCTCGGGCTATTCCTCATACTTCAACCGACATTCTTCTATACAAAACGTTTCACAAAAATGGTCAGGCCGAATGATGCGGAAACTTCCTTATTACACAATAGTTGTGACCAACCTTTATGGTAGAAAGGGATGGGACCACATGGAGTCCTCGTGCGTAAAATTCATATTATTCGCAGGTGACATATTTACAAGGTCTTATGAAGGGAAATTCAAATAATTTTAACAATTATTTCTGAACCAACTCATACGTACGTAATTCATTTATCATACGAACAGGGAACAGGAGGGGTTTATTTATAATGGCAATAGAAATGTGTGGGTTAAAATTAATTTATATGAATTTGTTATCACGCTATATATTATACGAGTAATAACGCTTTTTGTTCACCAGTGATTTTCAATTATATTACATATTTTTCAAGGAAGATATTTATAATAAAAATGTACTAATGTATGTATGCGACAGACGTGGCGTGGTAGAAGTAGTAAAATATACATCTTCTTCATTTTTTAAAATGTAATCCCGTTGTTTTTACTCAAGAATAAGCAATCACTTCATCAAGTCAGTTCGGTATAGGTTGCGCTGTTTATCCACATAAACGTAATATTAATTTTAGAATGATATTTTTCAAATTTCCAGACAGATGTCCGCTTGCTCCGAACTCCTGAAATCAAGAGAACAGTTATCTTTAGCTCTGACGTCGACCACGTACTACAAGATCACTGGAGGCTTCGACTGGGAAGTGACAAGCGGCATACAAACACACATAGACTCCGCACGAGACAGCCTTACGTCCACTGTACAGTATTTGAATACTGAGAAAATAGTAAAAGAAGCGAAAACATTGAATGAAGTTATAAAATTGTAAGTATTTTGTATTTAGGTAATGACGTGATGGCGCATTGGTTACGGACCCGCTTTGCAAGGGTGTGGGTGTGTCGAACCCTGACATGTACCAATGTGTACCCTGTGTGTAAATAAATAAATTAGCTTGTAACTTTCCCAATGTAGGGCAAAGGCCTCTTCTCAAAGGCAAATAAAATATTAAATAATATGTTTTTTTTTCAGCTTGGACAAACTCAAACACTCGATAATAAATCAGCCAGAAATCGACTCGTCAACAAACGTGAGCCGGTATTTCTACAGCGATTTATTTGAGTGGTCAGATTATCTAGACAATCTGAGAACTGTTCAGCATGATCTGTGGATTATAGTTAGGTAAGTTGATGATTCTAGACTCTCCAACATTGACCTTTTTTTATGCCTTCCGCATACCGCACGTCCGAGGTCGTACGGTTATGTGGGGCTCGCACCCACTAAAAACGTCTCCCCCCTGCGTGTTCCTCGCACTGTATCAGATGACTAGCATTGAAAATGTTTGTCGGCTTTTTACCTTTTTGCCCATTTTTTTTTTCGAGAAAATCGTATTATCTGTAATTGTCCCACTGCAGGGAAGCTTCCCCAAAGGATGGAGCATTTACCCATGATAGCTCTACATTTTTTTTAAATATTTTTTTATTTTTAAGTCCGGGTTATCTCAGAAGGACGAACATTATGACATTAAAAAAGTTTTTTTTTTCTATCCAGTATTTTTATGTAGATCCTTTTAGATTTCTAATAGAATTAATTAATTATGTTTTAAAGCTTTTTTAAGCTACAGCAACTACTATTACTACGCACTGCATTATAATAACAAAAAAAAAATAGAAATAGAAAACATTTAATTTGAAATGTGAAAGTGTCGGCAGAAAACTAAAATCAAAAAAAATATTACAAAAAAAAAAACAAACCTTAAAAACTGAAAGAATAATACATAACGCTGTATATATTTTATGTGCTGGCAACATGCCCATATTGAAAGGGTCACCAACTCAGCATTTACTCCTATAAATATATATATTCCAGTGAGTCTGGGAGGGAGGTGGTGTGGCTAGCTCGACGGACCCTGGGTATTGGCGTAGCTATACTAGCGCTAGTACTCCTGGCTTCGCCTGTCATGCTGCTACTGCTGCGTCACATCGCATACACAATACAGGTAATTTAGATTTTAAGAACTGTTTTGGACACTATTATATTGTACTAGGATGGTAGATACCATTGTAAATCCTTACCGAAGGTGATAAATCATTTCTAAATTATTCAAATTTTATTAAACCTTGAAACACCGAGAAATGAGACAAAAGGAAATTAATTTACTCGACGCCGGGCGTCCACGCGGTAGTCAAAGGTTTATATTATAAAATTACATAATGTCTTGGAAAAATGGAGTGTTGAGCCTAGAGAGACGCTCTACCTACCTTTACAGAAAGCTTTTCGGTCGATTTTAAACCGCCAACGAAAAAAGAAGAGTGTTTTCAGTTTAGCGTGTGTATTAGTGTCTGTGGTATCGTAACTCCCAAACAATTGACCTAATTTTAATTTACGTTTATCATAAATATGTAATTTAAATTCGTAATTTGTTGTTATATTGTTTCCTAAAATGCACGTTTTCCTCCTTAATAATATAATCATAAGTATAATTAGTAAAACAAGATTTTGCCTCAACCACAAACTTTAAGTAGGTAATAAATCAATATTCCGTATTGGGTCGCATAATAGAAATTTAAAGCCCTAATTTAAATTTGCATAATATTGTTTTTTGCATAACGTTTTTTTGCCTTTGGCATAACGTTTATATCGAATAACTAATTACGCATAATTTTATCCTTCATAATTTTAGTTGTCATAATCATCCGTAGTCCTATTAATTTTTATACCTATATGTTTTAACCAATAACGATATCTAGACGACTTCCAAGCAGAAAAAAAAGATTTTTTGGCGATGCCTAACATTTTATGCCAATCGAAATTAGGACAATCAATGTTATGCGAACGAAGAGGACCACCTTAAAACACAATTTTTATGCCATATTTGTTTACCAAATAAGATAGGTGAATTTTATTAATTACACCATACAAGCGCTACGAAAACCGCTACGGCAGCTACGCCCTCGTAGACCTTGTAGCCCTTTAGTTGCTACGCGTAGCACTACTTTTGTAGCGAAGAAAGTACTCTTAGCGCCGCGTTGACGTCAGTGAACAACGTCAGCAACATAACATAACATAGCAACACCGCAATATAGCAACATAACATAGTGAACAATATGAAGTTTCGAGTGGAGTGAGGCACGAAGTAAGTGATATTGATCTTTAATATGCACATAACTTATGAAAGTTGAACTTGTGACTTTTGACTTTTAAGTCATTGGTCATTCCAGTTGGTTATTATGACAATTATACAATGATTACCTAAATCACGATCCAGTATTAATTCAATAACATTATAGCATTTAAAAACAAAGTATGTATTTGTAAACTCCGGTTACTTTAGACGGAAAAAAAAATCAAGTTAGATACCTAAGCTTAAAATGAATTTTTACTGTAAGCGATTTCTCGACGCCAGTACATCAAGCTACAACAATCTGTCAATTTTATTAAACAGGTTTTCAACTTTCTCACTTAAGAATTAGGTTTAAAGTTGATTGGGAAAATTTGACATCGAAATAAATCATTTAATAAGAAACTCGCCATCGCTTACCAATTAAGCCACCGAGTTTCTTATTAAATAATTTCATTTAATAAGCAAATCATGTGCATAAACATGTAAAAAACATACAATAAAATCAAATTAAATCATTAATTATCACTATCCCTCCCTACATAGTACAAAACAAAGTCGCTTCCCGCATCTGTCTGTCCCTATGTATGCTTAGATCCTTAAAACTGCGCAACGGATTTTGATGCGGTTTTTTTTAATAGATAGAGTGATTCAAGAGAAAGGTTTTATGTATAATACATGCATATTATTAGTAACCGTGCGAAGCCGGGGCGGGTCGCTAGTTAGACTATATATTATTCATCTTTATAATGGTTTTCTAACAAAAAGTGATTTATAAGGTAATTTATTTCTTTTGAGTGCATCATTAATGTTTAATATGAACCAGTATTTGTTATTAATAATAAAGAAACAGAAGTATTGATTTATTGCGGAAATCTAGTACAAGTTTTATTAAAGGTATGTTATTTTCATTACACAAAGTTGTATTTGAATTAATTAGAACGAGGATAATCTAAAGTGGCAAAGGAAATTTAACTTTCTAACCACGCATTAGAGCATATTTTTGGAAAACACATAAATGTGTTTTTTTATTTCATTATATGAATTCTTATTACCTACAACGCATATAAAGGCATGTTGTTCGCGTATCCATAAACAATTTATTTCAAAGACAACGGAGATTTTCTAAGTACAGAAATTATATATTTTACGATTAAATATATTTATCATGGATTTATATATTTTATTGTTCGTGGTGTTTTCTGCGCTCGTGGCAATCAGTTCTGCAGTAAATTGTGCCAGAGACCAGCACCGTGTTGGTATCCGATGTGTGGACAATGAAGTAAGTAAAGTTTTACTTTTCCTAGGACCCAGATCCAATGTGTTTCGATCCAGCGGGGCCCCTCGAGCTAGATCGAAAAGACTAGTGGCAATGCTTTCTTTGTACAATTTCTTCCAAATTTATTAACAAGATCCAACTAAACTATTTTGATAGTAATAACTATAAATCGCTTTGTCTCTCCTGCGGGGCCCGCGGGTGTTTTACGCTTGGAATACAGAAAACTAATTCTGATTAAACTATTTCTGTTACCTAGTTTTTTCGGTCTAGCTCGAGGTGCCTCGATAGATCGAAAAACATCTTGATCTATTGGTCCCCGCAGTTCTTGACAGACTACCAACTGTTTACCAATTATAACCGAAAACATATATTATTTTCCGAAATTTAAAAGATAATTACCAACACCTTTTGCATGTATGTTAATAATAAAAAGGCGTAATAAATTAGAATCGTAATAGTCTAGTGGTATGATCGTTGACTGGCAAATCAGAGGTCTCAGATTGGAACTCAAGACACAAGTTTTTATTAGGTGAAGAGGTTCGTAGACCGGGTGCTGGAGATTCCGCACCGCACAGCAGTTGCTTTGAGAGAGTGGTCCACACACCCCACATACTATATTATGACTTCATGGTTGTTATGCCAACGTTGGGTTTTCCAGTTAACGGTCATACAACAGGCTATCGCTCACTAATCCAGCAGGAATTTAAAAAAAGTTGATTTTGTTTTAGTAAACTAAACTTTGATGACACAATCTAAGAAAGGGAATCTCAATCCCTAAGTAATAAATTCATCGTCTTTTTTTTGTCTATAACAGGAACGTATTAAATACTTAATTTTATGTTTCAGTGACTATTAAGGATTATCTACAAAACAAACTAACAAAGACCAGTTAAATTTGACAAGAATGACGAAAAATTCGGATATCATGAACAAAACGTACAGAAACTATTCATAACCTAACATAATAACATAATAAAAGTTTATGCTGGATGAGGTGCATTTGTTATTATTATAATCAATTTTATATATTTACATATCTAAATTAATTAATGCATTTATGCACGCTATCGAATACTAAAGTTCGACATTTTTTGTAGAAAAAAAAAAACCAATTACGAACGAGAGTTCGGCGACTAGGTAAAGCCCCCAGTTGCTCTGTAGCCATTAGTAACCCTTTGCCACCCCGCTGTGTATACACTCGCTCTAGAAAATAGACTCCTTTGGAGTTCGAAACTAGTCGGGCATCATCATATGCCTTTTCTAACCTAGCCTTTTCCCAACTATGTTGGGGTCGGCTTCCAGTCTTACCGGATGCAGCTGAATACCAGTGTTTTACATGGAGCGACTGCCTATCAGACCTCCACAACCCAGATACTGGGTTACACGATAGTGTAAAGTTTAAATTCATAACAACTGGATTGACACAAATATTTAATAAAATTAATCCATACAAAATGTTAGTTATGACAGAAACTAAATACTATTTAGGTTTGCAATTTATTTAAATATCATATCAAAGAAATACATAATTATAAAAATATTTTTTTACATAAAAAAAAAAATATGGCGGAAAGATTTTATTGATTTCACATCGTAAACAGGTTTGATTTTGTATTTCTGCACGTTTTCTGTTGGTGTTCTTGTTATTTCTGAAAAAAAAAATAGTTTAATTAAGTTTATTTTGCTTAGAAAATACAAGTTAATATATAGATCTAGCGGTGCGCAGTATCACTCTTAGAACATATATATTCAGGAACATAAAACCGAAAACTTCTTTACAGAAACCTGCAAGTGTCAAGATACTTGCAGGTTTCTGTATCGGCAATGACTTGTCTTTGCAATAGCTGATTTAAAAAAAAAGGAACAAGAAAAAAGGCACGCCCTCCAAAAGGCTTTCGGATTCACGTGCATTTTAGAAATTAATTAACATTATTTTGCTAAAACACCGTTGAAAAATCTGGCCACCAGGCTACCTGAGAGATTTATCAAATTCGAAAAAAGCTTGTAAAATAGACGGTCAGCTGCAAAATATACAGAGGTGTAGGATAGGTATGCTATGTAATAGGGGGCGAGCCATTAACCGGGCATAATTCCAGACTTCGTGCTGCTACTGAGAATTTCTTAATGGAAAAACCCAATAACACTTTGCCCGACCCAGGGATTGAACCCAGGACCTTGTGCTCGGCGGTCACGCTAGATCACTAGACCAACGACTCAGTTTTTACATCTGTATGTTACTGAATTTTCATAATTATAAACTAATTTAGATTAGTTCAAACTAGTTTGTCATTTTGACGACCGTCCAATTTATTCATGCTATTTGACTTACCGTGCCGTGTGGTTTCCGGCCTAAGAATAGAATTCTTAAGCCGGAAATCACACAGGACGAGTAGGGGTAGTTCAAACAACCCCTACTTGTTCCGCGGGTGACGTAAGAAGCGACAAAGACAAAGATGTGGAGGATGGGCAGCAGCATCCTTCAGTGTAACAGCGATCATCTACTACTGCGATCGCCAACCTGCTTGCCCAGCGTGGCACCGCGCACAAAAGTGGCGCGGCATTGGGAGAAACCTACATTCAGCAGTGGACTAATACAGGCTAACCATGATAATGATGACGATTTGACTTACATTTTCGGTTATACACGTACTTCCAATTCGAATTTGCCCTTCACGACAATCAGGGTTATATGAGCTAGCAACAATAAGAGCAACAAGTGTAGAAAACACCACAAACAATACAAGATAGAACTTCATTTTAACGATAAGTAACAGTTTTGACGCTAAAAATAAGCGACCAGCATCCTTATATAAGCGAATTGTGACATTTAATATATGCCAATATGATCTTTAGCATATAAATCTATGATTATATAACATAAATATCAAGTAATTCTCTATTGAATTTATGGAGGAAAAACTTGTTTATTAATTATTCCAATTCTATTTAAAATAACTAGTCTTAAGCCTGTTACAAACCAAAGCGATCTATCTGGCGAGCGACCGGTTGACCGCCGTCGGTTGGTTGTGTTGAATGGAAAACTATGGAACACACCGGCGATCAGATTGAGCCAGCTCTGCATACCAGATCGCCGGGTTGCCCCGTCAACCGTCGTCGGGTAGATCGCCTCGGTTTGTGGAAGGCTTTATTTATGATAAATTATTATACAGACTAAGTTGCAGTAACAAATAATGCTTATTATTATATTATTATTGACTTAAAAAAAGGTCGGATGGTTTATCAGAATGCAAAAGATAATTTTCATAACAAAAGGAGCTAACTACATAATACTTTTTTATCATTTAGATAACTATTTGGTACTAGGCCTCGTAAAATAATTAGAATTTTCTGTATCTTATAAAATGATTGCTTCGTAAGTAACATGACAATAAATAAAGCAGTTATTATATATGAATGAGTAATAAATCTCTATAAAAGGCTGGCGTACAATTCTTACACATCAGTTGAGAGTAACTAGTTCGCTATGAAGTGGTTTCATATAATATTTGCTGTGCTTATTGCACTAAACAGTTTAAGTTTTGTGGAGTTAGCTTCTTTGGGAGTCAGATGTCCGGATGGTCAGACCACGGAGAATCGGTGCATTCCAGATTAAGTAAGTTGAATTAATATTTTTTTTTTCTTTATTGTATGGTTGATGAACAACCTGGTGTCAATGAATCAATCAATCAAAATATTTTTATTCATGTAGACCATTTTAGTCACTTTTGAATAGTCATAATTCTAATATTATTATAAGAGTGAGTCTAGTTGCTAGTTCCAAGGGCAGCCTACCCCTCATGGAGAAGAATTGGCAAAAAAACTCCATGTCAGAGTTTAAACCGCTCGTAGCCCACATACTTAGCGTTAAACATCGTAGAAAAATCTCTCAGGTGTGCTGGTTTTTTCACGATGTTTTCCCTCGCCTTTTTAGCTAGTGATAAATTAATTTCTAAAATGCACATGAATACGAAAAGTCAGATGTGCGTGCCTGGGTTTAGCTATTGCCTGCGCCTGATCTCTCTCCGATCGTGTCGGATTGCCGATCTATCGGAATATGAGAGTGAGAGAGTAGAGAGCACCTGTATTTGGGCACACTTGTGCACTATAATATAATAACAATATAACTAAAAGTTTTCAGTTTATATTTACATTAATTTTTATTTTCAGAATAATCGATATAATGCAAACGTCAGCGTCGTTAGTATAAGTCAAGAAGTTAATGAAAATTTCCTCGACGACCGATTTTTTAAATTATCAACTGGATAAGTGAGAATACTGAAGCAAACACAACAATTTTTTTTCCAAATTCAATGGATTTGGAGAACGAAATGTTAACTTTTTATACAAATTGTAACGTCATAGTGAAAATATTATATTATTAAATAACGTTCGCCATTTTTAAATTATTTTATTGTCTATCATTTTATTTACGTTTTTTAGGTTATTTTCATTGGTCTAAGCAAGCGCGACAGCTGAACACGAGATCTTGGGTTCGTTCCCCGGGTCGGGCAAAGTGTTATTGGGTTTTTCCATCAGGAAATTTTCAGTAGCAGCACGGCGCGGGCGTCTGTAATTGTGCATGGTTAATGGCAATAGGCTCGCCCTCTATTACATGGGACTTGTAACATAACCGGCGAAACATGAGTGTACTGCATACACCTCTGCCTACCCCCTCTGGGGAATACAGGCGTGAGTCAATGTGAACCCATGGATAGGCTTCACAATCTCCCAGGCTTTAGTCTTAATTTTCCTGACTAATGTAAATAATTTCCTTATTCATAAGATTTTCCTTATTTATTTCCTCCTAATAGAAAATGTTATTAATCTTTGTCATATGGTTTTCCTATAAGATTGGCCCATACTCATCTAGGGAAAATCTTATATGCTACCACTAGACCGACGAAGCTGTAATATAAAGTATCGATTGAAATATCGATAAATAAATTATAGATACTGGTGGGCTACTATAATATTTTAGGTATATTTTTAATTGTATATCTTTTTTTATTATTATTTATATTGTATTTGAATAAATGAAATAAGTATTGATAGCTTAGTAGTATGACCGTCAACTGACCAGTCAGTGGTCTAAAGTTCGATCCCAAGGCGCGCACTTCTGACTTTTCGTAAGTTATGTACGTATTATAAATTAATAATCAGTTGCTAAAACGGTGAAGGAAAACATCGTGATGAAACCAGCACACCTGAGAGATTTTCCAATGGTAAGTAAAGCCATGTCAGAGGCCTAAGGGGGTTTAAACTCTGACGCCAGGTTGTTTATTAACCATACGATAAGAAAGAAAGAATGAAATATTAAAATGTTATGGTAACAAAGTATAGAGCATAAAAATAATTATAAAACCTGTTTTTGTTTACGTATGTAGGTATCACAAGTATGGTACTTGTTATGTTTACCTTTGCAGACACACAGTTCTAATAAAACTTTATTTTTATTTTCATATAAAAGTCTCAGAAGAAGATTGTCTAGTTTCCTCTTAACTTGTTTACGTGAATATTTTATAAACTAGTCAAATAAATGTCAATATTTTACGAAGAATCTGAGAGTAGCAACTATATGTATAGTTCACGATTGCAGCATGTGAAATTAGGCGGTTATCACACCACACCGCGCACCGCTGCGGTGGGCGGTGAAACGGACTTTACGTCGCACTGGCTAAATATAATCCGTTGATACTCACACATACACCGCCTGACCGTACGGACGAGCGGCGCTTGCACCGCCTCCACTTCTCCTCACGGAATACTGATGCACAATAGGCCGACGCTTAAATTCTAGATCTATGTTCTAAATTCTATGTTCAAATGACTCTACAAAATGTATGGAACAGCTGATTTTTTTTGCGATTTCAGGGTTGGTCCCATAGTAAAAGTTGTTCATAATGATGAGTTTAATGACCCCTTTTAAGGATGCTGGTGTTTTACAAATGACCCTGTACACAATATGACCTAAATGTCTATAAGATTGTTGTTGCGCTGTCTGTAGGATAACGAATGACATCATCAGAGCAGATGACCAATATAGATTAAGAAATTACGTTGTATCTCATATTAAGCGAACTCTTTAATTTAAATAAAGAAATATAGTTCTTTAAACCTAATGAATACAGTTATAAATAAGTCCATGATCAGATCATGACAATATTTCTATGGGACCAACTTGAGAATATGTTCTTTCAAATTAAAAAGAAATTTTTAGAATCGGTTCACAATTGACTGAGAAATCGGTGAACATATAATAATAATAATAAATCAGCCTGTAACTGTCCTGTCCTGTAACTAAGGATTGAGCATTAATCACCACGCTAGCTCACTGCGGGTTGGCGATTTCAGACTATTAAAGTCCAGGTTTCCTTAAGATGTTTTCCTTCACCGTTAGTCAGTGGTGTCTTAGATTAACTAAGAAAGTACATATGACATTGAAAAAGTCACATTGGTACATGCCAGGTTCGAACCCACACCCACGCGTTTGCAAAGCGGGTCCGTAACCAATGCGCCACCACGACTTTTTACATACAAAAAAAAAACAAAAATACATACAGCCGAACATAGTACCTCCTCCTTTTTGAAGTCGGTTAAAAATTGAATAAAACCGATCCTGCTTTAGGCTTTAAAATGTTTAGAAGGACTAGTACAGTTCTCGTTACAATTTAATGTCGTACATCCAGAAACACATTGTTTACAAATAAGTAAAGTCATAGGATAATAATAATAGCAGTCATTGTACCTATAGTCGTTCCAGTCCATGGTTTAATACCCAAGAGCCTCGATCAACACCTTAAGAGGCTCTCGTTAGATGGCTGGATAAAGGGCTTGATGCAGAAGGCGGTACAGATACGGCTCGCATAGTCAGGAGGTTCCTTTCTCTGGTTGACCACTGGTAGCTTGGACCCTGTTCCCGATACCGACGGGCATATTTTTAAATGTATATATTTTTTTTATATATATTTAAAAGTATATTTTATAAGTATTGCAAATAAATAAATGAAAATAGCACACAATTACAATAAGCGGGCGTCATATCCCAACAGTTACGGAATCATATTACGCAACCAATTCCTGTCCCTGTCATAGTCAAAGATAATGATATAATTCATCGAAATGTGTATTAAAAAGTATTCGTAATTCGCGTGACCCGATTAATTCTTTATCTGGCCCTAGTTAGAATTATGTTATCAATAACAAGTTTGTTGGACTTATGAACTAGATTTTTATTTTGTTGGACTAGAATAAAAATGATAATAATGTCCCCCTGACAAAATTTCGGTCACAGCGGTCAATATCAACGGAGATTAGCCATCTACGCAGGAGATATTACAGTGCACAATTGTGCACTACAATATCCAGCCTAGTGGTGGTGACCGTTGACTGGCAAGTCAGGCGTCTCGGGTTCGAACCCAAGGCGCGTACCTATGACTTTTCGTAAGTTATGTGCGTTTTATAAATTAATTATCACTCTCCGTGCCTCGGATAGCACGTTAAGCTGTTGGCCCCGGCTGTCAATTGTAGATCTTTGACAGTCGTTACGGGTAGTCAGAATCCCGAAAGTCTGACAACCAGTCTTACCAAGGGTATCGTGTAACCCAGTATCTGGATTGTGGAGGTCTGATAAGCAGTCGCTCCATGTAAAACACTGGTATTCAGCTGCATCCGGTAAGACTGCAAGCCGACCCCAATATAGTTGGGAAAAGGCTAGGCAGATGATGAGGTAAGATTTAAGAACGATTGTACCTAGGAAATAAAACTACGTCATTGTAATAAAATTTGTATTTATGCTTGTATTGTTTTGACAATAAATCCACTAATAAATTAGATACCTATCTAGTTTTAAGAGAAGATGACTGTCTAAATGTAAAAATAAATAACTTATAACGAAACCCATATTTTTCTGTGACGGGCTATTCTTACTTCGAAAACATGTTGACATAATATAATTAAACCTTATCTGTCCCTCACGACATATATTTAGTAATACTTAAAGAATTTCAGTTTCTTAGTCACACGTTGTGTCATATTATGCTTCAAGTTCCTCCCCTAGCGCGACTGAACCGTAGCCAGAAACTTCTTCTTAAATAATCAAAATCAGACCCAGCCTCTCCCTAGCATGTCCCCAAGTAACACCCAAAGCCGAGGCCCAAATCCCACTAGGCGCCCTTAGCTGCTGTTGCTTTAAGTTTATTTCATTTGCTTTAGTTAGAGGCCTTTTAAGTCTCGCTAGAAGTCCGGTTAATCAGTCTGAGCTCCCTAGAGCTATAACTGAGAGAGTCGATGAAAAGTTTTAAAAAGTATGTTGTTTATCTTTCGTTTGTTGATGTTACTTAGGGTAGACTTTTGTGTAAATTGAATACAAATTAAATATCACCCTATAGAAGGTTTTAAATTTATACAACACTAGCTTTTCCCGCGTGGCTTCGCTCACATAGACTATCGAATTTGAATTTGTACAGATTTTATTTATTTAAATCGAATTAATATAATCTAGGTTCCTAGACATGATAAATCAACAAATTGTACTGCCCATGAGTTTTTATCTGAGTGTGTTTCTGTGTCACTACTTTTAGTGTCATTGTATGAGCAGTCTTAGGTACAGGGCGAATGACAGTCAATCAAATTGTCGGTACAGCAATCGCAAATATTCGAGAGATTTCCAAGAAATTTTCGAAGGAAAATAAAAATAGGTATAAGGTAATTTACAAAATTTAAATTGTTTATACAACATAAAAAAAATATTGAAATTGGTTAATGAATACCGAAATAAAGCCTTCGAAACTTCTGGAGGGTATAATCGCTCCTGATTTAAATTTCACCCTGTAGGTATATAATATATAAGGCCTTTGCGTCTATTGCAGACGATTCATGGCGTAATGACTGCGAGATAGCGTTTTTGGTGACTAAATAAACCGGTACGAGAGCGACATATCCTACCAAAAAGGTATACCTATAGGTATAAATTGTAATAAATATAATATAAGTGACGTTAACCGCAAAGAACCGTAGGTACATCATAGGCATATACATACATATTTTCCTGTTAATGGAATTAATTCCTCTTCAATTTATTATAATTGAGTAAAATATTTAAAAAATAAATTATTAAAAACAAAAACTGATGATATACTTCTTTGTTTTAATTCTTGTTGCTTGCAAGGAGTCTGCTGTTTTCGATTGTCATTGCTTCGGACATGGATTTGACGTGGCTTCTTCGTACCTGTAAATAGACAAAAAAATTACGTGACAGTATATAATAGAATATTAATGCTCAATCCTTCTCTGTATGAGAAGAGGCCTTTGCCCTACAGTGGGACAGTTACAGGCTAATTTATTTATTTATATTTATTTATATTTATTTATATTTATATTTATGAGTCGTGATTGCCTAGTGGTATGACGGTTGACTGGCAAGTTAGAGGTCTCAGGTTCGAAACATCTGACCTTTTGTAAGTTACGTGCTTATTATAAATTAATTATCACTTAAAGCCGTAAAGAAAGCACGTAAAACCGTTGGTTCTGTGCCTAATCTCTCCGGTCGTGTTGGATTTCTAATACCGTCCCATCGGACTACGAGCAAATAACTGATACGGATGGGATTCAAACCCACGATCTTCGACGTACCGTGTCGAGTTCAGCTCAGTGGTTAGAGCGTCGACACGGTACGTAGATCGTAGGTTCGAATCCCATCCGTATCAGTTGTTAAATAATTATATTTAATACGCTATCATATGCTATAACATGTAAAAAATTCACAAAAATATGAAAATGACAAATTGACAGAACATTATAATGTTTAGAAGTAGGTTTAGTTAGTGATTCATATTTAGTGCGAGCGAAAGAATTTTTTTTTGACTTATTTTGTGATAAGACTATAAGAGTTCAAGAGTACACAATCAGCTAAACCTTGACTTTCAAAAGTCCATAGTTGTTAAGAGTACATAATTTTTATTAGTTCATGTTTGATGTAATTTTTATCTCATTTGTTTTTTGGATATTACCTAATAATCACTCTCTGTGCTGCCTTGTGATCCATATGACATCTTTTTTATATAGAGTTGCTAGCCGTTAAAACCTTGAAAAGCTCCATAACGTAATATTGAGTAACGAGACTCCTACGAGTAAGAGCCCGTCCAGAAAGCGCGATTTACGCGCGTGTCCACTCGCGCGTATTGTTACTATCGTGTGAGGTAACGCGCGAGAGCATCTGGACGGGATGTATGTAGCTCTAGTATCTCGAGAACGCGCGAGTGACTACGCGCGAGTGGACACGCGCGTAAATCGCGCTTTCTGCACGGGCTCTAACGAACGACGCGGTGCTCGCAGAATTGAATCCACGACGCGTTGTTGCGCATGTTTGTATGAGTGTGCCGATTTCGAGCGTTTGTACGTAATTTCCGTACTGTATGTTTCATACTGTGAAATAGTCGTAAATAATTATGGTAAACAGTGTTGCTGTCAGCTGATTTATAAATAGGTTGGTAATGTTAAATGACTAAATTTGACATTTCAATTAGAGTTACTTTAAAGGTAGATTACTCACTGCAAAGAAAATTCCCCGAATTAGCTATTACTTATATTTTTAAATGGAATATTATTCCATTTTTTCATTTATAATACCTACAAAATTAAGGTGCTTCTAAATTATCTGCCACGGCTGCAATGGGAGATAATATTGGTTATTTATATTACAATAGTGAAGTAATTTTTTTTATCTAACGTCATATTTTTTTTTTCCTTTGCCTGCGTTTTATTGCGTAGGTCTAATACTGCTCCATGCTCCAAATTTTTTTTACTGTTCCGGGGTATGAAATTTCTTCACTATTGTAATCTATATAGGTACCCAATATTTTCTCCCGTTAAAAATCGGGAACAGGGTCCAAGCTACCGGTGTTAGGAGTCCAGAGAGAGGAACCTTCTCACAATTCGCGCCGTGTCTAACAATACTGCCTTCTGCGCCAGGCTCTCAATCCAACTGCCTAACGAGAGCCTCTTTAGGTGTTTTTCGAGGCTTTTGGCTATTAGGCCATTGGCCGGCTCTACTATCAGCACAATGATTGCAGTCTACGTCCCACATGTCGATAATCTCGTGAGCCAAATCAATGTATTTAATTTGAGACATGAGGGACAGCGATATCGCCAATCACTGCGCGATGCTCCGATTGATCTATCACCACTATATCAGGTTTATTGGCGACAATAATTATAACATACATAATATATGTATATAATGAATATTATTTATGATTATTGGGGTTTTCGTGGTCTATTGAGACATTATAGGTATGTGCGGTTGCAAGATGTTTTGTGAAGGACATAATTGTGGTACTGAGAACCTTTACCTTTTTTTCGTCGGTTGAAAATAACCTTGACGATCATGATGAGCTAAATTAACTCAAGTTTCTATCAGAATAACTTAACGCAAGAGTGAACGTTAAGTAAGTAGGTACCTATTTATTCTATTTAAGGTTTCCACAACACCTACCTATCATAATAATAAATAATAAAATAAATCAGCCTGTAACTGTCCTAATGTAGGGCAAAGGCCTCTTCTTATATATAGAAGGATTGAGCATTAATCACCACGCTAGCTCACTGCGGGTTAGCGATTTCAGACAATTAAAGTCCAGGTTTCCTTACGATGTTTTCCTTCACCGTTAGTCAGTGGTGTCTTAGATTAACTAAGAAAGTATTTATGACATTGAAAAAATCACATTGGTACATGCCAGGTCCATAACCAATGCGCCACCACGACATTTTTTTTATTTTTTTTATTTTTATTATTGTATTTATTTTTATTTTGTTTTTATGTTATTTTTCATGCAATCCATCCATCTTTTCTTTAGTTTCTTTGCTTATTATAATAACCATCCACATTTATACTTAAAACCTTTCTCAAAACATATGCCTAATCCTTCCGTATCATATTTCCATACCATGATAAACGATGACTTCATATTTCTAATCATTTGTGCCACTTTCAAACTTATTTTAAAATATTTTTTTTTTCTATATAATGATTCATCAAAGGAAGGAAAAATCGGTTAAGAGGATATAATGAAGTGAAACCATGGTTTTTAATAATTTTTATTAATAAAAACATTGTATTTTATTTACTAGTAGGTAAACTAAACATAGATAAACATAAACATATTGATGGGCTAAACTTAAAAAAATTACTTGACTTATACCTTCCATCTTAATAATTAACAAAAAAAATATCAACAAGAGGAACGTTCATAATGAGATTTGAGTTTTTCTCACACTTAAACACTCATTTAGAAGTTTTAATTTTTCTTTTTTAGCACTATGACGTGCGCAAATGAAAAATATACTCTAAATTTAGCCTCATACGTTTTTAATTAGGTACAGTCGGCAACGGAGTTAGGTTGGCAGGGGCGCTAGTTAAGGCTGTATATTTTTCAAAACGTCATCAATATAATTTCTTTTTACCATATTTTCTAAAAAGGTGAGACTGAAACTTATACAAAACTAAACGATTTTTATAATCACATGCAAACTTCTACAAAAAACTTCATTCTTATCTAGCGCCCCTGCCAACCTAACTTTTTTGCCGGCTGTACCTAATTAAGAACGTATGAGGCTAAATTTAGACTATATTTTTCATTTGCGCTCATCATAGTTCTAAAAAAGAAAATATGTAACTGTAGTAGGTACTTATTCAGCTTTAGTTACGGCATTATCCGTGGTGTTCAGTGTAAGATAATACGCAGAGTTAATTTTGTCTAACAACTATCTAATCTGATTTTTTATCAATAACATGATCAAAATGTAACATGTGATTTCATTTAGGTCAGTGTAAGGTACCTACGAAGAGTTAATTTTATCTGACAAATATCTAATCTGATATTTAACAATAACATAATCAAATTTTAACGTGTGAATTCATCTATTAGTAGTCTCTGTGTCTGGTTGTGCTGAATCGGCCTGTTGATGCTTCATGTCTAAAAAAAAGAAGAATTTTACGTAGGTTAGGTATTCGTGAAAAAATCCAATAAACTTTTGAAAACCAAATTCGCCAGATTGAGGATCTGAAATCTACGCCTTTTCGACGTGTGAAAGGCCAATGATAGGTACTGAGTTCCGTTTAGTGCTAAAAACCTTTACACCTGAGATGTCTCCTGTTTTGACACATCTGTATCGCTTATCGTGGAATACTAGTTAAGTCCTAAAACCGTGGAAGAACACTGATAGCCTAGTGCTATGACCGTCGACTGACAAGTTTGAGGCCTCGAGTTAGATCGCAAGGCGCGCACCTCTGACTTTTCGTAAGTTATGTGCGTATTATAAATTAATTATCAGTTGCTAAAACAGTCACGGTAAAGAAAGACCGTGGAAGCTTATATACAGCCGATTCCCAAAAAAGGTAATCGCGGTGTTCCCACAAACTCGCCTCACCGCGATTAGTTATGGAGATGTTGGAGAAAGTTATGGAGTTACGGAAAAGTATGGAGAAAGTTATGGAGCGCATGGTCAACAAGCAGCCATTGGCGCACCTCTAAAATATCGAGCTTCTCAGTAATTTAATAAACAATAACCGGCTTTCGACGGAATCGTACCACTGGGGACGGCCTAGTGTATACCAAGGATAAGGGGGGAAGCCATCGAGAAACATGGTGAAACCATGGTCACATCTCTCGATTTTTTGAAGACTATCGATACAGTGTGTGGCCTCATTATTTTCTCTTTTTTTTTCATACAGTGCTTCTTACTATGTAGGCCAATGATTTTAAAAATACTGGATGTCGGATTCGCGCTCATAAGTGTACTTTTATCCAAAAGAACAAGAAGCAAATTCAAAAGAGCAACAAGCAAAATTAAGCTGTGTTGTAATGACAATAAGACAAAAATTAGAAGGTTTATACGTAAAGTATAATTTTACATGTATTCACGTTCTTTTAAGTTAACTGAGTACATTTTTTTTATGCCTTTTGCACTAAATCCGCCATCCATATCTTTTAACGTCATTGGTGTAGGGTAATACTAATAATATACTAATTATTTTATATAGATACTATAGAACGTTAGAATTTTGTAGCCGATACGCCCCAACTTGAATTTGATTTTTGAAAGGTAAAGGAAAAATAGGTACTAAACAAAAGTTGTCCTTTTTATCAATAAATCATGAAAACAACAAACGCACCCAAAAACCGCGCCGGGTACGCGGGCGCGGCGGCGAATGATTGACCTTGTTCGGTGTGCGCGCCGATTTTCGTAATAAAAATCCAACCTTAGCCTTTTGGCGTGTTTTGGGACAAATATAATATAACTTAGGTTAAAAACCATTGCAATCGATTCTGAACAAACTACTTTCGACTTTTGGGTCAACAAATTCTAAAGTTGTATATTATCCTCAGTCAGCTCCTCAGTAAAAACAAATATTAAACAGCGATCAAGTACTTACTTTTGGCAGACACATGTTGAAGCGCCTGACTTTGCCCTGCGGACATCGTTTAACGCAGAAATTGCGTCTTTTGACTCTTTTAAAACCAATTACATTATCTACACTTGTATTACGATAACACCCAATTTCAAATTTTAAAGAATTATCAGTTGTAAACTTGACAACTCTATCGACTTGCGGAAGGTCTGTCGCCGCATCTATTAACACATAAGATTCACAGAAACATGCGCACGCGCACACCAAAAAAACAATTAAACTATTCATTTTAAATATTTGGATCGTACACTGTATTGTTGAAATAATTTAGACACGACCACACGACGATATGTTTGTGGTGTTTTTGGTGTGATTTATCCGTTATAATTATAACGGTTGAGTCACTCCATCGAAGCATAACTAGTATAATAAAGTAGGTACTTAAATATTATTATATCTTCATACAAATGGCCGAAATGGCGCGCTTCGAAACCTTTGGATGTTTTTGTAGACTTTTTATCGAATGTTTATCAATTTAAAACGCTAAGTTAGATCTTTCAATTATGTAAAATTTGACGTTTAATATTGATAAATATTTCGATAAGAATTTGATAAATAAATCCATGTTCGCGCTACAGTCGTGATTGCGCCGCCCCGGCGCCGGCGCCGCAGTTATCTACATCGTCGGTCTGATACGTTCCCGAACATTTATTTTTTTAAAACATGACACTAAAATTATTTAGCGGCAAATACCTACCAGTACTTGACATAGGTAAAGCTGATCTGGAGACCTATTTGGTGCAGCCGTGGGACACAAAGCTCATAAATTTTTTTTTTTGTTATTTTCTTTTATTTGTTTCTTGTTTTTTTCTCTTATTCTGTTTGTTTGTTTTATTATTTGTTTTGTTTGTGTCGTCATGTGCTGTCTCAAATAAAAAAAATTCATTCATTCATTCATCTACTGACAATCTTGTCATATAGATTAATTGAAACATCCATAAACTAAACAAACAATGCAATATTATGGTATATGAAAATCTATATCTATACATATAGGTTTGTAAAAATAAATTGCTGTTCGTTAGTCTCGCTAAAACTCGAAAACTGCTTGACCGATTTGGATAACTTTGGTTTTGAAATATGTGTGAAAGTCCAGGAAAGGTTTAAAAGGTGAGAAAAGGGGTAGGGTAGGGGTAGAGCAGGGGTTGGGTAGCATAGGGGTAGAGTGGGGTAGGGGTAGAGTAGAGTAGGGTAGGGTAGGGTAGGGTAGGAGTAGCGTAGGGTAGGGTAGAGGTAGCGTAGGGTAGGGTAGAGGTAGCGTAGGGTAGGGTAGGGGTAGAGTAGAGGAGAGTAGGGTAGGGGTAAAGTAGGCGTTCAAGCAGTATAATCACGCGTACGAAGTCGCGCGGGGCAGCTAATTTTATATAACACTAGCGACCCGCCCCGGCTTCGCACGGTTACGCTAATATGCATGTATTATACATATAAACCTTCCTCTTGAATCACTCTTTCTAAAAAAACCGCATCAAAATCCGTTGCGTAGTTTTAAAGATCTAAGCATACATAGGGACAGACAGACGCGGAAAGCGACTTTGTTTTATACTATGTCACTACACATTATCAAAGACATTTTTAGCAGAGATAGCCAAGTGGTAAGACTCGTAGGATCGAAACCCAAGTAGATACGCTCTGACTTTTCGGATTCGCGTGCATGTTAATAATTAATGATCACTTGGTAATATATTCAAATATATTTATTTGCTAAAAGCAGGTTGGTACAGTAGTTAAGAGCGGGCCTACGGGCAGGCACTGGACGGGGCTGCTAGGCGCGCTTGCGGTACCCGGTCCCGGACCAGTCCGATACGGTGTGAGGAACACGCAGGGGAAGACATTTTTAGTGGGTGCGAGCCCCACATAACCGTACGTCCTCGTAAAAAAAAAAGTTCGCAAGTATTAAGGATGAAGTTTCTTATGGAGGCTTGCATGTGCGAGCGTACGTAACGATTGTCAAAGATCTACAATTGACAGCCGGGCTAACAGTTTAACGTGCAAAAAAAAAATGCTGTTCCATACATTTATGTTCACATGACTCAACAAAATGTATGGAACAGCTGATTTTTTCTCGCGATTTCAGGTTTGGTCCCATAGTAAAAGTTGTTCATAATGATGAGTTTAACGACCCCTTTTAAGGATGCTGGTATTTTACAAATAACCCTGTATAATATAATAAAATTAATTTATTTATTTATTTAGCTAAGTTAGATAATCACGCACACTTGTGTCTACTATTTTTAATCTCGCCTTAGTTATTTCAAAGCCAATCTATTTGTAGAGTAAGCACCTATATTTTGCTCTGGAAGGGTACAAAAAGGTATACTACGTCTTACTAAAACTATCCGTATTCACATAGTTAGTAAACTCGTACTAGCGATACAGACCGGAAAAACTTCAACGAGCTATCTAATGTAACAACATGAACGAATCAGACTGGCCGGTTCTGAGATAAGCATGCTCAAACATGCTAACTATTTAGCATTATAATCATGCCAATATTATTATTAGAACTTCCTGCACGCAGCTACAAACCATCATTAATGTAGCTTAAGCGCAAAGTCAAGATAAAAGCCAGTATTTAGTTTAATTTTGGTTATTATTTCAAAATAATATAAGTTTTTTTTTACGTTAAACGGTTTTGTCATCAGAACTAAAGGTATGTACCAAATATCAGATCAATCTGTCTACAGAAAGGAGGTGAAATATCGATTACTAAATTTGAACCAAATAATAAACAGGTCAAGCTAAATAAAACTGTATAAAAATAAACCAGCCTGTAACTGTCTCAAAGCAGGGCAAAGGCCTCTTTTCATTCAGAGAAGGATCGAGCATTAATGACCACGTGACTTCAGATGGCGATTTCAGATTGTTAAATCAAGGTTTCCGCGCAATGTTTTCCTTCACCGTTATCAGTGGTATGTTAGATTAACTAATAAAGTGCATATGACTGTAAAGAATGGGTTACTATTATTTTACAATAATAAACAAGTAGGTACTTACACTTGACAAGTGACACAAAATCTACCAAGTCTAACTCGGTCAATTCCACAATTTTTCGTTCCAATAAATTCTCTTTTATGTCTCTTCACACCAATAACATAATTTGCACTTGAACTATAAGCATCCACGTTAACAAAGTCTAATAAATTTGCTATAATGTCATTGTTGACTCCGTCATCTGGTGGTAGACCTTCAGACACACCTATTAACACATAACATGAGCAAAAACACCCGCACCCACTCACAATAATAACAAATATTAAAGAATTCATTTTTTAGTAAAACACGGCTTTCTTATTCAACGAATCCTTTACGAGTGAATGGTGTGGTCGTGTTGGAAGTATCCGAGAATCTTTGGTTATCGATGCAATCTCTTTCTAAGTAACATATTGGCCGTGGGTTTAGTCATCAATACCTTAAGCACACGTCATCTCAATATCCGTTATTTGTTACTCATATTAATTCTTAGGGCCTCGAAAAAATGATCACCCGATGACCAAACCGATGAAAAATAATAATTATTATTATTAATTCTGATATTCGACAGCACTGATAGCCTAGTGGTATGACCGTCGACTGATAAGTCAGTGGTCTCGAGTTCGATCCCAAGGCGCGCACCTCTCACTTTTCGTAAGTTATGTGCGTATTATAAATTAATTATCAGTTGCTAAAACGGTGAAGGAAAACATCGTGATGAAACCAGCATACCTGAGAGATGTTTCAATGGTGTGTAAAGCCATGTCAAAGGCCTACGGGCGGTTTAAACTCTGACACCAGGTTGTTAATCAACCATACGATAAGAAGAAGAAGAATTAATTCTAGGATGTTTCATACATGTTAATATGTTTGTGTACCTATTTGACACAATAATATGTTTTACTTTTAGTACTAACAACTCATTAATTACGATAATTACGGTATGGTCACACATCCGTGACTTTACGTGAATACTTAAATTAAGTCGGACAACAATTAGGTTCTACAAGTGACACAATATACAAGTACATAACATAGTGAGTACAAATGACCGTATCTATTAATGTATTAGCAATTGAAGTTTGTAACCAATTAATTATGCTCGCAAATACCTTGTAAGTGTTGATGAATCATACTGACACCAAACATGGCTTGAGTTCTAATTGAATGTGTCAACTGAGTCGAACAGGTTTTATAAGTAACGGGGACGCTGTTTTAATTTGCAACCTGATTCATCTTAATGTCTTGGGGGGCATTATTAACGGACCCGCTTTGCAAGCACGTGGATGTAAGTTCGAACCTGGCTTGTACAAAAGTGACTTTTTCAATGTCATTATGAACTTTCTTAGTTAGTATAAGATACCACTGACTAATACATACATAGGCTTCTTCTCATACGCATCCTTTATTTTGTGAGCTCATTAAAAGGTGTTTGCCCTTAATCGCCACGCTGCGCTGGGTACCTAAGAGGGTTGGCGATCGCAGTAACAGATGGTTGCTATTACACTGTAGGATGCTGCTGCCCATGCTGCAGATTTTTCCCTTTGTCGCTTCTTACGGCACCCGCGGGAAGACTGACTGACTATTGGTGAAGGTGAATTTTGAAGGTTTTCCCCCGTATTAAAAAAAAGGTACTACTGACGATGGTACGGCCGCCATCTTATTTCTGTGACTCTTAATTTTGTGAATTTGTCATTGATGCTTACATTGGTGATTGATTTCACAACAATAATTCTTTTTAAAATCCGAACACCAAAATCTTGCAAGATGAATGCGCACGGTCATTGTATTTTTCTGGCTTCCACTTATACAGGGTTATTTGTAAAATACCAGCATCTTTAAAAGGGGGTCATTAAACTCATAATAAAATTATGTTAAATTTTACAATGAGACCAACCCTGAAATCGCAAAATAAAAATCAGCTGTTCCATACATTTTGTTGAGTTATGTGAACATGTATGGAACAGCTGATTTTTTTTGCGATTTCAGGGTTGGTCCCATAGTAAAAGTTGTTAATAATGATGAGTGTAATGACCCCTTTTAAGGGTGCTGGTGTTTTACATATAACCCTGTAGAAAATATAGTACAAACTGTCATAATGAGTATCTATCTTTCTTTTCCAGACGTTCACTCACTCAATTGAGCAGAGTACACAGAAGTTGGTAGCAGAAAAACAGAAGAGTGACCTTCTTCTCTCACGAATGCTGCCTTTACCGGTGCTGAGGTCACTGCGCGCGCAGAGAGCCGTACCTGCTGAAGCCTTCGAATCTGTCACCATATTCTTCAGCGATATCGTCGGGTTCACCAACATATCTGCCAGTAGTACTCCCATGGAGGTGATAAACATGCTCAATATGCTGTACAGGTCCGTTGGCTAAATCCACGTTCCATTAATGTTCTGCTAAGTTATTCAGTGACCCTTCTTGGTGAAACTACTTCTTAAATTTACATTTCTATCTAAACTAGCGAACTGCCCCGGCTTCGAACGGGTGTACAGTGTATGCATGTATTATACTTTTAAACATTCCGGAAAAATCTCTAAGTGATAGCCTCTTTTTACATCATCTTCCTAGCCTTATTATTCCTAAACTTGCTGTACCGTGACTGCGTTCTAACTGAGTTTTTGTATCGCTGCTCGCGCCTATTAAATTTTAAATTCCAATTCTACATAGTCTTGAGGATTTTTTCTAAATTAAGATGTAATATTTTTCGATTAACGACTGCCTCGTTGATCTAGTGGTAGCAAGCGCGACTGCTGAGCATGAGGTCCTGGGTCCGATCCCCGGGTCAGGCAAACTGTTATTGGGTTTTTCCTTTAGGAAATTCTCAGTTGTGCCCGGTTAATGGAAATAGGCTCGCCCCCTATTACATGGGACTTATAACATAGCCGGCGAAACGTGGGTGTACCGCATAAGTATGCCTCTGCCTACCCCTCTGAAGAATACAGGCGTGAATCTATAAAAAAAATATATAATATAAAGTAGGCACCCTAATTGTGCTATTTCAGAAATCTTTTCTTTCTTAATTTCTTTATTGTATAGTTCATGAAAAACCTGGTATCAGAGTTTAAACAGCCCGTAGGCTTACATGGCTTTACACACCGTTGAAAAATCTCTCAGGTGTACTGTTTTCCTCACAATGTTTTGTTCACCGCAAGTGATTTGTAAAACGCATATGAATCCGAAAAGTCAGAGGTCTTAAAATGCTTTCTTACATTTCGGAAATAATAACGTTCACACACTACCCATACGACAAGCTTTAAAAAACCAGTATGAACTGACCTCACATTGTATAGCCTCTTCGTACAACAAGATGTCAGCTTGTACTGGTGATTTATAGCACATATATATACCTATATGAAGTGTTTTCCACAACATACAAAACATACCTACAGCTCATTCACAAAGGCTTTATTTGTTTCATCTTTAAAGGACAATAGCGTACATAATTATTTTCCCTATTATTAAATGACCTATTTACTTAAATAACATCTTCAATTTTATTAGGACATTCATTCGTCAAATAAAGGTAGGAAATACCAATGACGATAATTTGCAACGTAAATAGATTTTATTCGTCTTTATTTGCCACTGTAACAGGACTTTGTTTAATTTATAAAATAGGTAGATACCTAAACATCACATTACAAGAAATCAAAAATCAAAATCAAAATATTTTTATTCATGTAGACCATTTTAGGCATTTATGAATAGTCATAATTCTAATATTATTATAAGAGTGACTCTAGTTGCCAGTTCCAACTAGTTCCAAGGGCAGCCTACCCCTCATGCAGAAGAATCTGGCAAGAAACTCCATGGTTGCTCTTTTAAATAATGGCTTACAATATTTTTGGATAGATTGTTCTGAGATGTTATGTTAGCTTTGAGGAATTAGAACAAACAAATTTTGCCCGCGATCTCCTTCACGTTAATTTAGAATTTGAAATTGTCTAAAACTCAATCATGATTCATCATAAAAACATTTTTGTTGTTTCTCTCGGGCACAACCATAGAGTATTCAAGAAAATATAGAGTGGTAACGTCAACCACATTGCCTTGTGCGGAGCGAAAGCAGGTCTCACCATAGAAATGTTAAAATGTCATTTTTTCAAATTATGTTTTCTAGACGTTTTTCAAAATTTAACTCGGCAGTTAACCATGATATAAGCTAAAATGTAACTTTTTCGCTCGTGGAGCCTAGTTGAACCGCAGTCGATCGAGGTATGATCGCAAACGGAGCTCGTGTCGCGGCCGCGTTGTTCATACCCGTGCTCACAGTTCATACTTCTATAGGGTTGGTCTATATTTTCTTATATGCTCTAAGGGAACAACACTTTTTAAACGGTTTTACTTAGCTTGACCTGTTTATTATTTGGTTCAAATTTAGTAATCGATATTTCACCCCCTTCCTGTTGACAGATTGATCTGATATTTGGTACACAGCTTTAGTTTTAATGACAAAACCGTTTTATGTAAAAAAAAAGTTACTTATATTATTTCGGGATAAATGATACCCTATGTCCGTTTCTGTACACCTGACAACGTATATGCAAAATTTTTTGATGTTCGCTTCAGTGGTTTAGTGGCAATCCGACACGACTGGAGAGAGATCAAGCGCAGGACATGTGCTTTCTGAGGCACAGAGCAACTAATAATTAATTTATAATACGCACATAACTTACGAAAAGTCCGACACGCCTTGGGTTCGAACCTGAGACCACTGACTATGCAATCATGACTCAAGATATATTATGAATAGCACAGATATCAAAAGGCGTATTATATTAGAATTATCTTTTACCTTTCCTCAAAGGTTTATTTCTAAAGAATTAGCAAACGAAGTTGCTAGCTAATTAAACGTTATTAAAATACAAAATGTAAATAGGACCATTACTTGCGCAGTGGGTATTCCCTGTGCGTTATTGATAATTTTAATTAATTTAATTTGCGCAGGTTGTTTGACGAGAAAATTACTCATTACGACGTGTACAAAGTGGAAACTATTGGCGACGCGTACATGGTGGTGTCGGGTCTGCCACAAAGAAATGGTGAGTATTTCATACTAGATTATCACAACCTTACTTAATAAGCGTCCTCTAAAGAGCGCCAACCTTCCCGGTCTTGGGCAGCCCGCATCCATCCGCTGCCACCTTTTTACATCGTCAGTCCATCGTGCCGCAGGGCATCCCACACTACGTTTGCCTAAACGTGGTCTCCACTCTAATAAAAGGCCGCTCCATCGACTGTCTGGTTCAAAGAAATTTAGAGACCTGTAGAGACTCTTCACAGATTCAGTCTCTACCTGTGCTTTGGATGAACACTGAAATAATGAAATTAGGTATTATGCTGAACCCGTATCCATACTCAACCACCTTAAACTACTTGGCGTAATATTTATTATACTCTTAACTTTGGCCTATTTAACGACGCATAATTGATTGTCAAATTGTATACAACATAGAGTAATTTTATGCAATTCAGTTGGATTTGACATTTATAATGGCAAAATTAATTGTTTTTTGAGTCAACCGCTTTCTAACCAATCAGTAGCTATTTATAAATTTGTAAAATTTGTTTTTTTCTTACCTTAAATTATTGATGTATATTGTTTAGTGAGATTTTTGTGTTTACCTATGAGGCTGACATATTCACCGAAAATAAAAGCCTTGGCAAATAAATAGAGTAAAAACAATGGGTCAACTGGCTTTCATAGAGAGTTTTGTGTTCTCAAATTATCTGAGTCAAATCAGCTAAATGCCAGCTTGATGCGCTTAAGTCGATCTAAAAATAGGCCAAGAGGCTTATTAGCGCGATGCATTAGTTGTGTCAAAACTTCAGAGCCTTGAACGTCATCACTTGCAAGCCTATTAGCTTTTTTTAATAGACTCTTGGAATAGGCAACTACCGTTTTGATAAATGCCTCTAAACGGCCACATATACATACATACATACAGTATCAGTCTACTGCTGGACATAAGCCTCTTCTCATACGTATCATTTATTTTGTGCGCTCATTAGAGGAAGTTTGCCCTTGATCGCCACGCTGGGCAAGCGGGTTAGTGATCGCAGTAGCAGATAGTTGCTATTACGCAGTAGAATGCTGCTGCACATTTTCCAGATATTTCCCTTTGTCGCTTCTTACGACACCCGCGGGATGAGTAGGGGTGGTTCTATTCTTAGGCCGGAAACCACACGCCTATATAACGATCTACATGAATGTATTATATTATTATCTATTATGTATTTTGGTAGGTAACCGTCATGCATCAGAGATAGCAGACATGTCTCTGTCGTTACTACGGAGCCTGGAAGGCGCACGCGTCCCGCACCGGCCGAGCGAGCCGCTCATGATTCGCGCCGGCGTCAACACCGGTCCGTGCGTCGCCGGCGTCGTTGGCACCACTATGCCACGATACTGCCTGTTTGGTGACACCATCAACACCGCCAGCAGGATGGAGAGCACTGGAGAAGGTAGCACTAAAACTTTAGTACCTACATCATAATCATCATCAGCCTGTTTTAGTCCACTGCTGAACATAGGCCTCTTCCAATGCGGCGCGCACTTTTGTGCGCTCGCTCATTGGAGGTATTTGCCCATAATCGCCACGCTGGGCAAGCGGGTTGGCGGTCGCAGTAGCGGATTATTACTGTTACAAAGAAGGATGCTGCTGTCCATCCTCCGGATCTATTCTCTTTGTCGCTTCTTACGACACTCGCGGAACGAGTAGGGGTAGTTCTATTCTTAGGCCGTAAGCATATATCCTATAGTACATACGTCACACATGCATCAGCGTCAACATCTGCCCCTGAACAATAACATCAAAATTACTAAATAGTTATGAAACTTCGCAAAAAATCAAGTTAAGTTCTCCTCAACTTGTTTTTTTTTCTTATATTTATTTTTATATATTTCTTCTATATATTTTTTTTTCTTGTATTTATCAATAGTTATTCTTAACATTACAAAGTTTAAGTTTGATCGCAACAAGTTTTCGTACATGAAAAATAATTTGAAGCAATTTTCTTCTTCTTAGCGTGTCGATGGCAGTCTAAATAGTGTCAGCCCAGAACTGGGCTACGAGATTGGCACCTTCAGTAGCGTCCATCAGGTCCTGTAATGTACAAACGACAGGGCATGCAGGGCACGATATTAAGTGCTCCATCGTTTGTGGGGCAGCACCACATTTACACTCCAGAGCAGAGTCATTAATAAATCTCCACCTGAACAGGTTTTCTTTGCTTCGGCCAACCTGGGTCCGGAGCCTATTTAAAGACTTCCAGGTCAGCCATGGCAACTCATGTCCAGGCGGAAGATTTTCAGCAGGTGGAACAAATGGGTTTGGTAGGGATGCACAGTCTCGCCACAGCCTCAGTCGCTCCCTAGATCCCTCACTAGTAAGTGGGGTGACACACTTCAAAAAACTGTTTCGGCTTTTCAGCCTTTGCGACACTAGGGTGTTTTTGTGCATAGGGTGGCGTGTGTCTGAAGCCATTTTGGCTCTTTCGTTAGAGCTTGCCACTGCTCTGCGAACTTCTGGTGGCGCTATGCCTGCTAGTGGGTACAGCATCTGTACCGGAGTCGGTTTAAGGCAACCGGTGATGATCCGGCACGTTTCATTGAGAGCTGTATCCACCAACTTTGCATGGGCTGAACGGCTCCACACGGGGCATGCAAATTCGCCAGCAGAAAAAGATAGCGCCAACGCAGTAGTCCGCAAAACGTGAGGCGAAGCACCCCATTTCGAAGAGACAAGTCGGCGTAAGAGACTGTTGCGAGTGTGCACCTTCTGCTTGATGGAATTGCAGTTTTTGCTGAAAGTTAATGATCTGTCCAGAGAGACTCCAAGATATTTTGGGAAGTTGCTGTGTTCAATAGGGACCCCATCCCAAACGATATTAAGTTTACGGCCCGCCTCTCGGTTGCGAAGGTGGAAAACGCAGGACTGCGTTTTGCTCGGATTGGGCTTAAGTGAGTTAGCGAGGTAGTATGACGTTAAGTCACCAAGAGCAGCAGTCAGGCTGACCTCGGCCTTCTCAAAGGTGGTGGCTTGGGAGGTGAGGGCAAGGTCGTCTGCATAGAGAAAGCGGGACGTATTCGGGCTGGATGGTTGGTCGTTGGTATAGATGTTAAACAGCAGCGGTGCCAAGACACTACCTTGGGGTAGGCCATTTTTTTGGGCTCTCCAACGACTTTTATCCGAGAGAAGGTGAACCTGAAAACGGCGATTGTGGAGAAGTTCCCGGAGTATTCGGACAAATTTCCGATCGTCGATTAAGGACTCCACTTTCCACAGCAGCCTCTTGAGGTTAACTGTATCGTAGGCAGCTGACAGGTCTACGAATACAGCGCCTGTAACCATTCCTGTCTCGAAACCATCTTCTATGTGTTGCACAAGTTTAAGGGTCTGGTTGCAGCAAGACTTGACGGGTCTGAAACCAGCTTGCTCTGGAATTAATTTCGGGTCAATAACGCTCGTAAGACGGTTCAGCAGCAGTCTCTCAAACAACTTATATGTATGACATAGTAGAGAGATGGGACGAAAGTTTTTGGGGTCGTCTGCTGCTTTACCTGGCTTAAGTATAGCTATGACCTTAGATTTTCTCCAGAGACGGGGCACTGCAGCTGATTTCAAACAATTATTAAATAATTGCAACAACCACGACACAGCAACTGGACCAAATTGTTTGATTTGTTCGACTGAGATGTCGTCCATTCCGGAAGCTTTACCACACTTAAGACCCCTAATTGCCTCGACGATATCAGCAAGGTTGAATGGTTTACTAATATCGTCAGGACCACCATCAGATTGTAGTAACTTAGGGACCTTACTGGGACGACGTGTTGGTTTGCCATTTGCTAGCAGTTGATGTGCTATCTGGTTGGCGGTAACTTGGCTTGGAGGTGAGGGTTGAGGGGACTCGTTAGTCAGCTTTCGAATGGTGCTCCAAGCTTTTTTACTATTATGAGTCATGTCGATGCTAGTTACAGTGTTGATCCACCTCTTCTGCCTGTTTTCACCAATTTTCGATAGCAACATTTCTCCAGCTAACGTCGTTTCCTCCGAAAAAGGGTCTTTTTCGGAAGCAATTTTGATGTATGAAAACATGTTCGGATCAAACAGAAAATTTTGTTGAATCAAAACATTGTTATGATATTTATTTATCGTTAACTATTTTTGCGATTTATAAAACTCATATTCTTTTTATATCTTTATTATGCGAGCAAGATAGTGTTTTAGCGCGATAGGCGCCCAAGGTGTAGTAGAATGAATTAATAGAGTACATGTAACCCTAACCTAACCTAACCTTGGGGGAGGCTTATGCCCAGCTGTGGGCTTCTTCCAGCTAAAATGAGATTGATGATCATGACGATGTACAAGTTGCCTTTGTACTCAAACTTTTTGTGAAATAAACATTATTTCTAGGTTAGTTCAATAAGACAGATAACTAGAAGTGATATAGATAATAAATAAGTACCTTGTATTTAAGAATTATTTGTATCAACAGCAATGAAAATTCACATATCGCTAACAACAAAAGCGGCGCTAGACGACATTGGAAATTATGAATTCGAATCAAGAGGTCCCGTCAACGTTGCGGTAAGTTGATGCTGACTCATACTGGGTTATTTGTTAAATACCAGCATCCTTAAAAGGGGTTATTAAACTCATTATTATGAACAACTTTTACTATGGGACCAACCCTGAAATCGCAAAAAAATCAGCTGTTCCATACATTTATGTTTACATGACTCAATAACCGGGCACGATTTCAGACTCCGTGCTGCTACTGAGAATTTCCATATCGAAAAACCCAATAACACTTTGCCCGACCCGGGTATCGAACCCAAGACCTCAGCTCAGCGCTCAGCAGTCGCGCTTGCTACCACTAGACCAACGAGGTAGTCATGATTATTATACTGTGGTAATAATGTCGATGATTTTGTTTGCCAGGGCAAGGGGTGTATGGAGACGTTTTGGCTGGTTGGCAAGCTCGGCGCCTTCAGGAGCGAAAGTCCTCGCGGCCCGCAGCTGCAAGATTACCACCATAACCTCATGGAATTGCTCATTCGATCTTAAATATAAGTACTTGAATCTTTGAAATAAAATTTATTTCATGTTCTATATTGTTTACCTTACCTTACCTATCCTTATCCTAGCGAGTCGTGGTGGCGCATTGGTTACAGACCCGCTTTGTAAGCGCATGGGTGTGGGTTCAACCTGGCATGTACCAATGTGACTTTTTCAATGTCATATGTACTTTCTTAGTTAATCTAAGACATCACTGACGAACGGTGAAGGAAAACATCGTAAGGAAACCTGGACTTGATAGTCTGGAATCGCCATGAGAAAAGGCAAAGGCCTCTTCTCATACTGCAGTGAGCTAGGCGATCAGGCACTGATAGCCTAGCTGGTTTGACCATCGACTGACAAGTCAGAGGCCTCGAGTTCGATCCCAAGGCGCGCACCTCTGACTTTTCGTAAGTTATGTGGGTATTATAAATTAATTATCAGTTGCTAAAACGGTGAGGGAAAACATCGTGATGAAACCAGCACACCTGAGAAAATTTTCAATGGTGTGTAATAACGCGCGGTTGACTCTGACACCAGGTTGTTCATCAACCACACGATAAGAAGAAGTGCAGTGAAATAACACTATAATGTTACTTTTGGAGGTTAGTTACTAAAGCCTAGGATGAGGTGCTTTGATCAGGAATCCAATTAACTTGGCACTGACTCTAAAACGAACGTTTTGTGTTATTTCGAGCTAGTTGAATTAGAAATTTGAAAAAATCTGATTTTTGATTGAATTGATTCTGATGGGATACGATGGCTCAGCGGTTAGAGCGTCGTCGGCATCGTGGGTTCGAATCGTGCGATTGAATCCCATTCGTATCAGATATTTTTTCAAGTTTCTTATTAAATAATTATATTTAATAAGCTAACATGTAAAAATTAAAAAAAAAATTTCGAGCTTGTTATAAGTCTTTTAAAGTTGGTTTTATTTTTGTAATAAATAATTTTTTTTTATGTAAAACGGTTTTGTCATCAAAACTAAAGATATTATGTACTAAATATCAGACCAATCTGTTAACAGGAAGGGGGTAAAATTTCATTTACAAAATTTGAACAAAACAAAATAAAACCGTTTAAAAAAATAGGTAATTGTAATTTGTGGTTCTACCTACAGGACAAATAAAAAATTCAGAATAAGATTTCAATAATTTATTCATATTATAGGAAAATTGTTTGTAGTAATTTTATTAATCACTACAAAGTATAAAACAAAGTCGCTATCTCTGTCCCTATAACCTAAGGTATGCTTAAATCTTTAAAACTACGCAACGGATTTTGATGCGGTTTTTTTAAATAGATAGATTGATTGAAGAGGAAGGTTTATATGTATATAATAATATAAAAACATCCATTAAACAGTGGAGTTATACTGTTTTTTTTGAGTTTCAACAGTCAGGAACAGCATTGCACCCATGCGAAGCCGCGGCGCGGCGGGTCGCTAGTAGATTCTAATTCTTATTTATAATACATGTTCGTCCTGTATATTTCTTGTATCTGTAAAAATATAAAACATACATTATAATAGATCGGCTTCGAATTAAATAAGACGAGACTAGAAAATAATACACAAGTTTGCGTGTAGATGCATGTGTCCACAATTCTGCGGGTTTTCATTCTGAGAAGAGCTACTTCCGGGAAAGAAATTACGTTATAAAATTCGAGATTTTTATTGAAAGAATTTTATATTTGAATAATTTTTCCAGTCTTTTTTTTTTATTTTTCGACAACGACATATTTAAAACACAGTTAGAATAATTGTCTAAATATTTTTATTTTATTTTATATTATACTGACTAATTCCAAAACGACAAATGAGTCCTATATCATCTAATCCGGCTAACTGATGTTTTTGATAAAAACGAACTGTGAATAAGGCAAAATTTAAAATTTTAAACACTTTCTAAGGAATTTTAATGTCCATATCCAGAGACTGACTATTTTTCATGGAAAATCCACTCATGGTTAGTAACAAATCCGGCTTTCTATACAATACTATAGGCTATCCAGAATACCAAAATAAAAATTGTAAACAATCTTGATACGTCTTTCAACTATTACTAATATGCAAATTATAAATTTATTGTAAATTCACAAATAAAATGTAATTCATTGTTTTATGGAAATTAAACGTAGTAATTTCATTTATAATTACATCAAATTAATTTTTAATGCAACATATAAAAAAAGACATGTCAAGATTGTTTACATTTATTATTTTCGTATTCTGGACAGGTTATACAACACAAATACATTATACAGTACAAACGTTTTTCTTTCATTGCCACTATTTAGTCAAAATGCAGGTATCCGCTTGAAATTCTAGGTCTCAAATTGTCAAAGAATAAATCTAACTAAATGAATAAGTTTACAGTGTGAACTTTTTTTTTTTAAAGAAATTAAAACATCTTACTCGTCACAAGTGTAGCATCCGCCAGGTAAAGCGACTGGTTTATCCGAGGGACAATTTTTTTTCGAAAATATCACACGTTGTCTCTTGAATCTATGTTTTATTTCCACCGCTGAACTATCAACCGGCTGTGCTGAACACATGGTCGCCAATAACGCTACTACCACCAGTATGTACAAAACCTTCATGTTATTTACGTTATATGTATAATTAAGTTGATGTTTACTGCGCGGCCGCTGTGCACGGAATGCAGTGAATCTGTCGTACCTATTCATATTTATGGGCTTACATATTGCTGCAAGCTACAATAAAATGATATAACAAAATGAGGTCAGGTTTCAAGGTTACCGATAAAGAACTCTAATAACATCTTCCAGAATGAATTTCGGTCACAGCGTACAATCTCAGCAGAGATAAGCATGCTACGGAAGATACACAATATTATAGTGAACAAGATGAAAACGCAAATACAGGCGCAGAGTGCACATATTCCATCACTCTTGTAATCCGATGGGGCTATGATTGATCAGTCTGATATGACCGTAGAGAGATCAGGGGCAGGACCTACGGCTGTACGTGCTTTCTCCGAGTAAGGGGATCGTACAGTCGGCTATAGGAGAGGCCTGACCCACCCTAAAAACAAACGAATCAGAACCCTCTGTCTGTAACAATTAGTATGAGTTAATCAGCCTAGCGCTACTCGATGAACAAATACAATAATCATACACATATCCGATTTGATCTTTAAAACGTTATCATTAGGATATTTGTAACTACCAGTCGACTTTCGTTAATTCAAAGTTTCAAACCTGCGATAATTCGAACCTCTCTATAATTCGAAGTTATCACCAGTTCCCTAAAAAGTCTCTTTATATTTCAAACTAAATCAATAATACATTTTTATGCACTTGGTAATTCGGATGAAAAAATCATCGCTACGTAACAAAATAATGCGTTGATGGTTGGATGGTTGAACTCGGCGTTAAACACTCGGTAATTCAAAGTTGCAGAACAAGTTCAAACTTGTACATGCTTTTGTTTTTGTAATGATTAGTTTGACACACATTTCCGCGCGAATTGGCGTATTGAAACCAACAGATAACAGATAGATACATACAACAGCTTTTTTTAAATCTATTTATTTATTAATGTAGGTACTATCGCGGACACGAACGGTGCACCACTTTGCGATCAAAATACTTTGAACGATGCTACGTGCGTAGGGCGGGGCTAGAGCTACGGTCGGACGCCGAGTGCAAGCGATTCTAACCTTAAGAGTGGTGCACCGGCTTTGTCCACGATAGTACCTCTTAACTTTTGTCATTATTAAAGAATAGCAGATGATATGTAAATAATAATTGATCATTGACATTCAATCATTCGAAGTTTTATTTTTTTTCTCTCAAAAATTTTGAACCATTTGATAATTTGTAATATTTAAAGAGTCCCTCGAGTTTCGAATTAACGAGAGTCGACTGTAGTTGTTATGTCATTTTAGTTTTTATGCTGTAAGACTTAATGTTTATGTTTATGTGTAAGTATTGTAATTTAATCAGTGTCATAACCACTAATAGCTTATTTTAATTATTACATTCAACTAGATCTAGTCTCGTGGTCCGTGTAGGATAGGTAAGGCTGAGACGAACAAGTTGCGAGTTCAAATCCTGCGTCGAGGATATTGTTTTGCTTTCAATGTAAGAATTCTTTCAATAAGTATTATTTCTTACATTATTGTAAACAACTATAGACGGACACGGAATTTGAACTATAGCTGTACTGAAGTAAAGTTCAAATTCAATCATACATCCAAAAGATTTACTTGGGAGTTAAAAATTTAAAAGAGTGATATAAATCTTCAGAGATTGCTAGGAGACTTAATATAGCAGTAAGTGTATTTTTCTAATTTTATACTTTATACCTGACGTGACGTAAGCAAACATATTTTAAACCTAAAGTGACACCTGTTTCATTTCTTTGTTTCAGAGAAATACAGTCAGATGTTGAGGCTTTTTAAAGTCAGTTTTATTTTTGTAACAATATAATTTAATTTGCGATTCTAAAGGATAAATACAAATTCAGAATAAGATTTCAATAATTTATTCATATTAAAGAAAATTTATTTGTAGTAATTTTATATTTTAATAATAGATTCTTATTCTAATTTTCAATTAATTCTCGTCTTGTAGATGTCTTGTATCTGTAAAAATATAAAACATACGTTATGATACATCGGCTTTGAAGTAACTAAGGCGAGACTAAAAACAATATATACAGTAGTGTGCGTGTATATGTAGGTATGTGTCCACAATTCTGCGCGTTTTCATTCTGAGAAGAGCTACTTCCGGGAAAGAAATTACACTATAAAATCCGAGATTTTTGATTAATTTGTTTCTTACATGAATGACGTCACGTTCATATGAAGCTGTAATGTTCTCCTGACCGAATTTCGGCCACAGCGGCCAATCTCAATGGAAATTAGCCAACTACGCAGAAGATATTATGGTGCACAAGTGTGTGCGCACACACAGGTGCACTCTTTATTCCCTCACTCTCAAAATCCGATGGGATGGCCACCCGACAAGACTGGAGAGAGATCAGGCACAAACGGTTTTACGTGCATTCCGAGGCACGGAGTATGATAATTAATTTATAATACGCGCATAACTTACGAAAAGTCAGAGGTCGCCTTAGGTTCGAACCTGAGACCTCTGAATTGCCAGTCAACGGTTACCACCACTAGGTTATCACGATTCATTTGGTATTATATGAGTATTGAGCGCCATTTAGCCAAGAATCAATTAATCTTCTCCAGAACGATGACTTGGAAATATATGCACCGAACTTTTAGTAAATCAGTATTGCTAAACATGTTTTCACATGGTTTAAGAAGATAGCTTTATTTTCTTTACCGTCTTGAGTTTGAACCTGAGACCTCTGACTTGCTATTAGGCTATCACGACGAAAGCACTGCTGCTGCTGTGTGAGCCAACAGCGTATTTAATAAAAGTTAAAATGAGCTCTTTGAATGTACATTAGAACAAATGATATCATAATAATGAATTTTTAAATTTGAATAATTTTTCCATTTTTTTTTATTTCTTCGACTAGATATTATATCTTTAGACAGCGGTCCATATTTGAAACACAATTAGAATCATTGTTCAAATATTTTTATTTTATTTTATAATATCTGCTAAATCTAATTCAAAAACGACAAATCGCACGCTTAATAAGAAACTGACATAATGGGACATAGGTTAGAATTAAGTTTTGCATACGCATAGACCTCTACCAATGCCATCTAAGATTTCTATTATGATTTTATATAATAACTATTAATAATAATTTAATTAATAATTTAATAAATAATAATTTAAGATATTTACTAAGAACTAGCAGTTAAGTTTATCGCGTTTCCCCAATAATCTACTTCTTTGAGATAGGCCAATGTATTAAAAATTGTCAAAGAATAAATCTAACCGAATGGGCCAGTTTACAGTGTGAACTGATTTTTTTAGGAATAAAAAAAACTTACTGGTCTGTGGGTGCAAATGCCAAGTATGCGTTTTGGTCTATCCGAGGGACAAATTTTGTTCGGAATTATCGCATAATTTCTCTTGAATCTCTGTTTTATTTCCACCGCTGAACTATCAACCGGCTGTGCTGAACACATGGTCGCCAATAACGCTACTACCACCAGTATGTACAAAAACTTCATGTTATAGATATGTATAATTAAGTTGATGTTTACTGCGCGGCCGCTGTGCACGGAATGCAGTGAATCTGTTGTACCTATGCATATTTATGGGCTTACATATTGCTGCATGGTACAATAAAATGGAGCCAAATGAGAAAAATGATGATGTCAGGTTTCAAGGTTGCGGTTATTGAATATACTCTAATAATATCCTCCTGACTTAATTTCGGTCACAGCTAGGGTTGGCAGGTCGTCAAACCTAATTATGCCGGACAGACCACCCAGTTTTACCGGACATTTGGGTAAAAAGGCCGGACACTACATTATTGAGTATTTTGTGTCTCATTATTAATAGGTACGATAAAAAAAATGAAAAATCAAGCGTTTTTCTTTATTATTACCATAAATCTTGTTAAATTTTAATCAAATATAAATGGCTAATGCCTTTTGGCTGCTGGGTTTCCCCCCTGGCCCGGTTCGCCCCTTCGCAATTAAACTGCATCCCCTGAACTCCTGCGCTCGGCACCGCTCGCTCGTTTGCGAAATGTAAAAAGCCTAACAAAAGCCGGACAAGCCGGACACGCAATTAGAAAGCCTAACTATGTCCGGCTTCATCCGGACGCCTGGCAACGCTAGTCACTGCGGACAATCTCAGCAGAGATTAGCTTACTACGGAAGAGACACAATATTATATTGAACAAGATGAAAACGTAAAAACAGGGGCAGAGTGCACATATTCCATCACTCTTGTAATCCGATGGGGCTATGATCAATCAGTCTGATATGACCGTAGAGAGATCAGGCGCAGGACCTACGGCTGTACGTGCTTTCTCCGAGTAAGGGGATCGTACAGTCGGCTATAGGAAAGGCCTGACTCACCCTAAAAACAAACGAATCAGAACCCTCTGTCTATAACAATTAGTATGAGTTAATCAGCCTAGCGCTACTCGATGAACAAATACAATAATCATACACATATCCGATTTGATCTTTAAAACGTTATCATTAGGATATTAATTTGTAACTACCAGTCGACTTTCGTTAATTCAAAGTTTCAAACCTGCGATAATTCGAACCTCTCTATAATTCGAAGTTAGGTATCACCAGTTCCCTAGAAAATTTCTTTATATTTCGAACTAAATCAATACATTTTTTTTTTTTGTGAAATTTTTACATGTTTTAGCACATGTTAGCTTATTAAATATAAATATTTAATAAGAAATTTGAAAAAACAACTGATACGGATGGGATTCGAACCCACGATCTTCGGCTTACCGTGCCGACGCTCTAACCGCTGAGCCACCGTATCCCATCAGAATCAGTCGAAATTTGAAATCTCTTTATACGCCTAGGGCGTGTGGTAATATCTATCGGAATACATTACGTATCCGACTCAGTGTTCCAAACTTTGCAGTTTTAGAAGGCACCGATGCGATATTACCAATTGTCTTAATATTTTTGTGAAATTTTTACATGTTTTAGCACATGTTAGCTTATTAAATATAGATATTACCACACGCCCTAGGCGTATAAAGAGATTTGAAATTTCGACTGATTCTGATGGGATACGGTGGCTCAGCGGTTAGAGCGTCGGCACGGTAAGCCGAAGATCGTGGGTTCGAATCCCATCCGTATCAGTTGTTTTTTCAAATTTCTTATTAAATATTTATAGATCTAGTCTCGTGGTCCGTGTAGGATAGGTAAGGCTGAGAAGAACAAGTTGCGAGTTCAAATCCTGCGTCGAGGATATTGTTTTGCTTTCAATGTAGAATTCTTTCAATAAGTATTTCTTAAAAGAAAAGATTTACTTGGGAGTTATTTAACTCCCAAGTAAATCTATCCCAAGTAATACCAAGTAATCCCAAGTAAAAAAATTTATTTAAATATTTATTTATAAGAGTGATATAAATCTTCAGAGATTGCTAGGAGACTTAATATAGCAGTAAGTGTATTTTTCTAATTTTATACTTTATACCTGACGTGACGTAAGCAATAGTTATTTGTGCAACAAGAGAGTAAAGTCGTTTTTTGCTGTGAGCGCTGATTTTGAATCCTGAACAAGCGAAGGATTTAATGATTGAATCACGAGCGTAGCGAGTGATTCTAATGTTGAATCCTGAGTGTAGCGAGGGATTCAAAGACACGAGATGCAAAAATCTTTGCTCTCGTGTAACACACATAAATTTTCACTTCAGCAGCAAGAACACTTAATAAGATAATAGTAGTTTATGTAACTGTCACATTAATAGTATAGGTACCTACACGAGTGTTTTAATACCTTTATGTGTAGTTTCATACACTACTTTATCTACACTCATAAAAATAGGTAATTATTATAAGCTAATAATATAATGTCATTTACCTTGATAAAATTTTCTTAATTTTTGTGTTAAAAGATGTTCGATATTTTCGTTGCTGCTAACTAATTGCCAGGAGGAGTTAAATTTGTCTTATTATTTGGTACTGACATTTTCAGATTTTTTTTTAGTCCAGAATAAGTTTTTATACCGATAGTAACACAATAATCAAAAGTAAACAAATATTATTTAGAACATGGCGCCCAAACTGAGTTCACCGCGCATGCGCCCTGACGCATGCCACCACAGATAAAATGCAGCCGCTATTAAAATGGCATTAAAAACTCCTTGGCCAAACCGAAAGTGTACTTACTGTTATAGAAAAAAGTTATTTTATAGCATTATTTTGATCAGAAAACTGCTTATCATAAAATAATTTTTAAATTTGTTATAGATGCATGTAGTTATAAAAGAATAAGATAGAGGGTGAATGTTTCAAATTGTATGATTAACCCAAGGCTGAATAAGATATTTGCGGCTTTTTGAAAAAAAAAATTAAAAGTTACTTTGTCTCACTAGGGAGCAATCGCATTTTGCTCACTGATTTCAAGCAGCAAAACCTACTTGTTTGAGCTACTGAAGTGAAAACGTATTTTAAACCTAAAGTGACACCTGTTTCATTTCTTTGTTTCAGAGAAATACAGACAGATGTTGAGGCTTTTTAAAGTCGGTTTTATTTTTGTAACAATATAATTGTAATTTGCGATTCTAAAGGATAAATACAAATTCAGAATAAGATTTCAATAATTTATTCATATTAAAGAAAATTTATTTGTAGTAATTTTATATTGTAATAATAGATTCTTATTCTAATTTTCAATTAATTCTCGTCTTGTAGATGCCTTCTATCTGTAAAAATATAAAACATACGTTACAATACATCGGCTTTGAAGTAACTAAGGCGAGACTAAAAACCATATTTACAGTAGTGTGCGTGTATATATATGTAGGTATGTGTCCACAATTCTGCGGGTTTTCATTCTGAGAAGAGCTACTTCCGGGAAAGAAATTACGCTATAAAATCCGAGATTTTTGATTAATTTGTTTCTTACATGAATGACGTCACGTTCATATGAAGCTGTAATGTTCTCCTGACCGAATTTCGGCCACAACGGCCAATCTCAACGGAGATTAGCCAACTACGCAGAAGATATTATGGTGCACAAGTGTGTGCGCACACACAGGTGCACTCTTTATTCCCTCACTCTCATAATCCGATGGGATGGCCACCCGACAAGACTGGAGAGAGATCAGGCACAAACGGTTTTACGTGCATTCCGAGGCACGGAGTATGATAATTAATTTATAATACGCGCATAACTTACGAAAAGTCAGAGGTCGCCTTAGGTTCGAACCTGAGACCTCTGAATTGCCAGTCAACGGTTACCACCACTAGGTTATCACGACTCATTTGGTATTATATGAGTATTGAGCGCCATTTAGCCAAGAATCAATTAATCTTCTCCAGAACGATGACTTGGAAATATATGCACCGAACTTTTAGTAAATCAGTATTGCTAAACATGTTTTCACATGGTTTAAGAAGATAGCTTTATTTTCTTTACCGTCTTGAGTTTGAACCTGAGACCTCTGACTTGCTATTAGGCTATCACGACGAAAGCACTGCTGCTGCTGTGTGAGCCAACAGCGTATTTAATAAAAGTTAAAATGAGCTCTTTGAATGTACATTAGAACAAATGATATCATAATAATGAATTTTTAAATTTGAATAATTTTTCCATTTTTTTTTTATTTCTTCGACTAGATATTATATCTTTAGACAGCGGTCCATATTTGAAATACAATTAGAATCATTGTTCAAATATTTTTATTTTATTTTATAATATCTGCTAAATCTAATTCAAAAACGACAAATCGCACGCTTAATAAGAAACTGACATAATGGGACATAGGTTAGAATTAAGTTTTGCATACGCATAGACCTCTACCAATGCCATCTAAGATTTCTATTATGATTTTATATAATAACTATTAATAATAATTTAATTAATAATTTAATTAATAATAATTTAAGATATTTGCTAAGAACTAGACCAGACCCTAATTACAGTTAAGTTTATCGCGTTTCCCCAAAAATCTACTTCTTTGAGATAGGGCAATGTATTATTAAACGTGCGAAATTGTCAAAAAATAAATCTAACCAAATGGGCCAGTTTACAATGTGAACTGATTTTTTTAGGAATAAAAAATAACTTACTGGTCTCAGTGGGTGCAAATGCCAAGTATGCGTTTTGGTCTATCCAAGGGACAATTTTTGTTCGGTTTTATCACACTTTGTCTCTTGAATCGCTGTTTTATTTCCACCGCTGAACTATCAACCGGCTGTGCTGAACACGTGGTCGCCAATAACGCTACTACCACTAGTATGTACAAAACCTTCATGTTATTTATGTTATATGTATAATTAAGTTGATGTTTACTGCGCGGCCGCTGTGGACGGAATGCAGTGAATCTGTCGTACCTATTCATATTTATGGGCGTGCATATTGCTACAAGCTACAATAAAATGATATAAAAAAACGAGGTCAGGTCTTAATTTTGCCGATAAATAACTCTAATAACATCCTCCTGAATGAATTTCGGTCACAGCGTACAATCTTAGCAGAGATAAGCTTACTACGGAAGATACACAATATTATATAGTAAACAAGGTGAAAACGCAAAAACAGGTGCAGACTGCACATATTCCATCACTCTTGTAATCCGATGGGGCTATGATCAATCAGTCTGATATGACCGTAGAGAGATCAGGCGCAGGACCTACGGCTGTACGTGCTTTCTCCGAGTAAGGGGTTCGTACAGTCGGCTATAGGAGAGGCCTGACCCACCCTAAAAACAAACGAATCAGAACCCTCTATCTGTAACAATTAGTATGAGTTAATCAGCCTAGCGCTACTCGATGAACAAATACAATAATCATACTGATACGCAAATTTGATCTTTAAAACGTTATCATTAGGATATTTGTAACTAACTAAACTAACCTAACTTGTAATAAGTTAAAAGACAAAATAAAGGCGTAGTCATAATAAACGGGTGTTGAATTGAAATGATAATACCGCGACAATAAAGCCAGTCTGCACACTTTTGCAGTGATAACGTGCGAACATTGTTTACCCTGCCTAAACTGCGAGAAACAACGTCTTTTCTAAGTTTTAAATTTTTTATTTTAAGTTTTATATCATGTCTAATTGAGTGATTATTATCTAAGCTCCAAAATATCTATTTGCACAAGAAGGATGTTGGCTTCAGAGAGATTGCTAGGAGACTTAATATAGCAGTAAGTATATTTTTCTAATTTTATACTTTATACCTGACGTGACGTAAGCAAACATATTTTAAACGTAAAGTGACACCTGTTTCATTTCTTTGTTTAAGAGAAATACAGTTAGATTGTAGTTCACGCTTTTTAAAGACGGTTTTATTTTTGTAACAAAATAATTGTAATTTGCGATTCTAAAGGATAAATAAAAAATTCAGAATAAGATTTCAATAATTTATTCATATTAAAGGAAAATTGTTTGTAGTAATTTTTTATTTTATTAATAGATTCTTGTTATAATTTTCAATAAATTCCCACCTTGTAGATGCATTGTATCTGTAAAAATATAAAACATACGTTATGATAGATCGGCTTTGAAGTAACTAAGGCGAGACTAAAAACTTTATTATACAGCAGTGTGCGTGTATATGTGTCCACAATTCTGCGCGTTTTCATTCTGAGAAGAGCTACTTCCGGGAAAGAAATTACGTCGTAAAATCCGAGATTTTTGATTAATTTGTTTCTTACATGAATGACGTCTGGTTAATTCCAAAACGAAGGAAGGAGGGAAGGGAGGCCTTTGCCCTGCAGTGGGAAATGTTTGGCTCATAATAATAACCGACCCTGTTTCCGATACCAGTAGGCTACTATATTTTATATTTTTTAATGTATATTTTTATTTTTTATATATATTTAAAAATGTATTTTATATGTATTATATTATATGTATTGTATGTATGTATTGTATTATGTATTATATTATAATAATAATAATTCCAAAACGACAAATTGTCAAAAAAAAATCTAACCGAATGGATAAGTTTACAGCGTGAAATGATTTTTTTTAGAAATTTTAAAAAAAACTTACTGGTCTCAGTCTGAGAAGCACATGCCACCTACGCGCTTTGGTCTATCCGAGGGACAATCATTTTTCGGAACGTCGAATGTAGCTTGTCTCTTGAACTTCTGTTTTATTGAAGTGTTGTGATCCACCGCTGAACTATCAACCGGCTGTGCTGAACACATGGTCACCAATAACGCTACTACCACCAGTATGTACAAAAACTTCATGTTATAGATATGTATAATTAAGTTGATGTTTACTGCGTGCCCGCTGTGGACGGAATGCAGTGAATCTGTCGTACCTATTCATACTTATGGGCGTGCATATTGCTGCAAGCTACAATAAAATGGAGCCAAATGAGAAAAATGAGGTCAGGTTTCAAGGTTGCGGTTATTGAATATACTCTAATAATATCCTCCTGACTTAATTTCGGTCACAGCTAGGGTTGGCAGGTCGTCAAACCTAATTATGCCGGACAGACCACCCAGTTTTGCCGGACATTTGGGTAAAAAGGCCGGACACTACATTATTGAGTATTTTGTGTCTCATTATTAATAGGTACGATAAAAAAAATGAAAAATCGAGCGTTTTTCTTTATTATTACCATAAATCTTGTTACATTTTAATGAAATATAAATGGCTAATGCCTTTTGGCTGCTGGTTTTCCCCCCTGGCCCGGTTCGCCCCTTCGTAAATAAACTGCATCCCCCGAACTCCTGCGCTCGGCACCGCTCGCTCGTTTGCGAAATGTAAAAAGCCTAACAAAAGCCGGACAAGCCGGACAAGCCGGACACCGTTTATTTTAGCCGGACACGCAATTAGAAAGCCGTGCACATATTCCATCACTCTTGTAATCCGATGGGGCTATGATCAATCACTCTGATATGACCGTAGAGAGATCAGGCGCAGAACCTACTCTACCCACTACCCTACCCTACTATACCGCTACCCTACCCTAATCTACCCCTACTCACCCTACCCCTTTTTATCACCTTTTGAACCTCTCCTGGACCTCCTCAAATAATTCAAGACAAAAATTAGCCAAATCGGTCCAGCCGTTCTTGAGGTATAAAATAAAAACGAATAGTGGCATTGATTTTTTTAATAATAATAAGTATATATAGTTTTTTAATAATAATAATAAGATACAATAAGTCACAGGTATATGTATAAATATACAAATTCAATAACCTAACTAATTTAATTGTGGTAATTAAATTGTTGTTGTTGTTGGTTTGATTTGGTTGGTCGATGTAGGTATGTTTACAGGAAAACCAATATATAAATAAAAATAAATATGTGTCATTCATATTTCAGTTAGGTATATCCTCCTAGCCTTATTAATTATTATTCCCAAACTTTATATTGGGGTCGGCTTTTAATCTAACCAGATGCAGCTGAATATCAGTTTTCTACGGAGCGACTTCCTATCTGACCCCCGCAACGCAAAAGGATACGATCAAATACGATATTCTAAGGTTTAGATATAGCTATTAGGTATACGGCCACTTTCAGTCGTTTGTTATATTTATTTATTTTTTTTATTTTAAAATAAGTACAATGTCAAAGTCAGTAAAACTTATAAATTTTACAAATACTTTTTACAGTTTAAAATAGTTCTGTAAAAAATATTATAATGAAATATTTGTTAAATATAAAAAAATATTTAAAAATAAAGATGTTTCTATACATCGCGATAGATATCCTCACGCCCTAGGCGAAGAAAAAAGAGATTTGACATTTCGGCTGATGCTGGTAGGATACGGTGGCTAGGCGCTTGGCGGTCAGACGGTCGACACGTTACGTCGAAGAACGTGGGTTCGAATTCCATTCCAATAAGATTAGGAAATGTTTCCAACCATTATCAAATTGTCCGCGATTTTGCAATATCCCAAGGGCTTTCGCGTAAATTCAAATTATCAAATCATACATACATACATTTAATGATTTTAAATTCGGAAAATTTCATTTAATAGGTACAGTATATAAAAACCTACCTACAGTATACAAAATGACTTGGTAATTATCGTTTTCTTTTCGGAAAATTAATATATTTAATCTGTACATCGTTATGGTCAATGGTCAACGGTTTGTGATGTGGCAAAAACTACGGGGCCACGGGCTATCATGAATTTTGGGACCCTGGGCATCACCCACGTCTGAGGTCCCACAGTGCCCAATGGGAAACAAGGGCCTGATTTAAGGTATCTCGCGTATGTATAGCTTTTCTATCTGGCCTCTTCCCGCCATTTCCATTATTTTGTCTCGCTTCACCCCGCGATAATTAATTTGTTAAAAACGGTCGCCATTATGATATCTACGTTGAGAAAAGTTTCATTCACCATTTGAGTACAACGCCATCTATCTATCAATGACAAACTAATGAGCTACTGTTCTTCAGGGTAAAGTACAATCATGCTTTTGGGCGGATATTCAAAATTCGACTTATTTTTGATTAAAAGGCACAATATTAATAAATTATTTCTTACATTCCAGTCAATAAAACAAAATAAATAGAATGATGGTTTGAAACACGAGCTTTTGCTACTGCCCACTAGACGGCGCTAACCGTACCGTACTCTTCAGTCGTTTCTTGTGATGTTTTTCAAATTTCAATGTGTTTAGTGTACAGTCACATATCCTAATTAAGATTTCTATTATCTTATTTTACTACCATATTATAAATAGGTAGTATTTGCGCTAATTAGATAAAACCTACGTCATGGTTACGTTACTTTTATTATTAATTAAATTCTTTCTGGTATCTGCAACACAATAATTATGTTTACTAATATTTTTCATATTAGGTACCTATGTGTATAAAATTAAATTAAAAATAATTACAAAATTTTAATAATTTTTAGTAAGTATAAAAACACATAGAAAGAGACAACAATAATTAATCTTTAATTAATTTAAATGTAATTCATTAATCTGCCAGTTGATTTACATTTTTGTACTATAAATTCTTGGTAAACAAAATAATGAAGTTTTGTTATTGCCCACTAGATAGCGCTACGAGTACCTACGTACACAGTAAATAAATACACTCACGTGTGGTGTGTGATGACGTAACTTTACTTTTCTGGCAAATTGTATCTGGTAATTTATTAAATAATAAAATTGGTCCTAGAAGTTACAAAAAAAAATGAAGCATTTAAGCGTGATAAGGGCCCGGCGCCGATTGACGGACCGACATGGCAAGGAATTTTTAGGCGATGAATAAAAATATACCTTAATCTTATGAAAATGAAGTTAAAATTTCAATGTTAAACGTCTTGAGAACCAAAACAATATCGCGGTAGATATGCTTTACATTGAAATTTAAACTTTAATTCCAATTAAGTTATATTTGTGTTGATCGCTTCAAAATACCTTGCTATGCCGTGCCGTCAATGGGTGAATGGCTTAGTTTAAAACTTTTGTAAAAAGACAAAAATTATTACGAGCGGGAGTTGAACTCGCGACCTGGGTAAAGCTATCAGTCGCTTCAACACCTTTTCGTATTCGTAACCCCGCCTGTGTTATCGAAATTCTCTTCCTTTACGTGCTTTCCGAGGCACAGAGTATGTGATTAATAATTTATAATACGCACATAACTTACGAAAAGTAGAAAGAAAGTTAGTACAGGTGATAGAGATGTGTGGAAAAAGAGGACATACTGCGCCAAGATGATGACATAACCTGAAACCTCTGACTTACCAATCAACAGGATACGCCCGTTGATTGGTAAGTCAGAGGTCTCAGGTTCGAACCAAAGGCGCGCACCTCTGACTTTTCATAAATTATGTGCATTTTTATAAATTAATTATCACTTAATTCGTGTCTCGGAAAGCACGTAAAGCCGTTGGCCCTGCGCCTGATCTCTCTCCGGTCGGGTCGGATTGCCGTCCCATCGGACTATGAGAGTGCACCTGTGTCTGCGCACGCATTTGTGCACTATAATATCTCCCGCGTCGATGGCTAATCTCCGTTGAGATTGGCCGCTGTGACCGAAATTCGGTCAGAAGGACATTGTTTGTTAGTCTTTCACGCAAAAATTTCTTAACGGATTTTGATGAGAACAGATAGGTACAAGATATAGCTTATACCTACATCAGAATAACAAATAGACTACAATTTATCAACATACTATACGCAGTCGAAGCCGCGGGCGGAAGATAGTTCCTTTTATGAGAGACAATAATTAAGAATAGACATGTTTTTAATAATAATAAGTGATTAATAAATTAATTAATAATTAATACAACGGACGATTAATAATAGGACGTTTAATGACGACGATTAATGATTAATAATAGGACGTTCCTCTCTCTGGACCCCTAACCACCGGTAGCTTGGACCCTGTTCCCGATACCGGTGGGCTACTATATTTTATATTTTATTTTTTATATATATTTTAAAGTGTATTTTATATGTATATAAATGAATAAATGGAATAGTAGTTAATTATAAAGATTCATGTTATCATGCAGTGATAATCTAGCTGCTATGACTGTTAGACTGCCAAATTTTGCCAGATTTTGTCTTCGTCTAATAAATGTTGTTTTCTTTCTTTCTAAAAGTCGTAAGTTCGAAACCCAGGCATGCACCTCTGAATTTTCCGATTTATGCGTATTAGAAATTAATAATCACTGTCAAAAAGGTGAAGGAAAACATCGTGGGGAAAACAAGTACACTTGAGATTTTTCAACGGTGTGTAAAGCCATGTCAGAGGCCTACGGGGGCTTGAACTCTCGGCGGCGTGAGAAGTGAGCAAACAGTGAGGAGATCTCGCTCTTGAAAATGGACTCCGTTTGAGTTCGAAACTAGTCCAGTATTCTCGAAATCAATGCGTGAGTCAAGCCGTAATATAATAATAAATTTAATAAATGAAATTATTTAATAAGAAACTCGCAAAAACCACTGACTCCGCCGGGACCTGAACCCGCGATCCCTGGCGTGCCGTGCCATCGCTTTACCAATTAAGCTACCGAGTCCCGCTCGCTTCAGTTGAAATTACGAATCTCTTTCGCCTTAAAGGCGTGTGGTGACATCTACCGGAGTACTGCCGCACTGCCGGTTATTTAATAAATTAATTTTAATTTCTCAGGTAGGGAATTCAGTAACATTGACCTAACGTTTATCTGAAGAAGTTTATTTATTTTATAGACTCACGCCTGTATTCCCCAGAGAGGGTAGGCAGAGGTGTGCAGTACACCCACGTTTCGCCGGCTATGTTATAAGTCCCATGTAATAGGGGGCGAACCTATTGCCATTAACCAGGCACAATTCCAGACTCCGTGCTGCTACTGAGAATTTCCTAATGGAAAAACCCAATAACACTTTGCCCGACCCGAGGATCGAACCCAGGACCTCGAGCTCAGCAGTCGCGCTTGCTACCACTAGACCAACGAGGCAGTCTCTGAAGAAGTGACGATTGAAAAATCGGTCCTTCAATAAATCGATCACAACACACACACATAGATATTCTTGTGACAACTCTCTGAGAATAAAATGGACAATCAATAAGACACGGTCGAACAGCGGCGACCGTGGAGACGAAATTAATATTATTTTTTGTTAACTTTTTATCAGGTACTACTAGGTTATTATTCTAGGTTATTAGATTATCTTTAGTAAAAGTAAATATTGCTTAATACTTACGATAACTTTTAATCTTGACATAAATATAATTATATTTTTATTTATTGCACAGAGTACCTACATAAAGCAAAAAAACTTATTGTTGATAACCCTCTCGTTACCCAAAGATTAAATGAATGTGATAATGACTTTAGAATGCCCCCGTGCCGAAGATAGGCCTAAGAGAATTATTATCTGTGATAAAAAAATATGAAAAAGATAGTGTTTAGTGAATTAGGTTATAATAAAATTTAATAATTTTATTTATCTGACTGCCTCTTTGGTCTAGTGGTAGCAAGCGCGACTGCTGAGCACGAGGTCCTGGGTTCGATCCCCGGGTCGGGTAAAGTGTTATTGGGTTCTTCCATTATGAAAAGTTCGATTTTCAGATTTCGACCTATGTTCTTTGGGGAAAGTTGTTCAGTTTCATGGACCTTATGACCTCCGAAAATTTTGCAGGTCTTTAAAACAACAAATATAAGATGAGTTCAACAACCTTTCTGAATGAATTAAACAAAATTACATAACGATTAACAGCATATTTACGTCAGCAATAGCATTAAGGAAAATTAATATACAATTATGTTAAATAAACTGTTATAATTATTATTCTATTTATTTTGCATAAATACCTATACTACTTGTTACCGCCGGACACAATATTTGTTAAAAATAGACCACTTATGTAAAATTAATTATGGATGATGATTCAATTTGTAGGGTTTATTAATAGTGTATTTTGCTTTAATTGTATATACATTATACATAACATACCTACATTATACATAAATAAATTGATGTTTATTTATTCATTAGTAGGAAATGAACTATAATTACGTACGTCTATCCGACGTTTTCATATGGCCTATCTACTAACCGAATGCCCCGTTTCTGCCGACATTTCATGTCCCCAAAACGCTGGCTGCATTGCCACGTTGAATAGATTACTATTCAACGTGGCAATGCTAAGCCTTTGAACTAGGTATAGGCCAACGTTTTGATCCTGAGTAGCTTCGACCAGAGGCCCCGATAGGTCTTTAAAATTTTTTGGGGCTCCGAGCCACGACTCCAGCGTTAAAATCTCTAAGGTTGAACTATAAATTGTAAAATAAGAATAAAATGTAAGAAATGTTCATTGTAAAAGTCTTTGTAACAAATTGGAAACGTTACCGCGTTTAATATAGATTTTTTTTGTAAAATTTTTTTACATGTTTTTTAGCACATGTTAGCTTATTAAATATAAATATTTAATAAGAAATTTGAAAATCCCATCCGCATCAGTTGTTTTTTCAAATTTCTTATTAAATATTTATAATATAGATTTATTAATTTACAACATGTCATATTCATAAACGTTAACTTACAACTGTAATCCTACCGAAAACGGTAGGATTACGGAAACGATTACATGCAAGGTTTACGCATATCATGTAGGGATTACGTACGTGATATGCGCAAATATGCGTTAAGACCGTCGGTTTCTTTTATGTATATATAGATATCACTTGAAATTACTAACACATAAAAATACTCGTTGTGATAAAAAATACTCGTACATAATCTAAGGGTAAGGGTATAATATCAGTACCTAGCAGTAATAACAGTAATATCATATCAGCAGTGGTATGCCTAGTATCCAACACGCACAACAAAACAAAAAAATGTTTTACGTAGATATTACCTACAACAACAAAAAAACAACAACAAAAAATGTCATATTTTGTTGTTTTCTTTTTTTTACAAAAAAGGGGTGTTATAACTTTGACATGTTTGTGCGTCTGTCAGTGGCATCGTAGCTCCCAAATAGATGAACTGATATTTTTTAGTTTTTTTTTATTTGAAAAGTAACATAAACAAGCTAAGAAGCTAAGCTAAGAAGCTAAAAAATTTAGGTTTTTCTGTATAAGGGGTATTTTAATTCTAGGATTATTTTCTCCAAATTTCAATTCAATTGATCCAGAGGTTTAGGCTGAGCGTTGTCCGCCAGGCAGTCACGGTACTGTTCTACGTTAAAAAATACCAATACCAATACCTATTACTACATGTTACTCTATTGATAATGTATATTCATGAACCATATTTGCTTTTTAAAATTTTCTTGGCATTGGTCTAAATAGTTTCTATGTCACACTAATAAATAACAACAAAAGACATGATACGTGATTGACAGTAACTACATGCGTTATAATTTATTCGCCAGGTTAATCAATTTAAGTAATCATTACACAATGATCTTACTGACACAAATTACTTTACACGTTACAATTTGCACAATGTAATAAAACTCTATTATTACAAAGGGTCCGGTATGATGAGGAATGCATTTTCTACACGCATTGTCAAGGTTCAGTTCAAGGCGATAAAAAAAATTTAGCACAGCACACTCCACGCCATTCAATGTCTCGTTCCGAAATGCACTTTTATATCATTACAAAAGTAATTCCCTAACAGTGTTGTTAAAGCAGTTGCGCCGTGATCATTCTGTTTTTAAATATTGCATTCATAAAAAAAATATATGTCAAAATTCAGTGTTGGATGTAGTTGTCTGTGTTGTTATTGAGAAGTGTTGTTTTTTTTTTCTGTTGTGTCAAAATGGCGCGGTTTTTGACTGTTTCGTATTTGTTTTTGGTGACTTTATTCTACGTTAGTACGAGAAGTATACATAAAAGTGAGTGTTTTGTTAATTTTTTTGGTTTAGGTACAAATCATTATTGGCTATTGAACTGAGAGTATGGTATGACTTATTTATACTTTAATAAATACAATTGGTGCTAGATAAAACTTGAACGAGCACAATCTTTATTATTGTTTTGTCTAAAATGTTATAACAACTTAATCATGTCTACTATATTGTTGTGTAAGTACCCTCGAAAATTGTTGATTGATTTTTGTATAGATCACTATGTAAGTCATTTTATTACTTTTAATTTTAGGATTATAATGAATAACCTTTAAAATAGATTTCGATATAATTTTTTGTTTTCTATATACCTACCTAATCGGTTATGTAACAAAAAACAAATTTCTGTATATTTTAATTAGGGTTATTGTTCGTTATCATAATTATTAACCGACTTCTAAAAGGAGGAGGTTCTATGTTCGGCTGTATGCATTTTTTGTTTTTTTTTTTGTTTATGAACTTAAACTAGCTATAGGACTCAGTCATAAATTTATACATTTTCTCTTTTTTAGAGTGTAATCTTTTAACGATTTATAATGTGATAATTGTGTGATTATGGGGTATAATTTAAACGGCCACCAAAAATATTATTTTGGGTTCCTAAAATGGATTAACGGTCACCAAATTCTATCCAACTCAAAGATTAATATTACTACCAAAAATCTTTCTCCAAAATAGTAAGACGTCAACCAAAATACATTATTTGATCCCAGACTACTTTATGGTGCTAGCAAACTATTGTTAACAGGAGAAACTGGATGCAATCTGGACTTTAGGGCACCCCGACTCGGACAGGTTAGGTTAGAAGGGGATGGCGGGGTCGAATAGACCCCGCCATCCCCTTCGTGGTTATTTTTTTATAAACCACCCAGAAGTAGGAGCCCCGCGAAGCGGGGCTCCGTCGACCAATTTGGTGACCATTTATCCATTTTGGTAACCGTTTAGATTTTTTTGGTAGTAAAATACTCGTAGGTACTTTTTTGGGTGGCGTTTAAACACAAGCCATTCTAATGTGCTTATTTTGACAACACGGTGGTGCCTTTGGGCTCAAATCTGTGTCTGTCCTTTGACAACCTTTGACAGAAGTCCGAACTTATTGAAAACTGCCCGTTTATCGTTTAATTTTTTCTCATAAACCAAACCGAAGTTAAACGTTATAAATTGATAAAAAAAAATGCAAATTAAATTTTTCATTTCAGCCGACATTACGACATACATTACAAACATATATTACGTATAACATTACCTATATTAATAATAATATTGTTATGAGAATATAACTTATGAATACAATTTGTGAGTACACATCGTCTTACATCAAAATTCCCATCATTCAAACGCGTCGATAAACCAAGTTCCTTCAAAATACTTGTCCAAGCGATATACATGTACCTAATGATGCCTTAATATCGTAAGAGGACAACTATCCGTTGGAGAAATCCGTTAGAAAATTGTGAATAAATATTCTCGGGGTATTACATGCTTCTTACTACAGCGGAGGCAAAGGTAATTAGAACCTGCCTGAATTAATTAGAACCTGCGACTTAGGTAAATACCCCAGCCACTCTGCCGCTAAGCTATTACCTTTTACCCTGTTTATAGTCCCGGCAATCATTTTGAACATAAAGGGGCGTAGTGGGAGCAAGTTTCGCGCAGGTTTCGCAACTGAGCAACCAATTGCGTGCACCTGCGCGTTGGAAATTTCCCCCATCGCGACCCTTCTGCCCACCAAAGAGACCCAAAAATCTAGTATAGCGTAGACAAGCTTATTTTTCAAGATGTTTGCCGGAAATTGTATCCAAATTGCACTTCATTTGAAAATACGTAGGTGACGTCAGTTGCCCGATTGTCATGATCTAACTTTATTAATTAAAATATTTTATTATACATTAACGCATGCGCAGCGAGCTCGCTAAGTTAAATATTTTTAATAAAGGATAAAATATTTAACTTCCTAACCAAATTTCACAATGGAGTCTAGCTAACTACCTAGGATATTATAATGCATGACTGTCTACGCAAATACAGGTGCTCTCTCTATTTGGCTTTCACGGAAATATAATAGCGTTTCCGTGTTCCTGCCACTATGCGCATAAAAAGTGACTTGATGGAGGGCAATCTGTCCAGCAACCACCGGCAAACATCTTGACGATTGTGCAATAGTGAACATTTTCCCACTGTGCTGCTTTTTATGCAAGATATTTGCTGGTATCTATCATCAACTCGAGACCGGAGACCCCGACATACCACGCATAACCTGAGCAGGACGGTATACATTAGGAGCAGTTCCCTTCTACACAAAAGGTGAACTTTCTATGCCCTCACTTTCAAAGTCCAATGACGAGGCGATTCAATGCGAGCTGAGGAAGATCAGGGAGGGCTTTTCACTTGATGACGTTTACATGAACTTACGAAAAGTATAAGTCTAAGGTTCTAACCTGAGACCATACCTACTACCTTGACTATCATATCATACAACGAGTAAAATAAATAATGTTGGACCCCCATGAACCTGGACAACTTGTAGAACATAAGTTGGAGTAAGCCAAATATTGTAGAAATAACAAAAGTTGTCTTTTCACCGGTGTGGGAGAGGTGAGATAGGAATTTGGAGGGAAAGAAATCGTATGGCAAAATTTCTATTCTCTCTTAGAGCATTTTTTGAAGAAAAAAATTGAATTTGTTCATACAATATTGAACCGTATTGCTCTGCAAATAGATTGTTTATTGTCTCTGCAATGGGAACACGATTCTCGCGATGGCCATCATGTTTGTTATGTTATGAAACTTAACCTAACATAGTCACGATTAATATTAATAGGACGCGAGCCATCGCGAGCGATTGTAAATATTTGGTGGACATAAGCTGGCCTAATTTCAATTCTCTTCCATTCAATTCTCGTCTCGCGTCGCCGATAGAAAAGCACCATAGTTTTTTCTTCTGTAGTGCGTTATTGGTCCATAATTTCCATCACCTAGAGCTCCTGTCAGTGCCATAACTAAGATATCTAACTAATTACCTATACAGGGTTATTTGTAAAACACCAGCATCCTTAAAAGGGGTCATTAAACTCGTCATTATGAACAATTTTTAATAGAGGACCAACCCTGAAATCGTAAAAAAAAAATCAGTTGTTCCATACATTTATGTTCACATGACTCAACAAAATGTATGGAACAGCTGTTTTTTCTTTGCGATTTCAGGGTTGGTGCATATAAATAAGTTATCAAGGAATTAAATAAATTTAAAGGCGATTAACAAAAGGTATCTTTAAGACGGATGCTAGGGGAAGGACGCGCACTGATTCGTATTCGTTCCTACTAGGTGCCTAGTATGACGTAGTTATCGCAACCGGCGCCGGCGCGTGTATATGAGTAGGTGTATGAATGTGGACGAGGCAAAAGGAGTGTGTAACTTCTACCTACCTCCATGGGAAAAAGGTGGGAATAATACATAATATAATTTTTATTGTTTATTGAAGATAAATTATAATTTATCTTCAATATCGATCGAATATTAACAAGTAAAATATTATGAAACTAATATTGCGCTTGCAAATATGCCGTCATTAAGCAATAATAGATACGGTGTGTATGTAAAACACGATGTATTAAGTCCTTATCAATATTTTTTTTTCATTTGTAAGTTATACCATTCCAAAATTGATGATCATACACTATCATAAAGTTCGAAATTTGTGGAAAGAAAAACCCGATCACGAAAGTCGCGATCGAAAATACAGGGTTATTTGTAGGAAAAAAAAACAGCTGTTCCATACATTTATGTTCACATGACTCAACAAAATGGAACAGCTGATTTTTTTTGTGATTTCAGGGTTGGTCCTATAGTAAAAGTTGTTCATAATGATGAGTTTAATGACCCCTTTTCAAGTTGCGGATGTTTTACAAATAACCCTGTTTAAGGAGGAACGCACGTGCGCCCCTTGTATATCTATATTATATCTACCTATATCTATATTATATTGTATATCTACCTTAGAAGTATAAAAAAAAAGAAATACCAACTTCTGACAAAGGTTTTGAACAGTAATTATTTAAGTATTTCATCATCATCAGCCGAAAGACACTCCACTGTTGAACAAAGGCCTTCCCCATAGAACGCCAAAACGAGCGAAAACTTGCCGCTTGCATCCACCGGTTACCCGCGACCTTGACAATGTCGTCCGTCCACCTGGTGGGAGGCCTACCAACGCTGCGTCTTCCGGTTCGTGGTCGCCACTCGAGTACCTTTGTTCACCAGCGGTTAGCAGTTCTTCGAGCGATATGGCCTGCCCAATGCCACTTCAGCTTGCATATCCAACTGAGAGCTATGTCCATGACCGTAGTTCTTCGGTGAATTTCCTCGTTTTGGATTTTATCGCGCAAAGAAACTCCGAGCTTAGCTCTCTCCATGGCTCGATGCGTGACTAAGTAAAGTATTTACTCTGCTTTTAATTATAGTAATTGTTGGCAATTCAATTTATCATTGAAACTAAGGCGCACTTACACGGTAGGCTTTTAGTCAATCGTGATCGATCGAATCTTGAGATATTCGTTAATCAATTTCAGCCATTCATCGGTCAACGTTATTTTTTTGTGAATATAGCTTATAACTGGCTAAGAGTCGTGATAGCTTAGTGGTGGTGACCGTTGACTGGCAACTCAGAGGTCGCGGGTTCGAACCCAAGGCGCGCACCTCTGACTTTTCGTAAGTTATGTACGTTTTATAAATTAACTAGTTTTTGCCCGCGACTTCGTTCGCGTGGACTTCAGGTTCGTCCCGTCTAGTCTAGTAATCAAAAATTGTAGCCTATGTGTTATTCTGATGTATAAGCTATATTGTGGTGAAGTTTCATTCAAATCCATTCAGTAGTTTTTACGTGAAAGAGTAACAAACATCCATACATCCATACTTACAAACTTTCGCCTTTATAATAGTAGTAGGATTATCACTCTCCGTGCCTCGGATAGCACGTTAAGCTGTTGGCCCCGGCTGTCAATTGTAGATCTTTGACAATAGTTACGGGTAGCCAGAAGCCCGAAAGTCTGACAACTAGTCTTACCAAGGGGTATCGTGTAACCCAGTATCTGGGTTGTGGAGGTCTGATAGGCAGTCGCTCCATGTAAAACACTGGTATTCAGCTGCATCCGGTAAGACTGGAAGCGGACCCCAACATAGTTGGGAAAAGGCTAGGCAGATGAACTGATAAATGGCTGCAAAAAGAAGTGATAGCTAATGGTGTGATGGTTAAAAAAAAATTGTGGTCTTATGGATAAACGATTTTTAACCTACTAATGGCGACTTATGTTTTAGTTTTTAATACTCTTAACAAGGTTGTTGTGATTCTGAATTCAGATCAGGTTGCAAAACGCTTATTATTTTAGTTACGTGATGTTATTTAACGAAAGCTGATTTATTTGATTAAAAATAACCTTCACCCTGTTGTAAAGTCATTGACTTGACATCACGGAAAGGTTTCAAGTAGGTGCTTTAATTTTTTACGTATTTGATACTCATCGTCATCATTATCATCAGCCTGTATTAGGCCACTGCTGAACACAGTCCTCTCCCAATGCGCGCCACTATTGTGCGCTCATTAGAGGTAGGTATTTGCTCATAATTGCCACGCTGGGCAAGCGGGTTGGCGATCTCAGTAGCAGTTGATTACTCTTACACAGAAGAATGCTGCTGCCCATCCTTTGGATAGTTCCCTTTGTCGCTTCTTACGACACCCGCGGGACGAGTAGGGGTGGTTCTATTCTTAGGCTGGAAACCACACGGTAAATCTTAGGGTAGCTACACACATAGTCGATTCGGCACATTCAGTTCGGTATTTTCGAAGAAGTCCCGATGATATTTCTTTCAAAATACGGAACCGAATGAGCCGAATCGACTGTGTGTAGCTACCCTTATCTGAACCTATTAATAAAAAAATGATAATAAAATAAAACAGCCTGTAACTGTCACACTGTTGGGCAAAGAAGATACAGAGAATAGATTCATACTCTCATATGTGTATATGCATTAATCACCACGCGTATAGTTCACTGCGTATAGACAACTTTAGACTGTTTCCTCGCGTTGTTGTAATGTAGGTACTATTTTTTTAAATTCATAATTAAAATGTAGATAAATACGTTTCAAGTTTGTCTTTTTATCTTATTGCTAGGTGTATATATTGATATTGTAACAAGCCCGTTGTAAAATTTATCACGGCATAAATCAATACAATTAAAACAATCCGTTCTCGTATAGAGATTACATGAATTTTAATAAATGAGGAAGATATCATGTTTTTTTTGCATGTTTGATAATAATCTTGTGAGTTTCCAGTTCAAGTTTCCATCAAATATACCTACCTCATAAATTGGATCCCATATAACCACTTACTACAACAATGGTCAAACAACGCACAAAATAATTACCTATATCGGATATTTATTACATAACATACTAAGAAAGTACTGACTGACAAATCTGACTTTTTCAATGTCATAATGTACTTTTTCAATCAATAATATCTAAGACGTAATGACGAAACCAGATTAAGGAAACATGGACTTAAGTAATGGTCTGAAATCGCCAACACGCAGTGAGCTAGCGTGGAGCTTCTCTGCATCTGTTACAGGCTGATTTATTTTATTTATTTATTTACAAACCTAATAAATAAAAGAAATAAAATTAAGGAATTATACAACAGTCACGCGAAGGCGTCAAAGAATACCTCCCCATCACCGTCTGCAGATAAAATAAAAATAAATTTGTTAATATAGTAGTATATTAATTTTTGTACATATTATTGTATCTTAATGTAAGTAAATAATTTATTTACATAATAAAGCACAATTCCTGATCTGTAATTTATTTCCATATAAGCGTGTTTGACACTTGACCATCAGGGCAAGTTATTTTTATACCATAACCTGTTGATTCTTGACGCGTTTTATAACTTCATAAGACGTTGACCGACATTTACCACGTTGTAACACGTCATACCGGTATAACCGTACGTGGGAGAGTCGTTTTATACGTCATTAAGTAGTCGCGTGCGCGGCACATTGAAAACCAGTTTCTGCGCAGGTGAAGGTTAACCAGTTGTAGCATAATAAGCGCAAGCGCGAATTATGGAGATTATATGAAACTAACTTGGGATTTCTAAAACTATAATTTGCTTTTTTAGATCAGATTCTATAAATGGAAATGCTTTTTTTTTTCTACAAAAGGAGAAAGTTCTGATGTAGTCCAGGCAACGAATGATTATGGATGGAAAAGTCGAAAGCAGAAAGTTTGACTTCAGAACATTATTTAAACTAGTTAGGAGATGAAAATACTAAAAGTCCCCACCCCTCCGAGGTGAGCCCGAGGAGGGGGGGGACTAAGAAGATCCCATTTTTAGGTTTTTTGCTTATATCTCAAAAACGGTGCGTCGTACGAAATTTTTTTGTACTACGCAATAAAACCTGATAAAATTGTCTACAACTTTGGTATTGATACTTTTTATCTATCTTAAATCGTTCCCTAGCTATGAGCTCCGAAAAACGGCCAAATTTCAAAATGTGTTAAAACATCACGAATTTGCAAAACTCAGTTTTTATTGCTCATCCAAACTATTATATAATAGGCACCTTACCCGTGGTGCCACCGTATGATCCACTAGTGGGTCCACAGGTATTTTTTTTACATAAGCTGGGAGTACCTCCGCGCAGTGAAGGCGTTAACATTTCACTTTTAAACTGGCTAAAACTCCCAATAATATCTATCAAGGTGCTTTCGGGCTTATGCTGTTATTTTAATAATATTTATGGGCAGGAGGAACATTTAAAAAAATAAATATGTGTCTTGAAATCGACTGTCGCAGCTGAGAAAAGTAATGAAGCAATGTATGACAGAAAACGAACAGAACGAGAGTGTATTACACATTTTTGGAAAAATGACCGTTTTTAGAAGCTCATAGCTAGGCAACGGTTGGAGATAAATAAAAAGTGTTAAAGCCAAAGTTGTAGATAATTTTATCAGGTTTAATTATGTGGTACAACAAAATTTCGTACGATGCATCGTTTTCGAAATATAAGCAAAAAACCTAAAAATGGGACCTTCTTTGTCCCCCCCCTCCTCGGGCTCACCTCGGAGGGGTGGGGACTTTTAGTATGCTCATCTCCTAACTAGTCCTAACAAAGTTCTTAAGTCAAAATTTCTGCTTTCGACTTTTCCATCCACACCCCCTTTTAGAGCACTCATTGACTGGACTAATGTTCCTCATTTGATTGAGTTTGTATCTTCGATCTACTATAAAAAAAAAGAATACCTACTGAAGAATAATTATTGAATCTTCGGATTTCTGAAAGTTTTAGGTAGGCGGGACAAAAACTGAAAAATATCATCATCATCATCATCATTTCAGCCATAAGACATCCACTGGATATAGGCTTGTCTGCCAAGCTTATATCCAGCAAATTTGTCTGCCAAAATTGAAGCTGCCCAGAGCGCACTCCATACAAACGAACTTCGATCTCAAATTAAATATTGCCCAATTTAAATTAATGGACCTTTTTAAACAAGGGTTAAAGAGTGTAGTTTTTGAGAAGACTTAATAATTGAAAAATGAATAAATGAGTAACATTCAAATAAAGATCAAACTTCGTTCGCGTTTAACCTGGGGGACACTCCTCTTAAGGGAACCAATCTTAAACCAAAGCACAACGCCGCGCTCATCAACCGATATTGTCGTACCTACAATATGATTTAACATTCACTCGTCGTCCGTAAAGGTCGAAAACGTAATATTTCAAAATTAAAATGCTCATCACGTTTATAGCCGTCAAACCACAAAACAAATTCAAGACATGATTAATGCATCAAAGGTCAAAAAATGAGACACAATAAATAGTTAATCTATTGGTACGTGCCGTCGGATCTTTCATAAAAAAAGCTTTCATAGGCTATATCCAGTAGCGTATTAAATAAGGAATCTGAGAGGTATTGTAGGTACGCTTAACGTATGTAACTATTTGTGGCATCGTAGCTCCTAAACGGATAAACCTATTTTGATTTAGATTTTTTATTAAAAAAAAAAAGTGTTGACGTACTAATTTAAATACCCATTTTGAAAATAAAATTAATAACTTAATAGGTAACTGTAAATTTAAAAAGTTGCGACACAATTAGGTATACATAATTTTTTTTACTTAAGAACACTTTCGATCAATTCACTTTTCAAATAAAAACTTAAATAAAAATCGGTTTATTAGTTAAAGTCGGTTAAAAAAAGCGAATGCTCAAGACATTATTACTCATCAAATTTTCCTTTTGGTAACATTGACATTAAAGATATATGTATTTATCCTCATTCGATTTATAATTATCTATTTTTATCTAAAAAAACGTGCATACACGTCATCATCTAAGTCGTTTGCGTGAGAGTAATTTTTGTTACGTTATAAAGCGGTCGCATGCGCAGAACGAATATAGAAATCAAGTCTTTATAATGACGTATTATGTTAATAGTTATCTTGTCCTTACTATACGTTCAACTTTGTTATGGGGAATCTATTTTTGAATAGTTTTTTACGTCTGACGGTTCGATTTGATTTATTAGGTATTTTTAATATTGGGTTTATTTTTAATTTGGCTAGTTTAGTTGGAAAAAAAGTTATTGAAAAATATTGAAAAAATAACTTTTTTTCTAACCTTGCCGTGGACCATTTTTTTTTGTGGTCGGGGGGAGTAATAAATTCCTTCTCGGCCCCACTAAAAACGTCTCCCCCCTGCGTGTTCCTCGCACTGTATCGGACGGGTCTGGGTACCGCAAACGCGCTTCGCAGCCCCACGGGGCTCTAGTGCCTGCCTGTAGGACCGCTCCACCTTGCCGTGGACCTGCGTCTGTATACTCACGGTAGTTAAGGTTGCAATACTATTTATGGATAAAGGTTATGGTAGTGTTATTTACAAAAAAAAAAAAATTGACTTGGGAACCGGCAGCATGAATTTTTATTAGACTAGCTTCCAGCCGCGACATTGTCCACATTATTCCGGGACTAGAAGTGGCCTTTCTTTTAATCCGGATCATAATATTATGACCTGTGTCAAGGCTGATCATTTCACAATTTGTCGTGCAAGAGAGATAAACATCGAAACTTTCACTATATTTTTTATGTATTAGGTATGTATAATTTAAAAATATTATTATTATAAATATTTATAATAATATTTTTTCTATAGCTAAAATCTCCGATTTTGCTTACGTAGCCAATTGGTAAAAAGTAGTAGTTTTTACACCCAAACTCGAAAACGTGATTAAATTAAAATACAACGGGTAATAATCGCGTCATTACAAGGTTTATTTTTATGTGATCATAAGTTCGAGTCACGAAAGTTTAAAAAATACAAACTTGAAAAGTTTCGCATACAAAACATTATTAGTAAGATTACAAATCATATTCAAAACTCTTATAAATTATTTTATTAGCGCACAAACTCGTGACGTATCAACACGTCACAAAAATAACCGCTATAGCTTGAAACATGCTTAAATTACAAATGGCGACCTTGCATAGTAACATAAGCATGACTTGAACACAAGTACGAATACAAGTAAATCCACATGACGTGTATCGACGTCATGACAAAACCACTGTCATTATCTTGTTGCATAAGCCACGTGCTTAGCTTGTGAATGAATAAAGTCTGCATGACAATAGTCGCCTAACAAATTCATTGTTAGGGGAGTTACTACTTACTACAGAGCACTTTCGGCTCGATAACCGTACTTACTATTGGGTGCACGTGCATGATAGTAACAAGTGATAATAATGTTAACCGTACCCACCGTATAACGGGTATGGACGTCACATTCATCATCATTATCAAATCAAAGGTCAGAGATTCGATTTAATCATACGTAATAGAAATTAATCATCACTTGCGTAAACGGTGAAGGGAAACATTGTGAGGAAGCCAGTTTACCTGCGAGATTTTTCAACGTTGTGAAATGTATGAGTCAGAGGCTTACAAACTTTGACAGAACTTTGACACTTTGGTTAGAACTTTGACAGTAAGAGATTGTTCATAAACACATGATAAAAACGCCACTTACATGTTCCCCTTTTTTGATAACTTACCTATTCCTGATTTTCACACATTTATCAGTGGTTTCATGTATTGGTAGCCATTCGATTAACCTTAGATAGATTAATCAATAAGACTCTAATTAAGATATCAATTAATTTAATCTAGCCTTAACCTTTGACAGGTCTGCTTACCAGCTATACATAACAAAATATTTTCTATTGTGTCTCTTTCTTGTTTCTCTTTAATGAATGACATCATAAATCTAAACAGAGTTCAACGTGAGTAGACGTCTCCGAGAGCGGTACTTCATGTTACCTTAGTATAAAAGACTAAATAAACCATACGCTGTTTTTTTTTGGTCGTTTAGTTGCTTAGCTTTCGATAGCAACTGATACTTGACACATATATCATTGTTAAACATTTGACCGTACTAACCGCATGACGTGAATTGACGTCATTTATTAATAAGAGCTATGTACCTACCCCCTTAACATATTGAATGCCAATTATGACATAATTATGTTGTATCAAAAATAAAAATGTATTATGTCTGCTGACGGGCACGAAGTGTGAAACTGTTTAGGCGCAGACAGATCTGCTATCTCGTTCGCTCATTAAAGATATAAAATCAATTAATATCTATACCTAGTTATGAAAAATCGCAACAAACCAAGTTATGGAGAATGACATTACAAAGGATTAATAAAAATATCAGTTTGATTGGAATAAGTTTTCGTAGATAAAAATAGCTTCAAATAAATTTTTGTTTATTCAATTTGTATGTATAAAAACTCTATAATATTATGCAAGCGCGATAGTGGTTTAGTACGATAGCTGATAGGTGCCTTAAGCATTTTAGCGGTTCAATCTTGGATAGGATAGCAATACCTACTATACTCCTTGCTATTAAAAGTTTTTTTTCAAATACATAGTTACAAGTTGCATACACGAAAATCTACTGGAGCTTGTATAAAATATGGGATTGCGTATACGCATGGCACCATGGAACAGATAAAAGAAGTTCATGAAAAACTTTTTTTATTTGCTGTCTTAGTTGAAAGCCATCGGGATGCACTTTACTGTACCCACTATCAAGTACGTCATGAAATATTAGGTACGTCATGAGGCAGATTTCATTGAACAACTCTCGTATTGATTCATAATTATACATAAGTTTATACTTAATTAATTATATTATTACTCATTATGCAACGTCATTAATGGGAATCCAATTATATTGTAGGTTGCTTTTTCAAAATTCTCTTATATTTCCTTATAATAATATCTAAATTAAATAATAATAATAATTTTAACCTAGCAACGCAGTCAATCTTCTAAGAACTTTGTTGAATGACAGTGATGACAGTAGGAGTACCTACTTCGACGCACATATAATAATTATATTCTTCTATTTTATCTTTTTCATTATTAAGGGCAAGCGTAATTACTTTTAATTCTATACAAGAACTATTTAAATAGACCCAATTTAATACAAAACTTAATAAGCAACTTGTTACTAACCAACACGCTCTAAAACTGAAGGAAAATGGTTTATTTAAAACTTTGTAGGTAGGTTATTACTAATCATATTGTACTAATCATCGTCAGCCTGTATTAGTCCACTGGTGAACAAAGGCCTCTGCCAATGCGCGCCACTATTGTGCGCTCATTGGAGGTATTCGCCCATAATCACCACGCTAGGCAAGCGGGTTGGCGATCCCAGTAGCAGATGATTACTGTTACATTGAAGGATGCTGCTGTCCATCCTCCGGATCTTTCCCTGTAACGCTTCTTACGATAGCTGCGGGACGAGTAGGGGTGGTTCAATTCTTAGGCTGGAAACCACACGGCAATCTATAACTATTTTATTAACTAATATAAATAATGGTTTTGATTAAAAACAGGAAAGCAGTATTTAGATATGTAACGCAGTGATTCAACGTAAAGTAATTTGACTACAAGATATAAAACTACGACGTCATTACAATTAACTATTACGTCAAAGTTGTATGTCATAAGTTAATTAATTTGGGACATAATTGCCACCTTGATATCATATACAGGAAAAAGCCTTGTAGAATCCAAATTATATCATGTGTAGATCAGTTGGTGATGAATCTCTGGCGGAAGTACGTGTGTATACTTGATGATGATGACGTGATGAATACCTTCAATCAACTTCAATGTGCGAGCGAGATAGCAGATAAGCGCCAAGAGGCGCCTTAAAAAACCCATTTTTTATCGTTGTTTTCCCTCGTACATACGCGAGCACAGCAAGCCACCCGAAACTGACAAATTTTCCCAATCAACTTAAAACTTAATGCTTTAGCTAGAAAGTTGAAAATCTATTAAAGAACAGACAGATTGTAGTAGCCTATACAATTATGTTAGACAAAACCCATTATAAATAACAATTTAAATAAACGTTTTGCCTAGCTTAACTAAATTTTCTAATTATGGTTATTGAACAGAATCCAGATGGAAATTCAATAGACATTTGTTTCATAATTTTATTACATCATGTTATTGTTGTAATAATGTATAATGTGTAATAATAGTAACAGTGTAAAATAGTCGTTGTAGTTGTGAAAATAATCGTTATTAATTAATCATTGCTACTAAAATAAACAATTAATGTTATGTGTGTGTATAATTTTATTAACAAGAAACATTATAATATAATAGGTTATAGTACTATACTTACATATATTATAGGTATATTAATAGTAAAGTTATTCTTAAAATAATATAGTTTATAATAATTATAGTGTCCTCCTGACCGAAATTCGGTCACAGCGACCAATCTCAATAAAGATTAGCAAACGACGCAGGAGATAGGTCGATGTCGTGCGCATAAATGTACCTATGCACAAACTACAGAACCTATCATCCTGAAATTTTACCTATACGCTGTCAGGTGTTAAAAAACGAACATAGAGTACCTTTCATCCCAAAAAAAAAAACTGTTACCGAGGAAAACTACAAAAACGTTCTTATGATAATTATAATAGATAGCGCTACGTGTCTTTCTAATCATGATTCTAAACTAACGCGAGTGAAGCCGCGGGTGTTTCTTTTGTATCGTGGGCACGATTTACAAACATATAATTCTACAAAACATAGACTCCCGCCTGTATTTCCCACAGGGAGTAGGGAGTAGGGAGTGGTATATGCAGTACGACCACGTTTCGCCGGCTATGTTATAAGTCCCATGTAATAGGGGGCTATTGCCATTAGCCGGGCACATTTCTAGACTCCGTGCTGCTACTGAGAATTTCCTAATAGAAAAACCTAATAACACTTTGCCCGACCCTGGAGCGAATCCAGAACCTCGTGCTCAGCAGTCGCGTTTGCTACCTACGAAGCAGAGATACTTTAAGTCAATGCATAAGGCATACTACGTCTCAACCAATCTACTTAGCGTGGTTAGTTAACTGTAAAGGAGGTTAATTTTATGCATAGAACCGTTTGTGAGTGACTAAGAACCTAATAACCAAGTTTCCGCAAAATATTAAATGATTTAGTTAATATAGGTAATGAGTTTTTATAAAAAACAAAGTCAAGCTTTTATATTGGAATATTAAAACTAAACGTTTATTGCAAGAAATGTGTTAAACTTTGTAGGGTTGCTTTATCAGAATCTAATCCTGGATACCGATTCAGGTCATGAGTACCATAAAAATGCATTGTCATCGGAACTTTATGAATATTTAAATAATGGCAATGATTTTATTTCTACTATTTTCAGCTGGACCGCACACGTTTGACGAAGGAAATAAGGATCACTGGAATTTGCAGGCGCAATGGATACTGCGATCAAAGGTAAACTTGTAATCATGTACTATGTTGGACAAAGCCGGTGCACCACTCTTAAGGTTAGAATCGCTTGCACCCCGCATCCGAAAGTAGCACTAGCACCGTCCCTACGCACGTAGTATTGTTCAAAGCATTTTGATGGAAAAGTGGTCCACCGCTCGTGTCCGCGATAGTACAATCACGACCACAGACATTTATTTATTTATCTATTCACAAAGGAAAACTAACAACTACAATTTTCAAAATAGTTAACAAAATAAGCATCGGTAAGCCAATACAGGTTTTCACGGGTAGTAGCGGAATTTATCTTAAAAACTAACTGATTAGCAAACAACTACACACCCCCCGGTCTCTGGGGGTGCCTTCCCGGGTGCCTATTGAAGGTGAAAAAAGGTGTAAACTCCTTTGTTCCTCCGTTGTTGAATAATCCCCGTTTAGATTGGCAGCTGTGACCGAAATTCAGCGACGGGACGATAATATTAATTATTATATCAATTCCTTCCAGGTTGCAAGTCCTCTAAACACGAAGAAGGCTAAGAACGTGATTATGTTTCTTGGTGATGGGATGAGCATCACCACTCTAGCAGCCACCAGGGTGTATCTAGGACAGCAGTACGGTCATCTTGGTGAAGAACTGAAGCTGAGCTTCGAAGCGTTTCCGTACACTGGTCTGGCTAAGGTAAGCTCATTTATATATGGCACGGGGTTCCGCTAGATTAAATAAAAATTAGATTCGACAAATAAATATATTTCTATCAGTTTTTGATAGTTATAATTAAGTAAACATTTATCTAAGAAAAAAAAATTATAGAAATAGTTTAGATGCAGATAAATTTATATTAAGTAAGAAATAAATAAATAGTATACAATAAACCAAACTAACACATGCATAGATTAGTTATAAAAAATGTAAATTTACAGGAAATAAAAGTCTTTTTTTATTTCTATGGCACGGCATTACATGGCCTTAACATGCATAAATATTTTTATAAAGTTCTTTATTTATGCATACTAAGCGAATATAAAGTTCGATATTTTTGTTAAAATGACTTACACAATCTAATCTAATTTTTCCAGACCTACTGCGTGGATCACAACGTGGCAGACTCCGCCTGCAGTGGCACTGCCTACCTAACGGGGGTAAAGGCCAACAGTGGGACCGTGGGCCTCAGCGCGGCAGTTAAACGTGGGGACTGCAAGGGCCAGAGGGATGGTCTTCATTCTGTGACGGGACTCATGGACTGGGCCCAAAGAGCGGGGAAAGGCACAGGTTTGAGCTTATTAAGACTTTTTTTTAGATTTTAGTAAGCACGAACGATTCGGCCGAGATAAATAAAAATTACTTAGCGTTAAAAGCAGTAGTAGCTTGGTGGTACTACTGTTTGACTACTAAGTCAAAGGTCGTAAGTTCGGAATCCAGGCACGCACTTCGGACTTTTCAAATTCATGTGTGTTTTAGAAATTAATAGACTAAAACGGTGAAGGAAAACATCGTGAGAAAACCAGCCAACCTAAGAGATTTTTTAACGGTGTGTAAAGCCATGTCAGAACTCAAAGGCCTACGGGTGGTTTAAAACCTGACACCACCCCAAGTTATTCATCAATCATACGATAAACAAATAAGAGCCTCAAGATCCACGAGGCCCTGCAGTTCTTGCCAGATCGCCAAACGATATCCTACTAATATTACCGAAAAAATATATTATTTTTTCGAAAATCGTACGATAATTACCAACATCATTTGCATGAATGTTAATGTAAAAAATTCCCATTATCATATTATATCATAGTCAAAGGGGCCCCATTATCCTAAAGCGCCAAGGGCTTCCAATATGTTAAGCCGGCCCTGCATTTAAAGCATTGTAAAATGTGCTCGATCAACCGTATTCCTCGGTTTACTTCAAGATCAGTTGCAAAATAGGTGAGGTGAAGTGGTTGTGTACAATACTCAATGAAGCGGAAACTGGTATACACGAGGATATTCCAGGAACTGTTTTATCGTACGTAAATAAATGCGTATCAATATTCACGGCAGACCTCAGAGGAAATGACGTGATGGTTTAGATAAATTATCGATTTCCGAGCAACATTTTGTCTAGATATTTCCTCTAAATATAAAGTGCATTGCAGGTTAGTTGCTGTGTTATATGCCTCTAATATATTTATTTAATCGTTACAGTGCGTTCACACGGAGCAACGATTTTCGGATCTTAAAATCGGATGTCAACTTCAGCAAGATTTGTTTTTTTTGTCGTATTACATCTTAAAACCTAATGCATGTGTGAACTCATTTATTGAAATAATGTTGCCACTAAACCGAATCCTGCAAAAACCGATACGACAGAGAAACAGTCGACGCCGTGTGAACGAAAGTACAATTTATAAAATTTTGAACTACAAACAATGGCCCATTAACCTTCACAAACAGTTTGACTGTATGTTTTTATATTAAAAAGCTTCTATTGTAGGTAATATGATCTGAATGACGGCCTCGTTGTTCCACTTACACGGCTGCTGATCGCGAGGTCTTGGATTCCCCTGGTTGGACAATTATTCGAATTTTCTATTAGGAAATGTTTAGTACCAGCATGGATATTTTAGAAGTACTACTAAGGTAGCAAACCGTTGGCCCCGGCTGTCATTAAGATCTTTGATTGTCAATATAGGGAGTCAGTACCCTCATAAAATCCTGACAACTGAATCTAACTTTAGAATATCGCACCCCTTTGGGTTGCGGGGGTCAGATAGGCTGTCACTCCTAAGAAAACATCAGTTTTTAATATCAATTCAACTGTATCTTGTTAGATTAGAAGCCGACCCCAACAAAATTTGGGATAATGATGGAAAGGTGTCGTGAACTTATACATCAACTTATAATTTAGCCGGTCGTATACAAAAATTAAAGCACATCATTGCTCATGATGGTCTTTTTTTGGTCTCCAGGAATAGTGACCACGACTCGAGTGACGCATGCCACGCCAGCAGCATCGTACGCGCACTCCGCTGACAGGAGGTGGGAAAGTGACAGTGATTTGCCAAAGAAAGGACTCCGCTGTGATGACATTGCCAAGCAATTGGTCAAGGGACGCGTTGGCAGCAGAATTGACGTGAGTTTACATGCTTGTTATATATATTCTTTTGATGACTCAAAATGCGTCTTTTCCTGCCCTTGGTAAATTAAATATTAGAGCCCACAGTTCCAACTGGGTGATGCGGATTGGTTTCCGAATTTGGTTTGGTTATAGTAAAGACTCATTAGTTATGAGATCTGAGAGTCCGTTTGAATCCCTTTGATTGCATACCTATTTTAATTACCCGACTGCGCTAGAAGGAGGGTTATGTTTTTCAAGTGTATTTACTAATCCTTTTTAGCATAACGAGTTCCTAAATCGATTCCTAAACATTTATGCAAAACTGACTTCTGCCCTTGGCTTAGCCCGCGTGGTATGTTGATAAATTGTAGCCTATTTTTTATTCTGATGTATAAACTATATTTCTGTAAAGTTTCATCAAAATCCATTCAGTAGTTGTTGCCGGAAAGGGTAACAAACATCTATCCCCACAAATTTTTACATTTAGAATATTTGTAGGATTAGTTTTATGCGTCAGTTATGAGTTTTATGTTTATAGGATAAATAAAAGCATGCCATGAAAAAGTTAAGACATTAAATTTTATGCGTATCAATAGTAAACTTTATTTTTGAACCCACAAAGTGCTTTCTAAGTTTTATGTTAAAATTACCTTGCTAATAATAATTAACTTTTTCAGGTTGTATTCGGAGGTGGTCGTAAAAACTTCTTCCCCAGAAACAAAAGGGACCCCGAAGGTTACCATGGTTACAGGAACGATGGAGAAGACTTGATCAGAGAATGGATCATCAAGAAAGAGTCTCTTGGACAATCTCCTAAGTACATCTACCATAAGGACGCACTCATGCGCCTTGATACCAACGTGTACAATAGTGTCTTAGGTCTTTTCTCACCAGATCATATGCCGTACCATTTAGAGGCTGGAAACGATGATCCAACTCTCAGTGAGATGACGCAGAAGTCTATACAAATACTTTCGAAAAGAAAAAACGGGTTTTTCTTGTTTGTTGAAGGTAAAAACTTGTGTTGACAGTTTTTCTATAATAATTCTTTGATATTAATCATTATCATAATTATACAAGATATTTAGATCTGCAGTTAGCAGGTCTTCCAGAAGAGTAAAAACGAGACACGTATATTTTACTTCTCAATAAAACTGTTGACAATTGCGTAACTTAATCTTAATTAAGGGGGCCGACATTAAGTCATGTTACCCTACCTCACGCCTATATTCCCCAGAGAGGGTAGGCAGAGGTATATACAGTACACTCATGTTTCGTCGGTTATTATAGGTCCCATGTAATAGGGGGCGAGCCTATTGTCATTAACCGGTCACAATTCCAAACTCCGGGCTGCTGCTGAGAATTTCCTAATGGAAAAACTCAATAACACTTTTCCCGACCCGGGGATTAAACCCAGGACGTTGTACTCAGCAGTCGCGCTTACTACCACTACCAACGAGGCAGTCACAATTTAATTACCAAGTCAATTTCCAGGAGGCAGAATAGACACAGCCCATCACGAGTCAAAGGCACGTAAAGCGCTTGACGAGACCGCTGAGTTCGCTAAAGCGGTGGAATCTGCTTTGAGAATGGTGGACCTTCAAGAGACGCTGGTGGTAGTCACTTCGGACCACAGCCATACTATGACCTATAGTGGGTACAGCAAACGAGGCACTGATATTTTGGGACTCACAAATAAGGTAATTTTTTGCATTCTTAAGAAGCTAAATGTGTTTCTCTCTCACCTTGGGGTAGAGTTATGCTGGTAGTACGAACCGGATTGATCCCGATTCCAGGATACAAGGGTAACTGGTTTTGCGCCTTTATTATAATAGGGTATTTCTTAAAAGACCTGCTAAATTATAGGAGGTAATAAGGTCCATAAAACTGAATAATTTTCCCTAAGGCACATAGGTCGAAATCTGAAAACGAAAATTTTACTTCTCATACAAGTGAGTCACGTGACCGGACAGTTTGTAGTAGGTATTAAAAGTCAATTTTCAAATTGTCAATTTCGACCTATGTTCCTTGGGGAAATTTATTCAGTTTCATGGACCTTACCTATTACCTCATAAAATTTGGCAGGTCTTTAAAGCAACAGGGAATCGGTGTCGCGATAAATTGCTGGATTTCAACAGCGCAATGAAACTTCCCAGAATATCGTGTTTAACTGTCATGGTGTGATGTGTTTCTAAATTATCTGCCACGGTTGCAATGCGAGAAAGTATTGGGTATATAGATTACAATAGTGACGAAATTTCGTACCCCGGAACAGTAAAAAAAATTTGGAGCATGGAGCCGAATTAGACCTACGCAATAAAACGCAGGCAAAAAAAAATATGACGTAAGATAACAAAAATACTTCACTATTGTAATATAAATAACCAATATTATCTCCCATTGCAGCCGTGGCAGATAATTTGGAAGCACCTTATATTAAGATTTGTGCAACGGGCTTGAAAAAAATTGAGGATGGCACACCCCTAGTAAGGACATTGTTCCAGTGGGATAAAGTTCTAGGTTATTATATAAATAGGTCAAAAGGTTGTCCCAGAAATAACAAAATTAAAATAAATTAAAATTCATCTCGTGGTGTATTTATTAATCTTGTATGCATGAATGCATTTCATAAATACGCAAATATTATGCGGTTGAACGAACACAAACAGTCATGTTTATAAAATCTCCTTTTTTAAGTCGGGTAAAAATAATTGGGTAGGTGACTGCAGTATAAAATTAAAAGTTTAGTGATAGCTTAGGGGTATGACCGATTTCTAGCAATTAAAACGATTTAGGTTCTTACCTGAGGCGCGAAACTATTCCCTCATTCTCATAGACCAATGGACGGTAGTCTGATGCAAGTGGAGATAGATCAGGCGCAGGGCCGACGACTTTACGTGCTTTCCAAGGCACGGAGTTAGTGATAACTATTTTGTAATACCTACAAAAATAATAAGTACTTTTAATAATATTTTGTGCATGCCTTCGAACCTAAAGGTGGCGGTTTGCACCGAGACAGAGACAAGCGACCGAGACAGGAGATCGAGACCGGAGACCGCGACCGTCACTTGACGTTAGGCAATGTATAAGCGACAGTTCGCGAACGAGAAAGAGACAGGAGAAGCACAAGAAAGCTATCTACATATATGTGTCGCAGTCTCCGATCTCGGTCTCCTGTCTCGGTCGCTTGTCTCTGTCACAGCGCGAACCGTCACCTTCAGACTTCTAACTAGCCAATTTACCTACTCTGAAATTCAAATGACAAAGCTTCGTCTGAATCGTCTTGTTGTAATCTACAAATAAGAGGTCATATTCCTTAATCTCCGTCGCGACTAGTAATGTTTCATGAAATCTGAGTCCCGAGTAATAAAATAATATTATTTTTAGCTAAATGCATCTGATAACTTGCCATATACTACGCTGAGCTATGCAAACGGTCCGGGGTACAGGCCACAAGAAAGGAACAGGAGACACAACCTCGCTACTGATAATTTCAGTAAGTATCACATCATACTATATAAGTTAATCAATCTAAAAGTGACTAAAATTAATCCATCAACAAACAAAACAGTAATTTTTTCAATTTTTTTTAATAGTATATGTAAATTGATTTTTTATACATGTAATACATTTTTACGGTAATTTTTATCATTTAAAAAAAATATTTTTGTTTGTTTGTTCCTGTGTAGGCAATTTACCAGGAAGTGAAAAAGAAAGTAAAAAAAATTGTAATTCTGAAAACGCTAACAGAATCTAGTTATAAAAATATTTTTAACTAGCTTCCCCCCGCGGCTGCGCCTTCAAGTTATGCTGATAAATCGTAGCTTATATGATATTCTGATGTATAAGCTATATTGCTGTTAAGTTTAATCAAAATCTGTTTTTTAGTTTTTGCGTGGAAGACTAACAAACATCTATCTAAATATCGTCACAAACTTTCACATTTATGATATCAATTGCTCCCCCCGGCCACAAAAAAAAAAGGGTTTCAATAATAGTTTTTAAAAGCAATCTTCTATCATAAATATTCCTATCGTCGAGTGCACGAGAATAAAAAAGCAATATTCTATACCTTTCTTACATATACTATTCTGCAGCGCGAGCGATCGGAAAATATGAGTTTCCGAGCGATCAGTTTATTTGCTACGACGGCGTAGCAGCGTAGACGTGACATTATGACGTCAGCTACGCAGTAGCAACTGCGATCTATTTTTTTTACTGTAGTGCTACGTGGTGCTACAAACGTGTACTTTAATTTCATTTAACAATTTGTGTGGTTAACTTCTTGATTAAGGCGCCTAGCTTGATAAACTGGTATCTCCCTCCACATTGAAGATAAAAAATCACTGAATATAGGTAGTTAAATTTATGAAAAATAAGAAAACACCAAGTTTAGTCGAAATTTGGTACAAGTTTTCATGTACAAAAATTGCATAAACAAAAATTAATTTTATCAAACTGATATTTTTGCTGAAAATTTGTAATGTTATTCTCTTTAGCTGTTTTTTTTTGAGATTTTTCATGTGCTTTTATATCTTCAATATGCGAGCGAGATAGCGGTTTGGAGATATAGATAAAAAATTTGTTTTGGAATTGGTGTTTATTAAAAAATATGGAATCCACTAAGCTTGGCACCGACTACAAAACTTTTTTTTGCATTTTTAGCTTTTACTGTTTAGAAATAGGTGTAAATAAAAACAATTATTGTAATACTATAACTAATCTCTTTTTACAGACTCAATAAACTATACGTACCCGTCTCTGGTGCCGATAGCCCGGGAGACTCATGGCGGAGAAGACGTGGCTGTGTTCGCCAAGGGTCCATGGTCCCATCTCTTCACCGGCAATTATGAACAAAACTTTTTACCCCATGCAATAGCCTACGCCGCGTGTCTAGGCCCCGGTTTAACTTATTGTAAATCATAGACCAGTTAGAATAGTTTAGATACAGTTTAGCTTAGACAATACCGTCTGGGACGTATGAATGTACAAGACAAGAGAAAGAGAAAATATGCTGGCAGAGCGGCTGAAGGCCTTAACCAGTAGGTCAGAGGATCAAATTCTGCTTGTAATTGTAGTTATTTATTTACAAATTTAAAATATATAAAAAGTGAAAAAGCAAAAGTGTTACCGGAAAGACATTTTAAGTGCAAGTCTATTCGCTGTTAGCTGATGATTTAAAAGATATACTCGTACATACTTATTAAGTTTAAATTTTAAAAAATAGAAAGCCCCGATACACAAGTTACTCAAATTAAGTAGTATCAATGTTTTAGCTTAAGATTTAAGATATAAATAGAATAATTATTTTACCCGCACTAATTATACTATTAATTTGAATAGCTCATTTAAAGATGTTAAGATTATGATTATGTTTGAGACTATAATTTGCTGTGAGTTGCGCGGAAATATTATTGTGAGTGACTATTATTTAATAAATTAATACTATTATAATATCATAACATAGACTCACGCCTGTATTCCCCAGAGGGGGTAGGCAGAGATGTATGCTATTTCGCCAGCTATGTTATAAGTCAATAAATAAGTAAATGTAATAAGGGGCGAAACTATTGCCATTAATCGAGCCCAATTCCAGACACAGACAAACCTATTAACACTTTGGCCGACTCGGGGATAGAACCCAGGACCTCGTGCTCAGCCTTCGCGCTTGTTACCACTAGTCCAACCAGTTACTTAGGAGCATAGGTCAAAATCTGAAATTCACACAGGACGGTCCAAGACCAGTCATTTGTATGAAAAGTAAATTTAACATTTTTGGATTTCGACATAATTATTTTTTGAAGAAAGTTATTCAGATTCACCCATAGAGTATTCATGAAAATATAGAGTGATAACGTCAACCACATTGCCTTGTGCGGAGCGAAAGCAGGTCTCACCATAGAAATGTTAAAATGTCATTTTTTCAAATTATGTTTTCTAGACGTTTTTCAAAATTTAACTCAGCAGTTAACCATGATATGAGCTAAAATGTAACTTTTTCGCTCGTGGAGCCTAGTTGAACCGCAGTCGATTGAGGTATGATCGCAAACGGAGCTCTTGTCGCGGCCGCGTTGTTCATACCCGTGCTCACAGTTCATACTTCTATAGGGTTGCTCTATATTTTCTTATATACTCTAAAGATTCACCGATCTAATTGCTTCCTAGAATTTGCCTAATGTTTAACAAAAATTGGGTTCGTAATACTAGAGTTACCCCACATTTATACAGACAAGCCCTAAATTGCTACCTTGACAAAGAATTTAAAAAAAGATGATACACATTCTTCTGGGAAATTTCGCAATAATTTTCTTTATAATTTCCCAACAGATAATAATATTTTGTTGGTTATATAATCCGATCGGATTAGGTTTACTCAATTTGCCTTCGTTTTAAGCTTTCAAGTTATTCTGAGCCTTTTGTAATTGAACTCAGAGTCGCATATTTAATAATGGTACCTTATTTTTTGTTTGCAAGCAATTTTGAACGCTGTTTTTCTTCAATAAGGTTTAAATTCAAGATTTTTCTAAGTTGCATGAGTTTATTTTGTTTGTATGAATGAGAATTAATTATGAAAGTAAATATTGCTTTAAAAATTTCGTGTAGGTAGTTTGTTTTTACATCTAAACATGTTTAAATTAGATTTCAACCACGTACCTCGTTAATAAATAATTTTCTTCATTAATCCAGTTAGTGTAGAGATGACCTAATATAAAACCTTTTTAATAAAGTATCAAAAGTAATCTACTTATTTAATACTAGCTGTTCCCCGCGACTTTGTCCGCGTTAAATTAAATCTTCCCGTAAACACACGTTGATAAAGCCTAAGATAAGATTAAGATTGCCTGTTTTTTTCTGACTTGAATCACAGATACTGTTAATTTTTTACTGAAAACTCAACTTTTTCAGAAAAAAAATAGCCTATAGCACTCAGAGATAAAGTAGCTTCCTTTGTTAAAAGAATTTTTAGGAGCGGATGGGGCAGTTTCAGAGATTACCCCTGACATACATACATACAAACTTTACCTCTTTTTAATATGAGTATAGATTTGTAAATTGTACTTGATAGGTTTTAGTGGCGAGACCAATGTTAAAAAACTGTTCAAAAATTGTTCAATAGTACCAACTTAATTTTGGTAACATAAATGGACACCGCAATCATATTTAGTTACCAATGTGATATATTAAGTTAGTTTGTAAGTTAGTTAATTTAGGTTTAAGAATTTTTTATACGAAATTTTTATATAAAAGAAATAATAAATTATTTTTAAAGTAGGTATTGTGTATTTAATTCCTAGAATCCCAGGGATTACCGAAGCTAGAAGCAAAATCCCTACTGCTAACACAGCGCACATAACAAAAATGCTTATACACATAGCAACAAAATTAGACTACCCATCTTCGTTCTTTAAACTGTATTTCGTTTATAAAGACTTGCCGGAGCAGCTAATTATATAAAATGGATAGCTAATTATATAAAATGTAGGGTTTTACAGAAAAAAAATCAAAATGCTGACTGTTTTGTGCTAAAAACGGACGATAAGGGATGAACGTTCCGGAATTAAGTCGTAACCGTTTGCGAATCGTGAACGGTTACGGTAACATTCTAACAAAATATTATAGGCGTACGGACGTTGATAGGTTGTAAGGGGAGAGATTATTTATTTTTTCTATAGCTTAGAGCAGGGATGGGGAAGCTTTTTATACGTCTGAGTGTAAATTTTCCAATATTTTTATGCGATACTGATGTGCCTACTCACAATCTTGTTAGAATAAAAAATATCCTTGTCGCGCAATATTATTTTATCCCAAAATAAAAAGAACGAAGTCACCGGCAGAAGCTAGTTAATATATAATGTGCTTCTAAATTATCGGTCACGGTTGCAATGGGAGAAAGTATTGGGTATATAGATTATAATAGTGAAGAAATTTCGTACCCCGGAACAGTAAAAAATTGGAGCATGGAGCAGAATTAGACCTACGCAATAAAACGCAGGCAAAAGAAAAAAAATATGACGTTAGATAAAAAAATTACTTCACTATTGTAATATAAATAACCAATATTATCTCCCATTGCAGCCGTGGCAGATAATTTAGAAGCACCTTATATCATTTAAGATACGATTTTCCTTTTCAAATAATACGCCATATTTAAACGAAAGCGTTTTATGACCCTCTGTCGTTATCTTCTATCTTTAAGAGAAGATTTTCCGTCATCGCGTAAAATCAAAGCTCTAACGTTGATTTTACGCAATGAAAGCGAAGGAAAATTATTGCTAGGCGAGGAGAATTTCTATTCAATTAAATTCTGTCAACAAATCTAGATTTTTTGGTGAAAAATTAAAGAGAGACCTTATAACTTCTATTGTAGATACCTCGACTAATCAGCACAAGTCTTAATTTCTTGGACGGTCTTAAATGTTAAAGGGTTTTGAAAACTATATTAGAAGCATGCAGTCTAATACTGTGCTGAAATTAATTAAATAGTTAAGTTAATTCAATTTCTTGAACTTGTAAGTATTGCTTTAATTATATACTATTAGTCGGAACGATATCGTCTGACTTGGAGATTGCTAATGGCTGCGATACAGTTTTCCAAATTTATTTGGCTATTAACAGACACAATCGTACATTTGTTTTATGTTCCATTAATGTCTCAGCGGCCCATCTCAACGGAAATTGGCCATCGACGCAGAGATGTTATGGTGCATATAATAAATGTGTGCGTAAACACAGGTGCACTCTCTATTTCCTCACTCTCACAGTCTGATGGGACGACAACCCGATACGACCGGAGAAAGATTAGGCGCGGGACCGACGACTTTACGTGCTCTCCGAGGCATGGTAATAAATAAATTAGTAACACTAATAGCAAAATAATGATGTAACTAAAACATATTTTCCTAATCTTTAGAGAAATGAAATTTTGGTGCAAGACATGTTATTATTATAATTAATAATGAAATTATTATTTTAAAACGAATGTTCATCGACAAGACTTTATTATTTTATTTACCCGATGGCGACATGTCGGGTCCTATTCCCAAAATCTAACGTCGCGTCGATGTTTCCATTGTCATCAAACGCAAACCTTAATACCAAATGACTACTGTTTAATTGTATTTAACTAGTGTTTTCATTAGTTCATTTCAAATGCATAAAAAACATTGATTTCACGAAAAAAAAACTAACAAACGTGAAATCCGTCAGTCGAAGCTTCCTAGTTCGAATTTTAAAGTAGGGCCAGTCGTGATCACGAAGCGATTGGATAAATATAAGTTGATGTAATGTAAATAACGACAAGAGCGAGTAGTTTTTTCGGCTACCCTCACTTTAGATTTCGTTGGACACAGTAGGTATGTAGATTTTTCCTTTGAATAAAAATAAAATAAATCGTTTTTCACGAAAAAATATTTTTTCAATGTCTCTCCCAATTAAAATACCTATTTGAAATTAAAGTCGCGAGCGTTTGATTAATACTTAAGTACAGTATAAAGATATAGTTTAAGTTTATTATTCAAGTTTAGTTTAGTTATTCAAGTTTTATAGTTCAAGTAGCCTAAACACAAACCTTGTTGTTTACACCAAAATATTAACTGTGATTTGTAACTGTCAGTGTCACCTTACCATAAACTAACCGTACCGACCGCAGCTTTTAATAGACGATCGTCAGCATTTCGCACAGAAACACGATTGCCTTTTGATATTACATGAAAGAAATATTTTAGTTAAATTGCCTTTAATGGAGCCTTATAGTTAATTGAAGGAGGAAAATTGAGAGCACTCCTTCCTAAATCGCAACAGATTTAGGTCAATGGGGTCAGTTGGGTTTTGATCGAGATGCATGTCAACGTTTCTTTATCCTCGTGGCTTAATTTTTAAATACCATACGTAAACGTTACGAACGCTTTCAAGATACTACATACACGGCTTACTAGTTTTAATTTTTTCAAAATTCATATCGAATTCTTTTTGTTTTTTTTTTTAATAAAGAGGATTTTCAATTCTATACCACCCCACATCCAATAGAAAGTGACAAATTCATACAATTTCTGCTAATAGAAAGTGACAAATTCATACAATTTCTGCTAAAAGAAAGTGACAAATTCATACAATTTCTGCTAATAGAAAGTGACAAATTCATACAATTTCTGCTATTACAAAGTGACAAATACATACACTATCGCAATAAAGATTATAATTACATATTTAATTCGTTTTACGTATACCGCATGCTGTGGTTTTTCACAGGCTACTAATTTACAACATTTTCTGCGTGAAATAAATTATCACTTTTTAAATAATGATTGGAGTTTTAAATGGTTCACAAATACAGGGAATGATTATATGACCAATAAAAATGAGTATTCTACAAAATTTATGACAAGAGGTTGTTGATACGAACCTCAAGCATGCACTTCTGATGTTTCGTAAGTTTCGTCAAACAATTTTTTTTTAATCTTATTTTCAATTATCACTTTCTCCATGTCTCGGACAGCACCTGAAGCTATCAGTCTTACGCCTCCAGTCGTGTCGGATTGTGATAAAAGAGTGCGCCTGTTTTTGCGCACACACTTGTGCACTATAATATCTTCTGAGTAGTTGGTAGTCTCCGTAGATATTGTATTCAAGAGGATATTATGTGTATACATGTTTTGGAAAAGCTAACAACAAACAATATCAGAATGTTCTAGCTAAAACAGCTATAAACATAATATCCTCAGTACGCAAAACAATTATTTTGAGTAACTTGAGTATACCATTTAGAGAATTTATGTATCTCTGTATCGCTCTCAGAACGTATTTCTTTGGAGCGTTCATTTTAGGTAGCTAATAACTTAGTACAATAAATATAAGGTCTTTTATGTTTTATTTCTTTACGTTTAATGAAATTGTGATGTCAAATAATTTTAATAATATTTGTGGACTGATAGCTAATCCACTTTTTTGATCTATTTGTGCTTTCCGAAGCCACAAATGGTTCTTCTTTAATTTAACTACGATAATAATTATAATGCTTGAAACTCAGACACAATTGATTTAGATTTTAATAACTGACTAGGTAACTGATTTGGTAATTAACCCCCTAAGCCATGTGGTTTCCAGCCTAAGAATACCAACCAAGAACCACCCCTACTTGTCCCGCGGGTGTCGTAAGTAGCGACAAAGGGAAAGATCCGGGGGATGGGCAGCAGTATCCTTCTGTGTAACAGCATCTGCTACTGCGATCGCCAACCCGCTTGCCCAGCGAGCGTGGCGATTATGGGCAAATACCTCCAATAAGCGCACAATAGTGGCGCACATTGGGGGAGGCCTTTGTTGAACAGTGGACCCTATGTATGTCGTTGTCTAGGCTACCGAGATCGAACGGGAAGGTATGCATATTATAAGGCGTAGTTCCCACACAAATAAAAAATAACAAAACCCCATAAAGCCATTTAACTCTACCAACAAAGCACATCAAAGCACTCAACAAAAATATGAACTGGTTGTATTTTATTCGGCCCTTTATTAACAGTTTATTATTACTTTAGGTAGGAAAATTAAATCGTTTTGCAAAAGGGCAAAAGGTTACTCTTGAGAACTTTAGGTGTAAATGGCTCAATGATTTTTAGCTATTTGATCTATAATTTTATTTAAAAGATGAATAGAGAGGGTTTCAATGTTATTTGATTTTTACTTTTAAATTGAATCTATTACCATTAGCAGGTATTGAGTAGATAGAAGTTTACCATTTATGAATAGCAGTGGCGTGCGTAGTACGCTGAAAAAACATTTTAGTAATATGTAACAAAAAGTTTAGCACTGATAGCCTAGTGGTATGACCGTCGACTGACAAGTCAGAGGTCTCGAGTTCGATCCCAAGGCGCGCACCTCTGACCAAAAACATCGTGATGAAACCAGCACTCACGAGAGATTTTTAATGGGGTGTAAAGCCATGTCAGAGGCCTACGGGCGGTTTAAACTCTGACACCAGGTTGTTCATCAACCATACGATGAAAAGAAAAAAGTTTGAGTACTATTTTCTAAAAATAATTTCAACTATATGTACCACGTAATCAAAGTAATGGAGTGTATGTAATGGTTTGCATTAATAAATCAACTTTATGTGAGAATAATCAAAGCTTGACTTTTCAAAATAACTCTACTGGTTTTGCTGTGCTGTTTTTTCAGTGTATCTAAGAAAGTTAAAGGCAAGCCAAGTTTACATTGAAGTTAAGCAAATGTTACGTGGTATTGTTGTATTACTTATTTGTAATATTTAGGAAAGCCAGGCGTCCCTAAAAATGCATGGAAAGCATACCACCAATAAACGAATGCTCCTAATACTGGCAGTTAGCACATACCTGTGCCTGACTGATAAACGAATACAGGTGAAAAATAATAAAAAAAAGTTCTGCGTTTGAATTTTCAAATATTTCCGACACAGTTTCTCAAAGCTACGAGAAGCTTCAGTATCCTTTCAACCCTCCTTAGGGGTGGTTGTCGCTCGCTTATATAACAGAACACGTACACATTGTGTTTACTCAGAACTGAAATAATATTGTGAATTTATATTGTGTGTCCCCGAGTAAGAATGGGTGAGTACAAATTTAGAATGGAAATTTCATGTTTATGCGCGACAGGTGGAGTCATTGAAATGATATTTTCGTATTTTCGGTACGATGAAGTAAACAATGGTTGAGTTTAGGTTTGCCTGCATTTATGTTTGTTATTGTAAGTGCAATAAAGCTTGGAATAGAATATGGAGGCTGATGCTGCAAATAGGTTACATTAGGTAGAAATACGTTTTCATAAAAACAAAGTTTTAACCAAGCTTTTATAATGGAATATCGAAACTAAACGTATATGAAAAAAATTGTATCTGTGCTGTTGACCGCTGAAGAGACAGCACGTAAAGCCTCTAGTGGGGACTAGAGACTACATTACTACACTCTCATAATCCAATGGATTATAAGAGTGAAGGAATAGAGAGTGCACCTGTGTTTGCGCATACACTTTTGCTCTATAATCTCATGCGTAGTTGGCTAATCTCCGTTAAGATTGGCCGCTGAGACCGAAATTCGGTTAGGAGAACATGATAGACTATGGTGGCATGATGGATTTTAATGGCAATCTAATCATTAATTACTAAAACGCACATGAATCTGAAAAGTCAGAGGTACGTGCCTGGGTTTCGAACCTAACACCTTCGACTTGGCAGTGTAACGGTCATACCACAAGGGTGTCACTGCAACAATGCCGATGCCGGGTGTCGCTGCAAGCGGCAAGTTGTACGGGGGATGCCTTTGTTCAACAGTGGACGTCTTTCAGATGATGGTGACGATAATTATGTCGCGTCGATTTAATAATATAATGGTTAAGACATTTCGTAACTTATCAGCTTATAACTAGTTGTATTCTATTAAGTAATAATTCTGGAATACAGTAAAGTGTACCTTACTATCTAAACAGAGGCAGCATATCTTCAGCTGTAGGGGATGACAAATATCTGGTCCAGTTTATTGTTATTTCAAGCTCGAGTGAGCCTTTTGTGCCGTTAAAGGTAGCTGCACACTGAGTACGATCTATCTAGTCGTGATAGCCTAGTGGTGGTGACCGTTGACTGACTCGAGTTCGAACTCAAGGCGCGCACCTCTTGACTTTTCCTAAGTTATGTGCGTTTTATAAATTAATTATCACTTACTCCGTGCCTCGGAAAGCAAGTAAAGCCGTTGGCCCTGCGCCTGATCTCTCTCCGGTCGTGTCGGATTTCCGTCCCATCGGACTATGAGAGTGAGGGAACAGAGAGTGCACCTGTGTTTGCGCACAGACTTGTGCACTATAATATCTCCTGCGTATTGGCTGCTGTGACTGAAATTCGGTCAGGAAGATATTATTATTATTACGATCTATCTACGAGTGACTATAAACTAATCTACTAACATAGCGGTGTTTTAGATTAAGTTTATCTTGTTAATTAGTTTATTTCTAGGTATATATATAATTAGTTATTATTATTGTGTCCGACCTTATATAATAAAAGCTTGTAAAAAAACTAATATTATAAATATGAAAGTTTGTGAGGATGAGTACCTATATATGATATATTGATACGGCTTTACTCACTTATTGATTTCGGGGAATCAAAAAATTATTATTCTAAAAGATGTATAAGTTTTTTTTTAAATAAAGATGGATATTTTTGAATTTTTTACTCTTTCACGCAAAAAGTACAGAATAGATTTTGATGAAAGATTACATTAATACAGCTTATACAATATATTAGAATAACACAGACTACAATTTATTAATTTGATATACCACGCGGACGTGCTGCGGTCGGAAGCTAGTAAATATTACATGCTTATTTATAGAGGCTTATACTCGCGGTATATTGCAATTAGCCGTAACGTGTAGTGTAAAAGAATTGTGTTACGTTGAGGTAAAATTTAATTTTTTTAAATGTTTAAAGCGGCTCCGACAGAATTCAAACTAGGCTCTATCCTATATGTCTCTATAACGGAAGCTCAAGTCCTGTTCCTAATCGAATTCGTTAATTTTTACGAAGGGAGTAATATCTGTAACTACTGAACCGATTGTAAAAATTCTTCCACTAATAGAAAGCTGGATCTGGATCGAAAAACGTGGAAATCAGAGGGAGAGGCCCAGCAATAAAAAGATATGGGCTAACAGTAATAGAAAGCTACATTATTCCGGAGAAGAATATTCTTCCTTTCTTAAATTGTTACCCCCTTTAGAGGAGATCGTGACTCTCCATGTTAGATGGTTAGCTAGAATTTTCTGGCGCCAATTATTGCGATCATGCTAAGAGTAGCCTCTAGAGTAATCTTCTATCCAACAAACTCATCTAATTCCGTGACACTCTTAATTTGGTAGCATTCACTTTATTACTACCTGAACCCTACGTAAGGAAATTTATAGTAGGTCCCAAAGTTCATTCTACCAAATAACGAAGGCACGGAATTAGATGAGCCTACCCTACCGCGACAGACAACGCACAGTCCAAATCAGGAGACCAAAAAATTTGAAATTTGTTGAAAATAATTCTTGCTTAAATTTTGGAATTCTATTCCACCCTTAAATGGGTAAAATAAGGGATAAAAAAAGCAATATCCACGCAGTTGAAGTCGTGGGCGAAGTACAAGTAATATTATAAATTAGTACTTAATTTAGTTTGAGAGGGGTTTAAGAGTATTAAAAGTAATTTAACTTAAATATGAAGCGTCTTGAGACGATTCAATGAGTCTCAAGTTTCCTTCAATTTAATTTTGATTTAAATTATTATTTAGTCAATGACTTAGCTGTCCTGAAAAGAAAGTTAATTTATAATCCCTGAAAATTCTGGAAAATACCTAAGCGAACATTTTTGTTAAATTCAAGCTTACATAACTATTTACCTACACGCTACACAGACAGCCTGTATCAGTCCACTGCTGGACATAGGCCTCTTCTCATACGCGTCACTTATTTTGGGCGCTCATTAGAAGGTGTTTGCCTTTAATCGCCACGCTGGGCAAGCTGGTTGGCGATCTCAGTAGCAGATAGTTGCTAACAGTAAGATGCTGCTGTCCATCCTCCAGATTTTTCCTTTTATCGCTTCTAACGACACCTGCAAAATGAGTAAAAGTGGTTCTTTTCTTAGGCCGGAAACCACATGGCGTAAATTCAAGCTCAATTGTTACTAATCTTTATTTTTTTTTTATTTATCCACACTTACATCTATCATTACAGGATTTTTTTTAAACCTAATGCGATAGCGTAACAAATAATTGTAATCAACCTAACATTTGTAACATATAACATTATATAACGCGGCCTTTGTGAATTCGCTCAGAGAACAACAGAATAGATCAGTCTCTGTAATTATAAGGTTGAGAGTGCAAATTGCACGCGTCAGAGGTGCCTGATCTAAAAGATTATTTCTGCCGCGCGGTTCCACTAGCAGATGTCGTTTATGGCTACGCCACACGTACCTGTCCGGAACACATAAACTCATCAGCCCTAATATATTAGCATTATGCACTTTCCCTCTTAATATTTTGAACAAATATAAAGCAAGAGCGTGTTGTTAACAGTAATCGTTTACATCTTGTTGTAAACAATTACTGTTAACTAAAGCTACGTTGTTAAGTTAACTGTGAGCTATGCTTGAGTCATGATAGCGTAATGGTCAGTTGACTGGCGAATTCTAGGGAGGTACCGGAGTTGGTTTCTTAAGAGGACCCGGGATTACCCTGTATGTGCTGATGATAACCGTGGTGGTTTTAGTGAGGTAAGAATCCGACACACCCCGGCCTCCTGGGAAAGATGAAAAAACAATCTCAGTTTCGAACCCAAGGCGGACTTTTCGTAAATTATGTACGTATTTTAAATTAATTATCGCATCCGTGCCTCGGAAAGCACGTAAAGCAGTTGGTCCTGCGTCTGATCTATCTTCAGTCGTGTTGGACTGCCATCCCATCAGACTTTCAGAGTGTAGGAATAGAGAGTGAAAAATAAAAAAGGATAAAACTTACCTTTTTCGATCCAAATTTTTCTTTCTACCAAAACTAGGAACTTTAAAAAAGTTTAGACCAGATGCAGAGTCGGTGTACATCGGGGTTTATATTTCCTTAGATAAGCTTATGTCCAGAATACTGTTGTTATGGTTGATTAATGAAACCCTCGCCTTATCTTCAATATTGTGTGAAATGCGTAATTGTTGTACCTTTCGATAACGTGTGAGGGTTTTGTGGTCGAACCTTGTAACAATATGTTGCTTGAATTTCCCCAAAAGGTTATATTGTGGTTCTTAACATCTATATTTTGCTTAGGATATAATATGGTATATAATTATATGTAATAATATACTTAGGTAAACTTTTATTATAATTTATTTATGTTTATATAATAATTATTGAGTCATTTGAAATTTGTGTGAAAACAGCCGGTCACATGACGTTGAAACTGAAAGAAACAAAGTCGTAACTACGACGTGAATCGTGACTATCGTGACGCTCTAACTTTTAAGCATATTTTAAGTGAAAAGTTTGTAGCTTTTTTATTATCAGCTTTTGTGCAGCCTTAGCAGCACAAACCGAAATATTTTAGTGATCATTTTCACCGACAAATGTAAAAAAAAATACGCTGTGTAAAATGTGACGCCAAATGATGCTCAATCATGGCCGCCCTCGTTTCGTTTCTTGTAATCCACAGATTTAAAAAAACTCTAATTAATTTATAAAAAAAAAATATTTACAATATATTTAAATGCAATATTGTTAACTTATAAGCTACTATAACTAATATATTTCATATTTTATCGTTACAATTGTGAAATAGTTAATAATACGAACTGCGTCGAACCCCCTCGGGCTCTTCAGTAGCGCTTGCACTGTCAACTAACGGCATTCAAAGCAATGTAGCCATATTAATGTGTTATATCCGATCCGAACCACTCCGTATTTGATCGGTTTCACAAATTGCTTTGACATAGATAGATACTAGAGTTGCCTGAGGTAATTAACTAGGAGCTAGGAGACCGCATCAAGTATCCAATATGTATTCTAACGTAAGTAAACATGATCGCTATTAAGTTTAAGTCACACAAAGATTTTTTTTTTCTCTTGTAATGTATTTATGTACCAGGCCACTTAGAAAGTATTGCGAAAAAAGTGTTTTATGTATGAGAGACTGGCCGGTTATAATCTATTTTGAAAATGTAATTTTTTATGAGTAAATATACGTTCCAATTTTAGGATTTCCCTCCACATTTTTGGCGGGCCAATTAGGTATCGCAAAAAGTTGACAAAGGCAAAATTTTTCCTCCTTGGTAAAAACACATAAGTCTGCGAAATACATTTAAACATAATTAGGGGAATTATGATTTTATGCATTTTTTTTTTAAGAGTTCCGTAACAAAACTGTTATACGTATTCTTTAAGTTCCGAAAGCTATAAAAAGATAGTGATGCGTCATAAACACAGTTTGACAATGTGAAGAAAATTCGTATTGACAGTATTTGTCACTAGAGCAACCATCATAACTTGACCCTCGCCTTGAATGTATCTTAACACAAATTGCTATCATCGGAGGTCGAAGGAAATTGGAAATATATTTATCCTTTGGAGTAAAGCCAGAGATACTAAAATCATTTACATAATTTCGTGTCTTTGAATAAACTCTTGAATAAATGGATCCTGGTTGTATATTGCATACCGTACATGGGTATGTATAAATAATTTGATAACAGAACAAATAACTTACATAGAGTCTGCCTAACGAAAGCTGTCAATTTAAAAAGAGCGGCAAATTTAAAAAAAAACATCTGGCGCGGACACTCACTAATCTGCTATCTAGCTCGCACACTTAAGACATAAAACCAATGTATAAAGTACTTAATAAGAATTGAAACAAACCAACATTACAAAGTTTCAGCAAAAATTTCAGCTTGATCGAAACATGTTTTCATACATCAAAATGGCATAAAATAAAAAACTATTTAAAGCTATTTTTATATTTGAAAACATGTTTTGATCAAGCTGAAATTTTTGCTGAAACTTTGTAATGTTGTTCTCCTTCAATTAGATAATTGCGAATTTTCAAACTATATTCATTGATTTTATATCTTCAATCAACTTTAATGTTCGAGCGAGATACCAGATCAGCGCGAAGAGGCGCTTTAAAACCCTCTGTAAACAATGAATCTGTATCAGAAAGCTTCTTTTATTATTTTTACTAAAGCATTGGAGGTTATCATTCAGCTAAGCGTACAAACATACATAATTTTAAATACCTAGGCATAAGTATAGACCTTTGGGCTTGAGTAGGTTTTTATTTACTTTTTGATTACAAACGACTCGCTGTCTTCCCCTTAAACAATTCTAACTTTAATATATTCCACCTCACGAAAATGATTGTCGGTTATGTAATTTAGTAGACTGACAGTTAAAAAACGGTGTTGTTTTAATTAAATTAATCATAAGTACACAAATTAATTTAAAAAATTCCTTCAAAAAAGTGCTGACCTATTTACAAAATACTTTTTGGCAGTGTAGAAATCTCCATTTACCGCCTTTCGGTCCACCAAAGAGACTTAAAAATTTAACTATTGTACATTGGTCAAGATGTTTTTATTTTTTTATTTCTATAACCATTTACTTAAGAACTTAGTGTTGATGTTGTAGTTGTTTGTGTCATTTCTTTCCGAAATTTAAAGAATACCAAACTTTCATTATTTATTTTTCATTTCATCTTGAAATAGGTTACTTACTAATCATGACACCCAGAATGTTTATTATTTGATGATGAATAAAACACTGCTACATGTAACCAACAAATAATTGTATTGATCTAAAACTGGTCTTTAATAAAATCTCAATAGAATTGTTTAACCCGGAAATCGAATACGAAGGCCTCTATCCCCAAAACTTGTACAGCATTTGATGTGTAACACTCCTTCCTTTCGCTAAGATAATCCCATGAAACAAACAGGATTACGAACTACGTGTGTTCATTACCGGTATTAGGGTTAATACCGTTTTGTAAACACAAGAGTAAGCTCACAGCTGTGTGTAAGCTCACAATTATATCTTACATTGTTACCGAAGCTAGGGATAAAACGCATGATACCAGGTCTATTACTTGAGGTTAGTTTCTATATAATTTGAGTAAACATCTTTTGTCTCAGCTTAAGGCGCGGATACTCACTAATCTGCTGTCTCGCTCGCACATTGAAAATATAAAATCAATGAATATAGTTATGAAAAATTGAATTAAACCATTTGAAGGGGGAACAACATTACAAAGTTTCAGCAAAAATTTCAGCTTGATCGAAACATGTTTTCAAATAAAATAATAGCTTTAAATTAATTTTTATTTTATGTATGAAAACATGTTTTGATCAAGCTGAAATTTTAGCTGAAACTTTGTAATGTTTTTCTACTTATATGAAGTAGAAAAACAGTTTAGTTCAATTTTTCATAACTCTATTTATTGATTTTATATCTTCAATCAACTTCAATGTACGAGCAAGATAGCAGATTAGCGCGTAGAGGCGCGTTGAACAGTTCGTAAGCATCTTACAGTACAATTTTAACTTTAATAACCCTCATGAGTACGACAACAGAAACAGTGAAAGGTTGATGTAAAAAAAAAACAAAAAAAAACAACTTCAAATTCTAAAAAGCTAAATAACACAAATATGTTCATTTTGGAGTCGCTGCAAAGGCTTAGGGTGAGGTGATTTAATCTGGAACCTGACTCAGTTTGGCACCGACGCGACTCCAAAACGCTTTGTCCTTTGACTTACTAGTTAATTCGCCGAATAAACACTTTGACTGCCACGCCGCCGCAGACACAAAGCAATTTTTATTGTTTGTCGGGCAAGGGTGACCGACGACGTGGCGTTCAAAGACCTAACGGTTGAACCACTTTGTCTGTCACTAGTACACACACTACACATACATATACAATATCAATACCACTAATGAAATTGGCTTAGGAATATTCTCAAAGTCCACCTAGATGCAGTAAATATCTATATATATAAAAATGAAACCCGTTTTCCGTTGTCACGACATAGCATGAAAACAGCTTGACCGATTTGGCTGATTTTGGTCTTGAATTATTTGTGGAGATCCAGGGAAGGTTTTAAGATGAGAAAAAGGGGTAGAGTAGGGTAGGGTAGCGGTATAGTAGGGTAGGGGTAGAGTAGGGTAGGGTAGGGTAGGAGTAGTGTAGGGTAGGGTAGGGGTAGGGTAGGGGTAGTGTAGGGTAGGGTAGGGGTAGTGTAGGGTAGGGTAGGGGTAGTGTAGGGTAGGGTAGGGGTAGATTAGGGTAGGTTAGGGATAGGTAAATGGGTAAAGTAGGGTAGGGGTAGAGTAGGTTAGGGGTAGAGTAGGGTAGGGGTAGAGTAGGTTAGGGGTAGAATAGGGTAGTGGGTAGAGTAGGGTAGGGGTAGAATAGGCCTTGAAGTAGGATAATCACGCGTACGAAGTCGCGCGGGGCAGCTAGTACAACAATAAATACAAAATGTCCTAGATACAATACACTGTGAAATAGAAAGGAAGTAAGTAAACAAGACATTATTTTACTTTCTAAAGCGCACACTCGCTACTCCCAGGTTATTGAAGTAATCGCATAGCTTATTACTTAGGGGACGTACTGTTTGAAGGTTGCGACGCTTCGGGTCGCTCCATACGAAATACTTTATACAAGCTTTTATTTATCTTGCAATTTAGGTATGTATGTTCGTGTCAAATCTTGCAAGCTGAATTGAAACCACTTCCTTTTATCCTACAGTTTCGGTCACAATTCATTTTTATGGTAAGCATGATTACTCTTATGTAATGTATGTGGTTTATAGGTTTCCGGCCTAAAAATAGAACCACCCCTAACTTAGTTACCTAACCACTCGTCCCGCGGGTGTCGTAAGAAGTGACAAAGGAAAAGATCCGGAGGATGAGCAGCAGCATCCTTCTGTGTAATAGTAAAAATCATCAGCTACTGCGATCGCCAACCCGATTGCCCAGTGTGGTGATTATGGACAAATACCTCCAATGAGCGCACAATAGTGGCTCCGCATTGGAAGAGGCTCAGTTCAGCAGTGGACTAATACAGGCTGCTAATGCACAAATTTCGATATTTCAATATAAAAATATATATATAAAGCTTGATCAAAAACGTTGTTTTTATAAAAACGTAATAGTTAATAATTTAGATCACCACTCAGTGAGTTAGCGTGATGACTAACGTTCGATCTGTATGAGAAGAGGCCTTTGCCCTGCAGTGGGATATTTACAGTCTGGTTATTTATTTATTACTTTACTACTTTATTTGCCCAAAACGAACAGAGTATTCATAGTTTCTTCGAGTGTGATTCTGTTCGTGTTAGACCATTTATGCTGAATACTATATTTTTCTTTCTTTTCATAGATACATAAGTATCACTTTTACAGACACGTTTTGTTGTGGAATAAATAACGTTTTATTTATGAGCTCCAATATTGTATTCCGTTCACGTTTTATGAAATGTTTCAACGGATCAAATTATGTAATGTCGGGCTATTTTCTTTGACTTGGCTCAGATGATTTTATTTTAACTGTGTCTTTTCACAACAAAACACATTTCAACATTTATTATTATTTAAGCTTAATTTTAAGAGAGGCGACCCCATTATTTATCCATAAATAGGCAAGTACAAAATAGTTCAGTATTCAAAACCGATTTTCGTAAAAAAAAAGTACTTATATTATTTATAATTTTCTTATTAAATAATTATATAATCATGGTGGTTTTATTTGTATGGAGCGATGATAAAACGCAACCTTCTTATGAAAACAAACAAAGTTAGAGACAGTTATGAAGATGGAATATCGCTGTAGCTAATTTCTTAGATAAATTTAATGTTCCATTTAGCCGATAACAATCAGAAAAAAGAGGTTATGTGTTTACCTTGAAAATTATGTAAGTATATATAATTATATAGGTACCTATGGTAAAGTGATAATTATAGTTTGACGAGTGTTTAATAACAATTCAAATAACTAATTATTTTAATCACAATAAAATGATACTTTATACACCTTACTCTAATATTATTTAAATTAAGGCTTAATTATTATTAGGTACTAGAGGTATGACCGCTCTGACTGGCGAGTCAGAGGTCTAAGGTCGGAACCCAAGGTGCGCATCTCTGACTTTTCGTAAGTTACGGGCATATTATAAATAAATTATCACTTGCTCCGTGCCTCGGAAAGCACTTACAGCCGTTCGTGCACTTAATCTCTCCCCGGTCGTGTCTGATTGCCATCATCGTATTTTTAGAGTAAGAAGATTGAGAGTGCATCTGTATTTGCGCACACACTTGTGCACAATATAGTATCTCCTGCACAGATGGCTAATCTAATACATTGGAAATGGTTGTTGTGATCGAAATTCAGTCAGGAGGACATTAATATTTTAAATGTATTATCTTCTATACATATAAAATGCTTTGTCCTGAATGACTGACTGACTGATTGACTGACTGACGGATCAACGCACAGCCTAAACCGCTGATCGTAGAGACCTGAAACTTGGAGGGTGTGTTTTTTGTATGACGTAGGGATCCGATAAGAAAGGATTTTCCGAAATTCTACCTCTAAGGGGGTGAAAAACGGGGGTAAAGTTTGTATGGAACAACGTGATTCCTTGGTCCAATCTACTTCAAAATTTGCATAAACTTTCTTTTACAGAATTAATGGAACACGTGTTTCGTATTTTATTAAAACTCATCGCCTAACGGGGTTAAAAAGGGGTAGAAAGGTATTTCGGGGGTAATTTTCATCGAAGTTGATATCAATACTCCTTTGTGCTTTTGATTTAAATTACCATATAAGCTTGGTGCAATGCAATTATTCTTTGAAATTGGAATGTCAAATAAAAAAGAATATTTAAATCGGATAAGAATTCGAATTTTCAATTTTATTTGTTCTTCGATATTTGAAAAAAAAACTTACCTTATAAGTACAGCTTGGCAGAAAAGAGTCTGAGGCGGTGACAGCTAGAACTAAAACTAAAAATCTTAAAAACTAAGTTTGTGAGTAGTAAAATAGCCATAAAGTGATTCATTACATAATAATTGATGACAAAAATTCGTTTTAGTAATAAGTACGTAAGCACCAAATAACTTGAAATTTTGAATTGTAGTATGAAAAGCGCACCAGTGGCGCCTCCAATTTTTACAGACTCTTTTTTGCCAAAGTGTACCTTGATTTTCTTTTGAAAATTCCTTGGAAATCTTTTAGAATTAGATACATATAAAATGCTTTGTCCTGAATGACTGACTGACTGATTGACTGACTGACGGATCAACGCACAGCCTAAACCGCTGATCGTAGAGACCTGAAACTTGGAGGGTGTGTTTTTTGTATGACGTAGGGATCCGATAAGAAAGGATTTTCCGAAATTCTACCTCTAAGGGGGTGAAAAACGGGGGTAAAGTTTGTATGGAACAACGTGATTCCTTGGTCCAATCTACTTCAAAATTTGCATAAACTTTCTTTTACAGAATTAATGGAACACGTGTTTCGTATTTTATTAAAACTCATCGCCTAACGGGGTTAAAAAGGGGTAGAAAGGTATTTCGGGGGTAATTTTCATCGAAGTTGATATCAATACTCCTTTGTGCTTTTGATTTAAATTACCATATAAGCTTGGTGCAATGCAATTATTCTTTGAAATTGGAATGTCAAATAAAAAAGAATATTTAAATCGGATAAGAATTCGAATTTTCAATTTTATTTGTTCTTCGATATTTGAAAAAAAAACTTACCTTATAAGTACAGCTTGGCAGAAAAGAGTCTGAGGCGGTGACAGCTAGAACTAAAACTAAAAATCTTAAAAACTAAGTTTGTGAGTAGTAAAATAGCCATAAAGTGATTCATTACATAATAATTGATGACAAAAATTCGTTTTAGTAATAAGTACGTAAGCACCAAATAACTTGAAATTTTGAATTGTAGTATGAAAAGCGCACCAGTGGCGCCTCCAATTTTTACAGACTCTTTTTTGCCAAAGTGTACCTTGATTTTCTTTTGAAAATTCCTTGGAAATCTTTTAGAATTAGATTATTATTAAAGGCGACTATTTGTGATTGCTATACCGACATTATAATCGACTGTCATTCGCCCTGTACCTAATTCTGCTTATACAATGACACTAAAAGTAGTGGCATCGACTCAAAGCAGTACAATTTGTTCTCATGGGCAGTACTACCTAGATAGGTATTAATTTGATTTAAATAAATAAATTCTATTCAAAATATTCTATAGTCTACGTGAGCGAAGCCACGCGGGAAAAGCTAGTTATCAATAAAGAAAACTTAGGTCGGCAATATTATTATGAAGAATAATAAAATAATTATATGTTATTATAAAAATACTCAATAACTTTACGTAGTCTGAGAGTCAAACCGAGAACACTGTACTACGCAACCATGCTTAGATTCAAATGCGGTAGTGAACAGAAAAATACAAAGTGGTATATAAGTTCATTGCGAAAGAATTTAATTCGAGAAATTGCTAAATTGAAAATGGGGCTCGGTGGCTTTTCTAATGTATATTTACGGGCTTCAGGCGTCGTAGAGCTTCCACGTGCATTTACGGCTAATATTCTGTGCAAACTGTGCAAACTTTTATTATAAAATTACGGCTTTATCGTCGCTCGGTCTTGCGACATAGCTGCAAGCTATAGTGCCGCATGGTACAATGAAGCTTATTATAGCAATTATTTGCTTTGTGCGACACTTTTTAGTTAACATTTCAAAGGTTTTCTCACGTTTTGGATGTCTGATACGAATGACGTCTTTATTTCTTTATCGTATGGTTTAATGAACAGCTTGGTATGAAAGTTTAAACCGCCCATAGGCCTCTAAAAACAACTACTGAGCTTAGCTAGTACAGCGAAATAAATAACTTAATTATTCAAATATGCATTGATTGCAATATTGTTTGCTTAGCAACTACGAATATTATAATTTGAATTTAGTAGCAATAAAACCCCTTTGTGAATCGGTTGTCTACTCATTTCACATAACATTTTAAACATTAACATTCAACAACATACATTTCAACAAACATCAATCACTGTTGGACTTCATACCCCAACAGCTATACAGCAGAATAACACTAGATTACAATTTATTGATGACGAAGCCGCGGGCGGTACTTAGAGCTAAAAAGATATATGGTGAAGATGAGTCCCTACTAGGTATGATATTCATCGAAAATGTTTCGCCTATTTTTAATCGAAAACACATCGATGAAGTTTAAAAATTGATCTTATTTGCAGCCCCGAACGTGAAAGTAGAAGAGAAGTCTAGCTGTGCACCTAAACTGAAAAGATGGAGTAAGAGTCGGCGCTGTCAGCTGTGGCGTCTACTGCTGCTCCCCTTCATCCCGATCCTGGCGCTGATAGTCCAGACCACACTGTCTTTGAAGAACAGCATCACTAATGGAAGAGATGTCGCTGATGTTGAGGAGCAGGTATAACCTTATTCTTTTGTAATCTACGTCACTTTGTCACTTAAACAATCTCGATATGAAAACTCTTTCTGCGTGAAAGAAGTAATATCCTCCTAACCAAATTTCGGCCACTGCGGCCAATCTCTATTAATTAATTAATTTTTAGAAATTCCATTGTTGACTCTGACGTCTGGAATGGAATTTCTGAAAATCCTTCCTTATAAAAGGTACCTATGTTTAATTTTTTAAGCACAGCGCACAGTGTTTCGTCTAGAACAAGCTAGGTGGACAAAATTATTTCTTATTACATTTAACTTCTAATATATCTCATATGTCCTAATATGAACGTTTTTTTATATTTACAGTACTTAATCACTTAAAAAATAAGTGTTGTATAGGAATCGAAATGTATTTATTAGGATTTTTTTAAAATTAAATTTATCAATGATAAACTAATCTGTATTAGGATTTTATGTAGAAATTAATTTAAAATTAAATATTTATACCAATTTATAATAAATATTTAGGGTGTTTCTTATAAAAAAAATGTCAAACATTAAGCGTATCAATCCTCCACTCAAAGTTAAGAATGAAATCAATTATATTGCTTATTATTATTATTAAAACATAAACTAAACCCCTATTGGTGTTGTGATAGTATAAAAATCTTCTGAATGTGTTTTTGTGTTTTAAATCTCTGGGAGAAAAATGATTCATTAGGAAATGTTAACGTTTTTTAAGAAATACCCTTTAACGTAGGTAATTTCAGATATTAAGTCTAAGTGTAACTGAAAATACAGTGTTAATAATTACTCATCGTCAGTAAGTTCATAATCAGAAGTATCCTCTACACAATAATCTTCGGAAATAATATGACTTCTCGGGATATTACTACTACTTCTAAGGATATTTTCAGGTGGAATTATAAGATCTAAAACAGCTGAAGAGAGACAGCCTGTTTTTTTCTGTGGTATGTTATTAATCACAGGATCAGATGATAGTTGAGTAAATATCTCTGCGGCTGCCGTTAGTTCCTCTGAACTTCGTAACTTAACCAATCGTCAACACGTTGACCTAATAGTTTTACTACTTGCGTCCAACATATTTATCATCGGTCTTTCTGCACTTGACGATGATTTTGACAAAGAAGATGCTTCTGCGAGATCATACTTAACAGTTAACATAATATCTTCACTCTCTAGCCAGTCAGTTTAAGTAGTAAAAAGCGATCCCGAGTTCTTCGGCTTTTTTCCCATTTTTCCTATCATTTCGATGAAAATCGCGAAATTACAGTCTTAATGACCTGCACAGATAGTTCATTCAAGCCTCTAAAACCTTGTTTTGTGGCTAGAAACTGATATAACGCGTTGTTTTGGACATTTTTTGAATCTTTTACTCATTTTTCGAATAACTATTTTTTCGACATTTTGAATTGGCCTCCTACAAAAACGCAAAAATCTAAAAAAACGGCAGATTCGGGCAAGAATTTAAAGTTTTATAATAATGTGCAAAGGTGTAGGTATCATTTAGACTAAAAATCAGCCGGGGGATATTGGGGGATTTTTACTTACTGACCTTTGAATTCGAAATATGTCTAAAAAATACCATTGAAAAAAGTTTGATCGCCATTTTTATACGTAAATTGTTAATTTAATTTACAAAAAACTGTTTAAATATATAAAACACACCCTTAGTAATTAAGTCCATCACTTTTTTTCGCTATAACTTTTTAAAGTAAGCCGTAACATGTTATCGCGTGGGTAGACAAAATGCAAACAATTTTATACAGTTTACCTAATTATCTAAGATACTCACCACGATTACCTCCATTTGAAATGATTCTCGACACATCTTTTGCTGTCAATGTAATGTCCCATTAGTTAGCTAACTACCCTCATTAACGTTTCTATGAAATGTTGACTTTGATTTTGTCCACCTAGCTTGTTCTAGACGAAACACTGTGGCAGCGGTTAGGCTATTCTGATCTGTCAGTTAACCAATCAGTCGTTGAATAAGCTTCTCCTTTCATAACTTTAGATAGTTATACATGGTTTCACGAGGCTCCATATAGACCTACGCAATTAAAATGATCGCCAATGGAAATATTTTCCTTTGAGCAAAAAAACTGTAATTTATTTTACGTCAGAACCTATAAATTGCCTATTGATGGACGTGTTCGTTACGACTTTATGCAAATGTAGGTATGAGTTAGGAAAGTTTCATTTGACCTTTAGTGACCGCTGGCTTTGTTGACATAGTCGAATTTACCCCGTTTTTTAATTATTATTCTCTTTTCTTATTTTTTTTATAGGCATGACAATGATTAGGCAGGTCACTTGATAATAAGAGCCTGTAGGCAACTGCAACAATAGAAACATTGCAGATGCGTTGCCCTCCTTTGAAGTAATTGGAACTCAGAGTCTTTACTGACCATAAGAAACATACCTGCAATTAATGAAACATAATGACACTGAAATGATCACTGCCTTTTTTACTATATTTTTTTTGTGCGGAATTCCCCATATGGGGCCAAGGGGGCCAAATTTATCTGACTTGGCTTCAATTGCTGTTGGATAAAGTGAGAAATAGATAAATTGGAATTTGTACCCGAATTCTTATAATTGTAATTCCCAATCGGGTTTATTAGATTATGAACAATAACGAGTTTTCGAAGTTTCGAATAGAAAATATTATTACGAGCTTACAAATTGCTCGATATAGATCATCGTTACAATTACAATCCGTTAACAATTTTTGGATATAACGAACATAGTTAAATCTATCCACTGAACCGATGCCTATATCGATCGGCTCCCATTAATCGAATCACTCGTGTAGTAATCCAATTTTCATACAAATTGACGAATTTCAAGCGCATTGACACTTCGATAACTCGAGTTACTTCTGCCAATACACACTTAATAAGTAAACCTAGGTATTTACAATTGGGTATTTATATGTATACTAAAAAAAAAACTTAATTATACTAAATAAATATACCAATACTTAATTATACTAAATATATATAATAACCTATCTATTATATACAAACCTAAATACAATAAACCTAAATATAAAGTAATATATACAACAAAATAAAAAAAAAAAAACCTTAAGTAGAATGTGATAAACTGCTTAAAATTGTCAACGTGTTAACATTGCCCTTTTTTAAGCGGGATTTAAAAAACGCATTTTATCTAATACGCTTTTTTAAAACAGCTTCTTGTCATTGTGGAAAAAATAAAACGTCAAAAAAAAAGCATAAGTACACATTCACAATGTTGTGTTATTAGCAATATAATTGATTTTATTCTTATCTTTCAGTTATGCCTAATTTTTTGCCAATACTTTCAAAGAATTTGCTTTGAAAACGGAATCTGCTCAAAACTCTAAACGCGCTTATTTGCTTTTAATAAAAAGCAGACTTTTAAAGTTTTTTTTCGTTTCAACGCTCATCCCTAACTTTAAGGAAGCCACAAGACCCTCTGTTTAATCAAAGTTTTATGATGGGACAGTTCTAAGTTTAATAAGAAAGAACCTTTCTTTCAAGTTTGAAACAGGTACCTGCTTTCTTCAATCTGTTTGAAACCTTAAAACAATGCTTTTACCTTTGTAAATGGAGTATCATTACGCTTGGGAGTCAGAGTTCAGAGTTTGGGAGTTAGAATCAAGTCCTGAATCCATGGGTTAAGATTTCGTTACGACGATCTTGACACCTGGTATAAATATCGTAAATAATAAATAATATCGTATGGTTGATGAACAACCTGGTGTCAGAGGTTAAGCCCCCCGAAGGCCTCTAACATGGCTTTACATATCATTAAAAAATCCAAAGATATTGGAAATCTTTCCATTAAAATAATCTCTCAGGTGTGCTGGTTTCCTCACAAGATGTTTTCCTTCACTGCTTTAGCAAGAGATAATTAATCACTACATAGTATAAAACAAAGTCGCTTTCTCTGTCCCTATATCCCTATGTATGCTTAAATCTTTAAAACTACGCAACGGATTTTGATGCAGTTTTCTTTAATAGATAGAATGATTGAAGTGGAAGATTTTATGTATATTGCAGAATATTTATATATATATAAGATCCGTGCGAAGCCTGGGCGGGTCGCTAGTTTCTTATATAACAAGTGATAATTAATTTCTAATACACACATAAATCCGAAAAGTCAGAGGTGCGTGCTCGGGTTTCGAATCTACGACCTTTAACTTGGCAGTCACGCTCATACCACTAGGCTATCACTTTATACATATCGTGTGTTAAATCTTTATTGCATTTGCAGGTCAGCAGAGCTACCGAGCTGGGTAAATTGGTGACCAGGCTGCAACAAGAGAGGTCCGAAGTTGCGTTCTTTATATTTACCAATGGAAGTACTTTGAGGTTAGTGGTTACGCCCATTTGCTGTATTGCATTAAAAATCTCATGAACAACATGTTATATACAGATTATACAAGGAACATAATTATAGTAGAAATATTGTATATACAGGGTTATTTGTAAAACACCAGCATCCATAAAAGGGGTCATTAAACTCATCATTATGAACAACTTTTACTATGGGACCAACACTGAAATCGCAAAAAAAAACAGCTGTCTCATACATTTATGTTCACATGACTCAACAAAATGTATGGAACAGCTGTTTTTTTCTGCAATTTCAGGGTTGGTCCCATGGTAGGTAAAAGTTGTTAATGACGTCTTTTAAGGATGCTGGTGTTTTACAAATAACCCCGTATACAAAAAAAAACACACACATAACATATACTTACGTATGCATAAGACCTACACCCACGTTTCGCCGGCCATGTTATAACCCTATTGTCATTATCCGAACACTATTCCAGTCTCTGTGCTACTGAGAATTTCCTAATAGAAAAACCCAATAACACTTTGCGTGACCCGGGAAACGAAGCCAAAATGTCGTGCTCAGCAATCGCGCTTGCTACCACTAGATTAACGAGGCAGTCAGACACACAAGAAATATATCCTGTTATTTTAAATGAAGTTTCATACAAACGCTGGAACTAGAAACGACAAGATTTATCATACCTGCACTCTCTTGAAATGAATACCTAGGTATAAAAAGCGCATGAATATTTAAAACGTTTTAAGACAACTATTCCTTTGGTAAACAAGACAAAACGAGAATATAAATAAAACAGGCAAGTGTGAGTCGAATTGAATTGTAATATTGTTGTTCGTTAGTCTCGCTAAAACTCGAAAACGGCTTGACCGATTTGGGTAATTTTAGTTTTGAAATATGTGTGAAAGTCCGGGGAACGTTTAAAAGGTGAGAAAAAGGGGTAGGATACGGTAGGGTAGAATAGGCGTTGAAGCAGGATAATCACGCGTACGCGAAGTCGCGCCGGGAAGCTAGTCGTAGTACTAGTTCAGGTTGGCCGGAGTAAAGAAAATATGTTCAGGGCTCAGGTGGGGATTTACAGATGGCACATGGATGGCACTAACCTGGGCTGTTCGTGCGGTGAGGTGACGCAACAATGTCTCACCTATCATCGTACCCTGCGTCACAAAACACCGAGAGTACAGAAGTAAAGCTACGCGCGAGCAACGCACACATAGACATCGTTCACGAACACGAAATCTCAGACTGTCTCGGACGACTGCGCCACAACTGCGCTTACGAGTGGCACGCGTTGCAGATACGCATCGATAATATTTTTTGTGCAAAAATGGAGCACCGAAAAAAATGTTATTATAACTGTTGTGTTTTAAAATGTTTAAATTCGACTTTAAATAGTCAATTTTCGTTTTTTAAACTACTACCTAGTTGTTTTAGAGACGTTAGTAGGTTTGTAATTTTATGAGCCCGGCATCCCTAGCGCGACCGCTGAAAGTAGGCATAAAAAACGCAGTACATACATGAGCTTTACTTCTGTACTCTCGGTGTTTTGTGCCTGCGTGCCCTAAAACCTGCACGCAGGAGGATTTAATGGCTGTTTCCGATAACGCAGTCAGCGTCGTTACTTTCTGGGCCGTTTCAATATAATAAAAAAAATTGTTTGCTATCGAAACGCTAAGAAGAAGAACTGGATGAATTTAGAAGATAATTTCTATAACACGGGCGGGGTTACGAATAGCTTAGTGGCAGAGCGACTGGGGGCTGTACCCAGTAGGTCATAAACACCAATGAACCCCTACGGCAGGCGTATGGACATCCTAAATATTCAATCCGATACATAATAATAGTTGATTAAAACAAAAACGTTTCAATTATTGCATACACATTACACAAAGATGATGTAAAAAGTCGTCACAGTAACATGACACACCCACAATCCCCGATAGCCCGTCTGACCGCCATGCCCCGCACCGCGCGGGCTTTGCACATTCACCGTCTATTTTTAAATATTATTGAAAGTGTTACTACTGCGTATTAAATGCAAAGATTTAATGAGAAACTCGCAAAAATATGTCGCGTAGTTGGTAAATGGCATGGCACGCCAGAGATCGCGGGTTCAAGTCCCGCCGTAGTCAGTTCTTTCGCGAGTTTCTTATTAAATAATTTCATTTATTAAGAAAAACATGTGCATAAACATTTAAAACATACAAATTAGTAAATAGGATAAATAGGTTCTGTTGTAAAATTGTAATATAATTTTGTTTTAGACAAATTTGTTCTCAACAATATTTCATCATCTGTTTAAGAATTTCGGAATGAAATATCAGTAATCGTAACTTTTTTATAAAGCGTCTCCCTCGTCTGTGTACAATCATTTATAGAAACACTAGCTTCCGCCCGCGGCTTCGCCCGCATGATATGTTGATAAATTGTAGCCTATGTGTTATTCTGATGTATAAGCTATATTGTGGTGAAGTTTCATTCAAATCCATTCAGTAGTTTTTACGTGAAAGAGTAACAAACATCCATACATCCATACTTACAAACTTTCGCCTTTATAATAGTAGTAGGATGGTATAAACTGGCCCAAGATACTAAGAAGACATTAGAATACCGTATGCCAAAGATACTTAGTAGACATTAGCGTAATATCCATCCCGGTTGGGGTGGATAATTATCATCTAGAATCTAGATGACGACGTGTTTCCAAAATACACCCTAGGCTGGCTTTTTAGGGTGGATAAACCAAAAAAAACTTTTAAAACACAGTCGTAGCGAACTCTGAACTTTAATTTTTTTGGAGAAAGAATAAAAAAAATGTTTTCCTTCTACAAAAATTCGCAGGCATAAATGTGTTTTTTAAATGTTATAAAGATGTCAATTGCGTCTCAAGGTTTCCTCCCATTTTTAAAAAAATATTCTAAGAGACTACAGCATGGGGGTATCAAAAAGAGCATAAAAGACTTTTTAAAGGCGTTGAGTTAAAAACCTGGAAAGTACAGGTGCAACATATAATAAATCATACATTTGCAGGTCAAACCTATCTCAACGCTTCGCCGGGACGAACAGTGCTATAGACCAAATGGGGTCACTGCCCTTGTTGGTCTTCAGAAACAAATCAAAACCAGTGGATGGAGAAGCCTTCAAAGCCGAACTTGAAGAATTGAGGTATGAATATGTAAATTGTATTTTATTGTAAGGTTTTGGAGTCTAAATTCCCAAAAAATTTTTACATTTGTCAGTGTGGAGAAAGCAATGTACCTAATCTTATTATACCTTAATCTAAATTAATTGTACCTTATCCCATCTGTCCGGGTACATTCGAGCAACGTGATCAGCCCACCCCCTCTTTAGGCGTGGATTCAAAAAAAAAGGTACTTAAAAAACCAAGCGCTGAGTTACTTAGACAATATAGTTAGATTGATATTAATTAAATCCATGATTTTTCTGCGTCCCGAGTTTTTCTCCCAGTCCCGCTTCTATTTTATTGAAGTCCCGATATTTGTAAAAACGGATATGGCATTACTACGCAATACAATACAATGCAATGTATTCCCTAAAACTTAAAAACATTTGTTTAAATTAAAATATTATTAAAAAACTCGCAAAAACAACTGACTCGAGCGGCACTTAAACCTGTGATCTCTGGCGTACCGTGCCATCGCTTTCCGTAAAGTGGCAATACGTAAAGTACTTTATTCGATATCACCACACACCTATAAGGCGTTAAGAATTAAATTAAAGTGAGTAGGACTCGGTGGCTTAGTTGGTAAAGCGATGGCACGGCACGCTTTGGCGTCTGGTTTTGATCGCAGATTCAAGTCCCGCCCGAGTCAGTTAGTTTTGCGAGTTTCTTATGAAATCCTATAAAATCTTTTCATTTAATAAACAAAACATGTGCATAAAACTTTTGTTCAACTTTTTCAGTTGAGAATACTGACAAAAACTTAAATCGTTCACCTCACTGAAAACTAATAAAGAGTCTAAAAAAGTATCGTATCTCTTTTAGATTTTCATTAGACCGATAAAACTAAGTTGCAGGCTTAAACCGTCTTCTATTTATCTCTATTAGGAGTTAAGAAGCAATGAAGATTGCTTTACCTGAAGAAGAGATTTATAGTCAATTGTGGAACTAATAATGTTTTTATTAGAAACAAATTAATTCTATGTTCTTTGGTATTTGTAACTCCAGCTTAGAAAGAATTGCAAGGATTAGCCGAAGCACCTACTAAAACCTTTAACTTCGGCAATCGATCGTCTTTAACCGACTTAAAAAGGAGGAGGTTTTCAATTCCATCCGTACTTGTTATTTTATTTTTATACACTTGTTTATTGTTTATACACTTGTTTATTTGTTTGTACACTTGATTTGAGGGCCGATTTAAGTAATAATTTTTTGTTCGTAAAAGTATACTCTCAGATACGATCTGATCTTCGGAGACATAGAACGGAACTCGGGCGATAACAAACCTCTCATAACAAATAATTTCACTTAGTTTGTGTTATTGATTCGAAAAAATTATACCTACATTAACTTCAGAACCTCAGGGTTTGATCCCCCTTCTGAAGTTAATGTCCATCTATAAATGTTAATCGAAGTTGAGTGCCCCTCAAAACACGATCTGTACCTACACATGCACATAAAATAAGTATAAATATAGCGGTCGTGTGTACTATAAAAAATATTTTCATCAAAAATAAAAATGTTTTTTTTTTATATCACAAAAAATAATAATAGTAACACTATATATGGGACCTCCTTATCTTTAAATGTAGAAAAACAGGAATTTACATAATTATTTTTAGCCATTCTTTCACAATAATTAAAGACGAGTAGACATAGAGTATTTTGTTTTCATTATTATTTTTTATTTTTTTGTGATTTTTTTTTTAAATATTATTTTCGGTTTACAATATACAGAAGAATTACGAAATAACAGGAACGCCTTCTGTTAGTTAACATAGGTAGTGTATATTGGTTGTAGGTACTGAAGTAATTAAGCCAGCGAAATATTTCCTTGGCAAAGTTCTCTCGATCGCTCAAATAACTTAATCAACTTCGCTGTTAGTTTAATAACTAGGTAAGTAGGAACCTACATAAATGGCAGATAGTTTAATTTGTGTTTTCCCAGCTATGTTATTATCTTCATCGTAGATCGATCAAAGAGTTATCCGACCGTCACTAGAAGTTTTTAATGTTGGTAATGGATATTCTTGGAAAACTTAATCGCTAGAAAAGATTATATTTTATTTTCCTTCACCTCTGACTTTTCGTAAGTTATGTGCGTATTATAAATTAATTATCACTCTCCGTGCCTCGGATAGCACTCGGTTAAGCTGTTGGCCCCGGTTTTCAATTGTAGATCTTTGACAGTCGTTATGGGTAGTCAGAAGCCCGAAAATCTGACAACATGTCTTACCAAGGGGTATCATGTAACCCAGTATCTGGGTTGTGGAGGTCTGATAGGCAGTCGCTCCATGTAAAACACTGGTATTCAGCTGCATCCGGTAAGACTGGAAGCCGACCCCAACATGGTTGGGAAAAAGCTAGGCAGATGATGATTAAGTTAGTCCTACTATACCTACTCTACTATTGTCGTGGTGACGTAAAACCAACCCCTTAAAGAACAACCCCTTAAACCCTTACAAATAAGACCACACAACGATGGTTTAAATACAAAGTAAGCATAATAAAGCATGCAGCATGCACATAATATTCTCAAAGGAGTCCTAATGGTGTTTCTAATCCACCATAATGGATATTATAATCGTTGGCACTCCTTACCCCGTAATGGTGTTTGTATGGGTCGTTAAAATCCCATGAACAACCACTCTTTTATATGGGAGTAATCGTTAGCAAATATTGTAAGTGTTTTTCATATAAATATAGGTGGCTATGTTATGTTTAATTAATACTTTTGTACTATATATGATATAGTAATTATGGCCGAGTCGCTTGAGGATATAAACACTATGCTCAGGGACCTCAGTAACGTTTCTCAACAGGTGGGTCTTAAAATGAACATGGACAAGACGAAAATTATGTCAAATGCCCATGTTCTACCCGTACCGGTAATTGTTGGGAACGATACTCTCGAAGTTGTCGACCAATACGTTTACCTGGGACAAATTGTCCAATTAGGTAAGTCCAACTTCGTCAAAGAGGTCGCTAGAAGAATCCAACTCGGATGGGCAGCGTTCGGGAAATTACGCGATATCTTTTCGGCCAAAATTCCACAGTGCCTAAAAACGAGGGTTTATAACCAGTGTGTGTTGCCAGTGATGACTTATGGTACAGAGACGTGGTCTTTAACTGCTGGCCTCTTTTCTAAGAGGCCAGCAGTTAAAGACCACGTCTCACGCTCAGAGTTGCGCAACGGGCCATGGAGAGAGCTATGCTCGGAATTTCCTTGCGAGATAGAATCCGAAATGAGGAAATCCGCCGACAAACCAAGGTCACCGACATAGCTCTCAAAGTATGCAAATTGAAGTGGCAATGGGCAGGCCACATCGCTCGAAGAGCCGATGACCGATGGGGAAAGAAGGTTCTCGAGTGGCGACCACGAACCGGAAGACGCAGCGTTGGTAGGCCTCCCACCAGGTGGACCGACGACATTATTAAGGTCGCGGGTAACCGGTGGATGCAAACGGCAAGTTGTCGCTCATTGTGGCGTTCTATGGGGGAGGCCTTTGTTCAGCAGTGGACGTCTTCCGGCTGATGATGATGATGATGACTATATACCTATTTCTAATGAAACGTTAAGGCCTGAGACATCCACATTTCGCCAATGATGTTTTAAGCAGTGATCGGAATTAGGTGATTTATTTGGAGTCAATATACGCTATTTTTTTTAATGGATACATGTAATGGTTTTTTCAAATGATTACCGAGGTTTTTTTTTGGACCAATATACGTCATATAAAAACAATACATTTAAAGTTCGAACCCAGGACCTATTGGGTCTTTACCCAGTAGCTCTGTAGTAAGCTATTCGTGATCCCGATCCATGTTATCGAAATTCTCTACCACATCTGATGTCTCTACCATCTGAGATGGTAGTTCTATCCGCCCCTTACGCAGTACTATTAGGCTACCATGACTAACTTTGCAGTTAAAGAACAATGCTATACAAATGTAACTTATTGCTTATAAATACACTAGCGACCCGCCCTGGCTTCGCACGGTTACGCTAATATGCATGTATTATACATATAAACCTTCCTCTTGAATCACTACCTATTAAAGAAAACCGCATCAAAATCCGTTGCGTAGTTATAAGATATACATACAGGGACAGACAGACGCGGGAAGCGACTTTGTTTTATACTATGTAGTGATAGTGATAAACAATTTTAATGACAAAAATAAAAATAAAATCCATCAAATCGATAATTTTTCCTACAAATTTCGTATAGTTCGTATAGTAAGCATACATTCTTTTAAAAATATTTATTTACAGAACAATTCTTCATTGATTTTCAATACGGCTACCTACAAATGTTTTTATGCTTTTGATATACAATACAATACATACCTACTTCGATTGGACAATCTGGATATTTATTCACCTATACCTCTCCTCTTCATAAAATGGTCGTTAAGTTTTTATAGGTATTTTTATTGCTGGACCCGTAAAAACGGTAAGAGATATGTGATCTACATCTATTTGTACAACCCACGTACCTAAGGATCTAAAAGAGACGATGTGAATATGTGATACATTTTTTACTTTACCTACAGGCAAAGCCCTAGGAAGGGTTTTACAAAAAATACTAAAAAAACTATTGTACTACCAATACCATTTCGCTGCGGAAAAATTATAATCATTAAGATTTCATGGTGTACATAGGTAAAGAAAAGTTTGGACCGCTGTTTTAAGAATATTTAGAACAGAGAAGGTATCTTCTTAGCGTGTCGATGGCAATCTAAATTGTGTCAGCCCAGAACTGGGCTACGAGATTGCGCCTCCAGTAGCCCCATCGTTTGTGGGACAGCACCACATTTACACTCCATGGCAGAGTCATCAATAAACCTCCACCTGAGCAGGTTATCTTTGCTTCGACCAACCTGGGTCCGGAGTCTATTTAAAGACTTCCAGGTCAGCCATGGCAACTCATGACCAGGCGGAAAACTTTCAGCAAGTAAAAAAAATGGGCTTGGTAAGGATGCACTGAGAGAAGGTATAATATAATGTATACTGCAAAAAGAAGAAATGCAAAAGCTACTTTTTTCGTTAATTACGGATGAAATTCGACAACTGATTGGACCACTTATAATACAAATATCCTCACTTTAATACTAAACTACAACATACATAGTAGAGTCAAAGTTATTCTTGCTGACAACAAGAGACAGGAAATATAATGTTCTAATAAATAGCTCGCGCTGATTAAAAGCTTATAAACATCTCGTTTATAATTATTTATGTTATGTTTAACCTTAAAAACTCTTGTTTTCCTTCATACACAGTAAAAGGGGGAAACGATACTGTATTTTGATAGAATATCGCATCGATATAATAATTGCAGTGTAACAGCAATCATCTAATAATGCGATCGCCAACCCGCTTACCCAGCGCGGTGATTATGAGCAAATGCCTCCAATGAGCGCATAATAGTGGCGCGCATTGGGAGAGGCCTTTGTTCAGCAATGGACTAATACAGTCTGATGATGATAATAATTACATGTGAGTGTAATTTCAAATTGTTTAAGCACAGACAAAAAGTAAGACCGTATATCTATAAAGTGACAGTTTCTGAGGATGTGTTTATGGATATTTGTTACTCTTTCACGCAAAAACTTATGAACGGATTTATAGGCGGATTTAAAAGAATACGATATTTTATAATTATATATAGATTTTGATTGAAATTTTAATAGTAGTAATGTAGCCTATATATCAGAATACCACATAGGCTACATTTTATTATCAGCTTATTACATGTATATACGGGCGGACGGAAGCTAAGTAGGTATATATTCAATTTTATTGTAGAAAGATAACTTTGGGTAGGACTAGCAAGGTTTTTCTTTCTACAATTGCAACTTAAATTTTTACTTTAGTAATTTTGCATGCATGAATGCGTATAAAAAATGTTTAAGATTATATCATGATTTTTAATGCATGTTACTGCCATGGCCTTGAAAAATTAGAGGGTTGAAAAAAAAGGATTCAAGGACCCGCAAAAGTTGTCGTACCGTGGTTAATATTCTTACCAACTGAGATATCGTACCGCTGCAGCTGCTCGCACCTATCGAAATTCAAATTCCCTTATTACATCGTCTTAAGGAGACGTATGAAGGCTAGTTATGAAGATGCGAATAACAAAAAAAAACAGATTTTGCAAGGAATTGTTTGATTGGCAATGCGCCAGCGCCGTAGTAATAGTATTATGTATATTCTTTGCCTTAGCGCTGAGTGAAGCGTAGGTCAATGACACGTAATGATGTTCATAAAACCTAAGTACGCTATAATTTTTTTTATTGAATCACTCAAATGTTTCTAGGTACAACTCAATGTGAGCATAATATAATATGTACAGTTGGCCAAAAAAGTGGTGTATCACCCTAAGGTTGAATGCCGCTAACAGGTTCATAGGTTATAAAGATTAGTTTCGCTTGCATATCGATGTGACACTTCTATTGCCATCTTTTTAAATAGTTTTTATACTTTTAAATTTAGAAACATTTAAATTTTCTTTGTAAAAATTAATGTCTTATCCACTTATAATAAAGGTCAAAATGTCCTGCACTTACAAGTGACTTATGACGTATGAATACTTTTCAAGGTTATGTCATTATTTTGCATCTGTTTCAGTGATATCTTTTTAGTAGATATTATGAACCTTGTTGTCATTTTCGATGACTAGGATACTAAATCAAAACTGATACACCACTTTCTTGGCTGACCGTAATATTAAGATAATTGTAGGCCTGATACTGATTGTAAGTAGATGAAAATCAAAAGTTCAGATACTTAATAAACCTATGATTACTACACTGACCGGTTTATCGTATTATTCACACGTGTGAACCAATCTTCAAAAGTTAAGGGACCGTCATTGACATGAGATGATTCACCACATAAATATTATGTTCGTGGACTTCGTCACTTAAAATTACTTTTTTTTATAGTCAGTAGGTACCTAATTACAAAAATAATGCCATAACAAATTTGGCCAACCATAGAGTAATTAAAATATTCTTGTGTGACTATTATTTTCTGAGTCATACGGATTTTTAGTTTCCTTATTTTTATTCAATTCATATTTACTAAATGACTACCTACTCTTTTCGAAATTTAGGTGCCAAAATTTTTCGTAGGTATACGAATTTTAGATTAACTAAGAACTTTCTTAATTATTATTGATAATATTGAAGTAAGAATTTATATTGTGATGGTTTTTTGTGAGTGTTCCTATGAGGCTGGCATATCCACCTTGTGGACAAAAGCCTCAATAAATAAATAGATTGAAAAAAAAAATCTAACACATCACTAACGGTGACGGAAAACATCGTAAGGAAACCTGGCATTAATAACCTGAAATCACCACACACTAACACACAGTGAGCTAGCGTGGCGCGTGGTGTTCAATCCCTCTCTGTATGAAAAGAGGCCTTGGCCCTGCAGTGGGACAGTTACAGGCTGATTTATTTATTTTTATTTATTATTTTATATGCGAATTTTAAGACATCGATCAAATTATGAAATCGACTTCCTTAACTGTGTCGCGAATATGTAAATTATTAGTGTTGAATACACTCTAATTACTCTACTACAGTTGACTCAATGCGTACAGTGACATCATGAGTCTCGACATTTTCTTCACATCGTACCTATTGTTGATGAATAACCTGAAACCATTATTATTCCTAATGTTCCACTTTTATTTGAAAATTAAACACTGATAGCCAAGTGGTATCACCGTCGACCGAGAAGTCAGTGGTTTCGAGTTCGATCCAAAGGCGCACCTCTTACTTTTCGTAAGTTTTGTGCGATTATAAATTTATAAATAATTAATTAATTATCAGTTGCTAAAACGGTGAGGGAAAACATCGCGATGAAACTAGCACACCTGAGAGATTTTTCAAGGGTGTGTAAAGCCATGTCAGAGGCCTACGGGCGGTTTAAACTCTGACACCAGGTTGTTCATCAACCATACGATAAGAAAAAGATTTGAAAATTTACATTTTAACTTCTTAAACAAAATAGACAGCAATAACATTCATCGTTTTATTAATACGACCTTGACCGCCAGCCATACGTTGACGCGCGCCAACCGCGACGTGACGCGAACGTAACCAGTGCTAATTAAATAATTATCACACTTGATCTGATTATGACTTAATATGATTGTGTCAGTGACATTATGAGTATGCATCTCCTAATTATATGTTTGATAAACAACATAGAATCAGAATGATAGAAAATGCTAACTTTATTGCATACCAAATCACGAAAAACGTGAAAGGAAGTTCGAACAGTGCTCTGCGGATGTTTGCAGAAAGACTGGACATTGATCTCCTTGACAGATTCACCAAACTACACCAAACACCAAAATATAATAAACTGAACAACTGTATGAACTTATCAAAGATCGATAAATGGGACTCAATAGGAAAGCAATATGGCGCAATGTTGCGCATCGCTGAGGTACAAAAGATATTTTAGGATAGCCATCAACTACATCTATCAAATTTTGATAAAAATATTTCAAAATTATTTTCCTTGATCGTTTTGATATTGAATAACCTATGTTGTTTAATTGCTAGGTATCCGTATGAGTCAGAATAAGCACGCGACGGCCGTGAATCATCCGAGATGGATAAATTAATTTACATTAAATTGGTTGTGGTTTTGACGACATAGCGTCTCATGATACTCCGACTTCTCGAATCAATTGCCCTTTCCTTTAATACGTGCCTCCGCCAGACTATCAAACTCAAAGTCAAAGCATTAATTGCAAAAAAATAAATATTAAAGACCAAAACCCCGACTGCGTGATTGTTAGCTTTAAATTAACTTTATTAATTAATAATTGATGCTATCTAAAAAGATAGTGTGTGCAGAACGAAGATATGAGAAGATCTATGTTTGGTTCCACAAAACATTGTGATGTTGGCTTATGTAACAGTGTTTTGGCTGATCCGCTGTCGGATAAAGCCAGGGCACTTTACAAACTAGCTCAAGTAGGTTTAAAGAGATAAGTGCATTTTGTTGATTTGTTTTGAATAGGGCGACATTATCGCAAAGCGACAAAGCCTATAATAAAGAAAAAAGAAAAAAAATCTCATCATCGGCCTAGCCTTTTTCCCAACTATGTTGGGGTCGGCTTCTAGTCTTACCGGATGCAGCTGAATACCAGTGTTTTACATGGAGCGACTGCCTATCAGTCCTCCACAACCCAGATACTGGGTTACACGATACCCCTTGGTAGGACTGGTTGTCAGACTTTCGGGCATCTGACTACCCGTAACGACTGTCAAAGATCTACAATTGACAAAAGAAACAAAACTAAAAAGAGAGAAACAAGTTATAGTAGGTAGATCATAATTCACTTCAGTGTTCACAAATGCAGTCTCGTCGGCTATCTGCGGCTAATCTTACCAATAAGCATCTAGTTCGTCCTGCCATCTCCTAATTTAGATTCTTAATTATTTTTCTCGAAGCAATTTTAACAGTCATCTATTCATGAAACTGATCAAAATATACGCGCACTAGCAAGTTTATGAGCAATTTTAGCTGAATATAGTAAGAACTCTCAAATGCTGTAAAACATTTATTATGATTACAAACTTTTATGACGACGCACTCCGAGGTTTACAATTGGCTAGAAAAGAATAGGTTAGCTTGTTTAGATTTGAAGCCTCCTTTTCACGAGAATTCAGCATGCTAGCCCGCATATAAGGCACAGAGAGTCTGTGTTGGGTAGGTAATATTGTTATCTTTGACTCGATCGATAATAAATAATAACAATATACCAGCCTGTAATTGAAGTAGCTGAAAAGTTGCAGAATTGAGCACCAGGTCTGTGGCCCTGTCAACCTTTTTTTTTTGTGGCCGGGGGGAGTAAAAAATGCCTTCCGCATACCGCACGTCCGAGGACATACGGTTATGTGGGGCTTGCACCCACTAAAAACGTCTCCCCCCTGCGTGTTCCTCGCGCTGTATCGGACGGGTCCGGGTACCGCAAACGCGCTTCGCAGCCTCGTCCAGTGCCTGCCTGTAGGCCCGCTCATGGCCCTGTCAACCTAATAGCTTTCCTGTGTGTACCTAGTCTATGGGTCAGAAATGATAATAATTTTAGGATTAAGCTGTAGAACCTGTTGTATTTATGACGTTACAATAGTGATCCTGGGAATCGATGTTTTCACACATTTACAGAAAACATTTATACGGATTATTAGTACTTTTTTTATTAATATCGATCAATAACTTAACTTTTAACCGCTGGTTTCTATTTTCAATCGAATATCAAGTAAATGAAATAGGCTTCATTGCATATTGGATTTAGTTTGAGCCAATAAGTTTCCTAAGCAAATAAATCAAACTCAATCACATGTTGGTGTTGGCTGTGAGTGTCGCCAATAATTTGTTTGCCAAACAAACGTTTGTCGTTAGTCAATTTGAAGGTCAATCCTCGAAATGTTGACTGGCTTTTTGATTTAAATGTCAGTAACTTACTAATTAGAGATACTTCATTACTCTATCTGTAGGATATATACCAAATTACCAACATCCTACAGATAAAGTAAAACGTATAGATATACATTTATAAGGTGCTTCTAAATTATCTGCCACGGCTGCTATGGCAGATAATATTGGTTATTTATATTACAATAGCGAAATATTTTTTTTATTTAACGTCATAATTGTTGTTCTTTTGCCTGCGTTTTATTGCGTAGGTCTAATTCTGCTCCATGCTCCAAATTTTTTTACTGTTCCGAGGTACGAAATTTCTTCACTATTGTAATCTGTATACCCAATACTTTCTCCCATTGCAACCGTGGCAGATAATTTAGAAGCACCTTTTATAGTATAATTATCTATAATTAGATAATAGAAATATTTATATTCGCAAGATAGTGCGGCGAAATAATAATTATTTTGAGACGGTTCGACATGCAATATGGTGCAATATGAAGGGATTCCCATGCGTACGTTGTCTGTTGTGACGAACAAGGTCAATGACTTGCTTTTAGACCCTACAGTAGCATATTATCACAGTATAAAGAGGTCTTCTCTTTCCCTAATATTATGATGAATCGATGACATGGAAAGAGGAGGAATTGAATGTTTATAGTATTATTATAATAGTTATTACTCTCAGATTGGTCCCATATAAATATTGTCATGATCTGATAATGATTTTTGAAGATACAGAAAGGAACTCCTCATCGGGACGATAGCATAACAATTGCTTTAACTTTCACTCAAAATTGAAAAAAGTTTTTTTTTAATAATACTGACACTAAATAACACAAAAATGTTGACATTTTACCCAACCATGAAGCTGACAGCAGTCGCTTGCACTCCTGGATCCACCAGGCAGTTTCTGCTGAACTACATCACCACTATCGCAAATGTTATCACATAATCATTTTGTTTTCAGAGCGAGCATAAACGCCGGTACTTCATTAACAGAAGCTGTGGAATGGTACACGAATGCTAACGCAGCCCTCCTCAGCCACCTCACGAAGCAGATCAAAGACACAGATAGCAGCACCATATGGAGGTATACAGCTCATAATCATCATCATCATCAGCTTGTAATAATCCACTGCTGAACATAGGCCTCTCCCAATGCGCGCCACTATTATGCGCTCATTGGAGGTAATTGCCCATAATCGCCACGCTGGGCAAGGGGGTTGCCGATCACAGTAGCAGATGAGTCGCAGTTGCTTCTTACGACACCCGTGGGAAGAGTAGAGGTGATTTTATTCTTAGACCGGAAATCATTCAGCTCATAATAATAACCATAAAACTTTTTATTTTCAAACTTAGCTCATTGATACCTTAGGTACCATCTAACATAATATATTAACACATATACCATTAGGTACATTATTATAATACGGTTTGTAAGTATATAAACATAAACCTCATCATCATCATCAGCCTGTATTAGTCCACTGTTGAACATAGGCCTTGCTGCGATCTTCAGCTAACAACATCTGGCCTCCACTTTTCGTAGGTCATTTTCTAAGTCGGGGTTGTGGCCGGCTAATTGCAATAGGCAAAATGTGCAAGTATTTTACTTCTGCCTACCCGTCTAGCAAAGGCGTGCCTACTATATTTTTTTCCGAATCCCGCTATAGAAATGTAGTATTAAAACAATATTACATACTACAATAAATTTTTTTTTAAACAACTCAAACTTTGAAAATGCACACATCAAGCTATACATTTCCAGCATGAACTAACCTCGCATTGTATAGGCTCTTCGTACAACAAGATGTCAGCTTATACTGGATATGTATAGCTTGATACGTAGCCCTGTGTACTAGGCAAGGCACACCACTGCCTTCTAAGAAAGGCGTGAGGCATATGTAGATTTATATATAAGTAAGATTATGACGTCACATACCACAGTTTGAAATTTATTGCTGTATCAGAGTATTCCAAAGACACGTAAAACTGAGTCAAAACAAAAGTTTTGTGGTAAAAGTCAGCCAATGCCATTTGCGGTCACTAGACCAATCATTTTACAGTGCCGCAAAATTGTATGACCCTGTGGCGGCGGCGCTAGTGGTGAGTATAGTAATGTCATTTGAAGAAATTTTGTAAGGAAATCGGTTAGTTCCAATTTTTGCCACCGGGTCACATAAATTTGTGGCTCTGTAATATCTATTTTATCCGTTTTGTTTTATGATGTCATGACCTTTTGACAGACTGTAGAGGTATTTCCCGTAAGTCTTGTATCTGACTCATATGGACTTTGAAATTAACACATTTATACACACCACAATTAATTTATTTGCGGGTAAGAAAACTGTCAGCGCGTGCGCCTTGTTAATGCCTCACCTATTAAAGAATCTTGCGGTTTGGATGATGATATTCCGGACATTTTATTAAGAGCCGATTTCAGCACTGACACTCATCTCCTAGCCTTTTCCCAACTATGTTGGGGTCGGCCTCCAGTCTTACCGGATGCAGCTGAATTTTGTATTTTGATTCAATTAAACTCGGTTCAAGCATTTTAACTGAGTTCAGGACTTCAATTTGCGTTGGGCTGCAGTTTTATTAATCTCGGTTTTTAAAATGAATGGTGAAATTGGCCCTAAGTTCATAAAAATCTACATATTTTATTTTTATTGACTTTAATAAAAATAAGTGTAAAATACTTTCACTAATATTGTAAACTCTTATTTCCCTTTATTTAAGAATTCTAGAATTCTTGGGATGAATGAGGCCAGGCGCGCAGTACATTAAACATTCCACATTTTGCCACTAATTGCGCGTAATTTGCCACTAATTGCGCGCAAACCCTTTGTTACACTACTGTGTGTTTTTTCACCGCACGGCAAAAGATAATCAATTTAAATTCAAAACGACAATATTATAATATGTATAAAAATATAATAATAATATGTCCCGTGTGGCTGTTTAAATCTATATTGTCAAAGTAGTACCGTGACTGACTGACAGATTAAGCACAATCTAAACCGTTGTTCCTAGAGTCTAGAAATTTGGAAGAAATTATTCTTTGAATACCGAGGAACTAGAGGTGCACTAAGGAAGGGATTTCGGAAATTCCGCACCTAAGCAAGTAAAATAGGGGATGAAAAATTTAAAATCCACGCGTTAATAGTCGCGGGCGAAACGCTAGTTCTAACATAATAAAACATTAAGTAACGTACCGTGTTAATAGTAATACAAACACACTAATTAATGTATGCGATAGTAATTTCAAAGGAATACAAACAAATTATGCTAACGGACATAATAAAATATGTCTCTCTATTGAACCTGCAGGATCCCCTAAGGACAGGAGTATGTGGATGGTTAGAGGTTATACCAAAGAAAAGATGGATTAATGGAATGGAGTAAGCAATAACATGATAATAGTAATGAATGGAAGAGAAAAACCAATTGTGCCAATACTAAATAAAATTAAGACTATTACAGGAAGATGCGTGGGAGCCCGTGGACTCTAATTTTTTGTTTTGTTTTAGATACCTTGTCGGGTTCAAAAACTTGCTTCGGAGCATCGAATGCAAGGGCATAGGTTCTGTATTAGGAATCAATTACTTCGCTCGTGGCTACCTTCAGCCTCGCGCTTACGAAAGGTAAGGATCAAATGTGCGGATTCCGATTGCCTTTCATTTTGCTAGTCAAAGAGTTCATTAATTATTTATGTTGTATATACCTACCCTTATTTATATTTGACTATTGTATAGTCTAGCTTAAAATTGTTATAACACTTTTGACATGAACTTCAATCATAATTAAATTTCACTAAGACTTATTGTCCAAATTAAATTTGACACCCATTAATTATTTTTACACGCATAATTTTTTTTTTTTTTTTCTCTCTTTTGTTATTTTATGATTGTACGTATTATATGAAATTTTATATGGGTCTGCGTGCCCGCAATAAAGGATTTTATTTTATTATATATTATATTAATGTCATCTGTCACTAGGTCTTGTAAGCAAAAATAGACTTTATTGTTTTCTGATATACAAACGATATTCACTCTAAGGGTGGTAAAACAATTTGTCGACTTTTGTGTTATTTCTTGTTGATGATCTTTCTAAAATTGGCCATCTTTTTTCAGATACATTGCGCATATGGTGTTGGGTCGTGACCTTTTAGATAATACTTTGAATCTAGTGCCGTCTCTTATACCACTTCACAAAGACATAAAGGAAGACAGCAATGAATATCAAGACTTGGAAAAGAAGTAGGTTCATAATTATTATTAAACTTGACGACGTGATTGTCGACGGACGGTGGTCATAGGTTATTGACCTTCTGTGCTAGGTGTTGACAATCGCTCGGGATAAATGTACATGTAAAAATATCTCTACCTACTTTTCTTTCTAATTTTTATGCTATTTTGAATTTACTTAGAAGCTATCCGTAGACTGTGGGTATATTATAATACATGCCTTTAGACATGTATTTTATTATTACTAGGTATGTTTTTCCTTAGTTGGACTCATTTCTTTACTAGATCAAAAATCTAAAATCAACATATTTTTATTCATGTAGATCATTAAGCACTTATGACTAGTCATAATTTATTCTAATATTGTTTATTGTAAGAGTGACTCCAGTTAGTAGGTAAGTTTATACTGTATCGGTACATATTTAAATAGATTATTTTAATGAGATATTTTGTTAGGAACCAGCAGATTGTCGACAATAAGCATCAAGATGGCAGCGTCGTGGATGCTATTGAGTACTTCGACCAAACGGCTACTTTTCTAGATAAACTTAGAGCTGTTCAGAAACAACTGAGAGAGTATATCAGGTCAGTAATAATTTATCAAATTGATTTTTAAAAAAAAAAGAAAATGAGCCTCTAACTGTCCCACTGCAGGGCAAAGGCCTCTTCCCATACAGAGAAGGATTAAGCATTAATTTTCGCACTTGTTTACTGCGTGTTGGCGATATCAGATTATAAAGTACAGGTTCCCTCAGGGTGTTTTCCTTGTCTTGATTAACTAAGAAAGTACTTTCGTAAGACATATTAAAAGTCACATTGGTACATGCCAGGTTCGAACCCACACGAAATTATAATATGTCTTAAAATGATATAAGTTTTTTATTTATCTTCTCCTATGTTCAGTTTTTTAACCACCATAGACTTATTTATCAGAAACATATTTTTGTTAATCCTGATTTTTTTTTTATTAGTGGACTTGTGTCGTTTTCGAAATGTTTTTCAATTTAATGTTGCGCAATAATTTATAACGAACGACCCGCCCCGGCTTCGCACGGTTACGCTAATATGCATGTATTATACATATAAACCTTCCTCTTGAATCACTCTATCTATTTAAAAAAACGCATCAAAATCCGTTGCGTAGTTTTAAAGATCTAAGCATACATAGGGACAGACAGACGCGGGAAGCGACTTGATGTCTCGATGACTTGAAAGTCGCTTCCCGCGTCTGTCTGCCCTATGTTTTAACTAACCTCACATAAGCGATATTTATGTGAATGCAGTCTGAATCCATTATGTTATTCCGCAGTAGATATTGGCGCCGCCACTAGATACGGTAATTAATTGTTAGTGCAATTATCTACTATTATTACATACATTTAATAAGAGATAACTACTTTAACAACACAATTACAACACTTTATAGCATCTAGCTAGTTCTCTCCTTTCGTAAAACTATTATCGGTTATAACTAAACCTATTCCAAATACGTAAAAAGTTTTTAAAAAGAGTAAATTAGTTATGTAATTAGAAACTCGAACTGACTCGGGTGGGACTTGAACCCGCAATCCCTGGCGAGTCGAGCCATCGCTTTACCAACTAAGTTACCGAGTCCTTCCCGCTTCAGTAAAAATTACTTCAGTTGAATCAGATCATACCTACCTATGTTTTTTTATTTGTAATTTCAGGGCCGGCGTGACGGATAGTCTGACTGAGGCGAGAAAGTCTGAAGTTGTATGCGCCGGTATATTGATACTGGTCTGTGTAGTCTCTCCAATCATCATAGCATTGGTCAGGAATGCAGTAAATACAATACAGGTAAGTTTAAAATAGGGACGCACAGACTTATACATATAGAATAGGGGTCACTCGGGCAAATTATGAACCAACGGCCCCGCTAAAATAACTAGGTAATGTTTAAAAATATTTTTATTAGGTAACTTTTTCGAAAACTTACAATGGTGCTAATTCTCTTGCACACGCTCTAAACTAATTTAGACTCTATCTCTCTTTCTATCAAAGATCGAAGAAGAGGATAGAAGGTTTTTAAAGCTGTTAAATTAGTCCATTTGCTTAATATCAATGAGAATCTAAACCGGCATGTCATAGACCATCATCATCAAATTTCAATTTCCAGTCTCATCTAATTTCACGTCAATTGCAAGGACGTGGACTAATTTGACAGCTCCAATTTGTCACTTCAATTTGTTGTCCTTTTTCGATGATGTTTATTAAAAAGAGATATATGTAGTTAGACTAAAATTAGTTTGGCGTGATGTACAATGAGATAATATGCACCAGTGTGTAATTATTTAGTTTGATGCATGACATTGCATTAACATACAATACCTTTTATTTTTTACTTTAATTTACTTGTCGCCACACGTTTTCGGAAGCTTGCAATCATCGCATCACGTGCATGCAAGCAATAGTAGGCATGTAAGCAGTAATACGTAGGTTTACTAATAACAAGATTAGCTCGAAGAGGCGCCTTAAGTTTTGAGCTATTGAAGTTCGGATTTGTTTTCTCTGACTGCCAGTCAAAGATTAGCTGTTTCACCACTAGGCTAAAACAGCTTAAGTATATCAGCATAAATTAAAATATCAACCATAATCTATATTAAGAAAAAGAGTTTATTAAAAATCCAAGATTTAACATTTCATGATCAAAATATAATTTTAATACCTACTTTCTTACAAAAACATTCAACCTTGGATAATTAGGTGACAAATAAAACATTTCACACTCATATCCGACACTAACCGAGACCGCGATGAAACCATCGCTATTTATAGGCCTTCTATAATGCATAGCTAGTAATTCATTTAAACAAGTTTCTGTGTACTAGGTATAAGCCTAGCAAATACCATAACACTCGAAAGTACTAATTTGTAATTTCATATATCTAAATAATACAATAAATTACCAATTAGACCACAGCTGACATTTTCGTTGTGTGCGTATTATAAATTAATGGGGCGGGTCTGGGGCTATACATTCACGGTTGCAAACGGCCTACTATGTCCTAGGAAGACTCCTAGGAAATGGTAGGTTTTAGTATAGCCACAGGCCTACCTTACCGCCTCCTTCCGAAGCGGTAAGGAGGCGTGATCTTGGGGGAGAGTGCAACTGTCACGTAGATCCCCAAGGTAAGTCTGATGGCGTACCCTTCTCGAGGTTGCCGCCCTGTTCTTGGTCTAATTCCCTATGAAATAGACGTAACAAAAAACATCGGGCGCTTTTGATATTATATTCATGCATTTCTATTTTTATATACCTATATATTTATTTATTACATATATGATCAGCGGGTGTATGTGTGCATGGCAGAGCTGTAGTGTAAGTGCGGGTAAAAACGTGGGCGCGTGGTGACAGCTGATCTGAGGATGGATGGTGGGATGGATGAACTGTGGATGTATGATCCTAACTGCGAGCCTCTGTGACCAAGGCTGCAGGCTCGTCCATCACAAAATTTTGATGGCGTGTAGGCGAATGTAGGTCACCTGCGTTTGCGACCTACGCAGTTGAGCGCCGTACGCAGGGATGAAGGAGTCCTGGAGGGCTGAGCCAATCGGCGCTGGCGGTAATGCGTCCGTGAGGCAACACGCCCTCTTTGGTCCCAATTTCAAGCAAAACGGTAGCCCTATCTCAGAGCCACGGATAGGGAAATGGTCATGGTGTCCCGTCAGAGGGCCACCGGCTAGGCACGTGGGGTCCGCGGTCGTCTTCGGATGGCGTACGCGGCGGCAAAGGTCATGCTGACGGTGTAAGTGAGGGGGGATCAGTCGTCTGGGAATGGCCTTATTTCCAGATGACCAACCCGATCGAGCGCCCGATTCGCACTGGGAGCCAGCCTCGCGTGCCTATATCTCTCCGGTAATCCTAGCGTCCTTTTTAGTAAGGCGTTCCCAACGTTGCGGGCTCCATGGTGGGTGGGAGCCGGAGGGATGAATCTTAAATACATAACCTTTAAAATGGATATTAATAGGCCAAAAACTACCGATGCAGAGGCCAAGTTGGTGAAAATCAACGAAACCTCTGCAAACCAAAATATAAGCGGTCCAAGTGTGGTGAAAACTACGCCCACGACCAAAACGAACGTCTCAGACCAAATAAGAAGCGAGACCACGCTGGTGAAAACCGCTGGTTCGCAACTTAGTACGGCGACAACGGTGCGAGGTAAAACCAGCACCGATCCCCGTCAGAAACCGAAGACGGTGACGAAAGCCAGCTCCAACCGTCAGGCCCCGATGAAGGCGCAGGGACCGGTGAAAACTAACCCTGGCCCGAAATCGGAGGTACACACGGCCACAACGGCCACTAGTCAGCAGACGGTGGAGCAACAGGTTGCACCGCTTCGCACCAACGACGCCTTTTCCTCAGCTTGGCAATTGGTGAGCCGCAAGGGCAAGGACAAAAGTCCCAAAGTGCCTCCGCAACCCTCTGGGGACGCAGCCACCGCTCCCAAAGCCAAGAAGAAGAGGAAGAGGCTGCAACGTAGAGCCCGGAGAGAGTGTCTGCAGCCGGGCTACGTTGCACCTACACGGGCTGGGGAGGGCCAACTCAGTTTCAGCGCCGGCAAGCGCGCACAGGACGGTGAAAACTACTCCAAAGTGCCGCTGACTGGCGCAGAGACAAGGGCCCCCACCAACAAGCCCAGCGAACAGGGGGACGGTAAGGGTCAGGCATCGGCCAAGCGAGGTCTCAACGAGACCATATCGCCACGGGGTGACCATAAAAAGTCAAGACTAGACCCAAACCGAAGCTACGCTCAGGCAGCGCAGTCCCCACTACACGTTGCCATCACTTGCAGCCGAACAGGCTTCATTAGCAAGGAGGTGGCCGACATACTGCTAAGGGAGTTGCCGAAAAAGATCCTCACAGAGGCATGGACGACGACTCCCAAACCGGACAAATCGGGACCGACCTTCAGCGGCAAGCCCCTGTACGCTGAAGGGGTCATTAAGGTTTGGTGCGCCAACGACTACTCCCTTAGTTGGCTAAAACAGACGATTTCCGAGCTGGCGCTCCCATCCAGTGTCTCGCTGGCTGTGAGGAGCCAATCGGAAATCGCGAAAAAGACTCGCTGTGGAATCCTCATCCCCGATGAACCGGGAATATTTGAGGACACACGCGACATCGGACGCTCCCTGGCTTACCAAAACCCATGGGTTGAAATCAACAAGTGGGTTTTGCTAAACAGCGTGAAGCAAACGGCAGGATGGTTCGTGATGGTCGGGGTACCAGAAGACCAAATCGCGACCCTCCTGGATGCTGGACGCCGTCTCTCAATGGGTTTGGGGACGGTGTACATTAAATTTCAGGGCCGGAACGGGAAATTTACCGACGTCCCTCAAGGATGGGACCCTATAACGGGTACCATCAAAGAACAGAGGTCCGACTTGGAACCGGCTGAAGAAGTCGGAACCTCGTCAAACACCCAGGGAGTCGGTAAGGCTAACCCCGACCCTGAAAAGCAAGACCCAACTGCGGCCACGGCAATGGACGCAGAGCAGACACCGGGGGAGGATCAGGAAGAGACCCTCCTGAGATCGGACCCGGTGGATGATGAACTGGTGCCGGGCGTCCTGTTCGCCGGGCTGCAGCTAGGAGGGGAGAAGGGTACGAACAATGATGTCGTCCCCTTCGTACCCTCTTAGAATTATACAGGCAAACCTCCACCACAGTCAAACCGCGACGGCTCAGCTGCGGAAGTGGTTGGAGGGTCAACAAACGGCCATTGCGCTGATCCAAGAGCCGTGGGTCAGAGATGGCCGCATTCAAGGTCTTTCTAGTCTTGGAGGTAAGATCCTAAAGACAACAGACCACGACCTTCCGAGATCGTGCATATACGTTACCAAAAATCTCAATACACAGCTTCTAATAGATTTCTGTTGCAGAGACCTATCTGCCGTGAGGCTTCAAGTACAGCAGGGCGACTCTGACATGGCGATTGTCCTTGCGTCAGCCTATATGCATGAAGACGAGGAGCTACCCCCATTCGACCTCTCCCGATTGGTCAGCCATTGCGAGAGGACAGGGATTGAGATCATCATCGGGACAGACTCCAACGCACACCACTCGCTGTGGGGCATGACAGAAGAGAACAAAAGGGGTAAGGATTTAGTTGAATACCTTTTCTCTACTAACCTCTCTTTACTAAACGTAGGTTCCGAACCAACTTTCGTTACTCGCAGAAGCAGAACAATCATAGATCTAACTCTTGCGTCGGAGGGAACTATGGAGATCATTAAAAACTGGCATGTTTCAAAAGAAGCATCTTGCTCAGACCACAGGTGGATTCGCTTCGACCTTCAGGTCCTCACACCACAAACTCCACCTCGCAGGAACCCCCGCAACACGGACAAGGTAAAGTACGCAAGTACCCTTGAAACTAAACTTGCGGGGACAGCCGCTCCTATGGAGATCATGGACACGACTCAAATCGACAAACAGGTAAACTTTTTAACAGTATCTATGCTGGAAAGCTACCAACTGGCGTGCCCAGAGACCGTCCCACCCAAAACACCAGGCAAACAGTCATGGTGGGGTCCGGAACTGGAACGCAAACGCAAAAAGGTGAGAAAATCCCTAAATAGAGCAATGAACACACGTGCAGACAAAGACTGGGACGAATACCGTCTAGCCAAATCAAACTACAAAAAATGTATCAGGTACAGGAGCACCAAAGGATGGCGTAAGTTCTGTGGTAGCATCGAATCCTGTCAACAGGCTAACAGGATAAGGAAAATCCTGGCTCAACAACAGTCTACAGACATTGCAGCCCTACGCAAAGCTGACAATACACTTACAACATCCCCAGAAGAGACTAGACGCGTCCTCATAGAAACCCATTTCCCAGGATGCGTCTTCACTCAACTCATAACCTGGCAAGATGATAATTACAAACCATCAGCAAATGAATGGTACTATGCGCAAAAGATGATCACAATGGAAAAACTCCAGTGGGCCATCCGCAGCTTTCACCCCTTCAAGGCGGCAGGTCCGGATGGCATTTTTCCTGCCCTCCTTCAATGGGGGGAGAAGCCAATCGTAACCTGCCTGCTATCCATCATGAGGGCATCTCTAGCACTTAGATATGTCCCCAAGGGATGGAGGGAAGTGAAAGTTATATTCATCCCCAAACCGGGAAAGAGTGACTACACGAACGCCAAATCCTACAGACCGATCAGCCTAACATCGTTCATGCTTAAAACGATGGAAAGGCTATGTGAACGAGAGCTAAGGGATGGGGCGTTAAAACACATACCACTGCATGCCAATCAACATGCATACAGTTCAGGTAAATCAACCGAATCAGCTCTCCATCTAGTAGTCGGTCAGATAGAGGATGCCATTCAGCAAAAAGAAATATGCATGGGCACCTTCATTGACATCGAAGGCGCCTTTGACAAAACAAACTTCTGCAGTATAAGTGCTGCCCTGTCGAAACATGGAGCAGAGCAGACACTCATAGACTGGATAACAAACATGTTAAGCAAACGTGTAGTTCGCCTGGAGGATGATGAGCAGTCGGCTATTATAGCTAGAGGATGCCCCCAGGGAGGGGTACTGTCCCCTCTCCTGTGGAACCTCGTTATTAACGACCTCATCACCAAACTCAATGCCAGACGCGACTACACCATAGGCTATGCAGATGACCTTGCAATTCTAATATCAGGCAAGGTAATGGGCACCATCTGTAACCTTACCCAACAAGCGCTACGTATCGTAGAAAGGTGGTGCAAAGACTTTGACTTGTCGGTCAATCCCGCCAAAACCGAGCTGGTAATTTTCACCCAGAAACGAACATTGGGACCTCATCGTCTCCCAAAGCTGTTCAATACGGAACTCCAACTGTCCCGGGAAGTCAAATACCTAGGTGTCACCCTGGACAGTAAACTAAACTGGAGCAACCACATAGAAAGTAAAGTACAAAGAGCAAGCATCATTTTCTGGCAGTGCAAAAGAATGATAGGAAAAAGATGGGGTATTTCCCCCAAAATAATCCTCTGGCTCTTTAACACAGTCATACGACCTATGATATCTTACGCTGCTGTAGTCTGGTGGCCCAAAACCAACATTGACACAGCATCAAAGAAGCTTCAAAGAATTCAAAGACTAGCCCTTATGGCAGTCACAGGCTGCATGAAAACTACTCCAACCGCAGCGTTGGAAGCCATACTGGATCTCCCACCGCTTAACCTGTTCATACAACAGGAAGCAGCCATGGCGGCAATACGCCTAAAAACCTTAGGTCTCTGGAGATCCCGTAGAACTAAGCACACATCCATACTAGACGAACTCACAACTGATTTCCCTATAACACTAGCAATTAATGATCGCACACCAAAGACTTTTACCTTTGATAAAAAGTACAAGATCCAGCTTCATGAAGACCACCATGTGGAGGGACTAGACCCCTCAGACTTATGTGTCTTTACAGACGGGTCTAAAACAGACATGGGTACCGGATCGGGGGTCTTCTCAGAGGACCTTAACATACACTTATCCTACCCTCTAGGGGCCCACAATACAGTGTTCCAGGCAGAGTGCATAGGTATCTCTTTAGCAGCCTCAGCTATCCTGGCTAGAAAAGTAAAAGAACACAAAATTCGAATACTCTCAGACAGTATGTCAGTACTACAGGCCCTCAACAGCCATTCGGTGACGTCGGGACTGATACACGAGTGCCATCAAAAATTAAATAAGGTGGGTAATCTCAACAAATTAACTATCCAATGGATTAAGGGACACAGCGACTCTCGAGGCAACGATGCAGCAGATGAGCTCGCTAGAAGGGGATCGAGTATGAACGTGATGGGACCTGAACCCATAGTACCTCTCCCCTTTGGACACATACGAACCTTGGTAAGGCAACGCACAAGGGATCGTCACTGCATGCTTTGGACAAACCACGAAGAGTGCAGACAAGCCAGAGAAGCGGTGCCGGTCATAAACGGTCGACTCACCAAGCAGCTGCTCCGTTTAACCAAGCAGCAACTACGAACTGTCACGGCTGCTCTTACGGGCCATGGCACTTTCAATAAACATCTCTTTGTTTTAGGAGTTACAAACAGCCCCCTGTGCAGAGCATGCATGGAGGAGGACGAGACGGCGGCGCATGTGCTACTAAAATGCCCAGGCGTCGCCTCATACAGGGCTAAGTACTTCGGCAACCCAGGTACTCTCCGCGAGACGGTTAGCAACATTAAAAAGCTGCTGGCCTTTCTCGAGGAGCTAGGGTGGCTGGAATAAGAAAGACTTTTTATTCCCACCATCACGCAGAATACGCGCTAAGACGTGGACCTGCGGAAAACAGCCCGTTATACCAATACCAATACCAATATAAATTAATTATCACCTGCTCCGTGCCTCGGAAAGCACGTTAAGCCGTTGCCCTGGCTGTCATAAAGACCTTTGACAGTCGATATAGTAGTAGATACAGTAGATCAGGGGGGTTAGCCAAGTTGACTATCTACAATCGCTAACGAATAGAAAACGAAAGAAATGTATAGGATGACATTACCTTCGATCGATATGTCACGTGACAGGTAATGTCATCCTATACATTTCTTTCATTTTCTATAGCGTTAGCGATTGTAGATAGTCAACTTGGCTAAGCCCCCAGTACCTTCATAAAATCCTGACAACTATCTAACTTTTGTATATCAGACAGCCATGCCCTACGCCTTTTTTTCACTGCAAAAATCTTAAATAATAAGTTGACTGAACTTGTTCACCTACATTTCGTTATCACATACTACAGATGAGTCAACAAGGTCAACGAGTCATACAAGTCTGTAGTTCTACGTCATGTGTAGTGGTCGGCGTAGATAGTGCCATTTCGCGGGATTCATCAATCGTGGCATAGCGTGGACATACCCTGTCATCTTAAAATCCCGGGATTTAAGGAATTCAGCTTCGATCGAATATTACCGATAAATAATTTATAAATCTATACCGATTTTTTTTATAGCTAGTTTTGTATTATACGAATGTTTATTTAATCTTTGTTAAAATCATTTATTTACTACCAAATTTTACAATTTTACTTTTTACGCCACACAACTTCAGTTGCAGGTTTGTGGTGGTAATATTATTAACATCATTAACCGAGTAAAAAATTGAGAAATTGTTGAATAAATAAACTCTATAATTTTAAAATCCCGGGGTATGGTCATCTTAACGTATACATTTAAGGTCATTCATCCCAAATGGCACTACCTACGCCGACCACTGGACTCATGTGTCAGTATTATACAACTAACCATGTGCTGCATCCATTGAACGATAACTTATATTGTGTCTATGTATCGCTCAATGAAACGAGCATTGGATCGGTACATTAAAATAACATTGTTAGATAAGTGACAGCGTGATTTAATGCTTCCGCTTGTTTAAAATCAATTTGCTTCAATTTTAACGTTTATTCATGAAGAATATCTTTATTGGAGTTCCACAATGTAAATTATATGGTTATTAAAACATAAGGATAGGTAGGTATCATCGTGGGCACAATTTGGGCACAAAAATAAATACTAAACAAAAGCTATTACTACTAATTTCTTTCAGACTAACAACACTTTATTTTATTAAATAATCATTTAAATTTTATTAATTATACAAGTGCACAGACCAAGCATTACAAATAAATTAATACACTTTTTAAACGGTTTTACTTAGCTTGACCTGTTTATTATTTGGTTTAAATTTAGTAATCGATATTTCACCCCCTCCCTGTTGACAGATTGATCTGATATTTGGTACACAGCTTTAGTTCTGATGACAAAACCGTTTTACGTAAAAAAAATGTTTGCTTAGTATATATTATTAAATTTACTAATAACTTTAATTTCAAAACAGTTTTAATTTCAAACGTCAATTTATCAAATTATGCATAGGTTACGTTAAAATATAAAACGTTATTTAAATTTTTTATGTATTTTACTTAATTATTTAATAAGAAAATAAATAAATAATTATATTTAATAAGCTAACATGTGCTAAAACATGTAAAAAAAAATGTTTATAGTGAACTAGCACATTTTCTTCTTGTCGAGTTTTCTTGTCCAATATGTGGCAACTGGTCAATTTGATGGTGTGTAAAGCCATGTAGAATAGGGGTAGGGTAAGGTAGGGTAGAATATGCGTAGGTAGAGGTAGGATAATCACAAGTACAAAGTCGCGCCGGGCACGTGTATTATTTCGTAAATACAGTGTACATATTTTTTCAGATATACGCAAGAAATTTGGCAGAAAAGGCAAGAGAACTGGAGTATGAGAAAGAGTTGAGTGACACATTGTTGTACCAGATGCTGCCGCCGAGCGTTGCTAAGCAACTGAAGCAAACCCAGCAGGTAACTTCTCCATGTACCAAAAATGAATAACTACAAATTAAAAGACTGCCTCGGCCTGCACGAGGTCCTGGATTCGATCCCCAGGTCGTGCAAAGTGTTATTGGGTTTTTCCATCAAGAAATTGGTCGTGCAAAGTGTTATTGGGTTTTTCCATCAAGAAATTCTCATAGCAGCATAGTTGATTAAGCTTCGTTGAGACTGGCCGTTATGACCAAAATTTGGTTAGGTACGTTGTACATTGAACGGAAAATTAATTTGCCTACCAAGCTTCATTGGTTAAAAATACTCAAACGTTTTTACATACAATCAACAGGTCAGTAGTAATTATTACTGAAAAATCATTCTTATTCTTATTGAAACAAGGTATAATGATTAGTCTATGGCTGTGTCGCACCCGTAATATTTTCCTGGAAGATGATGAAATAGAGAGCCGAGACAACGTCATATTATATTAAAATATTGGCGTAACATTATCAACTTAGGTTCAAATCTGGCAAATACCAATATAGCTTTTTCAATGCCATTAAATTGTCTTCATTGTCCTCTGACTTTTCGTAAGTTATGTGCGTTTTATAAATTAATTATTATCATTTGCTAAAATGGTGAAGGAAAAGATCGTGATAAAACCAGCACACCTGAAAGATTTTTCAATGGTGTGTGAAGCCATGTCAGAGGCCTACGGCAGTTTAAACCCTGACACCAGATTGTTAATCAACCATACGATAAGAAGAATGTCATTATGTTCTTTCTACCACTGACTTACGGTGAACAAAACATGGAAACGAAGGTTTCTGTGCATAGACTGTACACCCGAGAGAAGCCGGGGCGGGTCGCTAGTTCTTAATAAAAACGTTTTTGAGTAATGCACTGCATCAATAAATTCTACTTAGTAATTATAAGACTAGATTGCTTAGAAATGCATACGCTTTATGGAATTAATTTAATTCATACAAGTGCTAATTATATCATTGTTCGTCATTTGTATGACGACATAATTATTTGTAATCGCTCGGTTTACGGGTGCGAAGAATGGAACTAGCTAAGGCTTATTTATGGGAAAAAAAATTTTTTATTTTAACAACTCGGTACCCAGGAACTCTGAGTAAATTGTGGTAGATTCAATATACTTGACTATCTAGCTGACTTCATTTCCTAAAAGACTGACTGACTTCTAAGAGCCGATTTCACCTCTGACGCGATCAATTGAGTTAAACTCGGTTCAAGCGTTTAACTGAGTTCAAAACTGCTATTTGTGTATGGCTGAACTTAGTTTTATTAAACTCGGTTATTAAAGTGAATGGTGAAGTTAGGCCTAAATCTATATTTAGACCGTTGGTTGGTACGTACCTACACATGCTGTTCTTTGTTGTTGTTGTTTAACTGTTCTTTGAGCCATATTGCAGAACTGTGGCAAGATCAGAGTCTCCTATACCACGCATGCTGGCAATGTTTAACGCGCTCGTGGACACCAGGCCAGAGTTGGATCTGTTTGTTGACGAACGGAAGACTATAATGTTAGAGTGTCTGAGGTTCTGTGAGAAGATTGAGTGATTACTTATATTTAAATAATATTGTTTTATCTTACTATTTAGTGTAAATGGAAAAATCTGTACTAAGTAGATAAATAATAAATAAATAAAATAAAATAAATAAATGCTATCATGTACGTAGGTATGTACCAACCAACGGTCTGAAGTAACGTTCTCGCATTGTTCGCGCAATACGCATATTGCATCTCTTTCCTCCTAACTAGCTTAGTTACAACCCTCAAATACCTTGTCCCCTTGTCACCTCTTAAATTCAAATTTAATTATTTTTATTGCATTCTGCAATGTGATTCTTAGGTGGTAAGTTAAACTATGAGATTTAGTCTTATGTACTTAATCTCTATATATCTGCGACGTCGTTGGTAACTAACTTTAGCCCGGCCTAGAAGTTTGCGCCCCCGAATTATTTTGTCATTATTATATTTTGTAAACTTTAAGCTTGTAGTGCAAATTTAGGTCAATAAAAAGTCCCCTATAGATTTGATGAGTGAGTCAGGATGACTAACAATTTATGATTACCAAACTTACCGATTATTTACTTTTTACGCAATTGTTAATATGATAGACACATGAGTATAAATAATTATTAGATTAAGTTTAAATAGGTTATTGTATTTAAAAAAAAAAAAAAATTTTAAATTATTTTTTTGAATAATTGCAAGTCAAGTCTTGACTGGCAATGATTGTTAGCATTTTATATCGTACCTACTTCAAAATTACTAGAGTCACCTACCTACTTGCTTAAAGTCTGTTCGCATTATTATGTACCTATAACCCTAGTTATTCAGGGAAACCTGTTATTAGCCGTACTTTACTGTATTATTTTATAAGGTAATGTTCTGTAACGCTGTTGGTTTCTTAAATAATTAAATAGTAAGATTAAACCGTCAAACACCGAGAAATAAGACACAAAAGGAGATCAATTGTGAACAACCTATGCGTCGCCACGCATCCTTACGGTATTCAAGCCCTTACAATTCCGGTTCAATATAATGTAAAACCAAATCAAAATAAAATATAACTGATTCTAGTTTCATCTGCTTATATAAACCAGCTTGTAACTGTCCAAACTCCTTCAAAAAATATCATCCTTAACTAGCGGCCCTGTCAACCTAACTCTTTTGCCGAGTGTATACGTCATATTCGAACCGAAACGTGACCCTGCCCAAAGCGCTACAACACTATATACACCTATAATAATCAAATTTCAAAAGTAACAAGCCGTTGCGCATCGATTGTTGCCTATTAAATACCTACATGGCTTTAAAATCATGACAACTACGATGTGTCATAGTGTCTGGAGTGTAAAACAATTGGTAAATATGTACTTGTTATCACCGTATTATATCATGTTCAACATGTCTGTACTTGTAGTATAAAACAAGTGATTTATACTCATTATCACGGTATTATAATATATATAATATTATATAATTTAAAGTAATCACATTTTATCGGCGGAACGTTGAACTGTGTGATATCTATAGCGTTGTATAAGTGTGTTATCGACCGCGAGGAGGGCAAGGTTACGCAACGTTTATTTCTGTATTGTAGATTGCGCACGAGTGTATCGTACGATGAAAGTGAATCTTGAATGAACCAAGGCCGTGTGTTAACGCTACGTTTTTATCAACTCGCTTTCTTGTCTGTCTGTGTGTTCGGTACAAATTTTGTCATCGATTAAACTTACTTCCCGGAAAGCTAGAGACTTGAACAACTAAAAGCATAGCTCCTAACTGAAGGTCAATGCTTCAAACATTATATTGTATAAACTTTTCAACGTAATATTTGTACATTTTTGCTCGCATAGTCAGGAGATTCCTTTCTCTGGAGCCCTGACCACCAGTAGCTTGGTCCCGATAATGGTGGGCTACTATATTTTAGTTTTTTAAATATATTTTATATGTATTGTATTTGAATAAATGAGAATAAATTTTATATTTGAAAAAAAAAAAGTACCTGATCAATTTGTGTCACCATATCTCTAGCGAATAAAGTTCTATATTATTCTATAACTAGCGAACCGCCCCGGCTCCGCACGGGTGTAACCTTAACCTTCCTTAAGAATCACTCTATCTATAAAAAAACCGCATCAAAATCCGTTGCGTACTTTTAAAGATCTAAGCATACGTACATAGGGACAGACAGACGGCGGATAGCGACTTTGTTTTATACTATGTAGTGATAGGTCCCTAATAGGTAGAGGAATAGTTACTAGGTATTCTTTGCCTTGAAGGTATTGTTAAATTATCCAAACTTTGTATTTGCGTGTTGCAGGTCCCAGCGGAGTACTTCGCCTCAGTAACAGTGTATTTTAGTGATATTGTTGGTTTCACCGCCATTGCAGCTGTATCTACACCATACCAGGTAATTTGTTGGTTTCCCTGACCGTACTTTATTGAAAAATGCGTTTTTTCACGTGTTTTTTCTTAGCAAATAACCGATTTAGATCCTAAAAGTAATGGGCCCAAGTCCGAACCATATTAAGTATCCCTGAAAAACACCATAACATGTCACAGTGTTTAGTTTAAAAACTATTACAACTTACGAAAAAATATAGGATACAAGTTCGGACACAATAATAATAACTATCTGTATGTATAATGAATATATTTTTATATTTTCCAAAATGTTTTAGGTTATTAGTTTTTTGAATTCCGTATACAAGTTATTTGACGAGAAAATTGAATGCTATGACGTGTACAAGATTGAAACCATCGGAGATTCTTACATGGTGGCATCTGGTTTACCGGTCAGAAACGGTATGTATAGAAAAAATGCAATACTCCCGTTCTATAGGTATAGAAAAAAGAACTACCTACACCTGCTTCCAGGCTTGCAGCTTGCAGGCAAATATCGATTGCAGTTCATAAGATATAACCATAACAATCTTTTTATCCTGATGTTTCGCAGTTTCTGTGGTCGCAGTATGTCACAAAACGGATATTTTGAATTATTTTGACCTACCGCCATCTTTATTTTTGTTATCAAAGCCCATATTATGAAATTATTTGTTTAATAATAATTAATACAAAGATTATTCCGGTTAAAAAGTTGAAACAAAGTTGAACAGTGATCGTGAAAATTGAAGATATTATTATATTATAATATTGTTATTATCATAATTTAGCTTTAAAGATTTCGATCTCTCTCATATCTGGGGATATACGCCAATGTTTAATTATCTGTTTATCAACATTGTAGTTTTTCATTTATTTTGAATTCTGCAGGAAATAAGCACACAACAGAAATAGCAAGTATGGCCTTGGAACTGCTGGAAGCGACGTCTTCGTGTAGGCTACCTCATCGTCCTGACCAGGTATTGAATTAGGTAATATCTGTGTCTCCGCTTCGATTTGTTTTTCACCTCTGGCTGTTTTGTTTTTCAGAGCTAACTGTTCTTTGTTTTCTCTTTTTTTTATTTAGAATTATTCTTTTGCAAATTTTCTTTACTTTGAATTTTATCCAGCTACATCGACTCAACCGATAATAACATCACTTGCGGATAATTTGTCACTCAATTCGACGTTTCATCACAGAATTAAATATTATTTGGATGACTCGTCCAAGTTTAATATTTAAGTGATTTTGAAAAAGAAAAATAATAATCTGCTAAGTTGGTAATACCAAAAAAGTTTCATGCATAAATTTTGGCTTTGTTAATTTAAAATTCAAAGTGATCTATGTCTGAAATTCTAGTTTCAATAAAATAAAATGAAAAAACATTCAAGGTTGCAATTTCTTTTTTTTAAATGTACCTATTTTTTAAATGCCTATCATACCTGTTTTATGTCTTAGCCTCATTAAGTAGTTCATATTAGATGCGTCAGAGGAGATATCCGAACAAAGTCCGTTTGTCACCACCTGGTAATGTAGGTAGGCGTACCGGAATGCTTGTGGTTAACTTACGTACAATGTTGTCTAGGTAAGTCGATGACAATACTGGTTAGGTCCCATTTCACCACATTTTTTATCGGGATTTTGTATACCGGGAATTATATGACACTCCATAATTTACTCTCGGATTATTATTTTGTTGATTATTCTTGGAATAACCCCTAATTTACTCTCGAGTAAATGAACTCCATGTGTGGAAATTGGGTCTTAATAATTTAATTTGCAATTTTTATTTATTGAAATGTATTTCCATTGCGGACTGTCTCTACCCAATAAGAGGTCACGATTAACAAAAAATCATTATTTGTTATCTATAAGGTGCTTCTAAATTATCTGCCACGGCTGCAATGGGAGATAATATTGGTTATTTATATTACTATAGTGAAGTAATTTTTTTTATCTAACGGCATTTTTTTTTTCTTTTGCCTGCGTTTTATTGCGTAGGTCTAATTCTGCTCCATGCTCCAATTTTTTTTTTACCGTTCTTGGGTACGAAATTTCTTCACTATTGTAATCTATATACCTAATACTTTCTCTCATTGCAACCGTGGCAGATAATTTAGAAGCACATATAATCTATACTATATCTATCATTACCACGTTTTGTAGCCATAAAATGTCGGGTCGATTACCAAACCAGATTATTTGTATATTTTTTATTGTGTACTTATCCACGTATACAATAAAGGACTGCCCCGTTTTTTACAATTAGGTATGATTGTGTCAAAACTTTTGGACAAGTACGTGACGTTTATTTCATAGATATCTTATTTTATTTACGTTTGATGAACAATCAAATGGTTTAAAACGTCTGGAATATTCTTATCTTCCAGACTCTATGTATGAGAAGCGGTATACATATAGGGCCGTGTGTCGCTGGGATAGTCGGCAGTAAGATGCCACGATACTGCCTATTCGGAGACACCATCAACACAGCTAGCAGGATGGAAAGCACTGGAGAACGTAAGTTGAATAGTTGATTTAAGATAATATTCGCTTCGATTTGTGAATTAAATATATGTAACTGCACTTACATTCAGAGGAAAATCCTTGAGTGGGGCTACTTTTAAAATACGTGTAAATACTCTTTCTATTTCAGCAATGAAGATACAAATATCTGAAGATGTCAAAAGGGCTCTTGACAAGACAGGCCTCTTCATAACGAGTCCCCGCGGCGTTGTTGATGTCAAGGTACGAGGATACAGCAATGGCACAGAACCGCTAGTACGAGTTTGAAAACTACGCAAATACAGTCACATTTTTTATAGACTCACGCCTGTATTCCCCAGAGGGGGTAGGCAGAGGTGTATGTAGTACACCCACGTTTCGCCGGATATGTAATAAGTCCCATGTAATAGGGGGCGAGCCTATTGCCATTAACCGGGCACAATTCCAGACTCCGTGCTGCTACTGAGAATTTCCTAATGGAAAAACCCAATAACACTTTGCCCGACCCGGGGATCGAACCCAGGACCTCGTGCTCAGCGGTCGCGCTTGCTACCACTAGACCAACGAGACAGTCACATTTCAGTTTTAGTAACAAAGTATCTCTTCGTGTCATAAAACTGACAGTATTTGCATGGTTTGCAAAGTCGTACTATGGGTACACCATACAAAAATGCATGTGGAACTTCTTTTTTCAGGGCAAAGGTCAAATGACAACCCATTTTCTCGAAGGAAGGATTGGACCTTCTCCAGAACGGCTGGTTTCATCCTCTTTGGACTGCACGCCCTGTTTCTTGGCAAGGATCCACTCACAAAGATCGCCTAGATACCACACTGAATCAAAGCGAAAACATTAAACCAAATGGCCAGAGAAACATTAAATTAAGGCTGCAGTGCACAGCTTGGACCGTTTTATTTTGCAGGAATATTCTATCAAATTTCTCCTTTTAGTCTTCCTCTTAATCCCAATCTTCTATCTATTTTATCTGCGATTATAATTTCTAAAATGTCTAAAATATCTGTGGCACGTCACTCAATCAATCACGACATAGTGCTAAGCCCAGAAGAAAAGAAACAAAAAACTCTATTCGATTATTCTGTATTCAAAAAATAAACTAACGGAATCAAAAGTGCGTCCAAAGGTGCGTATACTAATATGGATTCGACATCTTTGACGATGATTTTGTAGGTATCGAAGTAGTGTAATGATCGAAGGCTGGCCATTTTTTTTTTTTGATATGTCATGTAGTAGAAACCTATGATTCACATGAGGCCACGATAGGGATAAACACATCTTCGTCATCGGTATGTATGTAGGTCTTTATTGCTTTGAAGTCATACGGTAGAAACAAACCTCTCAATAAACCGGATTTTTATATCAGAATGTCAAAATTTTCGAATAAATGAGGGTCAAAAAACCGGTCCTACTTTGATTGACCTAGACTTTTTTTGTCAGTAAATCCGAAGATAATCCATAATTATGCAAGCATCTAAATACTCGCATATATTTTGAATTAGACTAGCCTTGGCTAGGCTTGTCTAGACAGGGCAATTGATAGCCTAGTGGTATGACCGTTGGATTGCCAAGTCAAAGGTCCCAGGAACGAACCCAAGGCGCACACCTCTGACTTTTCGTAACTTATGTGCGTATTATAAATTAATTATCAACTGCTCCGTGCCTCGGAAAGCACGTTAAGCTGTTGGCCCCGGTTGTCATGAAGATCTTTGACAGGCGATATATGAAGTCATTACCCTCATAAACTCCTGACGTACAACTGATCTATCTCTACCTTAGAATATCAGACCCCTTTGGGTTGCGGAGGTCAAATAGGCAGTCGCTCCGTAGATAACTGATATTCAGCTATATCTGGTTAGATTAAAAGCCGACCCCAAATAAATTTTGGGAATAATAAGGCTAGGAGGATGATTCAATTGGAATCCGAAATCTACAACGACATTTCCGAAATTTAACTAATTAAAGGTCAGTAAGATTGGATACCTGCAATTTGGAAATACCAGGTAAATAAACCCGACAACATATTTTTTGTCTGTCTTACTTAATAATTTGACATGGCAAAGACTCTTCTTCGGATATAAACATAGTTAATTATTATTTGATTGCTATAATTCTGCCTTTGAAAAAAATTTAAACATAATATATATATAATATACTCTTTTAAAAGATGACTTCCACAACTGCATCAAATGAGACGCAGATAAAATATAACGGGTCTTTATCATGGACAAGAAGGCGTTTTAAAAATGTAAGGTCATAAATATTCGCATCCATAGACTAACCGTATCGCAAGGGTTGTAACTGGAATCATTTTATGAACACTCGCCAGCACATCAGGCTACCCAAAACTGTCAAATTTTCCCAATCAACTTTGAACCTAATGCTTTAGCGAGAAAGTTGAAAACTAATTAAAGAAATTTGACAAATTGTACTAATTACATCCTAGATAAAAATCTATATTTTTCTCAAACAGGAATATAACTTTACAACGATCAATAGACAATAATCTCGTAAATTGACATAAATTTAGTAATAACGGCGTACAATGGTAAAAATGGAACGCAATTACAATTTTATTTTCATGCCTGGACCATTTGTTTTTTGGAGCCTTTAGACCCATAGAAAGTGTGCCATATAACATGTTGAGAAATCTGTTAATTTAGTGATCTTGTCTAGACAAACAGCAGAAGCGCAGAGAATCTAAAATTTATAATTAATTAAACACGATATTACACAGGTACACTGAAATATTACATGGCAAAGAGGCTTAAAAACTTTATATTATGGGATACTGGCACTGTGGCATCTAAACTTAACTTACGGCATGAATTCCAGGATACCAGAAATACTTATGATTCTCAAAATAAAGAAGGCTTTTTAATGTTAGAAAAAGGAGCTCGAGATATCCGGAATAAAGTGCAAAAAGCATTATCGGACCTAACTAGGTATATTTTTTTAACATTCTTCGTGTTAGTTGTAAACAACTTACTATTTACTTAGATGTAAAATGTAGTACCTACAGTTGAAAATAGAAGTAGCTTAGTATCTGAAATTTCCAAAATAATCACATTGTAAACACGTCATAATAATGATGCCGTACTTTTGAACGATTCTTTGCATCCCGGGGGCCCGTAACAATAGATTTCCTATTGTGTCTCATTTAACAATCTCTGATGAATTAATATCAGAGGTAATGAAAATAAATAATATATAAATAAATGTCATGAAATATTGTGTTGCATCATAACATTACATTATTTTTTTTTAATTCTAAGAAATTTCAATTTTTAAAGCTATTTGTACCGTAGTGTCAATTTAGACTGCTATTATTTTTACACTTTTACGACTCGAACTGCATTTGAAAACAGGTATTCTTCTTCTTTGCGATTCGATGGCATTTTTAAATTTTTTACAAAGAGGTACAATTTTACGTCATACGTCATACCTTGTTCTTGTATTTTCCCGACGTTTCGGCTGTTGAGCCTTGGCAGTTGTGACGACGGCTAATGCAACTCAAACTTTGGTGACTCGAACAGTATACCTAAACAAGATACAGATTATCAACATCCTGGAATCCTCTCCGCACTGATACAGTTAAGTGTGAATCTAACAACCAAAAAATGTGTGTCTAACAACTTCTCAAGTGAGGGTAGTTGACAAAACTGCCCGCGCTTGTCGACGGCAAACTCTCAGTACTCCAGTTGCCACGTGACCACGGCTGATGCAACAACTATAGCAAAGTATGACGCGATTAATTCCCATTTTTAAAACAGTTTAATCATGATGCAACTCGTATCTCCAAAATCTAAATTCTGACGAGTTTAGTAATGTAGTACTTTCGGACATTTCAGATACTAAGCTACTTTTCATGTTGACTGTACCTATTTATAAAATAAATGTTCTTAGTAGTAAATTATGTAAAAGGTATAAAATAAATTGATGTACCATAAATTCAAATATTTGTGTTTTGCTATAATCAACAAGATCAACACTGTGTCAAAGTCGATTTGACAATTTCAAGTATATTACAATAGTCCACGGACATTAAAGTTTATGGTATTGTCATAAACATTATCATTAGTCTATGGAATGTTGTAAAGACACTTTTCATGCATGTGTTGTGATCTGTGTTATGTAATACGTAAGATTAATTTTGCTTATAAATAAAAGCAAACTATTATATTCCTATTTGTCGTCTACTTTAATATACCTTAGAAACATAAAAACCTTAAATGTCTGTACCCCCCTGAAGTCGCAACCTCCATGCTAAGAAACGATAGACTATACAATAGTATTTAATTTATGGTTACCAAATATATTTGTCATAGTTTAACTACTTAAATTACATTATATAACCGTAATTATCTAAGTATGACTGTAATATGTAGTATGTAAGTATAAATATACTTGTATGTGATACTGTATTCATATTTTGTACGCGAGTTTCAATAAATGTCGAATTATATCTCTTTTTTATTAGCATTTATCATTCTCCTGCATCTTAGTCATTCTATACAAATACGATACAATTAGCGATGCAGGTGACTGGCAGCGAGGCATCGACTCGCATGGCGGTTTGACTCCCGCACGCAATATTTGTACAAAAATTTAGAGGTTTTCTTGGTTGCTAACCAATAATTATCGATAAAATATACATAATTATATAAACACTCCGAAAATCAAACGATTTAACCTACTTCTTTTGCAAGTTTGTTTTTAATAAAAAGGCCTTTAGCATATTAAATCATAAATCATAGTCATAGAGGCCGCATTATCCTAAAGTGCCCATAGCCTCCAATACTTTAAAGACGGCTCTGTAAATAATATTTATTATTATTTGCTAATTGTTTCCACAAAATAGAACAAATCATAGTTATGGGTTTTAGTAGAAACATGTCATAAAAAATTACCGTATAAAGTAAAGAAAATCTTTTGTAAAAAGATTGGGCCGTACTTTATTGAGGTAGGCTTTAAAATGGTACGCAATATTTATCTAATCGAAACTGGGTACCTGCTTGAGATAACAAAATATAAAACAACGGATAATAAATGTGGCATTAAGTCATTGTAAAGCAATACGATAAATGTTCGCTACGATAAAGTCATTCAAATCATATTTATTTATACGTTCATCTTTTGACCTTGATCTTCATCGTTGGCGCACGCGACTTGCGGCTTGGCGCTTAACGCGGAAAGCGGTTGCCGTTTATCGGTTAACGATATCGATATTATCGAAGCGCGGCGTGCGGGCGAGACGCCTGATGTGATCTCACTCCGGTAATCCGGTTGTTACCGTCATTCATTACCGTTCCATCGGACTATGAGAGAGAGGCTAATGATGGATAAGAGAAAACACACTGTTTACACCCACACTTTTGCAATCAAAATAATATGTTAGAATATTATAGGGTCGTATTGCAGATCCTTACTCAGGACTCAAGTATTACTTGAATCTTTTTTTTTTACTTTAGTTCAACTGGTTTCAAGTAACGCTTGAGGCCAGAATGCGACACGAACAATAGACAGGTATTTGTTTGGTAGTCTTGGGGGTCTCCATATACCTAAACCACACCATACCAAAAAATATTTCTCCCATACAAAGTTACACTATCCCTGAGTAAATATTAACTAAAATCTGACAAAAAACATTTTTTTTTAAATTATTATATTAAATAAAAATGTGTAATTCAATGTCTGAATCATTGGGGAATCCCTGCTAAATTTTTAATATAAACGTGTGCCAGCCAACTACTTTAACAACTCGTTGGCCTTCATATAATTAAAAGTGATCTTTTATAGTTTTGAAAGTGTAACTTGACGATACACATCTGTAATATCCGACGGCAGAGATGACTTTATGATTTTCTCCACTAATATCTAGTTTGCTCTAATAGTAATAATGTCTTTCCGGAAGGAGACGAGCTTTTCTCGCCACGTTATTAGTCTTACCGCTTAGCCACAACTACGGGCGGGGTGACGAGTAGCGCGGCGAGTGAAAGAACAAACTCATAGAAATGTATTGGATACGCTACGAGTCGTTAGCGGCAGCAGCAAGCGGTTTTCATAGAGAAATAATTGTTGACTGCACCGCTCGCCTCCCCGACGGAAGTCGTGGCCGAGCGGTTAGACTACTGATTTTCACAGTAATCTACATCGACCCCCAGGGGTCAATACCAAACTGCAAGGGGTCGACGTCGATAAAAAAAAAAGGAAGTCAATGTATGCCGACAGCTTTCAGCAGTCACACAGTAGTCCTGTAGGTCCGTCTATTACGCGCCATAATAGTCGATTTGCTTCAGACATATTGGTATATGCAAGTGCAACTACTGAGCATGAGCGATTATCGGGTTCAATCATATAATCAGCGAAATGCAATTGATTTTTTCAAGAGCTTTTATCTTTTCAATTGATTGCAGACGCAATAAAATTGTGAAATACGTCAGTCTCCCCGAGACCACGAGCAGTGTAACCTGTTAATCACTAATTATCTCCAGTTTAAAGAATAACATTGATTGATGTTGTGGCCGATCAGCTGTTAAGCGAGTCAGATGATATAGTGTTATTACAGTAGGAGTAATGAAAGGAATAACTTTCTTTCTTCGTCTAAAATTACCAAGTTTAAGTAATTAGGTCTTTTACCTACTGCATTATAATATGTATCCAATCAATAGGTACGCAATTAGATGCGTCTAGATCACTGTATTTACCTCCAATATGAATAATTTATCAATAATATGCATAAATGATAAGCTATTACTATTAATCAGTAGTTGTAGACGCAATAGCTAAAGAGGATGACGTATAGTATTGAGTAGGTAAGTATCAGTAACGAAGTCTAAGTTTTTTTGCATTGTAACTTTGTATTTTGATTATTTATGTAAAGCAACATTTCTTTTATTTATAAAATTTTGATAATATGTTAATGTTGTATTGTGACATGTTGTGAGAAAGGTTTTAAGTAATTTGGATGGTTATAAGGGTAGAGGTAGACCAATGAAAAGATGGATCGATTGTATAAAAAACGACATGAATATAAAGGCTAGCAGTGACATGACGGCTAACAGTGATGAATGGAAGAATTAATCCTATTGCGCCGGCCCTAAATAAAATAAGAACAAGAGCAGGGGGCTTAACCAAGTTGACTATCTACAATCGCTAACGCTATAGAAAACGAAAGAATTGTATAGGATGACATTAACTTTTCGTTATGTCACGTGACATATCGATAGGTAATGTCATCCTATACATTTCTTTCGTTTTCTATTCGTTAGCGATTGTAGATAGTCAACTTGGCTAACCCCCCAGGAAGAAGATTATGTAGTACATATATTATAATTTGTACATTAGGCCACCCATCGCCCTTTCTAAACATTCTTGTCATCCAAAGGTTGCTTGAAAAAGATCGCTGGTGCTGTATAGTTTCTTATTGTACCTAACTATGATTTAAAGCATCATGTACTGTTTTGTTATTATTTAGTGTACTATAAAGTATATAAAAAAAAAATTACTTCATCGGCGATTCAAGAGAAAATTCTTCTATTCTATTTCTATATCTATATATCTATTCTATCTTATTCTCCTATTCAAATTCTAGGTGTAAAGTAAAAAATTTGTTAAATACCGTCTTTAAAATGGTTACAATTACAATAAATTCAAGTGAAGATGATTAATTAAGACTTGGGTTTTAATTCACTCATTTGTAATGGTAGTAAAGCGTGCCTCTACCTAAGTAACTGACGGCGTCCATAAAAGGAAAACTGGCACGCGCTACGCACTCGAACTCGTGCTGAACTCGTGCCGGCGCCATCTTGTCATTAGGAATCCCAATTTCTGAATTACGCGTGTCTCTGAATCATTAACCGATGACGTTTGTACGTGGGAAAAGGGAAAAAGGTAATGCATCAGGTGTATTGTTTATTGTGGATAAAATTCACGGAAGACACCGATTTGCATATATGCTGTGTGTGGGAAATGTTTTTTATCCGGACCCAAGAAAGTAGGGTCCGAAAATGCTCGTGCAATACGGCCTATTCGATTTTCAAAATGTTCGGACTGATGAAAAATAGAAAATAGAAGTATACTGTAAGATAATAATTGATAGGAAGTTTGATAAAAAGAAACTAAAAACTCTATATTATATTAAGAACTATGGTGTTCGATTCGAAATGATGGTGGGTGAGTTACGTTTCAATGTAGCACGTGGCGTTATTACTGTAATAATTAATAAGGAAAAAGCGTGAACGAGGCATACTCCATATTTAGATTATTCATTTACAACCAAAGTCGTAATTGACTTGGTTCAAATCCTCTATTATGTCCGGGAAATTTGCTATAAACTTCACAATTTATTTATAGCTTCACAGAGGTTTTCCTTCAGATCTAATGATATCATTGGCATCTCTCGTCATGATCAAAGGTTACAAGGAAGAATAGCAATCTTCGTAATCCTCATCGAGAGTTACCGTTGAAAAACATTTTAGCAAAAAAAACCAGTAAATAGCTAGAGATTACACGCAATTGTTCGAGCGATATGATTTTGGGGATCTACTCCAAAATTCGAAACGAAACTTCGATTGATGGATTGCATCGCACTTTTGTTAGTTTTTTCGTTAAAACAGCTTTTATTCGATTTTTTTATGGATTTAAAACGAAACGATAGTCGAAAGCACTAAGTACAATTAAACAGCAGCAATAGGGAAGATGCAAATGTAATATTTATGAAATTTTCATGGTTAAAATGTTAAAAACATATAAAAGAAATGCTACTGCAACGTTTTTATTTTACATAATGTTGTTTTTAAACAATAATTACGAATTAAAAATGACTTGCAACAAAACGAATTTCAAAACACCAATCAGCGTTTAGTGACGTCACTCTTGTTATGACAACTTATTTGAGGTTATGGTTGTAAAGTGATTACTTTTTTAGGAGAATATTAATTGCGTTTTTTAAATAAAAATGGAAGTTGGATTTATAAAAGCAGACTCCAGGAATTTACCGAAAGTTAGTGTTGACATGGTTGTAACTTTTTTTATCGAAAGTGCAGAGTTTTCAGGTGTAGAAATGAAAGGGGCTAAATTACTACGGTATGTATACATCATAGTCATTCATAGTTGTTAAACTTTGTATTTTATTCAGCGGCTTCTACATATAGCAGTTATTTCAGCTCGACAAGAGAATCTTACGGCGATAACGCAATCGGCCATGTCCAAATTAAAAGAGATGGAGGAGAATTATGTACAATAAAAAGTAGAGTTACTCCGGAGCACAAAGAACGTAAAGAAGGTTATCGGGTTACAGCCATTATTAATGAAACGCAAAGCTTGGTCGGAGTGTAGCAAAGGGTGTGCACCATTTGTCTTCACAGCTTGAAACCACTTTTTTCTCAGCTTTGGGTCAGAAGGTCCACTCAAAAATAATTTATTTGCAAACTTTGTTGAGGTAGATGGACACATTGGCACAAAACATGAGTCAACACGGCTTTTTATCTGAATATTAATGGTATTGTTACAATCACCTGACGTCGATGGATAGTCCATTTTAATTTTTTACAAATAATCTCGAAAAAGCAAAAGTTAAAATGAAAAGTAAATGTAAATTGAAAGTTGTTGACAGACAAGAGTGACGTCATCAGTACCATAGGTCCGTTTTCGCGCGAACTGTCAAACTGTCAATTTAAAACAGCATTTTTTCCGATAAATTACAATATTTTAATTGTTTTAATATATTTGTGGTCTATTCTACATGGAATTCTTTAAAATGAAAACAAAAATAAAAATAGTGCATCTTCCCTATTTGGTGGTAAGGTGTTTGATACCCATCGTTTATTACGTTATTATTACGTTTCGATCCGAAACATCAACGTTTGATTTTGGGATTACAACCCATGGCCCTTTTTCGAAAGTCAGCTATCAAATAAAAATAAAAGTGTAATTGCCACTCAATTGAAACCTTCCTGATCGTGGTCTATAATGGAAGACTCCTGCCTTTAAAGCAGGACAAAAAGTAATTGCGACATCGTCTAGACCAGACCCGTCCCAGATACTGCAGACACAGAACATAACTGTAGGTATGCTGTCATACGACGAGGAATTCTTAGAAATCATGTCGTGTCGTGTACACTGTCACTGTTAGGCTTCGTGATAGCCTAGTGGCATGTATGACTGTTGACTGGAAAGTCAGTTTCAGTCAGGTTCCAAACCAACGCGCGCACTATCTTTTCGTAAGAGGTTTGTATTATAAATGAATTATCACGGACGTGACGGGAATCCGACTCTACTGCAGTGAGATCGATCGTATTTTCCGAAGCACGGAGCAAGTGATGACTTACGAAAAGTAAAAGGTGCGGCCTTAGGTTTAAACCTGAGCCCTATGACTACTATATATCCTATATAAGGCTATAACAATATACCTAATGCTGCAATGGACAATCTGACATTCGAATTAGGTCGAATAATATATACAATTAGATGGCAACTGGAATTTCCAGAAATTTTTGTCGCGTGCTTGTCTTACGAACTCTACATAAAATTATAGGTATAATGTTTTCCTTGTCGCAATTTGCCCGCATGCTACCAACACGTTTGAAAAACCATCTGCGATTAACACCGCTAAGAAACTGGTTTTCTATATTTTGGGTTTGCCAAAATGAGATAATTTATGTGCGAATTTGTAAACATTGCTACTGATTTGTAATTTATAATTTTTGAGGTATCAATTTGTCAAATGACAAGCTACCAGTCGTCAGGGAGAGAGGAACCTCGTGATTAAGCGCCTCACTATTATTATTATTCAGCCATTTATCATTCCACTATAGGGCAAAGGCCTTCCTACCCTCTTGATGCCAGCAAATCATGGACCACTACCTTAGGAGCCCGGTTATTAGACCGTATTAGGAACACTGGGCTCGAAAACAGACCGCCCATGACGTTGAGCTGGTCACATCTGCCGCATATCGGAAATCGTGGTCAATACTCACCATATATTTTTTATTTATTTATTTACATCGGGCAACAAGACCACAAACATACATAAAAATAGAACTTATCTAGACTAATTTGCAATAAGTCTGAACACCCGAACACCCGAATATGAACACCCGAGTTGCTTCGGCCGTTTCCGCAAAAAAACTACTTACTACTGATTACTAAAGCCATGCGGTCTATCAACTTCGTCGTGTTCAGGTCTTCTGAGGTCTAGGGTCTAGAGGTAGATCTTAGGGTCGGGTCAGGACGATACCGTGTAACTTCCATCCTCCTGCTTTTAGGGCAAATACGCTCCATCATAAACCTCAACGCCGTTTACTATTTTTGATAAAAAGAATCGTCACGCTCGCGACTGACGAAGAATTATCTTATCAGTTTAAAATTGATTATAATACATACTATACGCTATAACCAAAGGATAAAAAAGTAGGTTTGTAGTATATCTTGATAATATTATTGTTGTAACTATTACGTTATTATCGCGCGTAAATTAGTTATCAGTTGCTAAAACGGTGAGGGAAAACATCGTGATGAAACCAGCACACCTGAGAGATTTTTCAATGGTGTGTAAAGCCATGTCAGAGGCCTACGGGCGGTTTAAACTCTGACACCAGGTTATTAATTAACCATACGATAAGAAGAAGAATTATTGCACAATGACATAATAGTTCCAAAGCCAAAATTTAAATCAATTATGTTATTGCGCAAGTGAAGTTATAGATTATAATAAACGATGATGCAATTATTAAAACCATAAGTAAATAGTAATAGTAGATTATTAACCAAGGGGATAAAGCAGTGTCTTCTGTCACGGGTGACGATTTAAATCGCGAGCGTAACGAAGGACTCGAGGTTTACTCCCGAGCGTAGCGAGGGTGTTAAAAACTTAAATCACGAGCGAAGCGAGGGATTTAAGACGAGTCCTGAGTGTAGCGAGGGATTTAAGTTCACCCAAGACTAAGGCAGCTTTATCACCTAGGAAAATACTCTACTTTTCGTACCATTTGCGAAAAAATTAACACAATAATACGTACTAATTCTGAAATTCATAGACCTTTCGCACTTCTCCACGTTGAAAATTCTTCATAAGTTTTAAAATAATTTTCCTTGGATTTTGTTGGAAGCAAATTTTTTATAATTGCGGCAGCATTTGCACTGATGGAATCCGACAATTCACTGTCACTGTCGGCTTTGATTTAACATCGTAACGTATTTTTAGAACATTAACTTATTTATAAAAATAAATTAAAATAAACTTTATGTATTTGAAGAAAACAAAAACGCGGCAAATTCCTAGACCAATATTTTTTTGTCGGAAATGCAAAGGCATCAAGCTCATACGGCCTCGTCGGTTTTCGTAATTTTATTTAATAATCATAAAACTGCATAATAAATGCGTATTCCTTTTTCAAAAAGATGTGTAATGCTTTACAAACTCAATGGTGTAAACACAGATGTAGTTCAGTATAAATTTCGGTAAGTATTCCAAATTTAAATCACATTCTCTCCCTAGAGCATGAATGAAATTCAGTACAATTTTCTTTCCCTGTTTTTAACTGAGTAATAATGACTATTGTTATGTTCGCTTTTTGAGGCATAGAATGTCACTTTTTTGAGCAAGTGGTACGAAAATGTTTATATTTGCTTACTTTATTATACTGTGTCACAGGGGTACGGCATTAAATGTAATATTATATAATCAGCCTGTAACTGTCCTACTGCAGGACAAATGCCTCCAGAGAGGCCCTACAGAGAGGGATTGAGAATTAATCACCACACTATCTGCGTTTAGGTGATTACAAACCATTAAGTCCAGATTTCTTTAAGATTTTTTCTTTTACCGTTAGTCAGCGGTGTCTTAGATTAACTAAGAAAGTAAATATTACATTATAAAAGACACCTTAGTTGGCCTGCAAAGCGAGTCCATAACCAATTATTTTACTAGCTTTCGATCACGGATTCGTCCGCATGGTAAGTTGGTTTTTGATAGATGGTAGCCTATGTGTTATCCTGATGTTTAATCTATATTACTGTAAAGTTTCATCAAAATCCGTTCCGTAGTTTTTGCGTGATAGAGTAACAAACATGCATCTAACTATACATCCTCGTAAACTTTAACTTTTAAAATTCTAAGAGGATGTATCATACTATTTACAAGACACTAACTTGTATGTAGAGTATAGCGATGATCTTGGGACCCTGAGCACTTATCCACAGTGCCCAATGGATAAGATGGACCTAGAGTGATGAAAAAGAAAGTACAAAGTATTTTTTTTTTCTTTAACGTATGGTTGATGAACATCCTGGTATCAGAGTTTAAACCTCTTGTAGGCCTCTGACATGGCTTTACACACTATCGAAAAATCTCTCAAATGTGCTGCTTTCCTCACGATGTTTTCCCTCACCGTTTTAGCAAGTGATCATTAATTTCTAAAACGCACATTAATCCGAAAAGTTAATGCGTGCCTGGGCTTTGTTCGAACCTATGACCATTGACTTAGCAGCCCAACAGTCATACCACTAGGCTAATAAGGAAGCACATAGTTATATCATAGTATAAAGAACTATATTTAGACTGTGGTTATATCTTGTGAATCGGTTTCAGTAATCGATATGCAGCCACCATGAGTATTTTCAATTAATTGAAGTAATCAACGGCTTGTATTACACATACAGGATGACCAATGGGATTCATAGAAGTGCGTATCATCGTCATCATCTGTAACCTGGAATAATTTAACATCATTATTATTTGTCACACTTAAAAATAATGTAAATACATTTATTTCTGTCCAAACATAAACCAAATAAGAAAACTTTAAACAATAATAATATAAGTTTTTTTTTACAAAAAAGGGTTTTGTCATCAAAACTAAAGCTGTGTACCAAATATCAGATCAATCTATCAACAGAAAGGGGGTGAAATATCGATTACTAAATTTGAACCAAAAAGTAATCGCGTAACAAACATACATTCGAATTAAAAACCTCCTTTTTTGAGTCTAATAACTGGGCTAACTAGACTTATTGATCTAAGTCGCATGAATCAAAAAATGATATGTCCTTCCAGGACGTCCCCTTGACTCCTAACATAAGATGCAATTACTAGTAAGCGTACAAACATAATGTTAATAAGTACGGGGATCCCCGACGGGAACGCATTTGGTATCCTTTCTGTAACTCCCTGAACAAAAGAACGGTGTTATAATTACATCACCATTTGAGTCATAGTGAAGTTACAAAAACCCCTTCAAATTATTCACTTGTAGGTAATACTTTTTTTAACAAAACATGTAATACTATCACACCTGAAAACTCTGATGTTATAAAAAAAAACACGGAAAAACCATGGCTTGATGACAATTCGAAATTACGACTAAGGGCTTGTTTAAATTTGTCCAAAGAGGCACTGTATGACAGATAAAATCTGAATCGAATTCAAAATTTTTTTTAAATCGAATCTGGTTTTGCGAAATGCTACCAAATCTGAGACAGTATTAATTTATCAGCCATCATTTTTCGGAATTTGCCAAAAACGTGGGGCTCGAACCCACGACCAAGAGATTAAGAGTCTTATGCTCTACCGATTGAGCTAGCCGGGCTGTGATAAAAACGTGCAAATTAACAATTAGGCCTACCTACCTATTATTATTTTAAAGATGATCAAATTTTTCTTTCTTCAAAAAAAAAATTAATTGAAGGCGTCACTATAAAAACGGATCTCAAGCCAACGTTTACGAATGCAACGAAAGTGACGAAATCTTCGAGGTCAACTATTTCCTGTCAAGTTTCCGCTTAAAACTCTACCATGAGGATTTTTTTTAATCCTTCAACAGCTTTGGTAGATCCCGTACAGCCTTTGCAACATGACTACAAAGATTTAATAATCAATTTGAAATAAGTTTGACATTATTTTTTTTAGTTTTCTCGCAAAAAAAAACAATCGGTTTATCGTAATAAAACGTCGAAAACCAAAAAGCGACCCTATAACCTTAATTTTTAAGTTTGAAATATTTACAAAATATAATTATGTTACGAAAATTATAGCATAATTATATAGCATGCAATATAAATATTATTTAATTAAATAACTACATATTATGTTGGACCTAGCAAAACTGGTTATACCCATACCAGCTTTGACTTTTTTAAATGATATGTTTAGATTGGTTTTTAAGAATGTTGCGGATAATTTATAGAAATAAACCTTACTGTTTCTAAGAACCATTATTGTATTAGAGCACTAGGAACGCTTCAAAAGGTAAATTTTTTAACAATTATATTTAATAAGGTATTAAGGTAAGGTATTAATAAGTATGTATAAATCTTCTTTATTAAACAAAACACAAAAATAATTATTGTGATACAATTACATCATTTTAGTAACTAACGAAATATGCAACTATTGCACAACATTTTTCACATTAAACGCTATGGCCAACCTGATAGAGGCCATGGAAGAAAATTTACACTTTTTTAAATGACTATTTTTATTTTTTGATCCAAAATATAATTTTTTTTTTAACTTTTTAGAGCTTTTTAAAAACATCTAATTAATTTTATTAAAATATTCTAAGATGGTATAAAAAGTGTTGTATGTCGTCATAGTCAGTCGCAGAACATTTAAATGTGACACAAAAATAGTGACGTAAAAACGATCTACAGAGATGTTGCGTTATAAGCTTTTTTCCCACATGCGCACGCGCTGATAGAGTAACTATAAGCGTAGCATGGTATTTAAAGCAGACGGCGGAGCGCAACAATTTAGTTTCCTTCTCACAGCCAACGCGTGTAGACCTCTACAAAATGGCATTATATATTCTTACTACGTTTTCCTTGTGCTTGCTCTTTAGCGCAGTGCTCTCAAAACCCCTAACGACAGATACGCAGTCACTTGAACCTTCAAATAATATGGGTGAAAGTAAAAAATTTCTACTTGAAATTGTACTGAGAAACGATTTCAACAGTGCAAGTGATGTTAAACTAGTTCAAAGCTTGGAGGATGTGTTACGACATGCAGTTTTGGCCCCAAGTTCCACAGACAGTGAGAAACCCTTGAGAAGAGGGAAAAGGCAGGTCATCCGAGGACATAGGCGATGTCCTAATGGAATGCTCCGCTACATGAAAAGATGCATGACATTTGAAGAGTGAGTTTTCCTAACTTTTTATTCTTTTTTTACAATTCCAAAGATTTCGTTATTTTTTTTTAATACCAAATAGGCTTGAACCCACGTCATTAAAGTGATGCCCTGTCACCAAAAATAAAAAAACTAATTGATTCTGCAAATTAATATCTCAATAGATCAATTAGAATATTGAATTCTTGATAACTATTAATTGTAAAAAGAACTAATAACTAGATAATAACTTGTTCAAGCTAAGATTAATGCAACTATGGAAAAACAAGAAGTGTAAACCTGTTCGATATGAGAAAATGTCTAAGATAATTTAATGCAAAAATAACTAATGTACATTTTTATTTTTCTAGGTATGAGCTACTGCAAAAACAAATCGATGAGGAATAAATAACATTTAAACTCCGTTCGTGAGCCGCATCTGAAAATGAGGGATTGGTATCCACAAAATTCACCTGATTGCTATATTCTAAGCTGACATTTTTGATTGTGTCAGTTGCATTGAATATGAATCACTCAACTGACTTGCAGGGGGTGGCCTGCAAGTCAGTTGAGTGATTCATATGACATGAAACATCCAATTTGAAATATATTGGAAGAAGACAAGACAAAATATTGTCTATGAAGAAAAAAGGTTTTATTTCAACTTTTCACTTTGACACACTCCGAGATTACTCATTAAATTGAGCTTCTTAGTTGTAATATTTATTCAAATTAGTAAGTAGCTACCTATAATTACTTAAATATTTCTAGTCAACGTTATCATAGGAATGTTTGTATTTATTAAGAAAGTGTGATATTTAGATATATTGTTTTCAGTGTACTTCAAATCGCACTTCCATTACCTAATTAGGGATGTGCGTAATCTATAGTTAAGAAAAAAATTGGCAGGAAACATCTTTAGACAAAGTTATTTGGGCCTAGACTATAGCTTGCGCACAGCATTTAAGACACGTTCAGGGTTTTAAATAGTAAAGTGCACAATCGTATACGATTTATTTGTGAATCATGAAGTAAGAGTGGAAAATCCAACTCTCCTTAAAATTCGACAATAATGTTACAACATACTTTTGTTTGGTTCGGTTAAAATATACTAAATAAATCAAATTGCGAAATAATATCGTTTGTATTCTGTTCGGTTAATGCAGTTTATATAGGGAGTTGGATTTTTAACTTAAATATAGGATCGAATTAAGTATACTTTGCGCATGTGCAATTTCGATGGCCATTTTGTTTTTATAACTGTCAATATGATTTTTTTATAAATGGTTTTTTTTTCAATTATGTTGACAGCTACAAAATGGCGACAAGGATTGCAAATATTTATCTGAATCCTAGTAAGTACTTTTAAGAGTCGCTGTCAAAGTTGTCCTTCAAAATTTGATTACTCTTGCTCTCTTTTAAAAATATACTGTGTCATTCCCGTATTTCGATCGTGTGGAATAGCTACTAGTTTATTTTTGTTTTTATTCCGTATTAATATAATTTAAACGGGTATTTTTTTTAAATGTTATTCTGTGATAATTGTGTTATGTATGAGTGAATCTGCATTAGTTTTAAAAGAATTTGTTTTGTAAACAGTTTTTTTTATATGCCAAATAGAATTTGTTTTTTATATTATGAAAATTCAGTCAGTTACGCCATATATTTTAAACCAGTAATAATAGTTTTTTCACATGTCTGTTACAATTAAAGTGAAATAAGATTTTAAAAAATTGCAAGAAACAAAAAAAACATTGTGAAAGTTTCTTATTGAGATATTTTAAATCTATCTCTACAAGAAAATGGAATTGTTATTTTAAAAATAAATCTTGTATATATATTTTTTTAATAAGTTATAAAATAAGCCGTTTTTTAAATCCTTAATAAAAGCTTATTTTATTTAAAAAAGCATGTCTAAACTCAAAGACTGGTTTGATATTAAGTCTATCAATAAGTTAATTTAAATCTAATTGTAGCTATTTATTTATATACCTAAATAAATTAGACTAAGACAAAAATTTTACCATTTTATTTTCCACCCCAAAACTACCCTGAATTTATGAAGTTACTAAGAGTAGTTACTATGAATAGCTGTTGGTTTTCCATCCGTAAATAAATAAATAAATTTAGACTCATTTCGCTCTTTTTGCCAAAAACAGAAAGATATTGACAAGCAATAACTACTATCTGATGCGTAGTCTGTACGTTACACTAAGCAATTAACCCTTAATCAAATTATTCAAAAATTAATAATTGTACAACTAAATTTAAGTTTCCCGATGTTGTTTAATTATTGTGCAATCTTACTACAACCCTATATTTTGCAACTATTACGACAATTTAACTGCACAAATACCTATTGAGCGTGAAGAGGATTGCACAATGGACTAGTTTGACAGTTCTAAAAGTTTTCTATCCTTTTCTAATGATCTCTGTTAGAAAGAGAGGTAGTGAAACCCTTGATCAAAAAAAAAAAATTTAATTGTTCTGTACAAAATTCATGAATTGTGACCTGTGTAGGGTTTATTGTGATTTATTACCACTATACATATATATATCACATATATCACAGTACCACTCTCCCAAAATCTCATAGAATATCTATCAACGTGAAGATTGTTGCTGTCTTGTTCATATTATTATAAAAAAAGCACCGGAAGCATCCTCCTTATCCATAGGATACCATTTAAAAAGCATCTTTTGCAGGTACTATCAGATAGCGACTTCATTTACCCCCAGAAAAGCGCCTTATCCACATATAAATGTTGGCATAAGATTGCATCACACAAGTTCATACACAAAACATGGCGCAACATTACGTGCACAATTTTACGGGAAGCAGCATCGTACGACATCAGTTCACACTCAGTATATCGCAAGATTCGGTCGCGACAACACGTCTTTACTCCAACAAAAAATTCGAAATGGCTTCTAAATTATTATTTTGGTTTTCCCTGTGCGTTATTTTTAGTCATTTAGATTCGAAGGCTATCCGCTCTTCTTATAATAATAGTGAACGTGAAGAAAGGAATTTAGAGAAAGAGTTATCATTGCCTTATTTTAAAGAAGGCATCCTTCATAGAATTAAAAGAAGTGCCATTGGGAAAGATGGTTGCTCTGAAGGAAGGACTTTCTACAAAAACCGGTGCTTGCCAACTGAACAGTAAGTACAACTTATTTCTACTTGCCTTGAAGGGCTTGATGGGATTTTTACCGACCTTTTTTCCAAGGACATACGGTTATGTGGGGCTCGCACCCACTAAAAACGTCTCCCCCCTGCGTGTTCCTCGCACTGTTTCGGACGGGGCCGGGTACGCAACCGTGCCTCGCAGACCCGTCCAGTCCCTGCCTGTAGGCCCGCTCGGATTCTTACCTACCTAAACCTTACTATAATACGTCACGACGATATTATATGGGATCTACCTTTGACAAATGAAGTGTACTTTTCTCGAAGGTCAATGTGGAAGGTCAATTAATACAAAGTATGAAATAGGTGAAGATTTTGGAAAATTCTTTAATTAATATCTCAAATGACAGTAGGTAAACCCCCATTTACCCTATAACACTATTCTTATAATATATTAATTAAATTGCATAAGTTAATAAAAAATGTTATGCAATAGCTTTACCGCGGCAGTCCCCGTATGCCACACGTTTTTTTTTGTTTATGCACATGGCACCTATAATAATAATTGGTGTACGAACATTCCCATAAGTGGGTAAAGACAAAAAAACAAATGATAAACTCTTCTTTTGGAGAAATCAATAAAAACATTGTTACATTGTTATTACAATTGATTTTTAATAGGTACATGTGTTTGTTGTTGATTTTTTTTACCAAATAAAATTGGGTGTACGTACATGTCGCGCGTACCTACCTACTGCGCATATGAATCAGTCTTTTTCTAATAAGAATTTCGATATTATAATGCGCATTGTTTTCTTAAAATTTTGTTTTTTGTCGAGTAAAATCTAATGACGGCTTTATTTTGGTGGTTAGGAAGGGCCTTAAAAAGGCTTTCTTAAAATTTTGTTTTTTGTCGAGTAAAATCTAATGACGGCTTTATTTTGGTGGTTAGGAAGGGCCTTAAAAAGGCTCGACGCCTCATCTCTCTCCGTTGGAGTCTATGACAGCAGTGCCGTAAATAGAACCTGTCCTGGAGAAGCGCAAAAATGAGCAGACCAGGATTTAGGTTCTTCATGGGCGCAATTATAAAAGCTCGCGAAAAAAGATTAGTTATGGCACAAGTGAAGGAATAAAGAGTGCACCTCCGATCTATCCAGCCTATAAGACCTCGAACTTGAAATTTAAAAAAAAAATCACGAGAAAATTAATGCGCTTGATATTAAAGTCACAGATAGAAGTCCCTTATGATTTTGCTATTATTCCATTCACTTCATATCTAATTGTTAGAACAACCCAATAAAATTAGCTCAACTCTAGAAATAAAATCCCTTAATTTCAGCAAAAGGATTAGCAACTAGACCATCAATCAATCTCATACTACTACTAGTATTTAAAACATTTATTTTTATCCTTGCAGAATTGACAAAATTCGTGAAGAAGATGAGATTTTATCCGGATACGAGACGACTACGAAAGAATCTAAAGCTTTGAACGATGATGAATTCAAGTCAACGGTGCCTGAGTTAAGTAGTCAACGAGCATCCGAGAATATGCCTCAGACAACTAGTCAACGACCATCCGAAACTATGCCTGAGACAACTACTCAACGAGCATCCGAGATTATGCCTGAGACAACTAGTCCACGAGCATCCGAGACTACGCCTAAGACAATGAGTCAACGACCATCCGAGATTGTGCCTGAGACAACTAGTCAACAAGCATCCGAGATTGTGCTTGAGACAACTAGTCAACGAGCATCCGAGATTGTGCCTGAGACAACTAGTCAACGACCATCCGAGATTATGCCTGAGACAACTAGTCAACGACCATCTGAGATTGTGCCTGAGACAACTAGTCAACGACCATCCGAGATTATGCCGCAGACAACTAGTCAACGAGCATCCGAGATTGTGCCTGAGACAACTAGTCAACGACCATCCGAGATTGTGCCTGAGACAACTAGTCAACGACCATCCGAGATTGTGCCTGAGACAGCTAGTCATCGAACATCCGAGATTATGCCTGAGACAACTAGTCAAAGACCACCCGAGATTATGTCTGAGACAACTAGTCAACGAGCATCCGAGATTGTGCCTGAGACAACTAGTCAACGAGCATCCGAGATTATGCGGCAGACAACCAGTCAACGACCATCCGAGATTGTGCCTGAGACAACTAGTCAACGACCTTCCGAGATTGTGCCTGAGACAACTAGTCAACGACCATCCGAGTTTATGCCTGAGACAACTAGTCAACGAGCATTCGAGATTATGGCGCAGACAACCAGTCAACGAGCATCCGAGATTATCCCTGACCATCCGTTAGACGTTCGAGAAGATCGGAAGAAACCTCCTCCAAACACGAATAGCGCTGTATCACCAATTTATTCGTTTATTTGTTTCATTACCACCTTGGTTCATGTGTTTACTAGTAAAGTTATTTGCTTTTAGTCCAATCACTGAGGCTTTTGACTATGTTATAATTCCTCTATCGCTGGAACTTTGCAGTGTGGTAAAGAAGAGTTTATAGATTTGTTAATTTTTTGTGTAAAAATCTCCGTCCGAAATTCCTTTCGACATTCGAGTATATTAATGAGTATAGATCTGTAACAATATCGAGGAATTTTTCGATTTGGGAGCGGCAGAAATGTAACAATACCTGCTTTGTTCCATAACTTCAAGATTTTAATTCCTCCATAAATTCCATATATTCCATAAATGTATAATTCGGGACGTAGTAAATTATCTTAATCTATAGTTTGCACAGTAATCCATAAAAATCTAAGTTTTAAGATATATTAGATTTAGTAAGTTTAGATGCTAATTAATTTATGATTTATTAATTATTTACTGATTTAGGTGATTAATGCTCAATCCTTCTCTGTATGAGAAGAGGCCTTTGCCCTATATTGGGACAGTGACAGGCTGATTTATTTATTTTTTAATTATTTTACAAACTGTTCTGTGTGTCATGTCAGTCATGTTTATTCTTGGCATTATTGAAGCATATTTTACAATATACCTACCTATATTGTAAAATGTTAATTTTAATTAGCCAAAAGATACTTAAAAAAATACTTAATAATTTTTCTATTTCTAATTCATTTTAGAAAGTTGTAATATAAAGACTGAATTTAAGTGAGAATGTAATAATAATATCTACTGTAAATATATACTTTATTATAAGTGAATATTTGTTTAACTAATAAACTCTTAGTCGTAAGAAAATAAAGTTTTTTTTATCCAAACCGTCCTCCTAGCCTTATTATTCCCAACTTTGTTGGGGTCGGCTTCTAATCTGCTGAATATCAGTTTTCTACGGAGCGACTGCCTATCTGACCCCCGCAACCCAAAGGGATACGATATTCTAAGGTTAGATTAGTTGTCAGGATTTTATGAGGGTACTGACTCCCTATATCGACTGTCAAAGATCTTCATGACAACCAGGGCCAGGCTTAACGTGCTTTCCGAGGCACGGAGCAGGTGATAATTAATTTATAATACGCACATAACTTACGAAAAGTAAGAGGTGCGCGCCTTGGGTTTGAACCTGAGACCTTTGACTTGGCAGTCCAACGGTCATACCACTAGGCTATCACTGCTCTTCTGCTTCTGCTTTTTTTTTATCCAAACCACTGTAAAGATATTATCAACTTCAACAGCACTAAGTAGAGCCACAACGCTAAGGTTGGTTCATCTGCTCCTGTTTGTCACATATACAAAACAACAAAACAACTTTTTTTATCGTATGGTTGATTAACAATCTAGTGTCAGAGTTTAAACCGGCCCTAGGCGTCGAACTGTCAAGTCCTTGCCCCAGGTTCGAAACCTAGTGAATTCATATGCATATTAGAAATTAATTATATTCATACTGGGTGTTGGAAACTGTGGCAATATGATGCAAGGCTGTATACGACCAAAATTACGGACCAAAAAGCTTGAATTAACTTTAAAACGTTTTGCAGTCGGTTCCAAGGCAAGTTCTTATTAAGAACTTGCCTTGGAACCGACTCTTAAGCGTTTTAAAGTTATTTCAAGCTTTTTAGTTCCTTTTGAAGTCGGTTTAATATTTTATTTTAAAAAAAATACTTTTTAAAAATTACATCGTCCAGGTGATTTTCTCGACGTTCTTTTCTCAGCATTTTTCCAATCTAGAATCAAAATTTTGGAAAGCTTTCGTTAGAATTATCCTCGAAATGGATTCCATTTTTTGCCGAATGTTCCGCTTCAGTTGCTACAGAGTTGTTAGATTATTAGAGTGTACTCTGCTCTTAAGGCAACCCCACAAAAAGAAGTCTGCTGGTGTGAGATTGGGGCTTCTTGATGGCCAGGAGATGTGACCCTTGCGTGAAACTAATTCTTGTGGGAACATTGTCTCTTACCACCTCGATGCTCTCATTTGAAGTGTGCCACGTAGCCCCATCTTGCTGAAACTGAGTGCTCCTGTTATAGCATCTATACATGTTATAGATCCTTGCAGCTTTGGATTCAAAAAATGGCTTCTCAGCATGGCAGTATAGCGCTCTGGATTGACGGTCATCGCTTCGCGCGTACAGATTCTCAAACTCGCTGAATGTTTACTCTTTGGCGACCTCGAGGCCGCATTTTTACGTCGATTCTGTTCTTTTGAATCTTTTAATCTATTGCTTAATTAAGTTAGTGCTTGGACACTCACTGATGCGTCGCAACTCGAGTTCAGCAAAAGCCTTCGAACAGTCATAAGTATAAGATCAAGCATTCTCATAAAATGCGCCGACACAATCGCGCGCTACTCTAACGTGCATCGAGTTATGGTGACTAAGGCCCAATTTCACCATTCACTTTAATAACCGAGTTTAATAAAACTAAGTTCAGCCATACAGAAATTGCAGTTCTGAACTCAGTTAAACGCTTGAACCGAGTTTAACTCGATTGATCGCGTTTAGTGTCAGTGGTGAAATCGGCTCTAAAATTGCAAACGCTACTCATTGGTACCACTCCCGCACCCCACAATTTTGTCGTTAAGAAATGCGCGCGAAATCAAAAGTGATTTCTCTCTGGGCCACCCCGTACATTATAATCTCACATACCTATATATAATCACACTTTTTGAAGACGTAACATTGCACTTGAATTATCGTAGTACAAGTTCAGACATGCAACAAATGTGCTCGTATCGCTTGCGCAATATTACATCAAATGACATATTTATGCATACTTCACACCGTTAGGTTATCAGTGCTTTGCAAGATTTAGCCGAGACAAGACGTGTCCATCATAACCTTAATTAATCAAAGATTAACATAAGACATAAGAAATGGATTTTAAATTTTTATATTGGTTTTACCTATGTGTGATGTGTAGTTTTGTAGGTTCAAAACCAATCCGCACTTCAAATCATGAAATTAAATTTGTCAAATGGATCTTGGACAGCGAATCATCTTTCGAAAATATGGTGCCTTTCGTTGAAAATAACCTGCGAAGGACTAAAAGAAGTGTCATTGAGAAACATGGCTGTTCAAAAGGAAGTGTTCCCTATGGAAAACAATGCCTGACCCTTGAACAGTAAGTACCTAGCGCTTACAACTTTATTTTATTTTTCTGTCGTGGGGAAATCAATATGGATATCTTCGGCCCTAGAAAAACCTTTGTTCACTTAGTGGCCCAAAACCCCACGGTATTATCATTACATAGTATAAAACAAAGTCGCTTCCCGCGTCTGTCTGTCCCTATGTATGCTTAGATCTTTAAAACTACGCAACGGATTTTGATGCGGTTTTTTTAAATAGATAGAGTGATTCAAGAGGAAGGTTTATATGTATAATACATGCATATTAGCGTAACCGTGCGAAGCCGGGGCGGGCCGCTAGTGTATATTAAAACAAAAGCAAGACAAATCCGAATCTTCGATGTTCATTTAGACACACGAAGCGACCTAGACCTAGACACGAAATGCTTTCATTGAACATCGCGTCTGGGCTAGCTTTACCTTACGTAATTCATATTTCTGAACAAGCGGTCTACTTTTCTCAGCACTCAGCTAAGAGTACCCGGTGTATTCCGGTGTAGGTTTTTTATTTACGTAGCTATTATTAGGAATGATTTTCTTACAAAAAGTTTATTTACCTGTCATATTTGTTTTGTTTTAATTATCCTGGCACATGTAACTTATTTGTTTATCTAACACTTGAATAGTGTGATTAATTTTATTTAAAGTATAGATAAAATTATGTACCTATAAATAAATATGTATGATTAAATGATAGATATAATGTAGGACAAAAGTATACTTTGTGCATTTGTCCTACATTTTTTTTCTTATTTTCTTCTATTTTCATAGATGTAACTTTCATCTCATTTTATTTTATTTTTTTCAACAATGTTAACGTATATTAAATTTGTTAATGAACATCTGTTAATTTGCATTGACTTGGTAAGACTGGTGATTCTGAAATACAGGTTTTACCTATATCAGACACCAGTCTCTATTTCAAGTGATACATGTACTATGTTTTTACCTGTTTTATTGAAATAAATAAATAAATAAAAATAAATAAAATTTTCATGAAATTTTAATCAATTTTAAGCGTGCTTTCCTATCATTTCTATTATCAATGATTTACTTTCCATTTGTAATTGTGTGAGTCCTTTTCTGTGAATTAATATTGATGATTGCTGTTCAGCTTGAGTAGGTCATGCTCGTAGAAATGTCCTTAGCGATGGAGTTGTATCGGGTCATACGATTTGCTTCAATATGGTTGAGTTAGGTAATGGCTGATGCATGCGTCATAACCGTTAACAGGTGCCGACTGTTGGGGCTGGTCAGCTCATAGGTAATAATAAGTGAATTTTATCAAAATAATAAATATATTTTTGGTATACCTAATAGGTATACCAACATAGGTATTACCTATGTTTAAACTCATAACCAAAAACTTTGTAACTAAGCCATTAGCAAATAGCATGCTCTAAAGCGTCCATAGTTTGTCAGATTCTTCAGCATATGAGCAAGCTGTCCAGGAACTGGCAACTAAAATCACTCAGTGCTATTACAACTACGACTTTTAGTAAGTGCCAGATTATGGTCTACTAAAGTTATTTTTGCTTTCTTTAGGGTTATCCGCCATGCTTCAATTGTAGCACTAGTGACGCAAAATAACTAGAGGTTTGTGTTTTTGTTGTGAATTTTAGCGGTTTATAACGGTATTACAGAACAACGAATGCCCGTGGTGCCACACCTCCAATGTAATTGCATAATTGTTGCACAATTATTATAATGACCGTGTAGGGGTAGTATTGTAAATTCCATGATGATTGAACTAAGATTGTGCAATTTAATTTTAATCTATATATACAATAAGGTGCTTCTAAATTATCTGCCACGGTTGCAATGGAAAGTATTGGGTATATAGATTAAAATAGTGAAGAAATTTCGTACCCTGGAACAGTAAAAAAAAATTGGAGCATGGAGCAAAATTAGACCTATGCAATAAAACGCAGGCAAAAAAACAATATGACGTTAGATAAAAAAAAATGACTATTGTAATAAATAACCAATATTATCTCCCATTGCAGCCGTGGCAGATAATTTAGAAGCACCTTATATAAAAGAAAGTCGAAAATCGTGTTAGTAACACTATTTATAACTGAAGAACGGCTGAACCGATTTGGCTGAAAATTTGTGGGGAGGTAGCTTAGAACCAGGAGAAGGACATAGGATGCCTAGAACTTTTCATAAGTTTTTTTTTACGGCTGGGCCGATTTTTATGGTTTTTGATTTGTAGAGGTAGCGTAGGGTAGGGGTAGAGTAGGGTAGTGTAGGATAGAGGTAGAGTAGGATAGGGTAAGATAGAGTAAGGTAGGATAGGCGTTGAATTAGGATAATCACGCGTACGAAGTCGCGCCGGGAAGCTAGTTGAACAATATATTCATTGTGTCATGTGTAGTAACTATTGCACAATATTTTTGGTCTTCTGTACAGATTACTTGTGTTGCGCATCAGATGTAGTTTATTAGTAGTTTAGTAGATTTATATTATACCTATCCAATTAGTTTGTGCAATATTTAATCATATTATATTTATGAAAAAAAAATTATTTTTTTTCAACAAATTCATTAAAATCGTAACGCTTCTAAAAATTTGAGGTACCTAATTATAATGTACCTAAGTATATAAAATAAATAAAAATAAAGTCAATAAAAATTATAGTAAGTATAGTGATTATAGTTGTGATAGCCTAGTGGTGGTGACTGTTGACTGGCAAGTCAGAGGTCTCGGGTTCGAACCTAAGGTCAAACCTCTGACTTTTCGTAAGTTATGTGCACTTGTGCACTATAATATCTCCTGCGTAGTTGGCTAGTCTCCGTTGAGATTGGTCGCTGTGACTGAAATTCAGTCAGGAGAATATTATTATTAAATAAAATAATAATATTTCTGGCTAGTAACGACATATAATTGCGCAGTTTTTTGGTCAATCATTGGTCAATCTTTGAAGATTACCGATGTTCTTTTAATCTATTATTTGATCTATTATCTATAGATCTTTGAACCATGTAGAAGTAGTATCAATACTCATTTTTCTATCTCAGTCATTATTATTGTGCAACAACATTGTAATGTAGCACCACGTAAGTACATGCGTTGTTCTGTAATACCATGTGATCAAATGTTTTCGTTGTTACGATATTCGTTGCTTCGTGCTTTCGTCATTAAATCATTCGTTTTTCAAAACTTTTGGTGCCTTCATTTTCGACATAGGTACGATATTTAGAAGTCACGTAGCAGACCCAATGTTTGACTTATAGAGCCGCTTCAAACATTTTACTTTTTACTAATCACCCCAGCAAAGAATAATAATCGAATATCGCTAATTTATCTTCTGAATTCGTTTTATGGAGTATTGGAGGTGTAGCCCCGGTGTGTCTTTCCATAGTCTTCCATATAACACAAACGACCGCCTGGTCTATTGGGTCTATGACAGATAATATTCAGAAACTTTAAGCGTGAAGCGTAAAAAGAAATAATTTAAAAAAGCCTGAAAAAATAAAGTAGTATCTTTTTGCTGACATAAGTTACATAGAGAAGAGACCAGGTCCTTCGATATACACTGAAAGGGACACAGATCCACCAGATAAAGACTTCTGAGAATTTTAATCTATAATGAGTAACCACAAAAAGTCCTTCTTAGCTGAACTATGGAAGTTCAGACATGGATAGATCTTGGTAACTACTTAAACATTATTTAATTTTATTCTCTTTCTTTTCAGGTATAAAAAAGTTCGTCAAAAAGAAGAAGAAGAGACTGTAACCGTATTCGAATCATTCAGCAGAAGGGAACTCGAAATTGTGCTCGAGTCAACTACTCAACGAGGACCCGAGAGTATGCCCGTGACACCTAGCAGAAGAGAATCCGAGATTGAGCTTGAATTAACTAATCAACAACGACCCGAGATTGTGCCCGAGTCCAATAACCATCAAGAATCACAGAGTATGCTCGACTTAACTAGCAAAAAAGAACCAGAGATTGTGCCCGAGTTAACTAGTCAACGAGGTCCCGAGACTGTGTCCAAGTCAACTAATCATCGAGAGACCGATAGTATGTCTGACTCATCTAGCAGAACAGAACCCGAAATTGTGCCCGAATCAACTAGTGAACGAGGACCAGAGATTGTGCCCGAGTCAACTAGTCAACGAGAACTCGAGACTGTGCCCAAGTCAACTAATCACCCAGAATCCGAGAGTATGCCCGACTCATCTAGCAGAAGAGAATCCGAGAGTAAACCCGAGTCAACTAGTCAACGAAAACCCGAGACTGTGCCCAAGTCAACTGGTCAAGACAAATCTGAGATTATGATTGCCAGTTTTGAGGACCATCCTCCAGAAGAACGAAACCATGAGAATGACCTTCCAAATAGGTCTGGATCATCAAGTGTTGTATTATTATCATTGTGGTACATGTATTTACTAGCTTTTTTTTTGTTTATTTTTTACATTTTATTTTTTACTTACACTAAAATGGCACACAATCGAATGAATCGATTCAAAGTGGAAGAATTGAGGAATTGGGGGGAGGCCTTAGGTCAGGCTTTGGATTATGAATGGGACTATACAGTATAAGCATAAGGGTATCACAGGCGAAGGGTAATAAACCAATGGCACAGTCAATAGACATTACTGACTATGCCATTCTTCAAACTACATTGAGAAGTTCTCTCATGTAGTTGTACGGAGCCTTCGCCACTGACACCTACAATATTTATTTTACTAAAGTATCTTAGAAGAACTGTCTAAACTTACGGTCTCAATCAACAGATATTATTATGGGTTTTATAATATTTATTTTAGTTATAAATATATTAATAAGCATTTTATAAGTAAAGGTTATTTATTTAAAGTTAATATGAGATCTTAGGTAGATTATGTGATGTGGTAAGTTGTCACAAGGGGTATGTGGGATTAGTGTGCGTGTGTCAGGGAGGGTGTGTGTGTCAAAGGATATGAGTGTGAAAGCGTTTCGAGCTCAACGTATGAGATTAGTATGTACAGTTGCAGTTGTTATTATATTATAAGTTATATAAGTATAGTATAGTATTATAAGTTGCAATATAATATACTATGGCCCAGTTTTACAGGCTACGGATAAGCTCTACCTAGGTAAATTAAAAATGGAACAGTATATTTACTAAATTTTCTATTAGATAAGCTAGAACTCACGAAAAACCTGTGAAATAGACCATAATATACATATAGTATATAGTATATAATATTGCAGATATACTGAGTTATCCTATAAGTATTTATTTCACAAACTGTGTGAACAACTAAAGGCTGAATTGTATATATAAATAATTAAATTATATAATAATAATAAATAATAATTGTGATATATAAATAAGTATTTAAATGTGTTATAGTTATATATTTATTTAAATTATTAAACTCTTGAAATAAGAAGAAATCGTTTTTTTTTAGTACACATAGATACATTAGCAAATACACGACATATATTGAACGTCAAAATGGCGGGAGTATTTCTGGTATTAAGATACAAACCGTGTTAAATAAACTTCATGTGTAAAATGTACTTCATTGTACTTATGAAAAAAATAATTGTACGTCACCTGAAAGCTAAAGTTGCCAGGTGGCCGGGAAATCCGGAAAAGTCCTGGAATTTTGCGTCTGATCCAGTATCCAGTAATTACCTACACTTGACTATCCCGAAATAACCAAATACTAGTGTTTTGTTTGAAGTCTGCTAAAGGGTAGGTCTGTTAGATACATACATAGACTCACGCCGACGATGTCATAAGTCCCATGCAATAGGGGGCGAGCCTATTGCCATTAACCGGACACAATGCCAGACTCCGTGCTGCAACTGAGAATTTCCTAATGGAAAACCCAATAACACTTAGCCCGACCCAGGGATCGAACCCAGGACCTCGTGCTCAGCAGTCGCATTGCTACCACTAGATCAACGAGGCAGTCAGATAATATAGTTTTTACCAATAAATGTTACTTTTTACGTTTACAAATTTTTACATCATTTTTCTTTTTAAAACACAAAATTAAAGTAAAACTATGGTTTCTATCTCTATTCCTAGATAACCCTGAAAATGTTCAGGAAATGATAAGCCTGTATCGGGCAACTCTACCTGGAGCCCAAAAAAAAAAGTGTGCCGCCATAATTATACCATACGTCTAATTTTATAATGATCCTAAATAAGGTCATAAGTCATACAGAAGTTGGTATTCCACCGTGACGAATACTAGCACAAAGCAAAACCGCGATGAAACGTCACAATGCTATAAAATTCGAGGGAAACCACAGTATAATTAATATAGTACAGGATAAAATTAAATACATAATTAATATAAAGTATTAATATTTAATTTATTTATTATTTTTTACAAATATATTTTTAAATACATCACTAAATATTATAAAACAAAGTCTTGTCTGTCTGTTCGCGATAAACTCAAAAACTACCGCACCGATTTTCATGCTGTTTTCACCAATAGATAGTGTGATGTGGGGAGTTCAGGTGACGAGTGAAACCAACCATGAGCGGCTATAGACTGTCTTTATTTAGTTAATCATACAATATATATGTCCCTACACTACACCTCCTACCTGAATGGAAAAAAAAAATACAATTTAGTAATTTTTTTTTTTAGTATCCTACTATTTATGCGATATAATGTTAAAATATGGTTAAAATTGATACAAATAACTTCACCAATGGTGACACAATCCTTACAAAATAAACAGTAAATTCCGTTCTCAATTCTAAGTAACTCGCATCGAGTTGCAATTTGACACATCGCCTTAATTGTCAGTCCGGTACATTTAGGTAACATTCCATAAGTAAACAATGAATACACATTGAATGTCAATAATTAATAAGTTTACAGTATTCAGTTTTATACAAATTTAGATAAGTATAATGGTAAAAACATCACAGGAAAAAAAATCTTATCTTCTTCGGATTAACTTGGACATTTCTCTAGTATGCCAGTGTGGCTAGTCATTCATTAGTCTTTATCGTAAATTATCCCTAACAAGCAATGCCGACTTGCGTTCATTGCGTTTAAGATAGCTAGGTTTTTAATCGTCATATTATTTTACTCTCTTCATTGTTTTTTCTTTTAAGCTTAAAAGCATATCATATAATATATTAATATAAATTCATTAATATTTATTTTTTCTTCACATTTATTCATTTCATTTCACATTTCTATCTCTTAATTTTTTAATTCAAATCAAATCTCTTATCATTCCGACTCGCGGCAACGACAATCGAGAATCTGCTTTTTTTTACATTATTTATAATAATTATCTCTTACAGGATAATACTTCAAAATCCATTATTTTTGTCATAAGTATGTTACATTGTAAAAATTGATTGATTTTTAATTATTCCACTACCTTTGGTGGATCAAACCTTACGTACGTGGGAATACTAATAAATCGAAAAACTTTTTATCATTCTCAAGTTCCATTATTCACATTAGTCATCTTGTTAAGTGCTTATCATTTTTAATACACACAAAATTACTCACGATTTCTGTGTAAAACAAAAAAAATCTTTGTTACTTTCGCGTAAGGTGTCACCAAATCATAATACTCGTTAGTACCTAATAATAACCATAGGTAGGTAATAGTTTTCTATTTAACAAATATTTGAGTTTATTGATGTAAATAATTATGTCTACATCTTACGTTTAATTTATGAGTTACAAGCTATTCTTCATAAATATTATTAAGATTTCAGTATACATACCTACTTGAGACCTTAAAGAACTAAGGTATGTACTTAATAGTATTTATGTAAAATCGTAGACATACAAAAAAAAATACATTCAGAAATATTAATTCGAAAATAATAGGTAGGTACAGTCAATCACATATGTTTATGCTTGCATAAGTTTTTTTTTTTTTTTATATACCTTCGCGCTGTCTGGGTATTTTTCTGTTCCGCACTTAATCACTGTTCACACGAAGAATATTCATAATGATTTGGTAAGAGTCAACGTGGTCAAAACACTTATCTTCTGAGAAGGCTACATCCTCCTTGGTCGCTCCCATGCCAAAATGAAATCGCCGTCACATTGTCCTCCAATTGCATATTCTTTATTCTCGTAAAATAGTACGTACTCGAGTCCATCATCACCATTCTTATGCATATTCTTCTTATAATGGATCACGTGGGTATCCCATCCGGCAATATTATATTATTACGGCATATTACTTATATCTTAGAAAATTGTTCAAAATTCTGAACCAACTAATGGGAACCGCTCACAAAATAAAATATTATTAATAAAATGCATTTTCAAAACCACAAATATCACCAATCAAATTAGTCCAATGTTCATGCTTTGTTTAAATATTGTGCCCTTATATGAATGTAGGAATGCACACGCGTTAGATGTCTCCAGTTACTGGCAGGGTCGCCATGTGATGTGGGGAGTTCAGGTGACGAGTGAAACCAACCATGAGCGGCTATAGACTGTCTTTATTTAGTTAATCATACAATATATATATATGTCCCTACACTACAATAGAGTGGTTCTCGACGACTGTCATAAATCGTAATTAAATTCAAATGCTGCGACTGCCTCGTTGGTCTAGTGGTAACAAGCGCGACTGCTGAGCACGAGGTCCTGGGTTCGATCCCCGGGTCGGGCAAAGTGTTATTGGGTTTTTTCATTAGGAAATTCTCAGTAGCAGCACGGAGTCTGGCATTGTGCCCGGTTAATGGCAATAGGCTCGCCCCCTATTACATGGGACTTATAATAAAGCCGGCGAAACGTGGGTGTACTGCACACCTCTGCCTACCCCCTCTGGGGAATACAGGCGTGAGTCTATAAAATAAAAAATTCAAATGCTGACCGACTCAGCAATGGCACAGATAATATAATACTATCAAATCAAATCATTAATCTTAGAATAATTCATAAGTGTCGGGTGCCTGCACTAGGATAAACCTGTATCTCAGGCACCATGAGCGCTTATAGATGATACCTATTTATGGTAAACAGATTTTTTTATGAATATTAAGAAAAGAAAAAATATATAGGTATTTATACTTCTTAGTTACTAACATAGAATAAGTAACTATGTGTAAGTAATAGGTACTTACACATAGTTACTTGGGAATAAAGTTTTTATATTATAGTTATAAACTAAAAAAAAAAAAGTTAAAAACTTAAGCCCAAAAAAGCCCATAACAGGATTTTTTTTTGTTAAGAAATGGTTACTGCATCTTTAAGGATCTTGTAAAGAAGAATAACTAATCGAAATTATGAATTACCGGCTGTTTAGAACTATATCGATTTCTATTTACCCGACTAAAGCAAAGCGAAAAAGTAGGGTTATGATTTTAGCAGTCTAAGCATGTTTTTACGCGGCTACACATCAAGCTATATATTTCCAGTATAAGCTGACATCTCGTTGTACGAAAAGCCTTTACAATACGAGGTCAGTTCATACTGGTTAGGTACAGATTGATGTGTACTTATGTAGGTAAATATTGTGCCATAGCCTAAACTACTCATCCGATATTAATGAATGAGAAACTCATCGATTTGCTAAGGTACGGGTGACGTAGGCTACATTTTTACGAAAAAACCATGACGGAAACTACAACATATGCAACCAAAAAGTGTCAATAAAAATGTAAGTTCAAAGAATTAAAACACGAGTACCAAGAAAAACTTCTAAAACTAATGGTTATTGCGTTGTGAAGCCGTAAGCAAAGCGGTGTTATATTGTGAAAGGTCAGTTTAGCTCAAAACTTAACACTGCGTAAAATTTATCTCTTTACTTAACACGGATACCTCATCATCATCAACCTATAGCAGTCCACTGCTGGACATAGATCTCTCCTATTGCACGCCATTGAGCACGATTTTCGGCTATTCTTATCCAATTCGTGCCAGCCCCCTTGCGAAAATCGGCACTCCATCTAACCTGATTCTTACACTACGTTTGCCGATCCATACTCAAGAACTAGCTTAATCCACCGGTAATTTGTTCTGAGGCTTATATGGCTGCCCACTGGCTGCCACTTCAGCTTGCTAATCTGCTATGTCGATTACTTTAGTTCTCTGGACTGGTTCTCTTCCACGGACTCCCAATTTTTTTTGTGCTCTCTACCCACAACTTTATCTATACATATTAATACGTAAAGCGAAAACTGTAGATCCTATTTTTAAAATATTAGGCTCACGAGTGTGGAACTTGGCTTAGTAAAAATTTATAAATATTTTAAAATTTATGAAAAAAGAGCACTTCCTTGACCACTGAATTTCACGTTTTTCTTCAATAGAATTTTATCGTTCCGCCAAGTGACCCAATATTTCCTAATAAGAATTGTTTAAAACAAAAAAGACTATTATATCATGTGCATAACTAACCTGTCGTGTCGTCATAATTATGGCGTATAACGCTGCTCGTTTTTCCCCACTATTGCGTATATAAAGTCTTCATAATAGCAAAAGAAATCATTATAAAGTGAGGAGTCTCCGCTGACGGTCATTCACAAAATGGCGACCACAATTTTATTAGTATTTTCCCTTTGCCTTATTGTAACAGTAAATTCTTTGCCAGTTGATGATTCATCGGTGCATTTACACAGTGTGCGTGAAACACTAGTTCGTTTTGATACTTTCGTGTTTGATGCTGGAGACGGCAGTGTTAGAGGGTTAAAAAGGACTAAGAGAAATATTGTTGTGGATGGAAAGTGCTCTGATGGAAGATTAAAGGTTGGACACCTTTGCGTGTCGGAAGAAACGTGAGTACCTTTTGATATAAAGTTGTTAGAAATTTAGCGAAAAATGTTGATTACACTATTTTTACCGTAGGGGAATCAAACCCTAAACACTATGCTGAGATCACTACAATACTCGCCACGGAGCCCAATAAGCATTCCACGTACTTGTGTATATGTGAACATTAAAACGCGAGTATTAGCAAATGTCATAGCTAGCTAGTGGCAGAGCGACTGCGAGAACAAGTTTTTATTAAGAATCCTTTTACCACGCCTTAAAAAACATAAAAATAATTATAAAAACAAATAGTTCATAGTTCGATTAAAAATACATGATTAAATAATTATTTAATCATGTAATGTATTATTAGTTGATATTAATGATTATAATAATTATTAATAATAATAATCATTAATAATATAATATTAATGATTATAATCATTAATATCAACTCATAATCGATTTTTTTTAGAAAAATTTAGAATTTCATTTCTGAATTTGTCTTTTCATTTTTTCCCTGGATTTTGTGTGTCATTCCTTATTTTTGTATATTTTTTAAATATAAGTTAATGATTGCCAAGGAAAGAGAAATGGAAAGATTTGGGGGAGAACTTTGCTCAGCCGTGGGACAATAGGTCAAAAAAAAATTTAATGACGTCGACTGTAATATTGCTTATCTTTTCAGGTTAAAAAAAATGCAAGAAGAAGAAAATGAAGAAAAGTAAATCTGACCTACGTCATTTCTTCTGTGAACCCGAGAATATTCTCAAGTCTGTCCTCTACGAGGCATCGTACGGTGGTACTCTTCAATGAATTCTACTGAATGTGGATCGGCGACTGATGACCATCTTACGCTACAACTTTAATAAGATTAATTTAATTACATATGATTTTATAACTATTTTTATTATATGTATTACGTTATGACGTTATATTATGACGTTTATTTAAATTAAATTAATTGAGTGAAGGTCAAGAATCAGACACAACAGGAAAAGGATTTTCTACGTGCCACTGAGCTGGGAAGTAAAAGATCTTTTATAGGTTAGATAAGAGCCAGATTCCGATGCAATAAAAAAAGTAGTTTGCATACAAGTCTGCACTTTGTATTACCTACTTTACCTACTTTAGAATAGATTAATTATAATTTATAATCGATACAGTGATTAATTTTCGCAAGTAAAATGTAATACTTTTGTGAATATTTATTTATGTAAATAAATATTGTGAATATTTGCGGATATAACAGATGCACGACAAAGTCGTCTTATAAAAAAAAACCTTGCAAATATGCGCATGTCTTGTCTCCAAAGAAAACGTTTGTCGTGCGACTTTAGTCCGTAATGACGAGATTATAACGTAAAAATAAATTCCATAGTTTAAACATATTTACATTAAATGAAATAATCAAAATGTATGTTTTAATAGAACATGTCTAGTCATAAGAATAATTTATTTAATTTATTATTCATACTGTTTACAAATATCTATTAAATAAATAATAAATATTTATTGTAAGACAAAGTTGAAATATGAAATGATGAAACGCCTGAATTATTAAATAAAAATAGTTCTTCCAAAAATTGTTTTTTTTTTTCATATAAATTATACTTAATATTTATGTAAGTATTGAAAGTGTAATTTAGTATTTGTGGTGCCTAAATTAGGCCTTCTGATAATATGTTTCGATTACCTAAACTCATTAGCAAAATTCTATTAACACTAGTTGCATCATCATCGTGAAGTAAATCCCAACTCAAGATTGCGCAACACACAATATGTTGCACTGCACATAATATATATTGCAAATCTTACAACATATTGCACAACATTAAACGACTGTGTTTTCAAAAGGAATCCTTATAATGCAAATAAGGTGTCATCATCTGCCTAGCCTTTTCCCAACTATATTGGGGTCGGCTTCCAGTCTTACCGGATGCAGCTGGATACCAATGTTTTACATGGAGCGACTGCCAATCAGACCTCCACAACCCAGATACTGGGTTACACGATACCCCTTGGTAAGACTGGTAGTCAGACTTTCGGGCTTCTGACTACCCGTAACGACTGTCAAAGATCTACAATTGACAGCCGGGGCCAACAGCTTAACGTGCTATCCGAGGCACAGAGAGTGATAATTAATTTATAATACGCACATAACTTAAGAAAAGTCCTCTGACCTCTGACTTTTCTTAAGTTATGTGCCTTGGGTTCGAACCCGAGACCTCTGACTTACCAGTCAAACGGTCATACCATTAGGCTATCGCTATAATTATGCAGATAAGGTGTCTATCGCAATTTGGCACTGAATCAAAATCCTGGCTAATAGGTACAATATTTCAAATAGTAAATCCACTTACAAGCACAGCTCGCCATTTTTGTTAATGCGGGATGGTTGTCCTCATGTAAAAGTCACAAAGTCAGTTGTTTAAATATTAGTTACAGAGCCCGATAAGCATGGCTTTTTTTGTGGCTGGGGGAATAAAAAATGTTCCTACCTTACCTTAGCCCGAGGACGTACGGTTATGTGGGGCTCGCACTCACTAAAACATCTCCCCCTGCGTGTTTCTCGTAATGTATCGGACACGGCCGGATACTGCTACTGCGCTTCGCAACCCCCACCTGCATGCCTTGCGTTTTTATGCTAAAAAAATATTAAAAATTAACCACATAGGTAATAATTATTGTCTCAAATTAGCCACATTCTAGGCTCTGTGCTGCTAGACCTGACACGACACAATGTCATCCGTGACAGTGTTGAAGAACCTCCGCATCGGTAGCAACACCTCCAAGTCTATCATTAACTCCAAGATTTCCAGCTCCAGCGTTTAAACATTTAAGATTTTATGAAAGATTTGAAATCAGTGCTGAGGCAGGTGACCCCATGATGGATAGCGACATGACTCTATTACACTATTCAAGGATGACTGCGCTTCAGAAAAGCATTAGTGGCATAACGTGGTATGTACCTAATACCTATATGAAAGGGGGCGGCGCGATGCTTTTTTTTTAGTGGAAATAAAAAAATAACTCCAAATTGCGCGCGTACGTAAAGTGCCAAGCGAAACTGCAAGGGTGCGAAAGAAAGGAGGCAAGATGAAATTTGATATGAAATGATATGATGAAACTTTGAATGCACTAGAAGAACTGGCTAATAATGAAATAGGGGGAATGGCAAATTTCCACAAATGATTATTGATATCACACCTCGAGCGCCGCATACTTATCGCAGCTTGTAGAACTTTATGCCATTATACCCAACAGAAGCAGTGACATATTGTAATGAAAATGTAGTTCCTGCAGAAATATGTGAATATATTTCGCAAGTAAAGCCTAATAATGCTCTAAAAATTCAGCCTTACTGGGTCTTCTGCTTATCGTGTCTTCCTAAACACGGAGGCTCTTGAAATCTCACAAAGACCCATCCACGTATTGACCGCGAAAAGTGATATTTAATGATCATGAATTCATTACAATCACATCGCCACGGACGTCGCAATTCTTGAATTATTTACCTATTAATTGTTGTACACGGCAAGCCAGCTGTGTGACGCATTTTTTAATGTCGTCACACCCATTCATATAAAATTGCCAGCGGTTTAAGGATACGTTGTAAAATTTCCTCACACTGTATGTGAATAAAACAGCAACAATCAATGCCACAGAACTAGTTTTAATCAAATATTCGGCGCGAGAAGACGTTTACAAAATGGCGCCAACGACAGTTTTATTTTTTTTTGCGTGTGTTATCTTATGCAAAGTGCAATCAGCCCCAGTTGTCAATGATTTGACGTTAGTGAATAGTTTTGACAGTTTGATTTCTTTTGACGTTGAAGAGTCTGGTATTGATGCTGTCAAAGGTTTAAGGATGAAAAGAGATGTGATTTATGAACATTCATGTCCCATTGGGTGGATTTGGCACGAAGAAGCTAAGCGATGCTATACTGCTAAACAGTGAGTATCTACTTTTTATTTTCATAGATTTAGGGCGGTTACCCACTGGTCTTCTTTTTTACCCGACTACAAAAAAAAGGAGGGTTATGAGTTTAGCAGTCTATGTATGTATGTATGTATGTATGTTTGTATGTATGTAAGTTTGTTCATCTGTTCCCTCGTAGCTCCTAAACTATTTGTTGTAATTCAATAAATAAGGTGTCTATCGATGCGTCTTAATGGTCTGCGGGTTATAGGATTTATGAAATTTCGTAAAATCAAATAAGGTGGATTTTAAAAATAAATTAGTCAGCTCGAAAAAAATAAAGTTAAGGTAAATTTATCGTGTTTGATATCAAATGGAAGGTCTTGATGAGCACATTCAGAATATGTATATATTATCTACATATTCTGGACCACTTCTTAGAATATCAGGCTTCTAACTACCCGTTACGACTATCATAAATATATGTGATTATAACACTGCATACAATGTGAAAACGTGATAACAATAAATATTTACTAATTAAATTAAAGTTTTTACACATCACTGCCTATTAAATTATGATTATATTTTAAAATAATGTTAATTAAATTGAGATTTCTTTTTCGTAACTAGATGGCGTTGGTTTGCGGTTTTGTGGAAGTAAGTAACATAGAGTTAAAAATACCTCCTCAAAAATCCCGGAATCGTAAACATAACAATTAAATCCCGGGATTTTATTAATATGGACTGGATTTTGACCTATAGTTTTTATTAGAATTAATTTTGTATGTAAAATAAAACTCATTAATTTAACAGTTTTAGTACCGAACTACTTAAGTATTACATTATCTGTTACCGATGTCTAAAAACATAATAAAGACTTTTTATTGTAATAATTTAGTCCATATGTATTTAAAACGTTAAATTAATATTTTGGAGAATTTATTACATGTTTTAACACATGTTTGCTTATTAAATATAATAAATTATTTAATAAGAAATTTGAAAAACAACTGATACGGAAGGGATTCGAACCCACGATCTCCGACGTACCGTGCCGACGCTCTAACCGCTGAGCCACCGTATCCCATCAAAATCAGTCAAAATTTCAAATCTCTTTCTACGCCTAGGGCGTGTGGTAATATCTATCGGTGCCTTCTAAAAACTGCAAAGTTTAGAACACTGAGTCGGATAATTAATGTATTCCGATCGATATTACCACACGCCTAAGGCGTAGAAAGAGATTTGAAATTTCGACTGATTCTGATGGGATACGGTAGCTTAGCGGTTAGAGCGTCGGCACGGTACCCCGGAGATCGTGGATTCGAATCCCATCCGTATCAGTTGTTTTTTCAAATTTCTTATTAAATAATTATACGTAAAATTAATTTCTTATTTCCCGGGAATTCATTGTAATGTTTATGATTTCGGGATTTTAGAGCAGGTATTATCAACTCCATGTTACTTACTTCCTCGAACTTTAGGTAAATGTACTCTATCTATGATGATATCCCACAAAAAAGGTTTCATGTGTACTTATACAGCTTGGCAAAAAAGAGTCTGAGGCGGTGACAGCTGGAACTAAAAATAAAAATCTTAAATAACTACGTTTGTGAGTACTAAAATAACATAAAAATGATTCATTTGATTATAATTAATGACAAAAAACTCGTCATGGAAATATGTAAGCACTTAATAACTTGTAATTTGAATTGTAGTGTGAAAAGTGCGACAGCGGCGCCCCCAATTTTTCCAGACTCTTTTTTGCCAAGCTGTACTTCTTACTACTTTTCATGTATACTTCTAAGAAATATATGAGGCCATGTTTTAATAGCTCGAAGTCGCGGACGACACCTTTGAAATAAATTTAATTTAAAAAATACATGACATTGACTAAAGGTTTGAACCGAAGTTGACAGTTAAAGAAATCTACCTATTTAAGAACTACCACATTCTAAAAAATTGTGATTAAAATGAATTTTATTGGTTTCTTTACCACTAAAAATCATTGAAAAAAAATATAGTATAAAAACTAAAACCCGACTACTTAAAATCTAAAAACAAGCTTCTTAGATTTGAAATAAAATTCTGTAGTCGGAGGCCTTAATGTATTATAGGTAAATAGGTACTAGATAATCTTCCAAGGGTAAATATTTTGTAATTTGGTGGCCTCCGACTACAGAATTTTATTTCAAATCTAAGAAGCTTGTTTTTAGATTTTAAGTAGTCGGGTTTTAGTTTTTATACTATATTTTTTTAAAAAATATTTTTAACCCCGACAAAAAATAGGGGAGTTATAAGTTTAACGTGTTGGCATCGTAGCTCCCAAACTAATGAATCGATTTTGATTTAGTGTTTTTTATTTGAATTGCAACATGTTAGAGAGTGTTTTTAGCTAAAAAAAAATTGGGGTCTTTTTAGTTTTTAATTTATTAGCGTAATAATTGAATAAACATATTTTTCAATTCAGTAAATTTTATTTTATTATATTAAATCATATATCTATCAACACATTTAACGGTATAATAATCTTATCAAATTATTTTAATAAATAAAATAAGATTAGAAATATATACCTTGCCTTATCAAATTATTGGAAAATTGATTGCCAAGAGGAGCTTGAATCCGGGACATTTGCCCTCTTGTACCTATTTTTTTTTAAATAAAATAATGGAATAATAATTTGCATACAACATTAATAAATGTATTTTTATCGTGTCGTGGGCACTCGTGGGGTACGATAAACAGACTAATAATTTATTAATAGGATTTAATAATGGGGATTTAATAATACATGCTTAGCCACGGCTCCAACACGTCGGCGTCGACATAATTGTATAGCCTTTAAGAGCCAATATCTAAGTGAAAGCGATAGCATTTATTTAAATTCATCATTTACATTAATTATTTTCTAACCAATCTTAATTTTTATACGAAAATAATATTTTTTAAAATAATACAAAAGTTTTTAAAAAAAAACAATGATAGTTTCAAATTGTTTGTGATTTAACTTCATTATATTTTTTACGATACATTTTTCTATAAAAAGTTGTCCTGAGGTTGTTTACAACTTAGAATAAGTAAAAAAAATATATAGAAACATTTATGTGTTTCTGAGAGTCGACGCTAATATCCGTTGACCCATAGGTCAATGCCAATATACCTACAGTAATTATTTAATACCGATATATTCGGACATCTCACGTATGTTAATATATTTATAATCATGAGGCCAGATATTTTATGTCACTTCACCTAAAGTTTATTGTTAGATTATTGAGGTAACACCACAGTATAATAATCATACAGTATGGTAACTACGTACAAGCGCTCGAAACGTCACACTCACATAAACATGCGTAATATTGCGTAACGACGAGACTCCTAAGCGAACGTCGCGATACTCGCAGTATCAACGACACGTCGTTGCGCATGTTGTTACCATACTGTATTATACTGTGTTAATAGGAAAACAACATCAAATTTTGCTGTCTATTCGTATTTATAAAATCCGTGCTAAACTGAATTTCTAAATTTAAAATAAAACCGCATAAACCGGTCCCATGTTACTAGCACAAATACATTTGGGCATAATAATATGACACTATGTCTACAGTTTTCTTGCCAGATTCTTCTCCATGAAGGGTAGGCTGCCCTAGGAACTGGCAACTAGAGTCACTCTTTTATTAAAAATATTAGAATTACGACTATTCATAAGTGCCTAATGGTCTACATGAATAAAAATATTTTGATTTTGATTTTTGACAGTGTTTTTCTTGATTTGCAAGTAATTTTCGTCAAAGTTGTCATCGTGACGATACTAAGGAAAACGACAAACAAATTGTTTTACTGATACCTATTTATTATTATACAGGGTTATTTATAAAACACCAGCATCCTTAAAAGGGGTCATTAAACTCATCATTATAAACAACTTTTACTATGGGACCCTGAAATCGCAAAAAAATCAGCTGTTCCAAACATTTTGTTGAATCTATGACTCAACAAAAATGCTAAAATATGTAAAAAAATCATTAAAAAAATACACAAAAATACTCATTCAAAGTTTTTTGTTCCCAGATATGAACTTCTAAGGCAAGACGAAGAGGAAGAGTAATCAAGCATAAATAGACTTCTTTTTGAAATTCTGCGCATACGCAGAATCGGGTAATCAGCTGAAAGTCGCAGTGGATCCTTCATTCGACTTCTCTCTGGCTCTACTTAAGCTGAGAACAAGATATTTCGTAGTTGGGTGAACCAAGAAATTAAGGATCTCATGAATCATCTGCCTAGCCTTTTCCCAACTATGTTGGGGTCGGCTTCCAGTCTTACCGGATGCAGCTGAATACCAGTGTTTTACATGAAGCGACTGCCTATCAGACCTCCACAACCCAGATACTGGGTTACACGATACCCCTTGGTATGACTGATTGTCAGGCTTTCGGGCTTCAGACTACCGTAACGACTGTCAAAGATCTACAATTGACAACCGGGACCAACAGCTTAACGTGCTATCCGAGGCACGGAAGGATCTCATGAATGTCATCACGTAATTAAGACAGGAAGCCTAAAGGAATTACCTACTACTATTCTGCTCTTTTTGCTACTACTCTTCTGGAGCCGAGTCAAGTCAAGAACCGTTGAAGAAGTCCTTTTCTGTACTTGTAGACAAGTGCCAAAGTACGCCGTATAGATAAGACAACAATTAAAAAAAATACCTTCCTGGTATGTTAACAACGCATAAACAAATGAATTTTTAAGAAATTGTTAACTTATTTATTTATTAAGGATCTTCAACGAAAAATACACTACACATTCGTCTTAAAAAATAATAATTACAAAAATAGTTCCTGTGTTCCTTCAATTATAATTCCACAGCACTATAATAATAAAAATTAAATCAAACAGATAACAAACTTGATCTACCTGACCACAGTTTTGGATTTAAAAATTAAATTTAATTAAAATAATGTATTTAAATTGCAACCATTAATATTAATATTCCGTGCCTCGGAAAGCACGTAAAGCCGTTGGCCCTGCGCCTGAACTCTCTCCGATCGTGTCGGAAGGCCGTCCCATCGGACTATGAGAGTGAGGGAATAGAGAGTGCACCTGTGTTTGCGCACACACTTGTGCACTTTAATATCTCCTGCGTAATTGGCTAGTCTCCGTTGAGATTGGCCGCTGTGACCGAAATTCGGTCAGGAGAATATTATTATTATTAATACTAGTTAATTCGTAAAATTCTCTCTATGAGAAGGTGAATTATTGTAACAATTTATATAAGTTTCCACTGTTAACTTGTGATTTGAATGGACTGATCAAGTACAAAGAATTAAAGACAGTGCTTGTTTTCATCGCTATTGTCTAACAAACAAAAGTGATATCATTAATATAGTATTGTGAAACATTAACTGTCTGTTTTACCCATAGAGTATTCAAGAAAATATAGAGTGATAACGTCAACCACATTGCCTTGTGCGGAGCGAAAGCAGATCTCACCATACAAATGTTAAAATGACATTTTTTCAAATTATGTTTTCTAGACGTTTTTCAAAATTTAACTCAGCAGTTAACCATGATATAAGCTAAAATGTAACTTTTTCGCTCGTGGAGCCTAGTTGAACCGCAGTCGAGGTATGATCGCGGACGGAGCTCGTGTCGCGGCCGCGTTGTTCATACCCGTGCTCACAGTTCATACTTCTACAGGGTTGCTCTTATATTTTCTTATATATAAGGTTTTACCTCTTAACATCTTCTTACATTGGTATTAATAAGTAATATTAAATATTAGTATAAGGGGGTAAAAACTCCCCTGTAAACCCCAATCTCAGCCTCATGTTTTGTGTTAAAAAAACACGTGTTTTTAGATAGGTAGCTATTATTTATTCAAATATTTTCTAGTCATTAAGATGTAAAAATATTTCATTGTACAATATAATATATAATATAATAATTTAAATCAAAATGCATGGTCTCGATGCATAATAATGACTTCCGCATAGTTTTTATTTATAATAAGTATGTTAAGTATAAATTATAAATAAGTATTAAGCAAAGACTTTGTATCCTAATATTTAGATTAAAAGTCAACGGAAAAGAAGTATTTAAGCAATAATTAATACGCTAATTATCTTGATAAGTTAATTAATTATAAATGTACGAACAATTAATGATTTGCTCAATTAAATCTACTTTTGTTATTAATATACATACATTCCTTGTCGCTCGTTTTTTGCGATCCGGTGACTCATACATCTTTGGAGTGGTTTGTGAAGTTGTAGGGACTTTACTGGCTAGGCTACACCTGCGTCTTAACGCGATAACTATCACGCTATCTCTGTTAGACACTATTAGGTCGATAAAGACAGGAACACAATTTGTGAGTTAATTATCGCATTACGACGTAGTATAAGCCGAGCATAAGTGATAAATTATAATTGTACATATATTAACTGCCCTAGTGCAATCTGACGACATCACATGTCGGGGGGGTGGGTACCTCTGTGTATAAATAGGACTATAGACAAAAAGATACATTTACATTTCCATAACTTAACCCATTCCCTATCCTGTGAATCACATATGATTCATGCTATCGTTCTATTTAATGTGTCTGATATTTTTGTTAAAACTTTTAATGTAACTGTCATATAACTTGTTTTTTATCTGCTATTTTACCTAAATAGTGATTTTATAAATTCAATGTGCGGTTTTTAGCTCGTATAAACTTTTATAATTTATTTTTATGTTTAACTTTGATATTTATTTTTTTGTTATTAGCGATAAGATATTTGTAAATAAATTAATAAATATTTTGAGGTAAAAAAAACAGTTTTCAATCATGATGACCCAAATTCGTTAAATACCATGAAAAAAATTGTGATCCTTTTAAACTAATTGGTTGTAATATTACCTAAATTTATATGAATAAACTATAGTCTGATGAGCAATATTTGTATTATTGTATAATACCGTCTTATTGGAAATTGATAAGTAGTCTTCGTGCTACAGATTCTATGAAAATATTGAAGGCTAAGTGCGATAGTAGGCATCCCGCTACGAAATCGTTTATTTTTATTTTTACAACCAAATGAGTAAGGGCTCTAGGAGAATAGAGGCGCTATACTATTTAAATGTTTGGTATAGGTTTTACAGCACGGTAAGTAAATGCGGTAAAAAGCCGTCTTTATAAGCACTGGGGCTAAGTAGGAACGCACACACTGACTGTCTAAAAATGTCTTGGGAAATACAATAGTTCCAGTAAACGTCACTACTGTAGTGACGTTTACTGGATCGGAACAAATATTGGTACATTTGTGTGATCCACCGATATTTGGTTCGGTTGGTTCGTGTATTATGAAAATATATTTTGATGATTCTTTTATTATTAATTCATGAAATATCGCATGTAACTAATTGGTGACACATACAATAAAGCGCTTTCGCGCTATGTGGTGCGCAGCCGGTTTAAATTCTAAATATAAATCATATTTATTCGATTTAAATCATAAATTGCTATGCATACAGAAATTGAGGTAACCTTAGTCTACCTATTATAAAAATACTTGTATTTTGTTGCTGCTTTACAGAGTGCTATGCCTATTGGACTCCAAGTCAAAGATCGTAAGTTCGAAACCCAGGCACGCACTTCTGACATTTCAGATTCATGTGTGTTTTAGAAATTAATGATCACTTGCTAAAACGGTGACAAAAAACATCGTAGGGAAACCAGTACAGCTGAGATTTTAAAACGGTATGTAAAACCTTGTCAGAGGCCTACGGGCGGTTTAAATTTTGACACCAAGTTGTTCGTGAACAACTAACAAAACTAACGAAATGCTACTTCATTTTCAGAAGGCGATCCACGTGGTGTCAGAGTTTAACTGCTTGTAGGCCTCTGACATGGTTTTACACATCGTAGAAAAATCTCTCAGTTATGCTGGTTTCTTCACGATGTTTTTCCTTCACCGTTTTTAGCAAGTGATAATTAATTTCTAATACGCACCTTATAAATCCGAAAAGTCAGAGGTGCGTGTCTGGATTTGAACCTACTTTGACTTGGCATTCTAATGGTTATACCACCTAAACATTCAAAACATCAAACTATTTATATACACTCAATCATAAGCTGAAAGGGGGTCATTGAACTCATCAATAAGACCAACTTTTACTTTAGGATCAACCCTGAAATTCCAAAAAAAAAACAACAGTTCCATGCATTTTGTTGTTATATTTAAAAAAATGTACGAAACAGCTGATTTACACGATTTCAGGGTTGGTCCCAAGGTAAAAGTTGTTTATAATGATGAGATCAATGACTCCTTTACAAGTTTTGAGTTAATTCAATAAAACAACGTGTATATTTGACAAGAAAACAGCGATGAAGTAGGACTCATGTTATTAGTCACCATCAGTTAAACTCAACACACGCAAAGTCGCACACACACACAGATACTAAAGGAAGAACCAAGGCAGCGTCAGTACAAGTATTTTCATAACTTACTATGACTACTTCAGTTTGTATAATGCACAGTAATGTGTTGGTATCAATAAAAGAATATATAAAAAAAAAACATCAAAATTATATATTTTTACAATACATGAACACCTAGACCGAACCAAATATCTGTGGATCACACATATATACAGATATTTATCTCGTTCCAGTAAACAACACTTAACCATTGTGATTCCCATGTCATCTGTCGGACAATCAGTTTGCGTGTTTCTATTTTGTCCCAGTGCCTATAAAGACGGCTTTCTACCACATTTACTTATCATTCCGAGCTGTAATACCTCAAAAAACAATAAAATAGGCCCCTAATTTTCCTAAAGTTTAGGTAAAGGAGTTATAAATAGCCCCAATTTTGCTAGCAAAGTTATAAGTCCAACCGGGGGTTGGGGGTTCCAAACTGATCCCGGATATTATTAACAATTTCCGGGCGAGAAATAAAAAAAAAATCCAGTGTATACGGGAATCGAAGTCAAGGCTTCATATAGTTAATACTTTGACTGCCACGCCGCAGACACAATGCAATTTTTATTGTTTGCCGGTCACCAATGACCGGCATGGCGTTCAAAGGGTTAAGTCGCCTCTTCGCGCTAATATGCTATCTCGCTCGCACATTGAAAATGATTAAAGATACAAAATCAATGAATATAGTTCTGAAAAATCGGAATTCGGAGCTTGATCGAATAATGTTTTAAAATAAAAATAAAAATTAATTTAAAGCTATTTTTTTATTTGAAAACATGTTTCGATCAAGCTGAAATTTTTGCTGAAACTTTGTAATGTTATTCTCCTTCAATTGATTTAATTAGATTAGATTTTTCCATAACTATATTCATTGGCTAAGTATATGCCAACGTGCGAGCAATTTGCGAGCGAGATAGCAGATTAGCGAGTATGACCACGATAAACGAGAGTGATTATCAGATTGTAAATTAATTAGCACTTTGCGATCTCGCGGCTACAAAGTTATCTCTTATAATTTCCAACAAAATGGGCGCACAGATTTAAACACATTCTTCCATCTCGTAATAACAATATTATAATTCCACTGAATCTAAGGTTTATCAAATGCCACTTTAAGGAAAAACATTATAAAAATACAAAAATATTTCAAACTATTCAATCAAGTTAATAGATTCATTGCTACTATAATCTTGAAATACGATATGAGAGCTTGTACCCAAATATGTACCTCTATTGTGTTGAATAATATGAGTGATCGCGGTGAAGCATCGAAATTACAAAGACTTATGTGCTGTGCCACGAAATATCAAAACAAATACAGCAAAAGTCTTCATTATGTGCACATGAGACGAACTAGGAACATCTTACAAATAATATCCGACAAAGGACTTGTTAATTGATTTACATAATCACTTATTTAAGATCACTAAAGACGATAAATCAATTTCCATAAATTGATTTTTGCCTATTTTTGGCGCCACTTTTTATTTTTGAGTATTTATGGCATTTGATACACAGATATTAAACTTTAAAGTATGCTGGTCAAGTATATGTAAGAGCGTATCAAAAACTAGCAATCAATTAGAAGTTATTACAATTTAAAGTAAATACAACTACCAGACACAAGGCATCAAAAGAATTTCATTATCTTTAAACAGTACCACCAAAATAAGGCAGAAAATCAAATTGTTGAAATGAATTCACCTTAATCCATATTTCCTTACTAATCCCTAAGGTACAATAAAATGACACTACATACCATTCACTCGAAGTATATGTCTATCAAAATCACACACATATAATACTCGATATAATAATTTATGTATAAACTAACTATGTAAATATATTATGATGTGTAGTGTTGTTGTTTTAAACCTACTAAACCTAACGTATAAACAATAAACAAACACAAAAATAATACGGGCCATAAATAATAGCTTTATTATGTGACTATATGACTAGGTCACGATTTAGTCGAATCGTATACGAATTTAGATGACATATTAAAGCTACCATGACGATATAGGCGCACACAGTTTTTTCATTTACACTTAACCATTGATCGAATAATAGCACCCAATTTTTTTTGCTAAAATTACAAAATATTATAAATTATGCAATAATTTCAAACTATAATTAAACTAATGAAAATAATACCTTCGTACTTTTTCTGTTCTTCTCGACTTATTCGGACATACCTGAAAAAAGACATTACCTATTTATCTATTCTTTCGTGTAATTTTTTAAACAAATCTACCATTTTATGAGCACCCTACAAAAAAGTATAGATAGTTTGAACATTCTTTTTTGTTAACCGGTTATGAAAAGGAATTAAAATTCGTATTTGGAAACCGGGTTTCGAAATAAAAATTTATTTTTTCGAAACTGGTTACGCTAAAGCGCTAGGCTAGCTGATATTGATTATTTTACGACAATGAGCCTGATGGATTTGACGATATTCATAAGTTCCAAGAGCCTTAGAACCTGTGATATCTAAGTGGCTAATCTAATATTAGAAGAAATAAATAGATGAGGTGGTGCCTTGGTGCCAGAGCCGCTTTCCAAGCACATGGTTGTGGATTCGAACCTGGCATGTACCAATGTGACCTTTTCAATGTCATATACACTTTCTCAGTTAATCTACACACCACTCACTATCGATGAAGGAAAATATCGTAAGGAAACCTGGACTTTAATAGTCTGAAATCGCCTAACCGCAACGTGCTAGCGTGATGATTAATGCTCGATCCTTCTCTTTATGGGAAGAGGTCTTTGCCCTGCAGTGAGACAGTTACAGGCTGATTTATTAATTTATAGACTCACGCCTGTATTCCCCAGAAGGGGTAGGCAGAGGTGTGCAGTACACCACACGTTTCACCGGCTATGTTATAAGTTATAAGTCTCATGTAATAGGGGACGAGCCTATTGCCGTTAACCGGGCACAATTCCAGATTCCGTGCTGCTACTGAGAATTTCCTAATGGAAAAACCCAATAACACTTTGCCCGACCCGGGGATCGGACCCAGGACCTCGTGCTCAGCAGTCGCGCTTGCTACCACTAGACCAATAAGGCTAATTTATTACTATTAAAAACCCCCTACCTTTCATGACAAACAAATACATAATAAATACTTACGGAATTTGTTTGCCTCCACACCAAGTTCCTTTTCAGCGTGGACTTCTCCATCAGTGGTTTGCTGAAGACAAGGTTCATTGATCCATAGCCCACAAAACTATGTTACTTGTTTCTTTCAAAGCCTTGATAAAGTTTCATATTATGTGTTGGTACCGCTGTGGCACGCTAAGATGAACTTTTCCCTGTATTTCAATGTCATTACGTGACAAGTAGTTAAATTTCACAATTACAAACACAGCTTTTGAGATCATATTTGCAAAAATTCGATCAAATACAAATTAATATTCTTCAATTGTGCTTGTACGTTCTTAAGTTGAAGGGTTAATATCAAAGAGATAGCCTCAAATTGATGTTTCAATCCCATTGTTTGAATTTATCAAAACAGTTTTTAAAATAGTTGCTATAGTAGATGTTGCTTCTCCAGATTCTTACATAATACTGTATTTCATTCTCCAATCTCTCGACTTATAAGTACAACTTATCAGAAGTAATTCTGAAATTTCACTAGCCTATATTCTGTTGCGTGGAAATTTTCTGACATAATACTATCACGTCACTAACAAACTCCAATAAATTTAGTATGAAAATAATTATTGCGTAATTGCAATGTTGCGTGATTGTTGCGCCTTCTCTTTCATTATGTAATATATCACATTATATAATGATTTAATAAGAAAATTTGAAAAAATAACTGATACGGATGGGATAAGGAGTTGTTTTTTCAAATTTTCTTATGAAATAATTATAAGTATTTAATAAGCTATCATGTGCCATAACATGTAAAAAATTCACAAAAAATAAATCACATTATTGTAAATAATGTATTTTCTTCTACTGTATTTGTTTCACCATCTAAAAAAAGTTAGTCCCCATTTTTGTCCCCATTTTTGTCTTCGTAGGGAAAAGGTATTTGATGCGTTCATTGTAATGTTTCTACACCGATTACTCCATAATTAGTAGAGCGATTTAAGTAATTCTTTTTTTTATGGAATTACTATTTTTTTTTTAAATATTGCCATGATCTGATAATGTACTCGCAGATACAGAACGAAAATCCTTATCAGATGATACTTCTTATAACAACCAATTTTCTTTTTTTTAATTTGTATAGATAATCCGAAGTCTGAAAAGGGGAGAGGGGGATAATCAATATTGAGCAGCACTCTTTAAGTTCAATTAAATTGTGTCGTGTGAGGTACCGTATAAAGGCGGCAATTTACGGAAATACGCTAATTTTGTAGACAATTGTTTTCCTGGCCGATCGGATATCGTACGAGTAAGATTATATCGTAAGTATGTCTGTACATACCACTATTAGACCACGGCTCAGCAGAAAATTTTCGTATAGGGCAACGTTTAAAAAAATTGTGTGGAAATGGGGTCTAAAAAACGCTGAGTAAATATTCTAAAATCAAATATTATTAAAAATGTCAAAAATCAAAATCAAAATATTTTATATAATTTTATTATATTATTCTGTCGGGACTTTAATTAAATAAAAGCGAGACAAAAACCAAAAAATTGGGACGCAGGAAAAATTAAAAAAATATATATACTCGTATAACATAATATAATATGTGTAGCCGTGGGGGGTTTCACGGCGAGTGCCCCATCGCATTTTAGATTCAAGTTCTCAAAAGGGCCTCTATGTGTTGGACCCATGGAGCTAGTATCTGCTCCATGGTTGGACCTGTGCCCTCAGGAAAGCCCTTCAAAGGATCGGGTCTCTTTCTTGTGAAAGAGAGCCCGTGAATTTCAAGACATACACATAATCTATACTCATTTGCCACCTTAGTACCTAGTAGTAAGTATATAAAAAGTCGCCTGGGCGACGTCCTTTAGTTATAGGTATTTATGATTCATCTTATTCGTCGTTCCGTCACTTCCCGTGACCACATAATATTATAATTTGCTCCAATTTATGAAGTCTTCCGTGGTATGGTCTGCTGTATAGAAACGTGTCCGACTGCCTTCTTTATTGCGTCAGACATATTATATTGGATAATGTCAAAATATGAGACATAATATCCCATGATATGATAACAGGAACATACCGTTTATTATAAGGTATTTGTTATTTCTATTTCTGAGTCGTGATAGCCTAGTGGTGGTGACCGTTGACTGGCAAGTCAGAGGTCTCGGGTTCGAACCCAAGGCGCGCACCTATGACGTTTCGTAAGTTAGGTATGTGCTTTTTAGGCGCACCTATGACATTTCGTAAGTTATGTGCGTTTTATAAATTAATTATCACTCTCCGTGCCTCGGATAGCACGCTAAGCTGTTGGCCCCGGCTGTCAATTGTAGATCTTTGACAATCGTTACGGGTAGTCAGAAGCCCAAAAGTCTGACAACCAGTCTTACCATAGGGGTATCGTGTAACCCAGTATGTGGGTTGTGGAGGTCTGATAGGCAGTCGCTCCATGTAAAACACTGGTATTCAGCTGCATCCGGTAAGACTGGAAGCCGACCCCAACATAGTTGGGAAAAGGCTAGGCAGATGATTTGTTATTTCTATTCTGTTCTTTTTTTATGTATTTTATCATCATTTCTTCTTGTTTGTGTATGTATTGTGTACCTCTGCCCAGAGGGAATAGATCCTTTTTACAAGCTTTTATTTACTTTCACCTGTCCCGTTGTCTGTAATAAAATCTTGCAAGTTTAATCTGACCCACTTCGTGATTTCCTATTGAGATGAAATATTTATTATTCTTATTTTTAATTTATGTATATTAACAAAAATAATTGTAGCTATGAATGTGTTATAAATTTTTAAAATTAATAATAATACATAAGTATTAATATTATATAAAAAAATAAAACAGAAATTATATCTACCTATATAATAATATAGAATTTATAAAATAATTAGAATTATTTGAATATATAAAATGTAATCATACCCTCTACTTGATCCTTCCGAAAACACAAGCATTTATTCGTAACAAAAATATTGCGCAATATTTGCTTCAGTCTGTTTCAAGAAATAATTTCGTTCCAATAGCTAATGATGCAACATGAAATCAATATGAATTCTTTCATTATAATTATTAAATAAGAATTCTTTTTTTAATTATTAAATCATACCATCATACCAATACAGAAATGAAAATTGGTTAAAATTTTTATATTAAAATTTTATAGGTACTTATCAAACAAATCCCGCATGATTTTCGAATTTCATTTTTTTTTGTATTGTTTTTTCAATATTATTTTAGTGAAAAAAATATGCACGCTGTCTATTGACGTGACGTCAGAGTATAGGAGTATAACAGCGTATGGTATCACTGCAACAATTTCGTAAAAGCGTATTGCTCTGTTCTTGGTTGATATTATTGCCCTATTATCTTTCAGAGAGTATTTCTAGCCATAGTTTACGATCAACGTTTTTAAATCTTTATTTATGTTTAGGGGCTTTTATCCAATAGATATGTCAACCCCATCGTACCTTATTACAGAATTAACTCCTAATATAACAAAAAAAAATTATAAGTAGTTAAGTACTTAATTTAAGACGAATCACTACTGAACGAGCATAACCAAATGACATAGTTTTTTAGCTGCCTCGTATCTCGGCTTTGATAATACGCTTGTCCAACTTCAATTTTATTGCAAACGACACAGTTGGGTGACGATCAACGTTAATGACTGACCCTGGTATTGTTAGGGCTCGCCAAATAACGAATGGGTTTAAACTAGGTAGGTATGTCCGATTCACCTGACAACGTATATGCAAAATTTCCGGACAATTGATTCAGTAGGTACTTAAGGCGTGAAAAGCAAACAAACAAACTTAGGTACTTTCACATTTATAATATAATAAGGATTTTAATTTATTATTTTGCCATCATGTTTCTATATTTAGTTTAACTTTTTACTTCCGTTTCTGGGTTTCTTGTGGCGTTATTGTCGTTTAAAAAAATAATTCTTTCTTTCAATATGCATAAAGGGGGTACAAAGTTTTCTTTTTCTCTATTTACGCATTATATACTTATACTTAGTTCAACATTTACCGTACAAACATATGATTTTACTGACCTTGAACTCAATGACCGAGGGCGACGTCATTATGTACTTAGGTACAGGATAAAATCGTATCAAAAGGAAACCGTCAACAGCTGACCTATACATTGAATAATACCTAATTAATGTATGGCATAACAATAAAATTATAATAAACCTAATAGTTTTTGACATTTTATATTTTTAAGATGTTACATTATAGATATAAAAATAAATTTAAAATGAAGAGACCCGTATTTTACAGTTTTTTGAAAATCGTAGGCACATTTCATTCATAATTTTAAATTTTAAATTCGATGTAGGTAATTTCTTTGAGATTCGATTCTAAAAAGATTCAAGTGCCAAATGACACAATGGCGCAACTAGTCGCACCTCCGATCAAATACAGTAACAACTTGAAAATTCCAATTACGTGTTTTTTTAATAAGAAATATTGTCATTTCTCACTTTACACTCTCAAAAAGTGTCGCAACTGTAACTTCACTAATTCATCACTTCACTCATTTAAAAAAAATGCATGATAGGTATTGGAATTTCAAAGAAATAAGTTGAACACTGTTATTTCTCCTGAACATTCTCTATTTAATCGAAGGTGCTTAGTATCTACAGCATGGCCAAAAAGAGTCTGAGGCGGTGACAGCTGGAACTAAAGATAAAAATCTTAAAAACTAAATTAGGAGTACTAAAATAACTTATAAGTGATTCATTTGATTATTACTTAATGACAAAAATTCGTCATAGAAATACGTAGGTAAGCACCAAATAACTTGTAACTTTGAATAAAATTGTAGTATGAGAAGTGCGCCAGTGGCACCCCCAATTTTGCAGACTCTTTTTTTACCAAACTGTTCTATTCCAGAGAAAAACAACCTTTCTTAAGAAAAAATAATATAAGCTTAAGTAATTTTTTTTACGTAAAACTGTTTTGTCATCAAAACTAAAGCTGTGTACCAAATAGGTATCAGATCAATCTGTCAACAGGAAGGGGGTGAAATATCGATTACTACATTTGAACCAAATAATAAAGTCAAGCTAAGTACAACCGTTAATTAAGGCTTTACGAGCCTAGGTAATATTGTTTTATTACCTCATTTGTACGACAAGATTCGACTGGGCTTCGGAAAAATATACGGTAGGCTCGCCCCTACATCATATTGACAGCGGAATGGAGATTTAACCTTTCTTTCCTAGTTTCCTGTGACCAAGCAAAAAACTGTTAGATATCAGTGTCACTATTATACATATCACTTCATCTAAAACATTGGAATGCTTACGCAACAGTACGAACTATCGCTTTCCACACAATATAGTACTAGCTGTTCCCCGCGACTTTGTCCGCGTTAAATTAAAATTTCCCGTAAACACACGTTAATAAGCAGCCAGATTCCCTTGAATCACAGATATGGTTATTTTTTACTGAAAACTCAACTATTTTAGAGAAAAAAATAGCCTATAGCACTCAGGGATAAAGTAGCTTCCTATTGGTGAAAGAATTTTTAGGATCGATCGGTAGTTCCAGAGATTACCCCTGACATACATACATACTTACATACAGCTTGGCAAAAAAGAGTCTGGAAAAATTGGGGGCGCCGCTGGCGCACTTTTCACACTACAATTCATAATTACTAGTTATTTAGTGCTTACATATTTCTATGAAGAGTTTTTTGTCGTTAGTTATAATCAAATGAATCATTTTTATGATAATTTAGTACTCACAAACTTAGTTTTTAAGATATTTATTTTTAGTTCCAGCTGTCACCGCCTCAGACTCTTTTTTGCCAAGCTGTACAACAAACTTTACCTCTTTATAATATTAGTATAGATAACTCAGGGTTCGAAACGAAAGAAATGGTAGGTATTTTTGTTTTAGGGTCCCGGTCATGTCAATTTAGAAATGTTGTTAATTGGCGTATTTCGCCTTCTGCACTTGATGACACGAGTTCGATTCCACTCCCACGCGGGACAAATATTATATGATTCTCAGATAATGTTTCGGTCTGGGTGTATGTGTGTGAAATTATGTACAAGATACAGGAGAAAATCTTAGTGTAGGGCTACGTTTAAAAAAAAAAGAAAATATGATGTAATAATTACATTATTTCCATTTTACCGAACTCATATTAACTGAACTATAAGTTAGCTATCTAAAGATAGTTAGAATTGTAAAACTTTTTTACATATTTGGTATGGAAGACTCGGGATAAACGGATTCTGGATTTATTAGAATAAAAAAGGAAAATATATTGTGATCCTAGTAGCGCCATCTGTTGTGCAATAGCAATAACAGATAATATTATTATGAAATTAATTGCCATCGGATTTAATGGAAACTTATCAATATTCAATAAGTAGTTAAAACTGGCATTGGAGAATTGTAAAACTGGCTTGAACGAATTGTAGATTGTAGGAAAAGTGGCAAACCATGTCTTTTTCTTCTTCTCTATCTCTTAGGAAAATCGCTATTTATATAAAGAGAAATCATCAAGTGGTCGAAATTCGAAAGTAATAAAAAAAACTGATTTCAATTATTTTTAATTAATAATAATAATTTAATAACACTAAACTCGTCAATACCTTTAAAAAAAAACGATTTACAAACAGAAGACCAAACAGTGCTTATTTATTTTGTATGTTTATATAAATATAAAATACATCTTTATTTATATAAATAATAGATAAGAATAAGAATAAATTACAATGATAATTTAGAACTTGGTTTTTTTATATTTGAAGAATCAATATTTTCATAGGAGTAGCGCCTTCTATTATGCAATAGCAAAACTAATTATTTATTTAAGATAGTATGGAGGAACAGGGTGAGACGTTCCTCCATTTAAAAGGGAGGACCCTCCGACCAGGCGGGTGTTCTGCCTGGCGGGCACTTGCCCAACGGTGGTAGTCGGGTCTTCGAATATTAGTTCGGTTGTTGTTGAAACTTTGCTTGCGCGACGTAGGAATTTGTCATCGTGTCGTACTAGATGGCGCTGGTCGTCTCTTCATGTCTGCGTAATGTGCGACGCAGTGTATAGGTGGCGGTGGTCGCCACAATAGCAAGATATAAGGCAACTATTTAGTAATCTAGTAGTAGTAGTGAGAGTAGAGGAGCATAGAGACCGTGTAGAGTAGTATCAATTATATATTTTTAAATATTATTTTACCCGCTCTAAAAGTTCATGGTTCATACAATCTAAATCAAGAGCCTGAAAAAATTACAATAGCAAAATGTGACATAAGTCGGTTCACCTCGTCGCTCGTTCTACCGGCCCTGGGCTGAGACGTGCCTCATCCTACCTTGCCTTACCAAAGCCATCCCTGTTCTTTAACTATGCTATCTGGAAATGTCCTTAGTCCTCAAACACTCTCTAGTGCCTTCTTTTCTAGAATCGTTGTACTTCAAGGAACGATTCGAGGAACACGACAAAACCCACTCGCACACAGCCCTACCAGATCCGGTGGCGCGGTCCGTGCTTGTAATCTAGACAATAGACGGGTTCTTTGGCTGCCATTACATTTGCAGGTTTATGTAACTCTCAATATGATATGTCAATTCTCAATATGATATGTCAATTCTCAATATGATATGTCAATTCTCAATATGATATGTCAATTCTCAATATGATATGTCAATTCTCAATATGAGAAATGTCAATACTTCTCAAGACTTGCAAGAGAATTGACATTTGTGAAAGAGACTGAGGTCTGGAATACTTACAGGAAAAGCCGGCCATGATGCTACGCGAGCAACAAAGTAAAAATCTTTCAATGTTATACATGTACAGGTGTTGCTCTTAAAACCTACTAAATTTTAGGCGGTAATAAGGTCTATAAAACAACAACTTTCCCTAAAGAACATAAACAAAGGTCGAAATCTAAAAGTCGAATCTTGACTTTTCACAAAGTGACTGGTCACGTGACTCACTTTTGTATGGGAAGTCAAATATTCGTTTTGAGATTTCGACCTGTTTCTTGGGGAAAGTTGATGGGTTTTATGGACCTTATTACCTCCTAAAATTTCGTAGCTTTACAAAGTAACATGCTGTATAGTATGGACAATATTCAAAAGTAGGTAGGTAATGAAATTATCGTTTAATTTTCGGAGTAATATATTTTATCTGTAATAATTGGTTACTGCTTGGCGATCTGGCAGGAACTAAGGGGCTCCATTAATCTCAGGGCCCTGAAAGAGAATGAGAAAGAAAGGAAGGAAAGAAAGGGATATAGTAAAAGGATATTATGGAATCGAAAAACAAAGATAAGATCGTAATCAGAATTGTTTATTCTATTTCCACGCAATATTCATAATAAATTTTTTAAACACAATTAGAGTTGATGCGTCCGGGTCAATAAGTAAAGATAAGCGTTTGTTCACTGACAATACCTTGACATACTTCTATCAGAAGCTGCGTGATCATCTACTTTACATAGACATATATACAGGCAGCTAATCTGAGAGCAAAGTGTCTCTCACTTTACTGTTTAACATCGACAATACGTGCTACTAGAGTCGTGAGCGTCCTGACTCACGGCTAAAACGAGTCATATATCACCCAGAAACTAGCAATGAAAGAGCCAGGTTAATAGAACAACAGCTTTTTAATGACATACAAATTTATCGTGTCATATAGAAATTATCATTAACGTTATCAAAGAACACTATACAGCTCGCGAACGAAAACTATTTACAAATTTAATAACGTTATTTAACAATTTCATAAGCGTCGTCTCAGTCGCGACGTATTTAATTTCTTATTAAATCAATTTCAAATTGCTTTTTATGAAGATGTTGTGTAGTGCTCTGCAGAGCCACATTGCAGCTGGCATAGATTAAAAATGTATTCTAATTTTAACCATCATCTAAAATGAGGTCTTATACATATATCAAATTAATTTTAACTATTGCCGCAATGATTTCATTTTAATGTTTTATTAAAAAACGAGACATTCAATCATTACACATTACAATTAACATAAAAATTTATAAAAAGAAGTGTCTTAGTATAGAACAGTTGTTGTGATCGTTTCAAACATAGTTGTTTAACATCATTATAACTAGTAACAACAAGAACAGTACATCTAGTCGTATTCAGTCTTCATTCAAACTTTCACACTCAATTCCAAAATACAAAGTTGATTTAAATGACTCAAAAACTTAAATTCGACGAAATATTATTTAAGAAACACTTTTACGATTCATTAGAAGTCAGACATTAAGTTAATTCGATAATTATGGAATTAATATAGTTGATTGGCACTCGTCTGTTGCTGCTGCGACCAGATTTCATTATGTACTACTAATATTAGCTGTTATTACTACTACAGATCAATCATTAGGTACGACTACTACAGAAGCACCAGTTTGAGGCGCACTGCTAAAGGCGTAAACATAGTTTCATTATTATAAAACTGCCTTATGCTGCTGAGAGACAACGCTAACACGCAGTGCTAGCGTTGTAACTACGCAGTTTAGCGGACTAAGGGCGGAAAAGGGCGGTTCGCCCCGGGCCCACGATGTTAGGGGCCCCCAAATCCCGATTAGTCCCCCCCCTGCGTATTAAAACTTTTTTTTACAAAATGTATACTACAAAAACGTAATTTTTTGAGGAGACCAAAGGGCCCTAATTAATTTTGCCGCTCCGAGGCCCTGACGGGCTTAGTCCGCCATTGAATAGTGTGCCGCGCGGTGTGATGTAGTACAGGTGAACTCGCATTTAAACGCGCCCAAATAGCCATACGCGTCATAGTCATAGAATTTGCTGATGGTCTCGCGCACCCATTGGCATCGTACGCGCAAATTAACGAACGTGTGCTGTGAAATTTGAGGCAGTTGTTATCTGTTGCTTATTCATAAAAGATGAAGAAAAGGAAGTAAGAGAAATACAAAATAAGGAAAGGAAGTAAGAGAAATACAAAATAAGAAGGAAGTAAGAGAAATACGAAAAAGGAAAGGGGTTAGAGAAATACGAAAAAGAAAATGTCGTCAGAACAGAGTCGCCCGCGCTGCACGCCTCGCATCGTATGCGCCGAATCCGATGCGTGCGGTATTCGGGTTTCTTTGCATACCTTCAGCATATTACTGAAATGCGGCTCATACAGCGCGGATAGGTGCGCGAGATTGGACAAATTCCATACAAAGAATACTAAAATTATATGAGAACTGCGCATGCGATTCTCGTAGCGCGGATAGGTGTGCGGTCACCCTAATAGTTTATATTATATTATATTATATTATTCTTTAGCTGGGACACATCACATAGCATAGTCATCAGTAGCACAAGCGACATCAGACTTGTCGAAGTTTCATAATTATCGGACTAACAAAATGTCTGAGTACCATTGTGTCGCAACATTGTCTGTCGAACAATACCTTGTCGAAGCTAAGTTGTTGATTTAAAAATCAACATTGAAATAACACAATAACAAAATCGGTACTACTTTGTACAATTGGGTCAACAAAATCGAAAAATAAAATAAAAAAGGCGGCATGATATTTTTCACGTTTTCACATTTTGTTCAAACATCCTTATCACGAAGGAAAAAAAATCACAAAGCTATCTAGGGCATGAGCTAAACCATATAGATGTAGTATCAAATATTCACGAGCTAATATACAATCTTACAGATAGCTAAGTAGGTCTGTTGTTTAAAGATTGTTAATCTCGGTCACGGATAACTTTCGCTGACCCAATTACAATTCTCTAAATCTTACAAATACACTGCAATACAACGAGTGTTGCCAGATACCTCTTAGGAACACCCTTCGCGGGACGCCTAAAGTCCCGATTTTGCAAGCAACCAATTTGGCGTGGAGGATATCTACTTAAAACATTAATACCCAAACGTAATTTCCCTTGTAAGAGGCAACTAGAGTCACTTATAATAATATTAGAATATGAATGTTCATAAGTGCCTAAAATGATTCAAAATTAATTAAAATGTTTTGATTTTGATGTTTAAGTAGTGATATTAATTTCAATAAAGTCTATGATTTTGATAGACGGGTTTGTTAACCATGTTAAAAAAATTCCTTCCCTGTCCCGATATATGCATCTGGCAACACTAATTACAACATGAAGCAGTTTCGTATAAATCACAATAATTCAGAAGCATGACAGTCAGATCGTGGCGTCACAGCGTGATATCTTTGAATAAACAATTCCATTTGTTAACTAGCACAGGTAGACAGAATTAAGTTCAGGAGGTGACCTGTCCGAGACTACGTACATATAAAACATACAAACAACTTTTGAGATCATACAGAAATATTTATTATTACAAAACTCAAGTTATATAGTACAAAAGTATTTACAGTATATGCACAATGTTGACACTATTTAATGACAAATATATTAACACATTAAAACAGATTTTCGGAAAATTATCTGTTTCATACTCTGTATCGTAGTAAATGTAATGAAGTGGACACCTCCTTTACTTAAATTAAACACATCCGAAAATTAATAACAGATCAATTATAAAATAAGGTCCAAACATTTTTTGGTTTCGTTGTTTATCACTATGATTTAACTAAATTTTGTAATAATCTTGAACATAAACCGCACCTAGAATCTAGCTACATAAATCACATGGGGACATTTTCATAGCGCTACAATAGCGAGTAGCACCGTTATGTCGTCCGGTTTTCCCCCTGCGAACAAATTATAAAAATATATTAATAAATAACACTTATTAAAATACAACGCAGTTAATATAAACGCAGTTGAGATGAGAGCTTTGAGAAGTATGTGCGGTGTAACCTTAAAAGATAAAGTAAGAAACAGTGTGGTAAGAGAACGGTGTGGTGTGAAAGAGGATGTAGTCAGTAAGATAGAGAAAGGAATGCTGAGGTGGTTTGGACATGTAGAAAGGATGGATGAAAGAAGACTAACGAAACAAGTGTACATGGGAAGGGTGAATGGTACAGTTGGAAGGGGAAGACCTAGACGAACATTCTATGACCAAGTCGGGGATGTCCTTGAGAAAGGTCAGGTCAGGAGTACCCTAAACCGACGAGCATGTATGAAGAACGTGATGAGAGTGAATGAGGCAAAAGAGGTATGCAAGGATCGTAGCAAGTGGAAATCCGTTGTCTCTGCCTAACCCTCTAGAGAAACAGGCGTGAGTCTATGTATGTATGTATGTATTAAAATACAAGTTAGAAGTAGTGGCATCCTAGCGGTATGACAGTTAGACTCCCAAGTCAATCAAAAAAATATTAATAAATAACACTTATTAAAATACAAGTTAGAAGTAGTGGCATCCTAGTGGTATGACAGTTAGACTCCCAAGTCAATCAAAAAAATATTAATAAATAACACTTATTAAAATACAAGTTAGAAGTAGTGGCATCCTAGTGGTATGACAGTTAGACTCCCAAGTCAAAGTCGTAGATTCGAAACCGAGGCACACACCTCTGACTTTTGTATCACTTGCTAAAACGGTGAAGGAAAACATCATAAGGAAACCAGCATACCTGAGACTTTTCAACGGTGTGTAAAACCAGGTCAAAGGCCTACAGGTTTAAACTCTGACACTAGGTTATTCAGCAACCATACGATAAAGAAAGAAAGAAGAAGAAGTACAAGATATAGGAGTGCAATATGATAGCCTAAATAACCTAGGCACTCTGACTTGTGCAAAGTTATGTGTATATTATATATTACCATCTAGTCCTTGGCTCGGAAAGGTAAAGCCGTAAGTTGCGGCTGTCATAAAGATCTTTGACAGTCGATAAAGAGAGTCAGCATCCTCATAAAATCCTGACAACTGATCTAACTTTGGAATATCGTCTCCATTTGGATTGCAGGGGTCAGATAGACAGTCGCTTCGTAGAAAACAAGCAAAATGAACTCTATTAGAAATATCACCAAAATACCATTCGTTTACTTACCGATAGCATCAATGCCATTCTGTCGCGCGCTTTTAGCGAAGGGCGACATATAGCAGCCGTCGAAGGAAAGGTTGCGCGCCATCCACGCGATGGAGTTGGCGACGGCCTGCAGGCGCTGCGTGTCGCCGGCCAGGCTCTGCGCGCGCCTCATCTCCGCGACCAGCACCGGCTCCGGCACGTTGTCGAACACGCCGTCTGTCGCCACCAGGATCACGTCTCCGCACTCCACTGAGAACTGGGACGTCTCTGCTGCTTCTGGCCTATAAAAGTATTTATATAAGATAAATAAATCACACAACAATATAATTATTATAATTATTTAATAATAATTTAGTTTAATATAATTATTTAATAAGAATAATTTAGTTTAATATAATTATTTAATAAGAATAATTTAGTTTAATATAATTATTTAATGAGAATAATTTAGTTTAATATAATTATTTAAAAAGAAATTTGAAAAAACAACTGATACGGATGGGATTCGAAGCCACGATCTCCGGCGTACCGTGCCGACGCTCTAACCGCTGAGCCACCGTATCCCATCAGAATCAGTCGAAATTTCAAATCTCTTTCTATGCCTAGGGCACAACAAGTTAGGATGAGAACGGAGACGGTTGGCGCAAATAAGGAGGCCAGTTTGTAGATATGGATAAACCATTAGATATCTAATAGATTGATAAGGGAAAATACTACTGACCCAGTGCTACTGGGGCTACTAGAACCAGTGCACTAGTGGTGTAGATTAACAGATTATAATCACAAGGACTTTTGGAATTAATGAAGCATGGACTTTTAATACAGTCGACGTTCTGAAACAGTAAGTGGTCATTTTGACACAGTCGATATTTTAATGAAGTGGACATAACGCGACCGAATGGTCCAAATCTATAGACCAGTTGCCTCAAACGAAACGCTCAAAATAAAAACAAATTGCGTACTATGTATTATTCTAGCAAAACATGTATGAACCATTTTGATTTCTATTTAACACCTTTATATACCATGTTTTTGAGCAAATAAACAATTTATTATATCCTCAGAATGCCATATCGTATGGCAGTAACCGAGGTCATTCTGTGACCTCGGCTACTGTCAATATTGAAAATGATATTGTTCAATTCTGAAGGATTTCGCATTAGCTATTTGACTCGTCACACATTTCGACTGAATTTCCTTAATAGATAATTCGTTCTCCATTAACATTTCAGAATATTCATGGCTCACATTTTAAAATACATTCTTCTTCTTCTTATCGTATGGTTGATGAACAACCTGATGCCACAGTTTAAACCGCCCGTAGGCCTCTGACATGGCTTTACACACCTTTGAAAAATCTCTCAGATGTGCTGGTTTCATCACGATGTTTTCCCTCACCGTTTTAGCAACTGATAAATTAAACTTTAATACGCACATAACTTACGAAAAGTCAGAAGTGCGCGCCTTGGGATCGAACTCGAGACCTCTGACTTGTCAGTCGACGGTGATACCACTAGGCTATCAGTGCTATTATACCTTAAAAATACAAGTTATAGATTAAATCTTGACTACTTGGATTTGTGTTACCAATGTCGAGAGGGTCGGTGCTTAGGTATTTTATTTCTCATATAAATTGACGTGGGAAGTCGGTTTTATATTATGTTTGGTCGTGTTGGCTGATTCGTTACGGACCTGCTTTGCAAGCATCAAGTAACTTTTTCAATGTCATAGGGTAGGTACTTTCTTAGTTAATCTAAGACACAACTGAAGGAAAACATCCTAAGGAAACCTGGTCTAAAATCGCCAATACGCTGTGAGCTAGCGTGGTGATTAATGCTAGATCCTTTCTCTGTATGAGAAAAGACCTTAATCCTGCAGTGAGACAGTACTAACAGACACAGATTGTCATGCTACAGTCGGCAAAGTACACACATCAAAAGTGTCTAGGGATATTTCAATTAAACCTAAATAACTAAAACTCTATTAACTTTTTGTTAAGACACCTACACATTAAAATAAACCTTGTTTAATAGCCTATCTAATCTGATGATAAACTTTTAGATAAAGTCAAATTTTTAAAAAAACTTAGAAGAAAAGGAAAAAATCGAACAAAATTTCAATCTTAACTTTATTTTTGAAACATCAAAACCTAAACAAAACAACTATTTTTTTAAAAAATTTGTTGAAAATTTTAAATTAATAATTCGTGAATCCACCTAAGACTCTCCTGACACATCTTCAGCGGTTCTGCATACTCAAAACAAGGGTGTCAATATCCTGTTGTGGAATACAGCCCCAAGTCCTGCTTAGATGCAAGAAAAGCTGGTTTTCATGCACAATATCTTCATGGAAATTCCTAAAAGCTCTTCTCTGAAGCATATTCCAGGCACGCTCAATAGGATTTAAGTCAGAGGATTGTGCAGACCAGTCTAAAGCTTGGATATCATGCTGTTGTAATCAACTTGTAACGATACGCGCCGTATGTGGACGGGCATTGTCGTGCATTAGCTGGAAATTTTGTCCCATTTGCTGTCTGTGGGGCAAGATTACAAGCTTTAGTACCTCATCTCGGTATTTTAGAGCAGTCATATTGCCTTGTAACCAAACGAGCTCCGTTCTACCACTGAGACGAATTCCTGCCCAAACCATAATCGTGTCACCTTGATATGCATGAACTAGTTATGGGTGCTGCAGTCGATTGTAACGTCCAGGTTCTCTCCAAACGCGTACTCTTCGCGAATCAGGATGAAATCCAAACCTGGATTCATCAGAGAAAAGCACAAGTGACCATTGAGAAAGGTTCCAGTTTTCGTGTGCAATAGCCCATTGTAATCTTCTTCCTCGATTGCTTCTCCTTAGCGCTGGTACCGGAAGTGGCCTACGAGCACGTAGGTTGACTTCATGCAGTCGTCTTCTCAAAGTTTGACCGCTTACCAGCAAACCATAGTCTCTCTGTAGCCTTTGAACCAATTGCATCGCCGTTACATTTGGTTGACTTCGTGCAGTATTTACTATGAATCGGTCCTGTACATGTGTTGTAATGCGTTGAGGTCCTCGGTGCCGTTCCACCACTTCCCCCGTGACACGATAACGTGACCAAAGCCTGGATATAACGCTCTGACTGGTCCTCATGGCTTCAGAAACCGTAATTTGGTTAGCGCCAGCTTGAATCATGCCCACTGCTCTTAACATTTCGTTCCTGGTCAAGTGTCTACGTAGCATGATTAAATGAACACCGGAGATGCGTTTTGTAAAAAAAATGTTGTTTTGTTTAGGTTTTGATGTTTCAAAAATAAAGTTAAGATTGAAATTTTGTCTGAGATTTTCCTCTTATTCTAAGTTTTTTTTTAAATTTAATTTTAGCTAAAAGTTTATCATCAGATTATATAAGCTATTAAACTAGGTTAATTTTAATGTGTAGGTGTCTTAACAAAAAGTTAATAGAATTTTAGTTATGTCGGTTTAATTGAAATATCCCTAGACACTTTTGATGTGTGTAGTTAGGTTGGCAGGGGCGCTAGTTAAGGTTGTATTTTTTTCAAGATGTTATCAACATAACTTCATTTTACCATATTTTCTGCAAAGGTATGACTGAACCCTATAGAAAACTAAACAATTTTACACATTTATGAAAAAACTATTATAAAAAACTTCATCCCTAACTAGCCGCCCTGTTAACCTAAATCCTTTGCCGACTGTACCATCATACCATGGTATGATAAGGAAATGATTCCAGGATGACTGACACCATTTAGCAGTTATCTTCCGTTATGTACTTAAGTAAAAGTGATATGATTTTCTTTGACACGCAGAATACTTATAGGTTGTTATCACTATGTAAACAACGTGAATGCTGTGTGTATCATTTATTTTAATAGTCGTCGAGAAGAACGAGTAGGTAATAAGACTTAAAGAATTGAAAGTAGTGACCTAAAAGAGCTATATCTAGAAAATCGTAGATAGATAGCGGTCAAAAATTTATACAAAGACTAGCTGTTCCCCGCGCGACTTCGTACGCGTGATTATCCTACTTCAAGGCCTATTCTACCCCTACCCTACTCTACCCACTACCCAATTCTGCCCCTAACCTACTCTAGCCCTACCCTACTCAACCCCTAACCTACTCAACCCCTAACCTACTCTACCCCTACCCTACTTTACCCACTACCCTACCCTTAACCTACCCCTATACTACACTACCCCTACCCTACCCTACATTACCCCTACCCTACCCTACACTACCCCTACCCTACCGTACACTACCCCTACCCTACACTACCCCTACCCTACACTACCCCTACCCTACTATACCGCTACCCTACCCTACTCTTCCCCTACCCTACTCTACCCCTTTTTCTCACCTTTAACCCTTCCCTGGACCTCCACAAATAATTCAAGACCAAAATTAGCCAAATCGGTCCAACCGTTCTGGAGTTATAGCATCAGGAAGGAAAACCCGACTTATTTTTATATAGTAGATTATTGTTATTTTTAGAAAATAAAATCAGCAATTTGGTAGTTAGCCACGTGATAGTGTAGGTATATCAATCAGAAAGTGTTACGTCACGCCTCGCGAAACCCCATTGCAGTTTTTGACATTTCGATCGATTCATTTAGATTAATTCGCATGGCGTGACGATGTGCGATTTAGAAATTCATTATCACTTGCTAAAATGGTGAAGGAGTCGTCGTGGCGTACGATACGATCAAGAAGAAGTTGCCAGCATCTTAAAGACTTGGTCCAAGGTATTGGTAAACTACTATGGAGTGAGCTGGTATTGAATAGGGGTATTTGACTCTGGGCATTAGCCCAGAGGAGTCTTTAATTTTAAGGCAGCTGTACTAAGTTTAAAATAAAATAAATGAAATAAAATGACTTCTTATTCAGTATTCCGATCCTAAGACTACAATTCACAGAATTATACAAAAACAAACGACTGAAGACATTTAAATTTGTTTTGTTAAGATAATATCTCTGTAAATTGAAATGCAGACAAGATTCAAGAGGCAATAGATCAGTTTTATTATTCGCTGAAGAGAATAATAAAACAATCATGAGACAAGCAGTCTCATACATAAGTATGAGACTATTTTATTAAATGGCCCAGCGATCAGCGGTTCCATATAAAATAGACCGCGGCAGAAAAATGCTTTTACAATTTATTTAAATTACATCACAATACAACACCATCTCTCAGTAGTCGGTAACTATAAATGTTTTTAAAATGATGCAATCGATTACATACATAAGAAGTATCATGAATGTTATATCGTAAACAACAGCGAGAAGAATAACACAAGTACTTATGTTTAAAAAAGACACTGGACTTTACTCTCATCTATCTACATAGAAGAGCGTCACATGAATAAGAAACTGAGACGTAGCCACGAAGCTAATACAAAGGACGTAGCCATTCAATCATCTTAAATTTTAATAGACATATGGAACTGTGCCGTACTATAATGTATGCCTTAGAGTATATAAGACAATATAGAGCAACCCTACAGAAGTATGAACCGTGAGGGCGTGAGCACGGGTACGAACAACGCGGCCGCGACACGAGCTTCGTCCGCGATCATACCTCGATCGACTGCTAGTTAACTAGGCTCCACGAGCGAAAAAGTTACATTTTAGCTTATAGATAACTTGGCTAACTGCTGCGTTAAATTTTGCAAAAATGACTTGAAAACATAATGTAAAAAATTATATTTTAATAGTGAGACCTGCTTACGCTCAGCACAAGGCAATGTTGTTGACGTTATCATTCTATATTTTCTTATATACTCTACTAGCGACCCGCCCGGCTTCGCACGGTTACGCTAATATGCATGTATTATACATAATATAAACCTTCCTCTTGAATCACTCTATCTATTTAAAAAAAACCGCATCAAAATCCGTTGCGTAGTTATAAGATATACATACATAGGGACATACAGACGCGGGAAGCGACTTTGTTTTATACTATGTAGTGTTGGTATAGGCATAATAATAAGATTAAAGATATAGTGACAATGACCATCAGTGTAGTTTATTTGATGTGAATGATATAATTAAATAATCGGGTCAATAACCTCACAGCTATTTCATTCTTACACAGTGGTAGTGTTCAAATAGAGTCGAGTTTTTTTTAGCCAATACTCGCCAAGCCTCTATTTTAGACGCCTATAGGTTCTAATCCTTTGATCTAATCTCCTTGTACACTACGCAATGGTTTTTTCTCTCCTTATATTTAAGAGCTAGGCTCTTATCGGTGGAGCAATCGCCACCTCTCTCTATCCTCTGCTTGTCTTTTGACTTCTTGATACGTCACTCCTGCTTTCTCCTTCACTAGATGTAAAAACCGCAGTTATAATCGCAATTTTTGCAGTGGCTCTATGGCGGATTAAATCTGGGACACTAATATTTTATTTTTACTCTAGGTATAATTAAAATTCTTTCGTACAAAATAAACATGTAAACACAATTCCATAAATTTCAGAGAACGCGCAGGTTTAAACGCCTGGCAAATATCCAATGAGCTAAAAATTCTAATATTAGTGCATACAGAAATACAACAGTTGTATATGAAATGAGCACATGATTGCTAGTCCCGTGGTTGAAGAATAATGGGTCTTATGACTGCACCTACCAAAACTAAATCCGGGTATACTCTGACCACGCTAACTCTGCATAGGTTTATAATTGTTATGATGAGGTCCTGTTGGCTCATTGGTTACGGACCCGCTTTATAAGCACGTGTGTGTGTGTCCAATGTGACTTTTTCAATGTTATATGTACTTTCTTAATTAACTAAAGACACCACTGACTAACGGTGAAGTAATACATCGTAAGGAAACCTGGATTTAATAGTCCGACATCGCAAACCCGCAGTGAGCTAGCGTGGTGATTACGTAGTAACTATTTAGTAATCTATGGTGGTGATTAATGCTCGATCCTTCTCTGTATGAGAAGAGGCCTGTGTTCTACAGTGGGACAGTTACAAGCTTGTTGCAGCAATTTGTTTGCGCAGAATATTGGAGTACTTCGGCCACATTGCCAGAAAAGACGGTGACAACCTCGAAAAGTTAATAGTCACTGGCAAAATCAAGGGAAAGCGACCAAGAGGTAGAAGCCATATGCGTTGGACCGACCAGATCCGCACTGCCCTAGAAACCTCCACTCACGATGCCTTATACTCGGCAACGGACAGGAACCAATGGCGACGCATCACACAGGAAAAATTGTTCCCCAACACATGACCACGACCCTCAGTAATGAGTAAACCGATGCAAAGAGAGCGAACTCCATAACTGCGCCCATATCTGAACCAAACTTGGTCCATGTTCTGGTCAACTCACCAGTGCCTAGGCACTTAGCACAGCCCTATTAAGGCACTGCAATTAAGTAGTGTTACAGAAAACTTTGTAATGTCATTATTTTAATCAGAATTGATTTTGCTATCATACATACTTACTTATCCTACAGACCTTAGCCCTACAGAGCTAACTTTACGTTTATTACAATATTGCAAAAAAATATTGTTAATGGAGATGGAATAAATTATTGTATGTTTTTATTAATCTGTTTACAAGTGAAACATGTCCATATTTATGCATTTGATTGAATTTCTGTTCATATTGACGTGTAAATTGTTATGAATACATAATATCAATTAGATTTTAAAGTATAAAGTTTTTGTAAAATAAAATTAACAAAAAAAAAGAACTTTTTTGTTAATTATGGTAGGTACTACCAAATTTTAAAAATGATATCGCTCGACGTCTAAATTATCTTTGACCCTCCATCGCAGTTGTACAAGGTCACAATAAGTTCATGAATGTACACTTTAATGATCTTAATAATACAATTACGTAACACATAATTACAATGTTAGTAAATAACATGCTTAGTTGTAAAATAACAGAACCGTTTATAAGCTACGTTGGTAATTGAGCGCTAAGAATAGAGTAGCGTCTGTTAGCCAAAATTATAGTTTATGTCAACGCACGATTGTTGAATAAATAAGTTTAGTCACAGAATAATAAACATGCAGTATGTAAACTACGTACAAACTCCCGAAAACAGCACACTCACAGAAACAACGACTCGTCATTGATACTGCGAGAACCGCGACGATCCCTTAGGAGTCTCGTCGTTACGCAATATAAAGAAAAGAAAGAAACTGTTTATTTGGGTCTCGCACAGGCAAATACATTAGAACATAATAGCTATACAATAATATAATATTGCGCATGTGTGTCAGTGTGCCATTTCGAGCGTTCGAATGGAGTTTCCGTACTGTATGTTTATTATACTGTGGTTTAGTATTGTAATAAGGCGACAACACTCACAAACCCGCCATCTCGCTCGCACATTGAAGATATAAAATCACAATCAAAAACAAGTTATGGAGAATAACATTACAAAGGTTCAGCAAAAATATCAGTTGATCGGAATAAGTTCTCATAAATAAAAATTGCTTCAAATAAATTTTTGTCGCATTTTTATGTATGACATGCAGGACGGCATGATCACGATTCAACAATAAAAACTCTGACAGCGGTTTTATCCTCTACTGTTTACCACTTATATCTCAATTCTTAAAGCCGCATTTTTACTAGGCGACATGTTGCAGATATTTATCGCTCGACATTCACGTAGTCTATAAATTAATTATCACTCTCCGTGCTTCGGATAGCATGTTAAGCTGTTGGCCCCGGCTGTCAATTGTAGATCTTTGACAGTCGTTACGGGTAGTCAGAAGCCCGAAAGTCTGACAACCAGTCTTACCAAGGGGTAACGTGTAACCCAGTATCTGGGTTGTGGAGGACTGATAGACAGTCGCTCCATGTAAAACACTGGTATTCAGCTGTATCCGGTAAGACTGGAAGCCGACCCCAACCCAACTTAGTTGGGAAAAAGCTAGGCAGATGATGTTTCACGTAGTCTGTGTGCAAAAGTTGTGGGACACTGTCCCACAACATATGACTCGATCACATTGGCCAGTCGTGGTCATGATCAGTATGTCGCCCGAGGAATTGGTGTTGTTATATGTGAAAGCGACACACGTTCTCACCACTCAAAGCTTCCGGCGACTGTCGAGGGACACTTTAGTTGTTTTATGCTCGATCTGTCCCAGTTTTTGCTCAATTTTTTGAAAGGTTGTATGCATTAGGCCAGTTTTTTTGTCACTTCTGCATAACACTCCGAATCACTCTTGATTACAAGAACTTACTTAATTTTTTGAAGTTCTGATATTATTACTTCTAGTCCAGTCAATGAATGCTCTAAATGGGGGTGTGGGTGGAAAAGTCGAAAGCAGAAATTTTGACTTAAGAACTTTGTTTGGACTAGTTAGTAGATGAACACACTAAAAGTCCCCACCCCTCCGAGGTGAGCCCGTGGAGGGGGGGGGGAGAAGGTCGCATTTTTAGGTTTTTTGCTTACATCTCGAAACCATCATCACCATTCATCTCCTAACTAGTCCAAATAAAGTTCTTAAGTCAAACTTTCTGCTTTCAACTTTTCCATCCATAATCATTCGTTGCCTGGACTATTCCTGCTGTAACTAGCATCTTCTGCATATCGTGTCAATTTAATAAAGTTACATCCGTCGCTTGTCGCTTGTCGCTACCAATCATGCATGTCTGAATTAGGACATTAAAAACCGCCCAGCGTCAGCTTGTAGCCACTTCTCCAGTTATCACTGGTTCATAGCAGTGATCCACAAACGATGAACATTATAATGGTGAGTGGTAGTATTATAAATTATTTATACTGCAACACTTAAAACATAACAGCGCAACATAACGGCACTTTTTAAAAATGTATTTGGCACAAAACCAAAACAAAAATTTGTCAACAATACGTCGCAATATGTGCGAGAATTTTCGTCAAAGAATTATACAATATTTTGTCATTCTATAAGGCCATTCTATGTATCCATTGACTCAATCTTCAGATTATTTGATCTATCTATCTATAATTTCTGTGACGTCATAGCTAACACTAGAACAATTTTTCTAACATTTATGGGAAACTATGACTTTAATCACGTAATATAAGTTTAGCCTATTGAAAAATCTAGTCTGGTTCCCGAGATAAGCGCGTTCAAGCATAAAAACTCTTCAGCTTCATATTATATTAATTATAGATTATAATACCCATAATTATAAACCTCCAATAGTACTTAACTATTATCTGTATTGATATTGAAGTAACCTTTCGCTCTAATTCTGATTTTATCATCAAGAAATTGTGACGCACTATAGGAACTTCTATCATCAAATAAGTGACGACGGCAGATAAACACAAATACACTTAACAATATCAGAGCTGATTGCTCTGTACAATGTCATTTAAAAAATATCTTGATATGATTTCAACGTCGTGGATAAACACAAATTTAGGCTTTTCGTATGTTGTCCGTTTTTAGTTTTAGATTGGCGATTTAGACCGCTAATTGTGTTTTTTATACTTTCATCATCATTAATTATCATCATCAGCCTGTACTAAGCTACTACTGAACATAGGCCTCTCCAAATGCGCGCCACTTTTGTGCACTCATTGGAAGTATTTGCCCATAATTGCCACGCTGGGCAAGCGGATTGGCGATCGCAGTAGCAGATGATTGCTGTAACACAGAAGGATGCTGCTGCCCATCCTCTGGATCTTTCCCTTTGTCACTTCTTACGACACCCGCGGAACGAGTAGGGGTGGTTTTATTCTTCTGGAAACCACTCACCACACGGCGAAATAAATAACACTAATTCTGTACAAGCGGAGCCGGCCGGCTCTTTCTAGCAAAGCGGCAACCAAGGTTACATGTCATGGTCAAAATAAGACAGACGTATAAATAGAATTAAACAATAGAAAGAATTATTAATTTTACCCCCGCTCGAATGTCGCGAGGCCTCCTGAAAGTGGATTAATATGCGGTTAATACTGAAGAGTGTACATTTACCTGTCACTTAGCACATTCCGGTCATGTCCCGGGGGCGGCAAGCTGAGCTGGTAGGGCGTGTTGAAGTAGTGCTGCTGCTCGTGGGAGCGGTGCACCACGCGTCCGCCGCGAACCACCATGTATCCGCTGTCGCCAATGTTGGCGGCGCGCATCACGCTCTCCGAGCGGTCTAGGATCATCACACATGCTGTGCTACTACCTGCAACATACCCCATTGATATAGTACATGATTACGAACCCTGATACGTATTGCAAGCACCTGCATGTGGCAAGCTATGGCATATAACAGTATGACTTTTCCAATGTCATTGAGGGCTTCAAACCATAGCTCAATGCGCAAATTTGCATACACCAAGAATGCTACATACTTTGTGACGAGGTTTATGATGGAGTCGTGAAATGTATAGTGGTACACTTCATCGGCTACTAGTATAACCTTCAAGCAGTGCCGGCGTTAGGAGGGGGAGGGGGAGCGCCAAATGCCCCCGTGCTACATACCCTTAATACTATGCTACACCAGCAAAAAATTAACACTCAACATTATTTCCATATGTGGGCGCTACAATATTTTTATCGGGGTGTCAGTGGCCCTAACGGCCGGCGCTACCCTCAAGCGTGTTTATCAAGTTCCAAAACTTGTATCATGAAACAAATCCCACATGTTTTGTTTATAACCGACTTCAAAAATGAGGAGGTTATCAATTCGGATATTCTTTACGTTCGCACTGCATGAAACTAGGGAAATTCTTTGACAATTTATATTAGAGAGTCAGCTATTAAACGACAAACAAGTTGCCCCTCAACAAGTTTCCTGCAATGCAATCACAGTTCCAACAGACAGGCAGTTAAAAAGCCCTCAATGTGGTCAACCAATTAAAACACAAATAAAATTAGTAGGTACATATGTGATAGCTGATAGGTATATTAATGGTCACAAAACAACAGACACAGGAAGTCTCAATATAAATAAAAATAATATTGTAATTACGCAGCTGGCCCTTACAGAAATATAGTTCATGATTGATTGGCTACTGCAACAGGTCAATCCTTACAGACAATTTGTTGTCAGGAATAATTAAACGAGGACTTTGTATTGTTCAATTAAGGCAGTGACATCTAGTATAAATAACAATAATGTATCCGAGCAATGCATGCAATTTTTTTTTAATTGTGTTCTCGGACGGATCTAACAATTTTAATAAAATTTTGAATACGTGGGTTTACGCGGAACAAAATCGATCTAAATAGATCTAATTTTTCGGCAAATTCGTTTATAAACGATATAAATATAAATATCTCTCCTGAGCAGAGCTCGGTTGCCTAGGTTAGTGGTTCCCAATTAGATTTTTCTATGTACATGTACCACTTCAAAAAAAACCTCAAATTTGCGTACCCTATATGGCTGGAACGTTAAATATATATATTTTTAAGGGTTTAATATTTTAGTTAGAGATTGCTGCGCGTAAGTACCCCTTGATGCAATCTCGCGTACCCCTAGGGGTACGCGTACCACTAATTGGGAAACACTGGCCTAGGTGATATGATAACCATGAAATATTTTAAAAAACAATAATATAAAGACTTGAATTACCTAATATTGGTTTCTTGTGTTCCAATAATTCATAATAGGACTTGGCCAGCAGGTCTCCAGGTTCTGACATTTTGAAGTGCCCCATTTGGACGAGCCTCTCACAAGTCCTCATAAGGTACGAGGAGAATTCACCTGGGTCGATGCCGTAAGCACGCCATCCTCCTACACCATCTGCGACACCTATGCAAAAAAAAAGAATACAATAATTAGCTTATCTCTGCGACAATTTGCCTGTGCTGACACCTGTAAAAAAACTGAATGCCATGAGAGTCGCAACGGATAGTGAGCGCGGAGATACTTACTTATGTTTTAAAATTTTTGTGAATTTTTACATGTTAGCTTATTAAATATAATAATTTAATAAAAAAAATGGAAAAACAACTGATATGGATGGGATTAGAACCCACGATTTTCGACGTACCGTGTCGACGCTCTGACCGCTAAGCCACCATATCGTACCAGTATCAGTCGAAATTTCGCAGATTGTGCAAAGGTAGTAGGTAGTAGGTTTACACCCATCATTAGGTAAGGCTAATGATAAAAAAAACTCATGACTGTAATAAATGTTAATCCAAGGATGTGTTTATTCTATGCAGGTACCTGATGTCAGAAAAACAACATACTTAAATATTTATTCTTGGTTCATAAGGAAAATAATACATTCTACATACTGAATGATGTAAAAACTAAAATTCAAAATATTCTTTATATTATGTACCTACATATTTTATTTTAATAAAGAACTTATTACATTGTGCATACAGTTATGAACAATTAGTTTAATACTTCTGCTCGTACTTGTTTTAACAATATCAAAGTAGTGTTTAAATGCTTAACAACCACAAGGACACAGGCAACCCGTAACAATTGATTTTCTTTTGTGTCACATTTCTTAGTGTTTGACAGTTTAATACCATAAAATCAAATAGGTTATTTACTAAACACAACAAATATTGAATTAGTTTAAATATTTAAAAAAAAATGTTGCTACTGAATGTTACATTTTTAACATTAATAATTATAATACATGCATGGCATGGACCAGTCTAATTGTTATAAAACATATTTTAATGTTTAAAATTAAATTTCCAAGGTAACAGAGATTGAAACTTGTATTCATGACAAAAAGTTGCTTTTTTTATCTGGAAATACAAACACAATAATGTTGACCTTATAAATATAGAGCTGTTACAATATTTTTTTTAATATTGCCAACACTGGTCACTGGAACAAGTAGTTGCAGACAATTGGCTGAATTTCCTAAAACATAAGAACTTTTTCTAGGGTATGCATGCTTCATAACTGCATATTGAAGTTTATTATAAATTGATTGCAGAATATTTTGAATGATTATTTTTTTCTTATTACCAAATAAACTGTATACTTTAGAAGAAACACTCTTCAAATAAAATTTAGAAAAAAAACCTCAACTGACATTGAAATTTTACATCTGCACTGCCATAATTTTGAGTTTTAACACAGATTGTGAAACAGTGTGAGAGAAGATACTTCTATGGAGTCATGAATCCTCTTCACAATAATGAAAATGTAAGGAGGATCAAATAAAACAACTAGGTGCAAACAACTCTATGCAATTCCAAATACAAACTTTTTAGAACTTTAGGTCTTATAAAATACTGATGGCCAGTAATTGGTGCATATTTATATATATTATTGGCCAGTATTAGGTGCTTATGTATTATAAACAGTGGAAAATAAGTTTTTATAAAACCCATGTTTTTTCCTATACTTTAATATTGGAATAATTATAAAACAAAAAGTATATGAAACAGTTTCTTTATCTGAAACGAATCCTGGAAGTACATTCAGATCATGCTTACCATAAAAAAGCATTGTTCAACTGAGCCAACATGTAAATATTCAACTCCGTAAGATAAGAGGAAGTGGTTCTAATTCAGCTTGCAAGATTTGACCCGAACATACATACATTGCAAGTTAAATAAAAGCTCCTTTTACAAGCTTTTAAGATAAGATAATTATAAATCAATTGTTTGTGGTCAGCTTGACAGTTTATATGGAGAATTCTAGTCTGAAATGTACTTATTTAGACATATTAAATAGTGGTCTAATTTATACAACTGGGTCACTAGCACATTCTAATATATTTACGTATAAGTTCTATTTGAAGCCATCTTCTTCTTCTTATCGTTTCGATAGCAAACTTTAACCATAACTTATGCTAAAACAACACTATTAGAATTTGCTTCTTTGATAATCAAACAATAATTGTAAGGCCAATTATGTGCTTTGTTTTACATCAATAGAATATAAGTGTAAGTTTGAAATAAACAAATTTCAATAAAAATATGTTTTTGTCAATTAGAATTTATTTAGAAGCATTTTGCTAGATTTTCTAATGATGAAGTAAATAACATGCTTGTATTTTTTTAAAATGTAAGAATATGCAACTAAAACTGTAGTTTAAAGTAAGTATCAATTAGATTATTAGCAATGATAAATAAACATGCAGTTACACCAAATAAACACAATTATCTTACCAATGACATCTGCGTTGCTGGAATTGGTAGAGAACCATGCGTCGTCACCGAATTGTCCTTTACGCGTTCTGCCATTAGCAATGTCTTTGGGAAAACCACACACCACTGAAACTAAATATGGATGTTTCTTAGATGAAACGTTTAACTCGGCAGCACTAGAGAAACTCGAAAGTCCATTTCGTAAAGCACGTGATAGCAGTCTCCCTGTCCAGAAAATAGACTGCATCATTCATTAGTTGAATCGTACTTTGACACCAGCTTTTCACAAGAGACGAGATGAAACTAATGATAACATTTTTTGAGAACAACAACACATACAAGTCATAATAAGCCACAATACGAATTCAAAATAAAATTTTGTACGACATTGGACGTATTTTCGATTTTTATTACATTTGTCTCGTGATCGTGTCTGACTGATCAATCAAACGAGAAACGACGAACATTGGACAGCCATAGACAATGACATAGAGAAATTGACTGAGCTTTTCAATGACATATAATTTTCCACTCTTGTAATACCAAGAATATTGAATAATCATCATCATCATTTCAGCCATAAGACATTGAATATTGCCCTAAATTTTTCAAAAACATAAACTTTATAACAATGCATTAAAATCCAAAATGAGTGAGATAACTCGTTAGCTAGTTCGTCCCTGTCTAATGAGTTGCCAACGTGCAAAATGTGAATGTAACGAAATTCGAAAAACATTGATTTCTTTAAAATGTCAGGAGGTCAAATAAAAATAATCTAATCCATTGATGAACGTAGCCCGTCATAAATTGTTACGAATTCTTATGAAACTAAAATTGATGATAGTTTAATTTACTCATCCTATTATTTCTAATGCGCGCTTTTATGACGTACGTTCGAGAATAAAAGAGTCCTCGGTCCTCGAGACCTCGAGTGAATAGTGAGACTAGTGGGAATGAGCCTTTAGGGCTTTAGAGAGGTTATTAATGTTGCCGTACATGCATGCACGCATGCACCTAGAATTAATAAAAGTTGGTAAAGATACTTTACTTAGCTGTCAAAGTTACTTTCAAACTATTATCAGCTTTATTTCCACGTAATAAGGAATAATAAGGGCTGTACTGTCTTCAAATGGCGTACAATATTGATCCATAAACAATAAGCTCCGTCTGACGTTTCAGTCGGATCTATGGAAAAGGAAGGCGTTGTAGAACTACAGTAGAAGAAATCTCATCTTTCCGAACAATTGTAATGACGGCCGCTAATTGATTAGTTGTAACTCTACGCCGATTTACAATTTTTCACCTTATACATTAGTGTTAGTACTTTGGAAACATTATTTCGATCGAAAGTGTAAAGAAAAGGCATAAAACTGGTGTTCGATAAGTCACTTGGCAATATGCCTGCCGTCAGGGGAGATGGAATGCGAGGGCTCGCAGTCTTCATATCAGACATAAGAAACTGTAAAAGCAAAGAAGCGGAAATAAAGAGGATCAATAAAGAATTGGCCAATATAAGAAGTAAGTTCAAAGGTGACAAAACTCTCGATGGCTATCAAAAAAAGAAATACGTATGTAAACTCTTATTTATCTTTTTGCTGGGTCACGACATCGACTTTGGTCATATGGAAGCAGTGAACTTACTTTCGTCCAATAAATATTCCGAAAAACAAATAGGTTACTTGTTCATATCAGTTCTGGTCAACACCAACAGTGATCTAATTAAGCTTATCATCCAGAGCATTAAGAATGACCTACAATCACGTAATCCTATCCATGTAAACTTAGCTCTTCAATGTATTGCTAATATTGGTAGCAAAGATATGGCAGAGGCATTTGGCACAGAAATCCCAAAGCTTCTTGTCTCTGGTGATACAATGGATGTTGTCAAACAATCAGCTGCTCTCTGCCTACTTAGACTGTTTAGAAAATCACCTGAAATAATTCCTGGAGGTGAGTGGACATCTAGAATCATACATCTTTTAAATGATCCACACATGGGTGTTGTGACAGCAGCTACGTCTCTAATTGATGCTCTTGTAAAAAAGAATCCGGATGAGTACAAAGGTTGCGTGACATTGGCTGTTGCCAGACTTAGCAGGATTGTTACTGCTAGCTACACAGACTTACAAGATTATACATACTACTTTGTACCAGCACCTTGGCTATCAGTCAAACTGCTACGCCTCCTTCAAAATTATACCCCACCATCAGAAGAACCTGGGGTGCGTGGACGTCTTTCTGAATGTCTGGAGACTATTTTTAACAAAGCCCAAGAACCTCCTAAATCTAAAAAAGTACAACATTCAAATGCTAAGAATGCAGTATTATTTGAGGCTATAAGTCTAATTATTCATAATGACAGTGAACCCAACCTGCTAGTGCGAGCCTGTAACCAGCTTGGCCAATTCCTTAGCAACCGGGAGACTAACCTAAGATACTTGGCTTTGGAGTCAATGTGTCATCTTGCTACATCTGAATTTTCCCACGAGGCAGTCAAAAAACACCAAGAAGTTGTTATTCTATCTATGAAAATGGAGAAAGATGTGTCTGTCCGACAGCAGGCTGTGGACTTACTTTATGCAATGTGTGACAAAACAAATGCTGAAGAGATTGTGCAAGAAATGTTGGCATACTTAGAAACTGCTGACTATTCTATAAGGGAAGAAATGGTACTAAAAGTAGCCATATTAGCTGAAAAATATGCCACAGATTTCACTTGGTATGTAGATGTAATTCTTAATCTTATCAGAATTGCTGGAGATTATGTTTCAGAGGAAGTTTGGTACAGAGTGATTCAGATTGTAATCAACAGAGAAGAAGTCCAAGGATATGCTGCAAAAACTGTATTTGAAGCACTCCAGGCACCAACATGTCATGAGAATATGGTTAAGGTTGGTGGATACATACTTGGAGAATTTGGAAATTTGATAGCTGGGGACACCAGATCATCACCCCAAGTTCAGTTTGAGTTACTCCATTCAAAATATCATCTATGTTCAGCAGCTACTAGAGCACTTTTGTTGTCCACATATATCAAACTTGTTAACTTGTTCCCAGAAATTAAAAACCGTGTACAAGAAGTTTTCCGTGCTGATTCTAATCTACGCTCCTCTGATGTAGAATTGCAACAAAGAGCTTCTGAATACCTGCAGTTGAGTATTGTAGCTAGTGCTGATGTCTTGGCGACAGTACTTGAAGAGATGCCTGCTTTCCCTGAAAGGGAATCTTCAATCTTGGCTGTACTGAAAAAGAAAAAACCTGGCCGCATACCTGATGATGTTAGGGAATCTAAGAGTCCTCAGCCTACAGCAGCTCCTACTGATGTCATTATTACATCAAATAATACAAATAGCTCAAGTGCTGATTTGTTGGGACTGAGCACACCTCCTGGAACTACTGCTCCACCAACAGGTAATGGGCTGTTGGATGTACTTGGCGACCTATATACAGCCCCAAAATCCAGTCCCACTTCAATACAACAGAACAATTTCAAAAAATTCTTATTCAAAAATAATGGTGTCCTGTTTGAAAGTGACCTAATACAGATTGGAGTCAAAAGTGAATACAGGCAGAATTTGGGAAGGATTGGTTTATTCTATGGCAATAAGACACAGTTCCCTATTCAAAATGTCCACCCTGAACTTCACTGGACTGATTTACATAAACTGAACGTTCAGATGAAACCTGTGGAACCAATATTAGAAGCAGGGGCTCAGATTCAACAAATGCTTACTGCCGAATGCATTGAAGATTTTGTTGATGCTCCACATATGTCTGTTGCATTTGTGTACAATAATGTGACTCAAAAAATTACTCTGAAACTTCCACTTACTCTAAACAAATTCTTTGAACCAACCGAAATGAATGGAGAGTCATTCTTTGCAAGGTGGAAAAATTTGGGTGGGGAGCAACAAAGAGCACAAAAAATATTCAAAGCTCAAGGTTCTATTGATATCCCCGCGACGCGCACCAAATTAGCTGGTTTCGGTATGCAGTTGCTAGATGGGATTGATCCTAATCCAGATAACTTTGTTTGTGCTGGTATTGTGCACACCAGAATGCAACAAGTAGGATGTCTAATGAGATTGGAACCAAACAAACAAGCTCAAATGTTTAGACTGACTGTAAGATCTAGCAAGGAAACAGTCTCGCATGAAGTTTGCAATCTGTTAGCAGATCAATTTTAAGTTTAGTTAAACGGTACCATGAAATATGAACAACATTGTTAGACAATGAAGTTGGTGTAATAGTTGCCTAGAAGTTCACAGTCACTTATAAATAGAGTTGATAAAAATAATGCGTACAATTTGGAAAATATATTTTGATGCAAAACACTTGTGAACTTTGCACTGAACTTAGAATGAAATGAAATCTCTTGTGTACAATTTTGGATTTATTTTATTGCTAATATAGAATTAGGTGTTTTGTATACCGAGATTTATTTTATTTAACATTTAAAATGCGATTTATAAGATTTGATAAGATTTTCAAAAAGGTGTATTTTCATTCATGTTATTTCAATAATATATTGCTAAAAATGTACCAACTTCATCGCATTTTGTTACTCAAAACACTTCATTAGTAAAACCTAATTTGATATTAGTAGTAGTATGTTGAAAGTTAATAATATTAATATATAATCTGTCATCTGTAAACATTGACCATGATCAGAAACCAGAAGGTTTCTAGATCACTTTACTTATGTTTACATAATCGTAAATAAGTGTGGTATATCATCTTTACCAAAAAATATTGCTTGATTTGTATATATAGGAGATAAAATATAAGATTCTCATGATACTTCATGGCTGATATTCTGTCTTGGGTCAGTGATGAATAGGTAGCTATATGTCACATATTATATACTGTTGTCTCGCATATTTCGAGCTATATTGAAATGTATTTATGGTAAAAGTAGAAAATTATTATTCATACCAAAGTAACAATTTGGCTGTTAATATGTCTTGCATATATCAAAATTTGTATTGGTGTATTAAGTATTATACTCAGCAGTAACATTACACACAAACAATATAAATAAAAACAAAATTATAATACAAATAACTACAACTAACTTACATACTGTTGAGTATAATAATTCTATGTCTGTAGACTTTATCTTATGTAACTCATACATAACAAATATTATCAAATATAATATTAGATTTCCAGTTGAGCTTGTATAAAATGTTTATTGGTTAGTGTACCTAAACTAAGCTGGCTGAACATTTAATGTAGTAGGCATTTTACTATAATACATGCACATGTAATTCTCGTATATCATATACTAGCGACTTTGTCCATGTGGATTTCAAATTTTCCCTTCCCCATTTTAACCCTTAGGGGGTGGAAAAATCTCTTAAAACTTTTCCTTAGTGCACTTTGGGTAGGAATGGAAAGAATATTTCCTTCAAATTTCAAGTCTTAAGTCTACCGGTTTAAGCTGTGCGTTGTCTGTCAGTTAGTTATACTACTGTTTTATAAGTATAGATTCTATGTACTGCAGTCAATATGTATGTAAAATGCCTACATTTTGGTCTTCAACCAGCTGCATACGGACTTACTTTTTTCCCATTAATGTTCCTGATAGTAAATTATATGTGGCAATGACAAATATCTCACCTTCAAAGTGAAGCTGATATACAGTATTAACTATGGGTTCTTAGTACAATATAAAAATATATTATTACTAAATCATAATGAAATGTAGCAGCAATGATATCTTTAATATTTTACTAAAACCAACATTTTATTTATGCAGCAAAAACCATAGAAAATACATTTTAACCTTTAAAAAAACTAAAATATTAGCCCACCGGTATTGAGAACAGGGTCCAAGCTATCGGTGGTTGGCATCAATGGAACCTCCTTTTTATTTAAATATGGAATTTAGTCGCTTTGCGATTATATCAGGCCCGTTACTGCTTAAGATAATTTATGCATGATTGAAAACCTTTGGCTTATAACATTCTTTTGTAATAGTTACTAAACATTTTTGTGTTCTATAACCATCAAAACTGTTAGCACCTACAAAAATCAGTCTCAGTAGTACCTAACAACTAATTGTGACCAAGTCCATTCCACATTGCTGGATAGCTATTGTTTCTTTATTTTTTTAAATTGTACCTATGAACTTCACAAACATTCCTATATAATAGGCCTATTTTTTATTGTTTTAGAAGTAAATAATTGTGAGGATTTTTTAATCAATTTATAATTATTTTAAAATAATATATTTATGGTATCAGTTTAGCAAAATTAAACAACATAGTATATCAGCTTCATATGCATGACATGTAATGTACTTGTACGTAAGAGATTATTTTAATGTGTCGGTGTGCGTCTTGACTCGATATATTACACCTTTGAGTCTATAGTAGGAATCTCACAAACCTAGAAGATTTATTTTCATAAATGTACCACAAAATAGAGATTAGATTTAGGAAATTTAGTATTATGGACATAAAATGTTGTTATAAATTTATTGGTAGTGAGCATGCTAAGTTTTCTTTGCATGGTAGGTTTGTTAAGAGAACATTAATAATAAATTAATATATCATTATAAACATTTTTATTAATCTGTTAAGAATGTGGTACCTATATAACATTTTATGTATATTATGAAATTTAAAAGAAAGTTGCTTACTTGATACATGTACACTTCATATATATGTGTGTTTATCAAATGTAAAAAAATCACGAAGTGGGTGTGATTCTGTACCAGATATAGATGTTTGTTCTTGCGCTTTGAACCCATTATTGTAACTCTTAAATAAAATATTTATCCAATACGTATTTTATGAATTTTTATTTAAGAAAAATTATACTAAACTGTTTCAGAGGAAACATACAATAATATGTACTTATATTCTGAATAGAATTAATAAATACACTTAACACTATAGTAACTGCACTAGTCAAACCATTCTTCCACATTCGGAGAGTTCTCCAATACATCATTTGATTCACTGTAACAGAAAAAAATACAATAAATTATTTGGTTTCTGATGGTCAAAGACTAATGTCAATTCCTGGGTTTAGAGAAGATTATTTGGACTTTCCAACTAGAAAAGAATTATTTTTTTATTGGAAGGTCAAAATAACTCAAAGTGTAAGTACGTTTTATATGGGACCTAAAGCCTCTAGTACACTACAGTGAATGTAAATGGCTTAAAACATATCATCATCGGCCTGTATTAGTCCATTGCTGAAAATAGGCCTCGTCCAATGCGCGCCACTTTGGTTCGCTCAATGGAGGTAATTGCCTATAATCACCACGTTGGGCAAGCGGGTTGGCGATCGCAGTAGCAAATGATTGCTGTTTACAGAAGGATGCTGTAGCTCATCCTCCGGATCTTTCCCTTTGTCGCTTCTTACGACACCCGTGGAGCGAGTATGGGTGGACCATTCTTAGGCCGGAAACCACACGGCATATAAATCATCATCACATTGGCGAACTGCTGTGACATCACTTTCTCATGATAGCTACTTAGTGTAATTAGCGTTTTAGGCGGATAATGGATAGACGGTAATGTGCAACTATATTTGAGGGGCTCTAGACTCATACTATTTTTAGCAGTGTCTCTTAGACCCCGACTACCACCTAATGAGTTAACACCTAATAAGTTGGAGCGACTGATATTCGTAAAAAAAAACCGACTTTAAAATAGTAAAAGCCAGAAATAACATAAAAACTTTATTAACCGACTTGAAAAAAGGAGGAGGTTCTCAATTCGACTATGTTTTTTTTTTTATGCCAAGTTAAGCGGGTGCCAGATTAAACCACCTAGTTCTAAGCCTTGGCACCGAATCCAAAACGTTAGTTTTTGTGTAATCACCAGATTCTTTAGTGTTATCAAGTCTGTTTTACTTAATATTTATTTTTTATTCGTTTATTTTACCTTTCGCTACAGTGTACTTGAAGCTTTATGTAGGTAGGTCGATCGTAGAACTTGACATAATTATATCTATCATTAGTCAATAGTCATTTATCTACCATTTACGCCATTTTCAGTCGAATTTCATTTGTGTTACTTATCAGACAATTTAAATGTTATGTAACATACTTTTACACGTTTTACATGTGTTTGTAACGCCCACTTTTACAAGATCATATGACTTTTCGAAATTTTATATTAATTGTTTTAACATATTTACGTCATAAAATAGAGTAGTAGGGAAGTTAGAGGTCTCAGGTTCGAAGCCAAGGCACGCACCTCAGACTTTTCGTAAGTTATACTCGTCATCGTCATGAGCCGTAAGACGTCCACTATTATTTGCGTATTATAAGTTAATTATCGCTTGCTCCGTGCCTCAGAAAGCACGCTAAGCCGTTGGCCCCAGCTGTCATGAAAATCTTTGACAGTCGATGTAGGGAGTCAGTACCCAAATAAAATCCTGTCAACTGGTGTAACTATAGAAAATAGTATCGTTAGATTGCGTTAGAAAACTGATATTCAGCTGCATCTGGTTAGATTAGAAGCCAACCCCAACAATGTTTGGGAATAATAAGGGTAGGAGGAAGTGGTAGAGTACTTGTTTTGGCCGTAGCTACTGACGGACGTCAGTATCTAAGTGGATGATTTTTTTTTAAATTAAAATACCTGTCAAGTGATGGATCATTGCTGAACATCTCAGTAGGCACAGTGGGCGGTGCGCGCTCCGGTAACAGTTCCATATACGACTGACGCGACTGAAGGTGTCGTTCCACTTCCTCAGGAGTCATGTGGCCGTCACCCGCGGACAGCCCGAAACCTAACGCCGGCGAAACTTTAGACATCATAGAACCACTGGACTGATGCTGAAATAAATAAATAAAAAATAACAAGCATAGATAATCGAAAGGAGGGTAGCCTTTGCTATGCAGTGGGAAGATAATGGCAGAATAATAAAAAACGAAATAAAAATGTCTGTAGAAAAGTATGACTCATTATTATACATGGTTATTAAAATTTGTAAAACATCAGCATCCTTAAAAGGGGTCATTAAGCTCATCATTATTACTATGGGACCAACCCTAAAATCGCAAAAAAAAAACAGCTATTCCATACATTTTGTTGTCATGTGAACATAATGTATGGAACAGCAGATTTTTTTTTTGCGATTTCAGGGTTGGTCCCATAGTAAAAGTTATTCATAATGATGAGTTTAAAAGGGGTCATCCCTTTTAAGGATACTGGTGTTTTACAAACAACCCTGTATAAATCTTGCTGGTATAATAGCATAGGATATTTGTAAAACAGGATTTACAGCTGTTAATACTCACTAGATGGCTAGTATTTGGAGGCTTCTTCGGCACAACTGTCCGTTTTCTCTTTATGGCACTTGAACCCTTCACAGAAGAACTTGCCGACATATTCTGATTGCCAGCGTTTGTCTCTATTTTCTTTCTAAAATTTTGAAACATTAACTACATAATATATTATGATTAATATCACAATACATTAGAAAGAAATAGCACAACTACTGTTACTTATAAGTAAAACTTGAATCTCTATCTTACCACATATTATACACAAACAAAATAAAATAACAATAGAAAAAGTTTAATAAAAATCGATTTTAACCAACTTTATTCATGCTTATGTTTTATATAACTTTTGTGTAAATTAAGTGCCAACATTGTTTACACCTTTGGATAAAGATTAAATTAATATAGAATAAAGCCAGAAAGTACTTGGTGTATTATGCTGAATATAGGTATATTTTATGCACATAACAAGACTGGGACAAGTCATGCCCTTGTATAGGGGAGATGGCAGATACTTCAAATCTCATGTGTCAAAATAAACTCCACTCTTGCCGTTCCCCATTCATACAACATATCAGGTGGCTGGTCTAACATGTTTTCTAGTAAAATTTCTGCACATATTTTTAATAAATAAGTGAAATGAGTCAAATGTACACCTTTTGACATCCATGCGATAATATTCCGGATCATCAGATGATTCTGTTTCTTCACTCTCAGAAGTAGTACTTTCTGGCTTCTCATACTGCAATAGACGGTCAAGCAGAAAACTGCGGTCTCTTGAGACCTTCAACAGCCGTTTCTGACTGCACCTCAGAGCATCTTGAAAGCATTCATTTTCCTGGAAATGTCACATGAGCAATGGTCAGTAATTAGCATTATTAGATGTCCTTGTAAAAAAATCTAAGTCTCAAATCTTCCAAAGGGTTGCTTTAAGTTTTTGGTAGTATAGCTATCTGAGAGATTCTCTAAGCAAGCAAAGCAATGCTTAATATTTTAGTGAATTTTTTACATGTTATAGCAAATTTTAATTAAATTATTCAATTTTTTATTAAATTATTACAAGCAATGCTTTCTTGGTATTCTAAGTTTTTTAAAATGTGAACTACAAAATTAGGAAATACAAGAATATGGATACAGAATAATTGTTGCCCTATTCTACAACAGGACACACCATATTACTGCACTGCAATTCTGGTCATAGGTACCTATATGAATAAGCTTACATAAATAAGGTATTTGAGCTTCTTTTTCAGTGCCATGTACTGGGCCCTGTAATTGGGTTCCGGTTCAGGGTCACTGCTGCTGTCGCTAGAATATTCCTTGTGAGATTCACGCGACTGTGGAGGCTCCGCAGGCGCGTTATTGCTCACACTCGCCTCGCTTGCTTGCATGTTTGCTATAGAGCGGCAGTACCACCCGTCTAGCATTTTCTGCAATAAAAATTCGTAAACAAAACACTTATTCTGATAAATAGTAATTCAAAATCATAACTTATGTTGTACCGTAATGTACTAAAACATTAGGCGGGCGTTTTGAAGAAAACAAACAAATATATCACAAATACAATTGAATTAATGTTTACTAACAGCCCATTTATACAACCTTTGAATAATTTTCCGACGCCAGTATAAATATTTTATAAACACCTAAAGAAAATAGTTTAATTTTCTTACAAAACTTAAAAATATTTATGTGGTTACGTTACGTTACGTCTGGCTCTGGTTGGTTGACATTGACAGTTCTGTTTGACACAATGTTTGACATAATTATGACAGCTTTGGCTTGGGCTTTTTTTTTCTTGTTTATGGCAATCTGCTCATGACTTCTGCCAGTGTCGTGATGTTGACGGAAGATCCTTTATCTTAGTTAAGACGGAAGTATTCGGTAAACTTACCAACCTAAAAAAAACATTAACATTAAAACGGTAACAGTTGGAACTAATAAAAATCTTAAAAACTACGTTTGTGGTGAGTACTAAAATAACTTGAAGTGATTCCTTTGATTACAATTGATGACAAAAAAATCATTATAGGTCTAGGTACCAAATATCTTGTAATTTTGAATTATATTATCAGAAATGCGCCAGTGGCGTCCCTTATGTTTGCAGACACTTTTTGGCAAACTGTTATTTGCTGGCGAAATAATATCTGCCTTTGCGTCAATCACGTTTGTCAGTTATTCTGTTTACAGCATTTAGCACATTGCATCAAATTATCTTGTTTAGAATGTTCATTGATTGACTCATTTTATGAGCGAGCCAACGGATCGGAGCCATAGTTTATCCAAGCTGCAAGCTTATTACTATTTCAAAAAAAATATTATTTTGCTCTTCCTACGTTCCAAGGTTTTTTTTTATTGTAATCATGTCAAAAGACGTCATTGATTAAGCAATTGTTTTGATTTTGATTGTCAGTTGTCAATAGATGTCTCTTTTGTCATTTTTACATTACATTATAGCTTGCTGACTGTTTTAGGGAATAACAATTTCTACTATCAAATACAATCCGTAATGGATAACACATATATTATTTAACTCTTTCGTGTCAATGACGTTTTACTTCTGGTACAATGTTGTAAACCTATTACTTTGTGTAGGCTTGCTGGCCTGAAAATTTGCTAAGAATCAGTGTATTTTAAAATTTGAAGGGTTATACTGAATTTCGAAATCCTGTTAGTCCAAATTGAACCTTAAGTCTACCGCATGTGTTCTTTCAGCTGAGTGGAGCCGTGTTCGTTGCGGTCAATCTGAACCGGATTGATTCCTCGTGTTGTGATGGCTCTCGGTAGTGAAGTGAATGATAATTCGAGAAATGCTCCCCAAAAAGTGAAAAAATGTCCAGCGAACAATACCGTGAACGACAAGAGTAGCAGTGGCAATGCTAACAATGGTAAGTGATAAATGGTCATGCCCTCAGTTATGTAACATTGAGAACGGTTTTTAGGCTACTATCAGTTTGCCATAATAATTGCTTGCTCTTTATGTGCATTTTAGTCATGTGACTACATTAGTAAAATCATGTGACCCATTGATTTTCAAATGCTATGCATTTTTCATGACATGTATACTTATTATCTCTTTAATTTACCTATAAATTATTGTAAGAGTAAGAATCTATATCTATGCTATCAGAATTTGCCGTAAGGATTATAAAACATGAGACCTTGGTGCACATAATTAAAATGTAAATTATTACACAACTTCTCATTATGTTACATAGGTACTCATACAAGCATATATTTTTAGCTATTGTTGGTATATTGTGAACTGTTATCAGCTAATGGCTCCAAGGCAAAAGTAATCATGTTTTTGAATTAGAAATTATTAGTGCTAAATAATTAAATAACATATTATTTGAGCTAGTGAGAAATATTACCAACAATGCATAATTTATGACCTATAATGACCTCCACTGCTTATTATGTATTCATTAAATCTTTAGTTTTAAAATTTATTGTTCTGTAATAAATTAGGAATTATTTTACTAATAAGCTTTTTAAAATTATCATAAATAAATTCTGACATAAATACCAATATAATTTATGGATAGTTATACCAATAGGATTCTAACATATTCCTTCATGAAAAATAACCCAATAAGAACCTATAAGAATCAAATTGTAAAAATAAATTAAACTAATTAAAATTATAATCGTATAGACTGGGACTTTCCCATGTGCAGGATAAATGAAGCTGGTACTTGTATATGTCCACTTGTGATAAAATGGAAGTGTCATGTAGGTATATACTTTAAACACTATTTAATTCAATAAAAGTTTACAGTACTTACCTACATCATACGTAAACACATTTTTAGATCATTTAAAAAAATAATATTATCTTGAATACTATTTAAAATTAAATACATTTATTTATATATTTGATATGCTTTATCATGAAAAATATCCACACCTCTGTGCTGAGTGAGCAATGAGATTAGCAGTGTGGTTGCTCTGTAGGTGCACAATAAAACCCTGTAGTAGAAAACCTGTAATTCCATAGGGATGTAGGTATACCTAATACATGAGGTTTTTAAAAGGTTTTTAAAAATTATAATATACCTACTTACTTGACTTTTTTAGTTACCTGCCTTAATTCATAAACAACCTTGGCTCATCATAAGAATAAATAAGTGCAATTTATTAAAAAATACATTTTATTCATTGGTTGCATCTAAAATTCTAAAGCAATGTTTGAGTAAACAGTAGTAGATACCTATAGAGTCAGATTTGGATAAATTTAATGTATATTTGTGAGTATTATTCTACAATATGGTATCAAATTAAAATTAAAAATTTATTTTTTAGGGTAAACTTTGTTTGGTTAATACCAAGATTGATTGAAGAAAAATTAAAGAATAGTTGTATTCTTTAATGCACAATTATTTAATTGTATAATATAGACATTAGATATACTTATATTTATCTGATAATTATATTTTTCTAACCATCACAAATGTAGATAACAATAATTATACCTACTTATAGTTTCAGTTACTGACCTCTCCTAGTTGTCTGAAGAGGCTAGGTTATCATATAAGTTTATTGTGGTCACTGCTACAAGGGATACATTATTTATATATGCATTTATTTTAATATCACTTATAGAAACATGAGAACCAAATAGAATATTTTGTCTTGACCTTATCTTTAAGTAAATAAAATTCATGTTTTTTCATGCATCACTTCAAAGCGGCTGGACCTATTTTGATTAAATTTTTTGTGTGGGTTTAAGTGGGTCCCTGTATGGTTTATAATCATAATTAGACCTAGTAGGTGGCGCTGCGAAATGTAACACAACAGGAAATCCATTGTTATGAATGGGAACTCATAGGTCAATATTATTAACATAAGGAGAAGATTTAATCTCTGTACTTTACATATACTTTGATATCTATTTTTGAAGCTGTTTCAAATTCTTATGGCACCATTTTCTTGTAAGAAACAATATTTCTCCTCACTGCAATATCTACAAATGTTTTATCTAAAAATGTCAAGCTAACAATCATTAAATGTCATGTAGATTTGCATTAGAAAATCTAGGACATGTTTAAAAAAAAACTTTGTTGTACATAGTGTATATTAGTATATTGAATGGCATAAATACATAACAGTTTATGTGAATGTTTTATAGATAATGTAGCTAACAATCTTCATCTAAATTGACCTAGTTTGTGACAAGTACAAATCTTTTGTTTAGTGTAAACAGCAACATGTACCTAGCTCAGAGGAACAATTTTAAAATAGTTTCTTAACTTATTATATTAACTAGGATATTCTTATTTGCAAAATCTTTCAGAACAGTCCTAACACTTATCGCGTGTAATACTAGGTACTTACTCTCAAATAAATCAATTTTTAACCAATTTTTAAAAAGAAGGAGGTTCTCAATTTGATATAACCCAAGCCAGAAATTCCACCTATTATTATTTTCGTCACTACGAACTTATGTTAATTTTGTATACTTAATTAGTAATAAAAATTAGGTATTTCTGAACGCATGATGCTAAGTTTCCTGTTTTTGCAGTAGGACTTTATGACGTTATCTAATCTAACGAAACCTCAAATAATACATTAGTAACAACTGCGTTGAGTCATTGTAGGTAATTTCATTTGCTAGGACTTTACGTGAATCGTGAATCCGAGACACATTTTTATAGTAGAACGATTTTCTTCGTGATACCGTTTTTTTGATAGGGTTCGTTTTTTTTTTATTAAAATTTTTGATAGGTATAGGTTCGATCTAAGCTAGAATACATACAGCCACTGATACACAATATCAATGCCGATGATGCACAATAATAAACCCGGTAATTAGCCATCTTTTTCTGTCTGAAGTTCTGAATTAAAAAGGGGTCTTCGAATGGTAGTTTTTAGATGAAACACAAAAAACTTGTTGCTAGACAGGATAATTTACCAAATTAAAATGTTTATTAATAAAATATAGAAAATCTAGTACCTAGTCGAATCGTCAGTAAGGAATTAAGTATTGCGATCAAGTTACGCTAGATGGCACGTAGCAAACTACGCTGTACTAGTCTCTATCTAATTACTGTACTAAAGGAATCGCGTTATGGAACGCTTATAGTTGTATTTTTGTTTAATTCAACCATCTTCCTTTTTACCTCTATTATACTAGCACTAGATCGATCCGTGTGGTTTCCGGCCATAGAACCAATCCTACTCGTCCCGCGGGTGTCGTAAGAAGCGACAAAGAGAAAGATCCGGAGGATGGGCAGCAGCATCCTTCTGTGTAACAGCAATCATCTGCTACTGCAAACGCCAACCCGCTTGCCCAGCTTGGCGATTATGGGCAAATACCTCCAATGAGCGCACAAAAGTGGCGCGCATTGAGAGAGGCCAATGTTCAGCAATGGACTACTCTCGGTGTTTTGTGCTGATGATGATGCCTAGATCCAAGACTGCATTACGGCAATGGAAAATATTTGGACTGATATTGACAAACATGAACTCGACTCGCATCTAAAGGATTGGTCTCAGATATCATTGGACCGAGAAAAGTGGAAGGAGGGAAGGGAGGCCTTTGCCCTGCAGTGGGACAATACAGGCTAAAAATAAATAAATAAATAAATAAATTTACAAACATTGGTCGAGGTATTTTAAAAATCTAAACGAGGTTAACGACTGCCAGTTACTGATTTTAGAAGAATGAATCCAGATACGTTTTGAGAAACTATAATAATGTAACATTTTTCGCGACATCTTCCGTGGTTAAAATTTTTCTCCAGCCCATAAACTGCTAATAGTCCAGTCAACGAATGTCTAAAAAGGGGGTATAGAGTGCGTGAGAGGGAACCTAAGTAATTTCTTCAGAAACTTGTTTGGGGTGCTTAGGCGGAAAAAATACTAAAAGTCCTGACGTCTAGGAGGGGAGCCGGAGGGGGGAGGGGGGGACAAAGGTCCCAATTTTAGGTTTTTCGCAAATATCTCAAAAATGATGCGTCGCAGCGAAAAATGTTCTTAGATGAAATGAAAGCTTATAAAATTCTCTACAACTTTGACCATATACACTTCTTCCATACTCCAACCGTTTTTGAACTACATGCTCCAGAAATGTAGAAATTTAAGTTATTCTGCGTGATGACCATAACCTAATGCGAATATTATCTTTAAAAAAATATTGTAACATAAGCTGGGAGTACCTCCACGTGATGGAGGCGGTAACAGTAAGAAATAATAATAATTTAATAATTATTATTATTATTCCTATCCGTATTCGAACTACACGCTCTGAAAAAGTGATTTTAACCAAAAAAATCTTCCTTATTCTAATCATATTTTTATCCTCTTAGATCGTGAAAAATTCGACAAAAATTCGAACTCTGTGGTTAGATCTTTTTCCTCGCCCTTCTCAGGGGTAGGTGGTTCTTGCTGAGAGGGCTCTAAATCATCCTCATTGTCTTCCATGGTGTAAGTCATTCTGTTAAAGCAATTTCCTTGGCAATGAAAGCATGCAACAGAATATTTTAGCATTGCTTTTCGGCATCCACATTTGCCACTGCTATGCTACAATCCTTGGTGCAGCGACAAAATATTGTTTTTAGTAAAACTTCGGGTGCTGGTAATCGTCTGTTATTATTGGCGCCAAGATATCGCCTTCATTCTTCCAAAATATAAAAATTCTAAAAATTTCTCCCATGGTGTAATTTTTACGGCAGCTGGTGTGAATCAAAAGGGATGTCAGGTCAAAGAAACTCAGATACTTGTCGTCTTTCCTTTCCTTACTAGCTTTAATAAGACCCAGTATTGTCCTTTCTTTCAAACAATATTTTGTCGCTGCACCAAGGATTGTAGCATAGCAGTGGCAAATGTGGATGCCGAAAAGCAATGCTAAAATATTCTGTTGCATGCCTTCATTGCCAAGGAAATTGCTTTAACAGAATGACTTACACCATGGAAGACAATGAGGATGATTTAGAGCCCTCTCAGCAAGAACCACCTACCCCTGAGAAGGGCGAGGAAAAAGATCTAACCACAGAGTTCGAATTTTTGTCGAATTTTTCACGATCTAAGAGGATAAAAATATGATTAGAATAAGGAAGATTTTTTTGGTTAAAATCACTTTTTCAGAGCGTGTAGTTCGAATACGGATAGGAATAATAATAATAATTATTAAATTATTATTATTTCTTACTGTTACCGCCTCCATCACGTGGAGGTACTCCCAGCTTATGTTACAATATTTTTTTAAAGATAATATTCGCATTAGGTTATGGTCATCACGCAGAATAACTTAAATTTCTACATTTCTGGAGCATGTAGTTCAAAAACGGTTGGAGTATGGAAGAAGTGTATATGGTCAAAGTTGTAGAGAATTTTATAAGCTTTCATTTCATCTAAGAACATTTTTCGCTACGACGCATCATTTTTGAGATATTTGCGAAAAACCTAAAATTGGGACCTTTGTCCCCCCCTCCCCCCTCCGGCTCCCCTCCTAGACGTCAGGACTTTTAGTATTTTTTCCACCTAAGCACCCCAAACAAATTTCTGTAGAAATTACTTAGGTTACCTCTCACGCACTCTATAACTACTTTATTGACTGGACTATAAGCAAAAAATCACATTAATGAAAATACGTAGGTACAAACAAACAAACCTACAACTGAAAATCGTCAACCATCAAAATGGCTGCCGGTTGTTGTACATAGTTTCTAGTAATTTGTAATAATATACCAAGTTATTTTGCGTGCTCGGTTACTTGATCCTTATGCACATTCGCGACAGTGCCACGTGAAGAAATATATGGATTGCCATAATTGGTACGACATGTGGTCGACAGCAGTGCACTGGTTATTTTGAAATAATATTGTGGAGTGTAAAGCATTTATTTTTTATATTTTGGAATACCCTTTGGATGTCCCAGTCGGTCCATGTAAAACACTGGTATCCAGCTGCATCCGGCAAGACTGGAAGCCGACCCCAACATAGTTAGGAAAAGGCTAGGCAGATGATGACCCTTTGGATGTCCCAAAGAGTATTCCAAAATATAAATGCGATCACCAAGTTAACCCATCCCACCACCAAGGTCAGGAGGAATTACGTCTGACTTGCACAGACTAAAAACCATCCGGTGTTTCTCAACGGACATCTGGGTGTTGGCTAGTCTATCTGACCATTTGACCAAATCACAAAAATACCCTAACCGATTGTTAGGGTAGCAAGCTAGCCTGAGTTTTAAATTTGGCTCGATCAGTCAAATTTTCAAGGGTAAAAATAAAAAGATTGAAAACCGGGACTTGATGACCTGCAATGGTGATCTACTTGCCAGAATTCCTCTGCTGCTTGTAAGTAATGGTGGCCATTACGAGCTCATCTTGTAAGTGGCAAGTCACCGTCTGCCACTTAATTTAAATAAAAGTCAGTCGCTTTTTTTTGTGTTCATCTTACACCCATTTTAATTATCTAATTTGATCAGTTCACGACTGCTTTCTATAGCATAGAGCAGCCATAGAGTCCCTTATTGTATCATACTCTTTTTGATTAAAATAATCAAAATGGCTTCTGTGAATTGGGCGTGGAGTAACCATGCGATAATGTACCAAAAACAGGTCCCTTGTTTGACTTATTACCAGTCAGACAGAACAGAATCTTTTTTGTGAGTAAGGCTCAAAGTAGACTAGCGGCTTTTGGCTTTTAGCGTCGGCGCTCGGCGCATTGCGTTTTGGCAACTTTATGCTTTCGAATTTCGGTTGCTGTAACGAAATCGCGCGTTTTAGTAATAGCTTCGAAGCTTTTTTTGAACGCAACAGAAAAGCTGCGATAGGTGATTGTACGCGTAGCTAGTCTGCTTTGAACCTAACCGGAAGTGAAAAAAGTATTAATTAAAGCTTCTGAAATATACTTGTCGAATCCTATTTACCGAGCAGAAATGTGGAACCTCAACCAATAACCCAAAAAAGAGGTTAACTTCCAAGTAGAACAACTCGATGGATAAAATCAATAAGCAAGCCATCGAGCCGGCATTTCTATAGTTTTCTGTTATAAGTATACCTATGTGTAAAGAAATATTGATTGATGTTTTTTAAAATAGATAGAATTTTTTAGACGTGAGTTACGTATGTCTAATGACCTCCACTGGAGCCGTCTGTCAGTATGTCATTTTTTGTTCTATATAAACACGAAAACGTAGGACAATTTGTAGACGAACCCAGAAACATCTGCAAGTCATATGCTGTTATTTATCTCTAGAGATACCTGGGACTACATTTAAAATGTGTGATTTGGTCTTAAAGGTTTAGTTAAACTGTTGTTCAGGCTACGGTAGAAGATAGAACCAAATTGAAATCTTGTGAGAATTTCGTTTGTGCCGTTTATTCGTTTGTGAACTTTGAGTTCCCTGCATCGCTTCGATCAATCACTGCCAGTGCCGTAACTATCCTTTAATGGTGCCAGTGCGAGCTTATATTATATGTACGAACTGCGCCATGCATGACCCAAAACTTAATCTTGATCTGGTCATTTTTACGCCGATCCATTTTTCCTAGTAATTATGAGGTCTTAGATAAAAAAAAACGGGACAGGGTCGGAAAAATTTGAACGCAGGAAAATTGCATGACATCCTTTTATTCCATAACACAAACTTTATTGAGATCAATCCTCTTGAGTTAGAGAATTGATCTCAATAAAGTTTCAAAACTAACTCAAAATTCAAAACTTTTACGCCAAATCGGTTAGATGACCTCTAGGGCTTGCGCCCTGTGCCTGGCCACAGACTGCTTCCAAAAATGTTGACTTTCAACTCTAAAGGCTTAAAATGGCCGTCGATTTACAAGTTTAAAGTTTAATGAGACCAAGTGTAAGCTTCTCAGAACAGATGACACTCAGCTCAGACTTTATTTATTTATTTATTTATTTATTATAATACACCAACAGCATACACATTTTACATTATTAAATAATAGAAATTACAGGTTAGTTCTAATGTAAACACAGATTATAGGCGTACATAGCTTATATTACTTAAAACCATTTTCCATTTTCAAGTAAACTTTTAATAGATAATACATTTGATTATAAGATCAATCCTAATCCATTCTTTTTTAACCATGACGCGACGGAACCAATATTCGGTGTAAGTTTGTCTGTTACTATTTATATCTTTAAAACAGCCTCACCGTTTTTTTTATACGAATTTCAGAGCATGTTCTTAGATAATGTTTTTTACTAATGTTTGTTGGACAAGGTCACTAGGAGGCGAAATACGTTGTCCCATTTATTGCAATAAGTTTTTATCGTAGGTTTTTAATTTTGAGTTTTGATACGAATTATTATTTTTATGATGTATCCAAGTGTACTTATCTTACATATTGAGGTTATTTAGGCCGATGAATTGTACCTATATCGGCCGGCGCAGCGTATCGATCTATGAATTCGAGAGTATGCTCGCTAATGATTCATACGAACGCAGTCTTGGGGTTACGAGGTTAAAAAAATCATTGTAAAAGAAAAGGCAGGCTAGCTATAAGTATAGTATTACGATAGGTATCGCAAACCTTATTTTGAGAAGCTACGTCGTTAAAAAATACGTAGTTCCTTCATTACGATAATACCTGTTGTATATGTGTGCATTTTAAAGGTGTGCCATTATCAAGTACGGATAAACAGTTAAGGACGTACAATTCTGAAAAAATAGTATGCGTAGGTATAATGCGGTTACCGATACGTTACGCGGAGCAAACGCATGTTATTGTTATTTACGTTGTCCGCGACGGAGGCCCGCCGCTTCTCGGCAGGGACTTTATATCATTATTTAAGTTACAATTGGTGCCGGTTAATTACTGTGTAGATTCAGAGTTTAGTACTGATAGGCTTCGACAACAATATAAGGAACTGTTTTCAGATAAATTAGGAACTTTTAATAAATATAAAATAAAATTATCACTTAAGGAAAATGCAAAGCCGGTATTCTGTAAGGCGCGGCCCGTAGCATTTGCGTTACGTAGTAAGGTCGAGAAAGAAATCGATAGGTTGGTCGATTTAGGTATTCTCGAACCGATCGAATTTTCAGAATACGCGTCACCGATTGTTCCGGTTCTGAAGAGTAACGGATCAGTCAGATTATGTGCAGACTATTCCGTAAGTATAAATAAACAGTTAGTTGTGGAACAATACCCGCTTCCGACTACAAGCGAATTATTTGCTAAGATTCATGGAGGCCAACAGTTCACTAAACTAGATTTATCGATGGCATATAATCAGTTACCTTTGGAAAACGAGTCAAAAAACCTAACCTGTATTAATACAAGTCGCGGGCTTTATAGATTTACACGTTTAGTGTTCGGTTTAGCCAGCGCGCCGTCGATATTTCAGCGTGCGATCGAAAATTTACTATCCGGTATACAAGGCGTGTTGTGCCTACTTGACGATATTCTGATTACGGGTAGGGATAGGCAAGAGCATTTACAAAGACTGAATGTGGTTTTGAAGCGTTTAGAGGATGCTGGTTTAACTTTACAAAAAGAAAAATGTAGTTTTTTTCAAGACGAAGTCACGTATTTGGGCTATATTATTACTAAAAATGGGTTAAAAAAAGCACCGGAAAAAATTAAGGCTATGTTAGAAGCACCAGTTCCCACTAACGTTAATGAGCTACAGTCATTCTTAGGACTTATTAACTATTACAGAAATTTCGTACCAAACGCATCCACTATACTCAGTCCTTTATACGACTTATTGAAAAAAGGCTGTAAGTGGACATGGACCCATGTACAAGAAACAGCTTTTAAAAAAATAAAAGAGATTCTGACATCTGAACAGGTTCTTGCTCATTTTAACCCGAACGCGACAGTAATATTAACTGTAGATGCTTCTCCAACTGGGTTGGGCGCTGTCCTCTCGCAAGTAGATTCTGACGGTATTGAAAGGCCCATATCATTTGTATCGCGCACATTAAATTCTGCAGAAAAACGATATGCTCAAATACAAAAGGAGGCAACCGCCATCATTTACGGTGTGCGGCGTTTTCATCAGTACTTGTATGGCAGGTCCGAACCTTTTATTTTACGAACTGATCACAAACCCTTATTGACTATTTTTGGGCCCTATAAAGGGATACCAGAGATGTCAGCAAATAGGCTACAACGTTACGCACTGTTCTTAAGCAGTTATAATTATAAAATAGAATACGTGCGTAGTAGTGATAACAGCGCAGACTATTTTTCGCGCGCAAGCTTGCCGCGATCAATGCATGTGTGTGCATGCACTGATCAGTGTAAGTGTTGCGACTGTGAAGTAGCGTACGACCGCGCGACGTATGTTTGTTTTGTTGTGGACGGCAGCATGCCCGTGACCTTAGACCGATTACGGGAAGCGACGAAGAGTGACATAGTGTTACAGTTAATCGTAGAATTTATTTTAAAGGGTTGGCCCCCAAAGGTCAACGACATAAGGTTAAAACCCTATTATTTGTGTAAATCACAATTATCCTACGAGAACGGCTGCGTGATGAGAGGTCATAAAGTGGTGATACCCTCAAGCTTACAGCAAGTAATTTTAAAGGAATTGCATTCTTCGCACTTAGGTATAGTGAAGACTAAAGCCGAAGCTCGGGCTAGATTATGGTTTCCCGGTATCGATCAAGCTTTAGAAAACATGATAGGTTCATGTGATGTGTGCATTCAGCTGCGTTCCTCCCCGCCGCGCGCCCCGCTGGCACATTGGGAGTTTCCGCCTAGTCCGTTTATTAGAATACACTTAGACTTCCTAGGTCCCATTAGAGGTTGTACTTATCTAGTAGCCGTGGATGCACATACTAAGTGGGTAGAAGTATATAATATGCATTCGGCTACTTCTTCGTCTGCGGTAATTGAGAAGCTATGTGATTTAATGTCGAGATTCGGTGTTCCGAAAACGTTCGTAAGTGATAATGGCACAGCTTTTTGTTCGCGGGAATTTAAATTGTTTTGCGCGACAAACGGAATTTCACACATGACGTCACCCGTCTATCATCCCCCTAGCAATGGTCAGGCGGAAAGTTACGTGAAGATAGTTAAGAAGGGAATAAAATCTTGTCTAATGTCAAACCAAAGTACGAAAGATGCCGCATTAAAATTATTAAAATATCTCATGGATTATCGTAACTCGGTTCACACGACTACTGGGTTGTCCCCTGCTCAATTAGTGTTCGGTCACAAGTTAAGAACACGATTAGATTTGATCGATCCCAATCCATCGCCACCCTCGTCACCGTCGTTGTATGACCATGTAAAAAATTCACAGTGTACACCAGTTAAGCAGAAGGGAACATATTATAAAGAAAAAGACATTGTGTTATATAAGAAATTTATTAATAAAGAAAGATATACATGGTGTAAGGGCATCATATGTAAAAAACTGGGAAAAGTTGTGTATTTAGTTAAGGATATAATTAGCTCAGAATGTCACAAAAGACATGTTAATCAGCTGATACGTTATAAAGGAAGAGATAATAACAATAACTTACCTAATACAAATGTACACTTACCTGGGTTACCTCCTGCGTCGTCGCCGTCGTTGCAGCCGCCGCCGTCGTTGCCGCCGCCGTCGTCGCCGCCGCCGTCGTCGCCGCCGCCGCCGCCGCCGCCGCCTCGCCCGATGTCGCCCGTGACGTTACCGCCGTCTCCTACGTCGCAGGCTGCACCTGTAATGCCTGTAGCCCAGGCCGCACTCTGCTCACCTAATGTATTGCCCAGTGGCTCGATGGAAGAGAGGAGAGCCGAATTATATGTACCACGGGCCTCTTCGTCATCAGAGGAGGATGAGGTTGAGGACGATCCACAAAATGAAGTCGAACGGCAAGAGGGTTCGAACAATGTAGTCTTAGAAACAGCTGTAACACATTCGAGTTCAGAAGACGAGTTTCATGAAGCTGGAACTGAAATCGATACCCAGAGTGTACAACCCGCACAACTTGAGAATTTCCCAGAATTAGTAACACCGAAGAGATCCTTACGTAGGCGCCCTGTTATTGATTTTAAAAAGTATTTTTGATTCTAGTTATTAAGTTAAGTATTATTAAGTATTATTGTAATAGAGGGAGGAATGTTGTATATGTGTGCGTGCGCACCGCCTCCCCGCGACCCCGCGACCCCCCGTGCACCTGTATGCAATAAATGCACGAGACAGTGCGTTGACAACCAGCGAGAGTTTCACTTGTGTTCCCCGTCCGCCCGCATACTTAACAATACCTATCTGTGATTGATCCATGGACATATACCGACTCGTCGATAACGTTTTATGTGATGTAGTTTCTGTTCAAAAGATAAGAGCGACTATTTGCATTAGGTACATGAATTACAAACCTAGTAGCGTTTGGTATTGGTTTCTAAATACTCTATCAATAACTTTTAAGTCTGATTCGCCAATGTCCACTTTGTAAAAAAAGAAACTGGCCAAGGAATTAAATAAAACGTGAAAAATTATTAGCCTAAAGTGGCCTTGTACTTTTTGGCAAAGGCTTCCTCACTTTTTTCCACTTGTCTGTCGAGAGCAATGTAGAACCGGAAAGATCTAGCTCGTCCCACCATCACCGAGATAAAAAAGACGAAAAGAAATGTTTCGAGCCGTCGTCATGCTTGAATTCGGACAGATTCGGACGTACCTACGCAACGTGAAGTTGCAGCTGCCATTAGGAGATTATAGAAATGCTATCGGGTATCAGCTTACTGGAAACAGTGTTGAACGGTAATCTTGTAATATCAAATAAGGACTCGGTGACAGAACTGTATTTATAGAACAGGAAAAGCTTGCGTAAAGCTCATTGATGGTTTTTGTATATCAATGGTAAAGCTGCGTTTTTTGCAGCACGTGGAAAGGGGTTTCAGCACCAGGTCATTAGCATCCAAAATGCCAGGACGATATTGCTCGAGATATTTCTGTAAGCCACTCCACGTCACGTCTACTGAATATCATGCCGAATGTTAAACTACAGAATGCGTTTTACGTGTTTTCTATACAAACTTTTGTTTGTAATCTCTTCGTTCATTTGATTGTATAAACAAGTCTATAATTAATATTGTTCATTGAAAAAAATCTCGAAATGTTGAATGCGCGACAAAAATTTGGTCGAGTTTTAGTACAGGTAGACTAATGTAGGTAGTAGTTCTTCGCCCCGTTGCCAGAGTAACAGTAGTCGTTGCCGTTGTGATAATTTGTGTCCGGTTACAGAATTCATAAGTTGCCGTACCTTGTCGTGAGCTCCTAATTTGAAGAGACGCGTTACTCAATATTGACATAGCCTTCTCTCAGCATGGAGGAGTCCCAAGTCATTATTGATGTCTATTTGTTAAACTATATAGATAAGTATATCAATATATTCTATTAGGAATAAGATTCCTATGTATTTGGCAAGTTCACAAGCATGCAAGGTACTGCAGACTATAAGTTGTTTTAATTAGAGTGTTCTGTTCAGTCAAATGGCCGGAAATATTTGAAGTAAGTGTTTACAAAAACGGAGCAAAATGTCGTGTTAACATTTTACAAAGGGATACCTTTTTAAAATATCCTGTCAGGCGAAATCGTAATTTATATTCTAATGAGAGTATTGAACCCTTACACGTTATTGATTTTTTGTAATTATACATACATAATATTATAGGTATACATCCTGACAGTTCTGTTTTACATGCGGTTAAAATTCACAAGAAATGTGAATTAATAATGCATACATTATCTCCGAGAACTTTCTATTCTTGTCTAACACATTGTCATGTACTTTGTAGTCCTCGGTAAATTTAGAAACGGGCCAGTTTTGTTCGTGCCCTATTTGTATTAGGCAGTATACTTCTTTTTATAGTTTTGTTCACATAGTAACTAAGTTCAACCACCTCTCAGGATCCAAAGGGCATTCCTGTGCGATTCGTTTTGACAAATGCTTAAAGATAACATGCTACCTACTTGGTAGAAAAAAATGAAACTGGGACGTTATTCAAAGGCAGCTAAAATGTCATGTTATATTTACACTCAAATATGTCAAAATTATTTAAAGTAGTTCGTTTAGAAAAAAACATATTCACATTTAGTATTGATGAAATTCTTGCAAAATTCGTTACTGACGTGGCGGTTTATGTAGTTGTGCGGTTTAAGATTGTCGATAATAAACGTGTGGTACAAAGGATGTAAAGAAGGTAAGGTCAAGGAAGGAAAGTACAAAATAATCGTTGATCTAAGGTTAAGTATTCAGTGATCGTCGCCGGCGCTGACGACAAGCTTGTTTCTGTTTGCATAATTCATTGATTGATTCAGTTGCTGCTCGAACCGTAGCGTAACAAACGCGTTGTTTATCTGAATTTGAAATCAACATTTCCGACTATGCGCCTTGACGTCAAACATCCAATAAAATAGGCCCACGAAAAAATGCTCGCACCAGGTGAAGTTTTTTTTAAACTTTTTCTTCTAATAAACTATGGAACGCCTTTTCAGCCATCCGCAGTGTCTAAGCAAAAGATGATTGAGACTCGACTTTTAACTATTTATTTATTCTATTGCCTATTGCACACTAGTAAACAAATTGTATACCTAAATTAAAAATATAATTTTTACAAAAGCCGTACCAAGTCAAGTCCTATCGCTTATGGCAATCTCTTCCAGACAACCTTTGGATGGCGAAAATCGAATTAAATTATCTATTAGTTATTTTCTATAAGTTATTAAAATTTTGTAGTAAGTACTTTAGAATCAAACCTAGACGTCTTGGTGGTGGTTCGAGGTGGTTTAAACCAAGGTGATCCTCAGTATGGCAGCTGTATTATAGTTATAGGGAAGTTCGTTGTCGAGAACTTCTGAGCTTCCTTCTCTTAAACTTAAACCTAATCTTCTAATCTTAAACCAATCAATTAGGTACATTAACAAGAAACTGAAGATTCTCAGAGATTTAATCAAACAGGACATGGAATTTTCGGGCTTTGTTAAGTTCCCAAATATATTGCAGTTGTAATTTTTAAATCGATCAACACTTAGAAAGAAAAAAGATGTATTGCAACTAGAACAACTTATTTATTGCAACCTACAACATAAATAGATAGGATAGCCTATAAATATAAATATCATAATTATTATAATATACCAATTTCCAAAATATTCGGTACAATTTTGCTCTTAATTCATAAGTGATGTGTATAATTATACCGAATATTTTGAAAATTCAAGTAAAAAGGGTGTAAGAGTAGATTTACACTGTTTCTACCATATAAATATTGGTTTCTACACTGTATTTTTGTGCTGTACATTGCATATTGATCTATATTGTCCAAATCACAAATGAGCGCCGTGTGAATTCTCAAGAATTCTTGAGAATTCACGAATTCACGCAGCGCGGAGTTCAATTAAATAGCAATGAATATTTAAAAGTTCAATATATGCCAAAAAATGGTCGTGGCTTGGATTTCAATATAAATTAGCCCAAAGTTAAAGGCACTTGTTGCACAGTACGATAAGAGGTAAAGAAATTGTGTCAACGGCAGTTTATCAAAAATTTTGATTTACGCTTATCGTGAGTCTTAGGCGCTATGGTTTGTTATCTTATTTGGTAAAGGTAGATAACTTCAACTATGATAAGTTTTATCTCCCCATTCTCATATGAAGAAGACTTGCCTATGTATTTTTTTAGTTAAACTTGACTACACAGACTAAAATTACCCGCGTGTGTTACCTCTCCAGGGCCCATAATAATAATTATCTATCACCTGATCTAATAAATACGATATACCAAAAGAAATTTACAACATGCACAAAGTTTCATAGCACGCGGAGATTTCTTCCAGAGAAGCTTACAACACCAATTTAAAATCATAATCGATAATTATATTATTAGTTGTAGATAATTGGTTGTAAGTGTTATCATTATCATTATTCAAAACTGTGTCACGAAATAAATGTAATGGGCTAAGTGAGTTTTAATACGAAGACAATTTAAGTGAAGCTTTTGACCACGTGGAGGTCGGACCAGCATAAAAAGTTATGTTAATTCAGGACATGGTCTCTATTTTTGTGCAAAGTTTAATTCAAAACCGTTCAACGGTTTACGCTTGATCGAGTAACATCTTAAAAATCTAACACTTGCAATATTAGTTGGATTTATCGTTTACCTGTCCTATATAGGCGTAAAAATGGGTTAAACTATTCCAAATTGTTCTCATACCGCATGGTATTTATGTATTAATTACTTTGGAATCTGTGAAATGATTTTTTTTTCGTTTCCGTGGATTTCTGATTACTATATTACTCAGGGATAGTAGTAATTACGAGATTTAATAATGAAAGTATTTTCTTAATTAGAATAGTTCTGTAGTTCTAGATCTAGACGGTGTTAATAAAGCAGAACTTGTGTTTCGTAAAATCCCTATTTCACTTCATATTATTGGTGATATTTTCATGATATTTTCGAGCTGGTAGCAATGCATAGGATGTTGTTAAATGAAATGCAAATCATTTACGTCGTCGTAAGACATAAACCGAAGTCGTTAAATAACAATTTACGGAGGTATTGTTTCTAAGCGTAGTATTACCTATTTAATATTTACCATTGGTCGAGAGTTCGAGACACAAGTTATAAGGTACGATGTAGAATATTATATAGCAATAGAAAAAAAAATACATCTGCAAACATCGAGTTCGCGCGTAAGACAGTGTTGCGTATGGACAACATCGATGGCGTCTATTGTTGGCGGCATCCCGTTGCCATCTATTATTGACTCGACGCTGGAGATAGTTGGCGGTCCGCCAGGGCAGACCACGTGTGCGCCCGTCACGGGACGAGACATGCGCGTTCGAGTCCAACCACCGCGCCCCCTGCGCGCACGTCTCGCTCCCGTGCGCGCTAACTACCGCGCTGTTAGCCTAAAAACCTGTTTCAATGCCTGTTTTTACACATGAACCACGACGGCCTTAGTTATGGAAATAACAAACAATGCTGAAACTTTCCTTCGCTCTTCATTCAGTACTTTATTATAAGTAGGTAATAAGCTAAGCTACTCTCAATAAATAGATTGTTAGCAATAACAAGATGATAGGTACCTTTCAAGTAGATATTGAATTATAATTACCAAGGCAATAATATTTCCTTGTTGTAGCTGAAAAACAAGATAAACAATCGGCAAAAATGAAGAATGATAAGAAGGAAGTATGCGTAAAGCCGGTGGTATGTAGTAACGGGCACGCGAGTACGCCTAATGGGCGAGCGGACGACGAGGGCGGTGGCGGCAGCGCGCCTGCACCGCGCGTCTCTTATGCGGCTGCGGCGCGCAAACCACCTTCGCCACAAATCAACAACACACTCGCGCCCTTCCCCTCTAGTGCAGGTTACTATTTACACTTGACAATTCATTCCCGTTCGATGTGTAATCTAATACCTGAGGGCATTGCATGATTCTTTCAACATTTTTACCAAACCTGTTTCCTCTACTTAACATACAAATATTACAGATTCACAGAAAACAAAGGCCAATGGTGAAAAAACGTCACAACCGAAATCTGTAAATTGTACAATGAAAGTCAACGGCGAAGGATCAAAACCCAGAGATAATGATATTAAGGAAGATAAAATAGGTACCAAAGAACCAATAGTTAATGGCACTGACAAAACCGAATCCATTGTTAATGGTGACCCAAAAAAAGAATTAGATTGTGATATTAGTAGTAGTGATAATACTAAATTAGTTGCTAATGGAATTAACAGTGAGTCCGATGATCCTAAAACGAATAAATCTGAAGAAATACTTGAAGTTATAAAAGTTGTGTGTCCCAATAAACCTGAAGTCAAACAAGTATCTGAAAAAAAGAAAGACAAAAAGGCTAAAACTATCGACAAATCACATGATTCGGAAAAGAAAAAAGACTCGGCTAAAGACAAAAATGTGGAACCCAAAAAAAATGAAGGAATTGTATGCAATATTGTGAATGCTGCTGATAAAGTCAACGGAGATAGCAATATGATTGTGAATGGGGATGGAGACAGGGAGTCCTCTCCAAGTGAAGATGGTGATGAAAAGAAGAGGGATGCCGAAGTTGTGTTCATTCAAGATATGGGTTTCACTGTCAAAATTGTGAGCCCGGGAGCCGAGCCGTTAGATATTCAGGTAATTTATTTATATAATAAATATGTAACGTTAGGTTAGAAAATCTTTTAACGTATTTTTTAAATCGTTTTAAAAAGTGGTCTATTTACGAGATATAATTATTATTACAATTTGTGATAAAGCACTACATGAGCTATGTAATTATATTCATGGCTGAAAATTTTACGAGCTTGCCAATTCTGTAAAAGTTTAATATTGACCTATAACGCGTCTTTAGCTACTTTTGTCCTGAAATGTTAATTTTAATGCGGTGTTGTGGTTTGAGGTGCATCATACCTGCCTTAAAGAAGCCGATTCTGAAGATTCAATTTTGATTGGATGGGATTTCCATTGTTTCATTCGATGGATTTTTCTACGTGGTCTCTCTCAGTTATAGTTTGAGGAATTAATCGGACTTCTATCGAAACTATTCGAGACCTAAAAGGCAATTTTATCTCACCTTACTGCAAATATTGTAAACGTACAATCTCTCTATAAAACGATATTTTTAGGTGTCAAGTATGGAGCTCGTACAAGAGATTCATCAGGTACTGATGGACCGCGAAGATACGTGTCACAGGACTTGCTTCTCTTTGCAATTAGATGGTGTCACTTTAGATAATTTTGCTGAGCTCAAGAACATCGAAGGATTAAAAGAAGGATCCATCATTAAAGTACGTACAAACTGTATCTTATTCACTTGCCTTTTAAATTTGGTCCTTTAGGAGGTTGATTTAGGGACACAAGTCCAACCAAGACCCAGTTGTTAATAATATTAATTCAAAAGGTTAACATGGAAAGTGAAGTTGGAAAAAGGAAATTAACAAATAGAAATTTTTAAATTAAGTAATTTATTTTTGTAATATTTTGACCTGTCACAGATCTTTTTTGTGTTAATTATAGATTATGTTGTTGTAATAAAACAGTCATAAGTTTTTGAATTTCTATGTAAATTATTTGTAGGTACATTCTGTTTGTTATTTTGTAGGTAGTTGAAGAACCTTACACGATGCGTGAAGCTCGCATCCACGTCCGTCACGTGCGCGATCTTCTCAAGTCAATAGATTATACAGACGCATACGCTGGCCAAGAATGCAGCTCCCTAGCTTTCCTCAACATTATCACTCAAGGAGATATTTTAGGTGATCTATTAACTATATTTATTGTTGCTATCAGAATCATGTGTTGCTGGAAATACCTTGTAGAGAGTTTCTTTAGAAAACTCTTTGTGTTTACTGTGTTGCGTGCTTAAATTTGTGTATTACTTGTGTGTTGTTGTTGTCCTTTGTGTCTTCTTCAGGGAAATGGGAGATGACGATCCCCTCGACGGAGGAGTCGCGGGGTACCTCCTGTCCAAAATTAGCTGTGTATCTGACCTTACCTTCTCTTATCCCTCATTAGTAAACTCTTCTTCTTAATCTATGATACCAAACTCCACATCGTCCTCCTTGGTAGGAGTACCTCCCTTACAGCTCTGTAGATTATCAGATGCACACTGGGAAAGTAGTCTTTGCTCTCAACGCTAAAATATAGTGCCTTTTTCCTGTGGATAGTTTAAGTTTTTTGGTGGCCTATAACGATTTCGTTTCCTTTATACTTTCATTCTCTAACCAATCTATCTCGCTCAAGACCTTCTCTCTTGGCCACATCCCTTCTCTATCTCCCTCCTATGAACTCCAAATGCATCAAAATTGTACGCCCACGCAACGAGTCTGAAAAATCATTTTCAGCTGATCTAACCATGGTCAATAACATCGATTATTGGGGCTAAAACTAAAAGGTTCTTAGCCAAGAAGGGTTGTTTTGTGACCTTTGCCCAGCAGTGAGTTGATATGGGCTAACAATATCAGTATCCTCGTAGCTCTTTATTTGTAGTGCAATACTAAGAAACGACATGGCGTGACATGGAGTTGTCAAATGTTTATACTAACACGTATGTTATGTTGGCCTTTTAGACAACTCAAACAGTTCCAGTTCAAACTGCACTACTGCTAACCAGTCGACCTCAGTTACAATTTACCATGAAAGTTTCCTTTAACCATGAAATTGCCAGAACCAATGATGAAACCACTACCTTAAAATTGGATTTTTAAGTAGACTATATGATTAAAAATTTGCCCTTAATGCCGTGTGTCGTTTCCGGCTTAAGAATAGAACCACCCCTGCTCATCCCGCGGGTGTCGTAAGAAGCGACAAAGGGAAAAATTCGTAATAGCAACCATCTGCTACTGTGATCGCCAACCCGTTCGCCCAGCGTGGCAAACTTGCGACTAAGGGCAAATACCTTTTAATGAGCGCACAAAATAAGTGATGCGTATGAGAAGAGGCTTATGTCCAGCAGTGGACTGATAAAGGTTGTGTATGTATGTACGTCCCGAAATATCAGTTTTATGCTTCGATAATGTGAGCCGACTGAGCACGTAACACGCCATTTTTATTAGTCATTATAATACGTTAACTAACGTATGAGTTAATATTGTTAACATAGAATATGGTCCGTCATCTAAACAAACCTTGCATTTGAAATATCATGCATTGTCTATTGATATCTAGCAAATATGACGTCACAGTATTAGGCTCAATTTTAAAAATGGAATTGTTTTATAGAAAAGAAAAAATCACGTCCAGAGAGTGTGGACTGCACGCCTCCCGATTATATAATGCCGGGTAGCACTGAGCGACCGCTCATGCCACTTCATCCAGGGCTGTCGAAAGAAAACAAGGCTCCACAATGCTTGAAGGTAATCTCGTAAAACAGGAATGACAACCCTGATTCAGACAGTTACTTGCAAAACTAACCTTGTACAGTCATTTGATTTTGTCCTAGAACTGTATTTTATTTAAATACAGTAAAATATTCACCTCCACAATGAAGTTATGTATACAGAGGGATTCTTTTTTCACATATATAGACGCCGTACGTGGCAGACACGATAAAACATTATTGCAGACAATGCTGGCTAGTGACTTCCCGTATTTGTGTGAACACGTTCCTCCTACGTTCGCTAGATATAATCATATATCGGTCTATAGGTCATATATCTATTTAAAATAAGTCATTTTGATCTCAACATTGTAATTTTACCCTAAGGGAAGTAGCGAGGCAATCCCAACACAAGTATATTTTATTACCTACTGGGAATACCTCAATATCTGTAATGCACGATAAGATCGTCTTTTTTTTGTATGCCACCATTTGTATACGATCTAGTACATTACGTGAGTGCCACATTACGTGTGCCACGTTACGTATATGCCACGTTACGTGTGTGCGACGTTACGTGTGTGCCACGTTACGTGTGTGCGACTTTACGTGTGTGCCACGTTACGTATGTGCTACGTTACGTGTGTGCCACGTTACGTGTGTGCGGCGTTACGTGTGTGCCACGTTATGTGTGTGCCACGTTACGTGTGTGCGGCGTTACGTGTGTGCCACGTTACGTGTGTGCCACGTTACGTGTGTGCGGCGTTACGTGTGTGCGGCGTTACGTGTGTGCGGCGTTACGTGTGTGCCACGTTACGTGTGTGCCACGTTACGTGTGTGCGGCGTTACGTGTGTGCGGCGTTACGTGTGTGCCACGTTACGTGTGTGCGGCGTTACGTGTGTGCGGCGTTACGTGTGTGCCACGTTACGTGTGTGCCACGTTACGTATGTGCTACGTTACGGGTATGCTACGTTACGTATCTGCCACGTACGGAACAGAGTTTTAGAAATTGTAACGTTCAAAAGCAGACTGAACTGTGGAACTTTATAATATAATGCTGACGTTTGTCGTCAGGTCCTAACCACATCTGGGTGGAACCCGCCGCCCGGGCCTCGCAAGATGTGCGGAGATCTTCTCTACCTGCATGTCGTTACGCTGGAAGACCGCCATTTTCACATCACGGCGTGTCCCAGAGGATTCTACCTTAACCAGTAATATTTTCATTACTCCTTTTTAACATTCTAGAAATACCAGATTTGCTGTTTGACAAGTTTTAAATGAACTTAATATACCCACATGTACAAGTGGATTTGCGGGGGTCATTCTTGACTTTTTTTTAACAATTTCTTTAATTAATCACTTTCCTCCCAGAGTTAGGATCGTTTGAATGTGGATAAGGGTAGAGGAGATGACTATATCATCACCTGACAGCAGGTTTTAATAATTATTATTATACAGGTATATTGACACATTATACAGGTATATTGACACATTATTAAACAAATTATAAGGGTAAGCGCGCACTACGTGTTTTTCACTACAAGGCGAAAAATCGCTGCGGCATGTCGCACCGCAGTATTGTAACAAAGGTTTTCGCATTGTATTGAGCGCACTTAACGATAAAATGGCGCTTTTTGTAGTGCAGTGCGACCTTTTGCCGCAGCGTTTTTTCACCGTGCGGTAAAAACTCGCAGTGCGCGCCTAGCCTAAGACAGCCATTTTCTTTACATGTAACTATGTAATCTTGTTTGTTTATTACTGATCGGAGGTTAATATCATCTGCCTAACCTTTTCCCAACTATGTTGGGGTCGGCTTCCAGTCTTACTGGAAGCAGCTGAATAGCTAAATAATAATAATGATCGGAGGTTAATACTTAATAAAAATAACCAGGTCCACCGAAGAAGTGTTCAACCCGCGCCCAGCGACACCATCGCTGTTATGTCACTCGTTGATCGAGCTCCTCAGCATCGTGTCACCAGCATTCAAGCGAAACTTCGCGATGGTTCAGAAGCGCCGTATGCAGAAACATCCTTTCGAAAGAGTGGCCACGCCGTACCAGGTGTACCAGTGGGCGTCGCCCATGCTCGACCATACTGTCGACGCAATACGTGCTGAAGATAGTAAGTAATTCTTTAGATAAAGTACCTTTTTTTGTTTACGACGGGAAACCTTCAAAAGGCACCCAGAGGAAGAGACCGGTGAGTGTGGGATTAAATAAAGTTGACGGTAGATCAAAAATAATTTTAAATAACTGTTCAGACGCTTGTCAACCTCAGTCTGCCTGCGACCACGAGTGCTGCAAAGTACTCGAAACGTCAGGAGTGTATTATCAAAATAAAAACGCGAATTATATCCGTTGAAAAGTTGTTTCATTATGAGTGTGGGATTCTTACCTCGCTACACCCTGATGATCACCATAGAAAACAAATAAAACCAAAAAAAAAAAATAGTAAGTTAAAATAGTAAAAAAAACAATAGTTTAATTATACTATGAAAGAAATCTCTTGAATAAAAGGTCTACTAACGTTTGAGTCATTATAGGGCCCCCAATATCGTCGCGAGTAGAATTGGTCTATTGTAACGAAATAGTATAATGTGATATAATGACACTAACGCCCTAGAGAAATATAATTTGTACACAAAGCGTCCTGCACGGACGCCGTTAATTTCCGTTAATGAAAATGACATTGTAATGCACGGATAGCATATATTTACATGAACTTTGTTCCGTTTAGTTTTAATGCATTATGGTTTTGTATCGGTAGTTGAATTGTTATACTTGCAGTCGCTATGTCTAACCAAATATACTACATGTTATGTGTTTTAGTTTTGTATTCGTTTTACATATTATATATTTATTTAGGTTATTATTTTGTTAGTTAAACATTTGTCTATTCCTTTGGAAGTCATTTTATTTAATGAATGCCAAAAAGGAGGCCGCTTTTGAAAAGGTATCTTTTTGTATCGCAGAGGTAGGTATCTTTTTTTGCAAAAATATTTTTTTGCCGCCACTAAAAATGGCCTTTTTCCCAGAAGATTTCCGAAAAGGCTTAATCGATTTTAATGCGATTTAGCAAACAATTTAGGTTCTCAGATAGTGTCTGTTGCCCAAGGTTACTAGGAAATGCTGCAATGTACGTTACAAATACAAATACAAAATGTTTATTGCTAGGTGTACGATATTTTTTTATTATTAACGGGTACATGTTTTATTATTAATAGGTACATGTTTTATTATTAATACGTAGGTACACGTTACCTCATTTATTTTGTAAAAAGTATTTGGGTGAATTAAAAAAAAAAACAGTAAGTAAAAGATATTAATAAGATAAGATAAGATATTAGTAAAATTTCTTTTTACGTAAAACGGTTTTGTCATCAAAACTAAAGCTGTGTACCAAATATCAGATCAATCTGTCAACAGGAAGAGGCTGAAATATCAATTACTAAATTTCAATCAAATAATAAACAGGTCAAGTTAAGTAAAACCGTTTAAAAAGACTAAAATTATCCACAGATTAATCTTTATTCTGTGGTTTGGATTTATCGTTTCGATCGATTTGGAAAGGTAGTCAGACCAATTAGGATAATTTTCTTACACTTATCTTACACAGCGTTCTCATCAAAGCTGGGTTACGAAGAGCACATTCCCGGCCAAACTCGCGACTGGAACGAGGAGTTGCAGACGACCCGGGAGCTACCCCGGTCCACTTTACCGGAGCGCTTGTTACGAGAACGAGCTATCTTCAAGGTCAGCACTATTCCTTGTTACATTCCAACAAGCACTTGGATCATTGCAATTTGACCTTTAGGTAACGGTAATAGGAGTCTCTCGACTTACACTGTGTACTCATTACGCACTCGCAGCGCACGCAACTACGCGGGTAACTTTCATTGACAAATTAATTATTAATGTAGTAGCGCTTGTACTACTTGTCTGTTGATTTAGGTTTATTACATTTAAACACGAAAATTATGACGTATTTTGTATCTGTGTGTGTTCAGTTGTAATAAAGCTATTAGCAAAAATTAACTAGTACAATCGGGCTAAAGGGGTAGTGTAGTACGCGCCACGGAATATGAAATAATCAGTGAAGAATTATTAAAATATGCCAAAAATTTACGAAGTTCACAAACTGAACAGATGACGTCATATGTTCTAATGTCAAAGAACTTTATTCATATCCTATTATCATATATCATATTTTGCCCTGCAGTGGGACAGTTACATTAGTAGTAGTTTATTTATTTATTAGCTGACCCGGTGAACTTCGTAGGTACCCTAGAATACCCTACCCTACACTACCCTAGAGATATAATTCCATTTTTTTTGTTCTGTTCTGCTATTCTAGGCGGTGAAGTCGTGATGAATGAATGAAATATAAAAATCGGTCCAGCAGTTCTCGAGTTAACCCGACTTTCTTTCATGCTTATGTATACAGGGTTATTTGTAAAACACCAGCATCCTTAAAAGAGGTCATTAAACTCATCATTATGAACAACTTTTACTATAGGGCTAACCCTAAAATCGCAAAAAAAAACAGCTATTCCATACATTTTGTAGAGTCATGTGAACATACATGTATGGAAGAGCTGATTTTTTTTTTGCGATATCAGGGTTGGTTCCATAGTAAAAGTTGTTCATAATGATGAGTTTAATGACCCCTTTTAAGGATGCTGGTGTTTTACAAATAACCCTGTAGATGATATTTATAATCTGATTTATCATCTAACAGGTGCACAGCGACTTCGTAGCCGCAGCAACCCGCGGTGCGATGGCTGTAGTGGACGGCAATGTGATGGCCATCAACCCTGGCGAGGAGCCAAAGATGCAGATGTTCATATGGAACAACATTTTCTTCTCGTTAGGCTTCGACGTTCGTGATCACTATAAGGATTTGGGCGGCGATGCTGCAGCGTTTGTTGCGCCGGTATATATTTTTTTATGTATGTTGGTAATGTAAAAAGTACAGTGATAGCCTAGTGGTGTAACCGTTGGACTGCCAAGTCAAAGGTCTGAGGTTGGAACCCAAGGCGCGCACCTCTGACTTTTCGTATGTTATGTGCGTTTTATAAATTAAATATCACCTGGTCCATGCCTCGGAAAGCACGTTAAGCCGTTAACTCCGGTTGTCATGAAGATCTTTGTTAGTCGATATAGGGAGTCAGTACTCCCTACTACTCGGATATTATAGTGCACAAGTGTGTGCACACACTTGTGCACTATAATATCTTTTGCACATTTGTATAATCTCTGCTAAAATTGGCCGTTGTGACCGACAATTGTTCAAGAGGACATAATTTATTTAATATTATTACATTTATTTGATGATTCTGATCTTATACCTAAAAAACAGTACCGCGACTGACTGACAGACAATGCACATCTAAACCGGTTGACCTGACTTGAAATTTGGTGAAATATTCCTTGATAATAGTGGTAATAGTATTTTTAAAATTTCACTCCTAAACGTGTAAAAAATCCAAATCTGCGCAGACAAATTCGCGGGTGAAGGGCTAATTTTCATTTAAACTTTATACAACATACACAGAAATATATAGTTATTATTACAAATAATCTAAAAAAGAAATATAAGTTCTATGCAAAAAGGACCTTGACTTAATATGAATAAAATTGAATTTTCGTTAACAGCGCAACGACCTCCAAGGCGTTAGATATTATTACAAAAAATATATAAGTTCTATGCAAAAAGGACCTTGTCTTAATATAAATAAAATTGAATTTTCGTTAACAGCGCAACGACTTCCAAGGCGTTAGATATTATTTACAAAAAAATTATAAGTTCTATGCAAAAAGCACCTTGTCTCATTAAGAATAAAATTGAATTTTCGTTAACAGCGCAACGACCTCCAAGGCGTCCGAGTGTACAGCGCGGTGGACACAGCAGGCCTGCACACGCTGGGCACCGTGGTTGTGGATTACCGCGGCTACCGGGTCACCGCCCAGTCCATCATCCCCGGCATTCTGGAGAAGGAGCAAGAGCAGAGTGTCGTGTACGGCAGCATCGATTTCGGTACCACAGTGCTATCCCACCCTAAATATATGGAACTGGTAAGTGACTTTAGTCTCGCTACTTCTTCGTCGTATGGTTGGTACCACAGTTTAAACCGCTCGTAGGCCTCTGAAATGGCTTAACACCGTAGAAAGATCTCTCAGATGTGCTGGTTTCCTCGCGATGTTTTCCTTCACCGTATAAGCAAGTGATAATTAAATGAAATTAATAAGAAACTTGCAAAAACAACTGACTCGGGCGAATGAATAATTTCATTTAATAAGCAAATCATGTGCATATACATGTAAAAAACATACATAAAAAAGTGATAATTCGAATTCGATAAGTCTGAGGTGCGTGCCTTGGTTTTGAACTTACGAACTTTGACTTGGCAGTCCAGTGGTCATCTATATATCTAGCTAGGCTATCTCGTTGCTTAATTATTAATCCATTTATTCATTTATAAACATATAAAATACATTTTTAAAAATATATTTAAAAAAATATACATTTAAAAATATAAAATATAGTAGCCCACCGGTATCGGGAACACAGGGTCCAAGCTAATATAATAATTATTAATATTATTATTGTATAACCTTTTTTGCAGTTTATCAAACTGCATAATAGTGTTCGTTTAAGTGAGAACACGCCGCGACGTGTTCTTATTATCTTCATAATTTATCAATTAACTCGCTAATTGGATATCGCTTTTATTAGTGTTTCAGTAAGGTATCGCGTGTAAGACTTGTTTCGATACGCTACTATAAGCGTATTTTTTTGCCAAGTTAAGCACTTCATACTAAGCTTTAGCACCGAACGGAAACTAAAACGAACGTTTAAGTCTAAAACGAAAGTTTAAGTCTAAAACGAACGTTTAAGTCTAAAACGAACGTTTTTGTGTTATTTCTAGCTTTTCATTTTTTAGTAAAAAAAATTTTTTTTGGAATTTATTTTTTTACTGATTCCTTTTCTGCAGGGGCGTACCTACCCTGACAGATACGACGCAGACGTTGAATTAGTGAAACTAGGCAGACTTAAATTTGTAACTGCCTACCCTGTCAAATATGTCTGAGTATGCCCCTGGTGTTCAGTATTAGTGATATAGTCACCTTGTATATGGCACGGATACAGATAGCAGCTGGTATAAGTACCTATACTATAAACAACTAAAAAAAAGTTCCAAAAATAAGAGAAAATGGTAACATTTTCGTGTTTGCCTATTTCATCGTCATCATCATCATTTCAGCCATAAGACGTCCACTGCTGAACATAGACCTCCCCCAATGACTTCCAGATTTGCCTATTTATATAAAGATTATTTCTCTAACAGCTAAGTAAAGCGGGTCAGCAGTTAAAGATAATGCCTCATTCGGTGATCAGCGCCAACGGGGAGACTGTCGAGCTGTGCTCGAGTGTGGAGTGTAAGGGCATTGTAGGCAATGATGGCCGGCACTACATACTCGACCTGTTAAGGACCTTCCCGCCCGATGTTAATTTCCTACAGTGTGAGTATACCTTTAATACTTAATCGTCACAAAAATATCTGAAACACAGCTATCAGCTATTTGCTGGTTAACTCATATCAAGAGTTCAAAGCTGAACTGCAGAGACTTGAAAATTATACAGGGTTATTTATTTGTAAAACACCAGCATCCTTAACACTTTGACTGCCAGACAGCAGACACAATGCAAATTCTAGTTTGTCGGACACCGTCCGTCATGGCGTTTAAATTGTTAAAAGGGGTCATTAAACTGATCATTATGAACAACTTTTACTATGGGACCAACTCTTAAATCGCAAATAAAAATCAGCTGTTCCATACAACAAAATGTTGAGTCATGTGAACATAAATGTATGGAACAGCTGATTTTTAAAAAAATATACAAAACGTTTTTTTATTACTTTTCTAAAAAATATTTGTTTTTTTTTTGTTCACTTTAAACCTTATTTTCGGCCAGGTCACGTAGTACGAGTAGGATTTAATGCAAAAATTGGTGCAAAGAATTGGTTAGGCATTTGTCACACTGGTTGGTACACGATGGAGAGTCCATTGTAATAAGTTGGTGCCCCTTAATACGATCAGTCCTCGCATGTGTACCTCGCCTTAATTTACTAGTGATCAGCTTCTAGTAAGAAAGTATAGCAAGATCTAGATTAAAGACACGGTAATCAGATTATTAGAGCGCAAAGTTCTAGTCGGTTGTATTATCTTGATTAGATTACGTTAATATCTGCATTGTACAGATTTTATAACGAATTAGCTTTTTTAACCGACTTCGAAAAAGGATGTGCGCTGCGCTATAGTGACAAATCTGACGTTTAGAAAAATGAACTATAATATAATAATGAGTAAAGTCATCCTTGTGGCAATTAAGCATAAATAATAATATTAGTCCCCGTATAAATTTATCGTCCTAGATGCCGAGTACTAGGACAATATAAACTAAGGCGTGGATATTAAGACGATACGATATAGAAAGGGAACCTGAAATTAGATGGGTGTGGGTAGCGGTACTATGCACCCTGTTGCTTTAAAGACTTGCCAAAATTTAGGAGATAATGGTGCTGATTCTCTTGTACATCCCGCTAAACTAATTTTAGTCTAACTATATCTCTTTCTAATAAACACTATCAAAAAAGGACAGCAAATTGAACTATCAAATTAGAGAGACTAGTTTGATAGCTCTAAAAATCTGCTATCCTTTTCTAATGATCCCTGTTAGAAAGAGAGATGGCGAGTCTAAATTAGTTTAGAGCGTGTGCAAGAGAATTAGCACCATTAAGGTCCATGGAACTGAATAACTTTCCCCGAGGAACATAGGTCGAAATATGAAAACGAAAATTTTACTTCTCATACAAAAGTGAGTCACGTGACCAATCACTATGAAAAATCAATTTTCGATTTTCAGATTTCGACCTATGTCCCTTGGGGAAAGTTGTTCAGTGTCGGGGACCTTATTAACTCCTACAATTTGGCAGGTCTTTAAAGCAGCACCATGTATGTCAGTTGGCAGAAAATCGCGGGTTCAAGCCCCGGTCGAATGTTATTTAGTTTTCAATTTCCTCAATTTTTTTAAAATGTAATTGCTGATAATTGTTTACTTTTTCAGTGGAAGACGACGAATTGAGGGAAGATATAAAATCGATGGGCTTCCCAATAATCCACAAGCACAAACTCTGTTGTCTTAGACAAGAATTAGTTGATAGTTTTGTTGAGTGAGTATATACCGACATTTCTTTTTTTTTTGTATAACTTAGCTCGGGACCTCTGTAGGGTCCAGAGGCACTACTATCTTTCTTATAAAAAATAAAACCACTTATACTGATGGGAGTTGTCTGAAGACCTATTTATTTATTTTTAATACAAAATTGCATTTGCGACTTTAATAATGGCAATTAAAAAAAACTGAATAAACGATTTTTAATATTTAGTTCAGGCCCTAGTATATTTTTTCACCCCAGGGCCTTTGGTTACCTAGCTAAGCCACTGCCTATAGGCCTTACTTATTGCAGCACAAAAAAAGTTACAACTATTTGTTACTTAAACTTAACTTACTTACTTAACTTGTTGATTTCAGGGCTCGTTACTTCATGTTTATTCGCTATGCGGCCTTCCACTTACAACAGTTAAGTGCGAAGCGTCAAAGGGATACCACACAAAAATCTATAGAAGCCAAGGAACACGATAATAAGGAGGTTGCAAATGAGACTGATATGAAAGAAAAACGGGACACCAAGCCCCAGGAGAAAGAAGTAAAAGACAAAAAGCAAAAGAAAGAGGAAAAGAAAGAAAGTGCCAAAAAAGAAGAAAAGAAAGATGAAGAAAAGCCTGAAACTAAGGTTGAGAAGAAAGATGATGAGCTGCTTCTGAATGAGAATTATTCTGAAATTGATACAGATGTCGCTAAGAAGATTGTGGAGAGTATCACTGATTCTATATGTAGCGGAGGTGATAAACAAGAAACTGATTGTAAGTATTCTTCTATAATGGTTGTTGGTAGCTACAAACCTATCTTTTATTTAGGATTAGTTTTTTACGCAGCTTCGTGGTACTTATTTACTTGATCGCAGCGCCATCTATAGGGTCCTGTTGTGAATATAAAGCATCCAATGACCAACTTAATTTATTTATCAAAATTATCAGCAAAACATTTAGTGATTCATTTTTTATTTATAATGACTATTATGAATTAAAGCTATTGGCCCCAGCTGACAATTGTAGATCTTAGACAGTCGTTATGTGTAGTCAGAATCCCGAAAGTCTGACAACCAGTCTTACCAAGAGGTGTCGTGTAACCCAGTATTTGGGTTGTGGAGGTCTGATAGGCAGTCGCTCCATGTAAAACACTGGTATTCAGCTGTATCCGGTAAGACTGGAAGCCGACCCCAACATAGTTGGGAAAAGGCTAGGCAGATGACATATGACTATGTTATGATCGGCGCGTGTTTATGACTAGATGTATGAATGTGGACGAGGCAAAAGGAGTATGTGGGCACCGTAGCAGGTGGCGTTAAAAACAATAGCAGTGTCATTAATACAACTATGTGTGTATAGCAGGGGAACGTTCACGCGCGGTGGTGGCAGCGGCAGCACGCGCGGTGGCGTCGCTGAAGGAGTCGGAGTTCGATGTCAGGTTCAACCCCGACGTGTACTCCGCCGGCATCAAGCACGCCGCCGAGCCCGAACAGCTGGCTAAGCAGAGACATCTCGTCAAAGAAGCTGCGGCTTTCCTGCTCACTACGCAGATACCGGCTTTTGTAAGTTCCTTACGACTGTAGTTCACTTGAGTTCGGCCTCCTGTATGGTGCGGTGGTAACGTGAAGCTGTGCAGGTGCGCGAGTGCCTGGAGCACACGTCGGCGCCCATGGACGGCGCGGGGCTGACGGAGGCGCTGCACGCGCGCGGCATCAACGTGCGCTACCTGGGCCGCGTGCTGGCCGCGCTGCGCCCGCACGCCGCGCTGCACTACGTGCACGCGCTGGGCGTGGCCGAGCTGCTGCTGCGCGGCGCCAAGCACGTGTACACCGCCTACCTGCAGGCCGCCGAGCCCATGTGCGTGGGCGCCGCCGTGGCGCACTTCGTCAACTGCCTGCTGGGCGCGTGCGCGGCGCCGGCGCTGAGCGCGCACGACGCGCCGGGCGCGGCGCGGGCGGGGCGCGGCGCGCGGGGCCGGCGCGCGCGCCGCCACCAGCCGCCGCCGCCCAGCGCGCACCCCGACTGGCACAACCTCACGCCCAAGGCGCTGTTCGCGCAGATCAAGCACGAGCTCAAGGTACCGACTTGAACCGTGGACGAACCCTACGTTCAATGCTTTTTCTTCAATTATTTTGACATTTTTTACAAAAACTACAAAACCATTAATCACTTGCGATTTTTAATAAAAATAACGAAGTAAATATTTCCACTTAAAACTGCTATGTAAATGAAATTTTTAAAATGGTTCTGATCAGCTACTTAGCCAATATATTACGCGCAAAGTTGGCCCCGTATAGTTCACCGCTCCAGCGCCACAACTATATTGCTGTTTCGCTCACTTAAACCGACAACGTATTCTTTTGTGTGAAATAAAAAATCTATACTAGACAATCCATGACCTAAATAAATAATTAAATAATTTTTGTTATTGTTACGCTATCCTTTACACCATGAAATATGAAATAATTTGCTTCTAGCACATAATACCTCCCCATAGACAAAATATTTAAAAAAACTACGCCAAAATTAAACCTTGTACAAGCTAGATTTTCATTTTATTTTATTTTTCCAGGCATATTGGGGTTATGAACTTAACGGTGATAGTATGGATTCTGTCATAGAAAAACATGGCTTGCAGAAAATATCTCTTCTCAGGTACCTTTTATTTAACTTTTTTAAATAAATAAATAATCTAAAAAAAAATTGATTTAAATGACATTCTACTTTTTATTTCCAGATCGTTTGCGCTCAAAGTCGGACTACAGTTGTTATTACGCGAATATGACTTCGATAACAAAAATAAGGCACCCTTCACAGCATCAGATATCATGAATATTTTCCCAGTCGTCAAACATATCAATCCAAGAGTAAGATCATTCTACATTGTTTTATTATTACTATAGGTCGCCTAATGGTCGAAATGCGACCAATAAAAAGAAAAAAAAAGAAAAACATAATTCGAATTCGACCGTCGAAAAAACCGTATTATATTATTAAATTTTTATTGAATAGTTTATTAGATAGACTATCGTTCGAACATGATATTATTACTTTCAGGCATCAGACGCATATAACTTCTACACGACGGGTCAGAACAAGATTCAGGCCGGCGCCGTGTCGGAGGGCCACGAGCTCATCGCCGAGGCACTGAACCTGCTCAACAACGTGTACGGCGCCATGCACGGCGAGATCGCGCAGTGCCTGCGCATGGTGGCGCGCCTGTGCTACGTCACGGGCGAGCACCGCGACGCCATGGCCTACCAGCAGAAGGCCGTGCTCATGTCCGAGCGCGTCAACGGGATCGACCACCCCTACACCATCACTGAATATGTAAGTGCATTCTGTCTCCATCATTTATGAGTAGAATATAATGCATGCGAGAAATTCAAGGTCATAAGAAGCCTACACAAAGATAATATAATAGGGTAATTGCTTACCGGTAAAAGAAGTAAACAAATTGAATGTCACCCTATATACGAAATATTGATACGGCTTTACTCACGTATTGTTTTCGGGGAATGCCCGACTAGTTTCTAACTCAAACGGAGGTATTGGAGGTAATGTGAAGTCCGCGACGCCGCCGCGTATTCACCCGCTCTTGAAAGTGGACTCCGTTTGAGTTCGAAACTAGTCGGGCATTCCCCGAAAACAATACGTGTGTAAAGCCGTATCAATATTTCATATATTAGTATGACTAAACAAACATTTTATAGGCCACCACTTTATGACAAAAGTCATCCCGTAGCTTCACAGTTCTTAACCCATGGTACGTACTGTACAGCGCTGTGCCTCTTGGTACTCGTATCGTGGCGTGGTTAATAGACCAATGTTGTTATCTGGTTATACAGGGTGTTGCTTTGTAAATCTGCCGAATATTAGGAAGTAATAAGGTCTATAAAACTGAACAACTTCTCCCAAGAAAGTTCCCTGAAGAACATAGGTCGATATCTGTGAGAAAAGTGGGTCACGTGACCAGAAACTTGTATGAAAAGTCGATTTTTAGATTTCGACGTATATTCCTTGGGGTTCAGTATTATGGACCTTATTACCTCCTAAAATTTGGCAGGTTTACAAAGCAACACCATGTATAAGACAAAGACACATTTTATAACGATCGACATGAAAAAGAAAAAAAAAACAAGTGTGTGTGTGGGTTTGGCGCCGCCATATTCGACAGCTCGTATTAGCACGGCCATCTTGCGCGAATAATTGCGCCATATTCGCGCAAGATGGCTGCGCTAACGCACCACCTGTGGTTAGTTTACTTTATCATAGTTTGGTTGTGTTTCAGTCTCACCTGGCGCTGTATTGCTTCGCCAACGGACAAGTGAGCACGGCACTGAAGCTGTTGTACCGCGCACGTTACCTAGCGTTACTTGTGTGCGGTGAAAATCATCCAGAGATGGCACTACTCGATGTAAGTTTAACTTTTTAATAAACAATTTCAAATGGTTCAGTCAGTGGTTGAAATTCGATCGTAATTATCAATAAAGTAAATTTTTAAACGAAAAATATATATTTTCGTAGTCCTTGAATTATTTCTTTCAAAATTTTAAAAAATTAGCTACGCTCGAGAATGTCGAGATGCCTTTTTTTTACAACTTTACTGCCCTCCCCTTTCTTTACGTCACTCTCAAATTGTCAGATTATACAGTTTTTAGCATGTAATTAACTCACCCTACCCTAATCTGACGCGCTCGAGAATATCTGATGATCAATTTTTGATAAATCTGATCCTTTATCTTTCACGGGCGGCCTTATATATGGGGCTCATATAGTCATATTTGGTGGAGGTACTTAACCGGGTACAAGGTGTAACCCTGTATATTAATCTGACGCGCTTGAGTAAATCCCGACATCCCTTCATGGGCTCCCCTACTATAATGGAGGACACATCAAATGGCTCGATACGAGCGGCGTTTTAAATTAGTTTTTATTTCCAATGGTATGAAATTTGAATAAAATTGCTGGACGTTTAATTGGGCCTAGTCAACGTCTGATAGATCCCCTTTCTTGAGACTAGCGGCTCAGTGATGTGTCTATGTGCAGAGCAACATCGCGTTGATCCTGCACGCGGTGGGCGAGTACGAGCTGTCGCTGCGCTTCGCGGAGCGCGCGCTGGGCGTGACGGCGGCCACGCACGGCGCGCGCTCGCTCAAGGCGGCCGTGGCGCGCCATCTGCTGGCGCGCACGCTGTCCTGCCTCGGCGACTTCCGCGCCGCGCTCACGCACGAGAAGGAGACCTACTCCATCTACAAGCAGCTGGTATGTAGTCGCTGCCCTTCGACGAGCTTGGCATTGCCGATAGCTTGCACTTGTTCTTTTGTGTAACGACTAACAGGGCACAGTTAAGTGATTACGAATCATAGTATCATTATAAATTGATCTCTATCATATACCTTCGTTGACGATTCTAAAGTGACATTCTGAAGTGTATGATTGACGTGTGAGGCTGTAGTACATAGTAGTCGTGTACCCACAGCTGGGCGAGAAGCACGAGAAGACGCGCGAGTCGTCGGAGTGCCTGCGCCACCTGACGCAGCAGGCGGTGGTGCTGCAGAAGCGGCTGGCGGAGGCCTACGCGCGCTCGGGCCACGCCGCGCCCGCGCCGCCGCCGCTGCACATCCAGCCGCCCGGCATGGCCTCCGTCATCGACATGCTCAACCTCATCAACGGGATACTCTTCGTGCAGATCAGGTTAGCCTCCACTACATGACATACCCATACCGTACACCACATGAGCACAAATGCAAGTGTAGGGTTCTGTAGCTGACCGTCCTTGTGTACCGGGAATCTCAATGTAAATGTATGTAAAGAAAACACCGGCGATGTGTAGACTGTGCCGCTTTATTGTAGCAAGTGAGTAAAATTACAAATTGTATCGCTATATTAAACGTAAAACTGTAACATCAGCAATTATGTTCGAGTGAGCTCGTACATGCTCCCAAATCACAAAGAAAAGAAATACAAACAAACATAAGTAAATTGAACATTAACAATTACTGATATTGAACTTAATATTTAGAACTTAATAATAGTTATTATCTAAATGCGAACGTCACGCCTGCCCGGTGAAGTCGCTCTGTCAACCTTGTCCGGAGTAGACGCCTGTCCGAAATCCTGTATCTGCGCTCGCGTACTCTCCTGTCCAGACTCTTGATGTACCGTAGTGGTAACGCGAAACGATGTATTGAAATGGTGTCGGATTTTCAGAACACACCATACGCTAATTCCCACTCCAACAGCCACGATGAAGAAATACATGATGTAGCGATGGGTGTCGTGAGATGATGCTACCTCCTGTAACGTGTCTTGGTGATTCTTCACTCGGTCAATTTGCATCCTTAGCGTCTTAAATAAATCTTGATTGTTTGCAGGTTCAAATGTGTAGTTATTATTGGGACTTATAAAATGGTTGATACTCGACTCCTTTAGGTATAATTCTTCTTCGTTTATATTTATCTCACTGTGAAAGTTGTTATGTGAGCGAATTATAATGTTGTCTCCCTTTAAGATACATCCTGGAGCGAGATCAATTATTCCCGTAGCTATTAATTTTTGCGACGAAGTGCCAGATGGGCAAAAAATGCGAGTTAAGCATTCCTTGCAACACACGAAGAGCCACGCGCCATTGTTATGTAACTGTATCCATTTATCGCTGCAACTTGATACAGTTGTGCGGCACGCTGACAAGTTCTTATTGTTTATAATTTGTGCCTCGCAGATAGTTGCGGCCTGCTTTATTTCGTAAATAGGCAGGTCTAAAGAACATAATAGCAGGTGTGCCTTCACTTGTAGGCAGGTTCTTATGTCATGATCTGTCAGCGGCATCATCATGTCCTTCTTCAAATTAATCGCCATGTATTCCGATGTAGGGTTTACGTGAGTTTCCGTTTGATCTTGTATGTGTGGTATTGGCAGTACCCTGTTAAGTTCAAACTGTTCAACATTGACTAAAGGCAGCTTCACTTCAAATATGAAGAAATCTCCAATAAGTCTGACATGTACCCGTGACAGTTTATACATTTGTTGGATGCATTGATGATTGTTAGTGCACGGCAAGGACAATTCGTTGGACAATTGACCGGAGATGATGTTCAACTGTTCTTGTAGCTGACGAGGTTTTAGTAGATGTGCGTCCATATGTCCATTCTTTACGTCGGTTACTAAGTCCAAAAGTAACTGTTGAACTCGTCGTAAACTGGAGATAATCAACTCCGCGGCGAGCGCTGTAGACATGAAATTAAGCGCGTTGTTCCGTTCCTGTGTAATGCGATCGTTGATTTCTTGAAGTTGTCGGTTTATTAATGTAAATTGTTTGTTCATGACATCTTCATTTCTTCGTAACAGATTGTATTCCCCTTCAATGATCGACGTCTGCTCCTTGTACAGATTGAGTAAATGATTTTCATTGGATTGTATAGTATTAATGTCCTTGTCGTATTTTTGGGCGAAATCCTCGTCAAGTACACCAAATAAATAGTTCGCCGCATAGCCGATACCATTAATGAGCCCTCTTTTTGATCGAACTCCGTGTTCTGATCGCAAAATTTCATTGTAGTACTGTAGTTCGTTAACTTCATGTTCTAATTGCGTGGCAATGGATAAGATTGACTCTTGAGTTTTAGATAGCAAGCTTAAATGTGCGATGTATTTTTCTATGTAGTGTAAACTTCGCCAATATGATGTCATGTTGTAATACACAACCATCTTCCAGTCATCTTGTTTTATTTGCATATCAGCAATTTTGTCAAAGTAGAGTAATTTTGTCGGGGGTAACGTAGTTACATTAATTACTGTTTGTTGTAGTGATGATGTTACACAACAGGCTATAAGTAGGAAAAATGTGCCAACGCAGCTGTTTATAAGTCCTTTTCCACGCGCTTTCCTTTTCGGCCGCTTTGTTGTAGACGTTTCTGTATTATTTGTGACGTCGTTTTTTGTTTGTTTAGCAACATCTTCATTATTGTTTTCAACAGGTAGGCGGGATAATTTGAGTATGGGGCGTTTTAGGGTGCCATTTTTCGTTTTTAATGTCACCACCCGTACGTGTCCGTCCGCGCCAGGGTGCGTCTCAGCTACTCTTCCTAAAAGCCATTTTGATGGAGGCATGTAGTCTTCCTTTATAAGGACAATATCACCAATTTCCAAATTTTTTGTAGCGTAATGCCATTTGCTCCGTGTTTGTAGTGTCTGAAGATACTCAGATGACCATCGCTTCCAAAAGTCCTTCTGCATTTTTTCTAATAGCTGCCATCTAGTTTTGATATTTCTGATATCTTCGTCTGGTGATAATGGGGTTGATAATATCGGTCCTCCTACCAAAAAGTGGGCAGGAGTCAGACAGTCCAAATCGTCGATATCATCAGTAAGCGGGATCAAGGGTCTTGAGTTGAGACAAGCTTCAATTTGAGCTATTAATGTTGAAAATTCTTCGAATGTTAGTTTTTGTGTCCCAATGACACGCTTTAGATGGTGTTTCATACTTCGGACAGCAGCTTCCCATAGTCCTCCTGCCGATGGCCAGGCTGGAGCGTTGAAGTTCCACTCAATCCCAAGGTCTGCCAGTTCACTTAAGACCTCCTGGTTGACGTAATGTTTTAGGGCTTCCTTGTGTTCTTGTAATAGGGTTTTAGCTGCTCCCACGAAATTCGTTCCATTATCAGAATACATCCACTTTGGTGTGCCTCGGCGGGCACAAAATCGTTTGAACGCACAGAGAAAGGCTGCAGTGCTGAGATCAGACACCAACTCTAAGTGGATCGCTTTGGTTGCGAGGCAGATGAATACAGCTATGTAGGCCTTTGTTGTCTTGATTCCTCTGCCCTTGTTAGCCTTGACTTCCACTTGTCCCGTAAAGTCGACCCCTGTATGAGTGAAGGGGCGCGATGGAGTCACTCTTGGCTTCGTTAAATTTGACATTAACTGGTTGTTAGTTGATGTTTTAAAGCGATGACACTTGATGCATTTTGTTATGTGACCTTTTACAGTTTTCACGCCTCTAAGTATCCAAAATTTGTTTCGCAGATGCGATAACGTGAGTCTTGCTCCACCATGAAGTGTAATTATGTGTGATTGGTGGATCAAAAGTTCTGTAAGTCGGTCGCTATGTGGCAAAATTATTGGGTGTTTCTGGGTGACCTTCAGGTCGGATTCCTTGAGACGGCCTCCAACTCGTAACACACCTTCGTTATCCAAAAACGGATTTAAATTTAGAATACGGCTTTTTAAATGTATTTTGCTGTTTTCTTGTAAACGTGCAATCTCGTCAGCAAAATGGTTTCCTTGAACAGTCTTGATAATTGCAACGAGTGCGGTATCAAGTTCCCTTGTCGTCAAGTAAGGCGGACACCCTGCTGGGGCCCCTCTATTGTTTTTATATTTGATGACACGTAAAATCCAACTAAGAATTCTCACTATACGTGTTATAGAGTTATGTTTGATTAATAATTCTTCAATAATTAATGTTGATGTTTGAGATGCACAGATTTGTTTTTTGACCTTTTGTTCTAGTACAGGAACTTCAAAGTGTTTTGGTTGCTCAGGAATGTGGTTTTCACTTAACCACGCAGGAGACTCCCACCAAAGTTTGTAGTTGATTAGTTGTGTTGGTAGTAGACCGCGACTAGCACAATCGGCGGGGTTATCTGCCGATTTGACATGTTTCCAACAAGAAAACGGCATAATGTTTGTGATTTGCGTAACCCTGTTAGCTACGAATGTTTTCCATCTTGAGACATCGCCTTGTAACCAGCCTAGGACTACCATAGAATCAGTCCATCCTTGTATTGTAACTGTTCGATTGTTGAGCGACTCTATGATCTTTTTCATTAATCTCGACAGTAGATATGCACCGCTTAGTTCCAGCCTAGGCAAGGTCATTAGTTTGTTTAATGGTGCGAGTTTAGTTTTTCCGGCCACTAATCGTGTTATGTATTGACCGTCTTCGTTGATGCTTCTGCAATAGACCACACACGAATAGGCCTTCTCGGACGCATCGCAGAATCCATGGAGTTCAACAAGGTGTTCTGTGTTTCCCATCCACCGGGGTATAGTGATGCGACTGATAGTTTTCAGGTCACACCTGAACTCCATCCATAGTTTATGTACGATTTCTGGAACAGGGTCGTCCCAGTTGCTATTCTGTGTCCAAAGTTGTTGGAAGATAAGTTTGGCCTTGATTGTTACGGGTGAAAGCCATCCCAGTGGGTCATATAACTTTGATAACTCGGAAAGTAGCGATCTTTTTGTTATCAAGTTGTTCGTGTTGTTTATATTAATTGCATGTTGGAATGTAAATTGATCCGTGCAAGGATTCCACGTAATTCCTAATGTTTTATTAGTTTCGGCATGTTTGAAATCTATCATCGTTTGGCTAATTTGATCTTGTGATAGATTTTCCAGTATTCGTGAATCGTTACTAGCCCACTTGCGAAGGTTGAAACCTCCCTGTTTCAGAAGGGAAATTAGTTGCTGTTGGCATGTTTTAGCCTCTTCAAGGTCATTACTTCCTCCAAGAAGGTCATCGACATAGAGCTGATTATCTAGGATCTGGGCTGCCAGTGGGTAACGATCACCATCGTCCTTGATTAATTGTTTTACTGTTCGCATCGCCAAAAACGGTGCGGCCTTGGTCCCGTAGGTGACGGTACAAAGCTGATATTCAGTGATTTTGTCTTCGTGTGAGTCTCTCCACAGAATTTTTTGGATATGTTGATCTTGTTCTTGAACTCGAACTTGACGATAAAATTTCTCTATGTCTGCTGAGTAGACAAATCGAAATCCCCTCCATCGTAAAATCAATGCCTGCAGGTCTTGTTGAAGATTTGGGCCGCATTCCATCAATTCATTGAGGCTGTGGCCTGATGTAGTTTTGTTAGAGGCATTGAATACAACTCTGAGTTTTGTTGTAGTAGAGTCCAATTTGTAAACTCCGTGATGTGGCAAAATACAGCTGGGTTCTCGAGGCATTGTACATTGTTTCATGTGATTCAGATGTAAGTAATCGTGCATAAAAGTCTTGTAACTTTCACACAAGATTTTATCCTTGGCTAGTCTTTTTTCCAATTGTCGGAATTGTGCGACTGCCTGTGATTTTGAGTGGCCCAACTGTTTTTCGAAATGTTTTTTCATAGGGATTCGAACCTCGTATCTTCCGTCCTCACCTCTTGTAGTTGTCGAGGCGTATAGTGTTTCACAATATTGCTCATCTGACGTCATAGTTGTGTTATGTTCTGTAATTTCTTCAGATTCCCAATATTGCGCTATTTCCTCGAGGTTATTAAGCACCGCGTTGCAGTTAAATGTTTTGGTGTTGCCCATTAGCACCCATCCAATCTTCGTTTGTTGGGCAATAGGTGCGTATGAGGGTCCACGCAGAATACCTCCCATGACAATTTCCGCGTAAACTCCGGCATCAAGAAGAATATCGACTGGTCTCGATATATTATATTCCGGATCGGCAAGGTTGATATTTTGTAAGTACGGCCAATGTTGCCTTTCAAAGGAACAGTTAGGCAAATTGTTTAGCAGTTTACTCATAACCAACGCCTCTACAGTAAAATGATAGTCTCCGTAAAGTGAGGCGCAGTTCAACTGTACTATTCCATTGCATTTGTTATTAGATATACCAACTCCCGATACTATGGCATGTTGTTTTCGCCTTTGAAGTCCCAAACGTTGAGCAGCTGACTCGGTAATTAAGTTTATTTGAGATCCTTGATCGATTAAGGCTCTAAGTTTTACGGACATTCCATCCTTTGTCATAATGTATAGTTCCGCAGTCGCAAGCAGTACTTCATTTCCATTCCCAGCAACGTGATTCGCTTTATGTTGCGAAGTTGTGGAAATACCTTTAGGTGTCGAGTTCGCCGTTGGTATTGTTTGTTGCGCCTTTTGATGTATAGCGTCGTGTAATGTTGTATGATGCTTGTTATCGCACACCCTACATGTTTTTGTAGAATTGCACTGTTTATTATTATGGCAATATAAGCAGTTTTCGCAAATGTTCAATTTTGTAATCGACGTTATTTTAGCTTCTGGCGACATGTTTTGAAATGATTTACAATGAATCAAAATGTGCTCCGAATCACATAAAGGACATTTTCTTTCAGTGCTAGCATGGTATGCTCTTCCTGGGTACTGTTTGTAATACGGCTTCTTCTGAAGAATTTTTGCAGAAAATTCCGAAGTTTTAATATTTTCCTTGACCTCAGGCTTCGGTGAACAAGGAGTCTTGGTTTTTCTGTTAACCGGCTCCAGAGCTGTAAACTTGCTTTCCAAAAATGTTATGACCTCGGTAAAGGAAGGTAAGTCTCGTGGGGCCTTCCTTAACTCCATGTAAGAGGTGTAGGTCTCCGGATCCATTTTCTCAGTAAGTATGTGGACCAAGATCGGATCCCATGTGGTAGTGTCGACTCCAAGGTTACGTATGGCATTAATTGTTTCTAATGTAACGTCGTGGAGCCGTTTCAGTTCATATGCGCAATGTTTGTGTACCGTCGGCTGGCTTAAAAATATTTGAATTTGTTTCGAGAACAGCAACTGTTTGTTATTGTACCTGTGAGTAATGATCTCCCAGCAGGTATCGTAGTTGTCAGCTGAGACATTGAGATGGTGAACAAGCCGTTCGGGTTCCCCTTTTAATTTGCCCTTGAGGTGTTGCATCTTCTGGGTCTTACTCAATAAGGGATTGTTGTGTATGGCTTCGGAATATAGATCCATGAAGGTTGGCCACTGTGCATAGTTTCCGGTAAATACTGGAATATCTATTTTCGGCAAGGTTTTGTGTAGGTGAGACGTATTGCTGAGTTTTTGGTTAAGTTGTCTTTTTGTGGATTCGTAAATAGCCTCGTGCTCAGCATAGTCCTCTTCATAATCTACTTCCGTACCAACAAGCAGATTGTCTATCTTCCAATGAAGTTCATCAACTGTTTTCCAGCGAGATTGTAACATTTGTAGTTTATCCTCTAACTCCCACTTTTCAGAGATATTGTTAATGTGTATGCTATCCACAATCCTTGACAGCGCCCGGAAGTTTGTTCTTTGTTGGCAGATCATCTCGTCAGATTTGGACAGCACTCCTTTCTCCTCAGTGGTAATATTTTGTTGTTCATCATCTTGGCTACTTGTACTTGCCTTAGCCGCAGACGATGAAATTTCCGTTAAAAGTGCAAATGTAGCCTCGTATAACTCCTTAACAGCAAGATATACGCCAGACTGGAAATAATCATGGGACTCATCTGTAAACAGTGCCAGTTTGCTGTGATTGTCGTCAAACTCTTCCCATAACTCTTGAAGGGATGACACACGTTTTTTCGCATATTCAACAGATTTTCGATACGCAGAATCCTTTTTGATGTTTGTGTTAAGTTTTCTTACCGCCTCAGCGATAATTTTTTGACGTTTTAACAGCTTCTCCATGTCGATAAGCAGCCAAAATCGCCTGTTGTGTAAAACTGTATCACTTCTGTAGTTGACTTGCTGATGTCTGAATCTGATGGAAGTGTTAGTTCAGTGCGAGTAGGTATCTTTCACAAAATGTGCGACTTCTCAACTCAACTGGGGCGACCCGCTTGTGGGAGACCAGTCAAGCCGATCCGCTTTGACGACGAAAGTACCTTCACCCACACTTCACTTTCACACCACCAGATCCGGCTCGAAGGACCAAAAAGAATGTAGGGTTCTGTAGCTGACCGTCCTTGTGTACCGGGAATCTCAATGTAAATGTATGTAAAGAAAACACCGGCGATGTGTAGACTGTGCCGCTTTATTGTAGCAAGTGAGTAAAATTACAAATTGTATCGCTATATTAAACGTAAAACTGTAACATCAGCAATTATGTTCGAGTGAGCTCGTACAGCAAGTCTATGATAAAAGAGTTTAGTGTTGCTATTTATTTATTCAGTAGGCTTAAATCACATACTTTTTATGAATAATTAAAGAGGGCTATTTTATGCTAGAAAAACGAAAGGTAATTCTAAAATACAACCCTGGAGCGTAATACTTTTTTAAATCCATGTCGTAAAATGCAAGTTTAAAACAAAAAGTTTGAATACTCGACAAAAAAGAACGTTGACTGTCGTCTTATAGAAAATATTTATATTAGCAATTTTATTGCTTAAAAAACCAAGCAATATTATTCGATTTTTATTTTAACATTTACGAAATCAACAATAGTTAATAAATTATACAGTATTAAATTATTATATCAGAAATACTTTATACAATGTTGCTGGCTGGCAGGCTGAACCTGCATGTGTCAATAAATTGTTAGAAAAAAACGGATATGTATACGCGATACGAACCTTCAATCTGCCATTTTGTTTGTTCTTACATAAAATTGTACGTTGTTATATTGTTGAAGTATATCACACTATACGATAATTACTAATGTTGCGCCTGAGCTGCGGTTCCCGATTCAAATGTCCCTTCGATGATAATTACATACGTCTCGCCCTTATAACACAATGCACTATTTTAATTATGATAATGGTTTTTACAGCCCGCAAGATATCGAGCAATTCAAAGCAGAGATTGAGAAAAGACAGCTGAAGGACTTGCCCATCCCGGGCATGTTGACCGAGCTGAGCAAGGAGCATGTAGGGAGGCAGGTAAAGAGCCGCGATTCGTCGCCCAAGCAGTCCAAGCAGCCCAGCGACAGTTGAAGCATCCCAGCGACAGTTTAGGGGCTACTGACGTGTCGCCGCTCACACCATGTTCCACTCATATTGGACATTAACTATATACATTGTTACTTTAATCTAATTATTGATTGATGATATTGTTCCTTATCTATGAATGTATGCGGTAGTGATAGTGTGCTAAGGTTTGATGTAGATTTTTTTGTTAGTAAAATTTTGAGGATATTATTTTGATCAAGTAATTAAGTGTTATTTTGAATGAATTCTCGCGGAGTGCGATAGTTGATGCATGTGCGTTCATTTCGCCCAAATCACGCAGACCTAGTTTTAATTTTACGCTTCCGTTAGGAATTCACAATTTTATCTACACCCAAAGTAGTGCAATTTCAAGTAGTGATAATAGCAATAAGTTTTGGTTGTGAACCTGAGACCGTGCGCGTCGCTATGTTATGGTAACTGGTGCTACTGCCAATTTGTCCTTCGTATATATTATGATGGTTTTATGAATTGTTATTGTCGAGTATTATTTTTTTTAACTAGTGCGGGAGTATATTGTTGAAACACCTGTAGCAGTAGAAATTCAGTTATATTGTAATTGAAATGTAACAGGATTTGAATGGCTGATGCCTCCACATGTCCTACAATTATCTGCATACAAAATTTGCGTAGTATTTAATGAACACGAGTGCCGCTCGATATTTACAAACACTGCCTTTAATGTTACATTTTAGTTTCAGGATATAGTTGTTAGTGCCATATGTGAATGTAGTGGATGTAAGTTTTGTGTAATATTTTCGTTAGTCTGTGATATAGCATGTTTATCATCGTGTCATGCCTTTTTAAGCAATAAACTAGCAATATTCATAGTTTCGGCTTCCATAACTGTTTGGTCGTAAACTTAAGGTCTTTTAAATCAACAAAGCATAAATTAGTGAATGTAATATAATTAATATAAACTTGTCGTTGATATATTGTAAAATACGAGCCTTGTGAACGAAGCATGTAGCTACGGTGTATTCATGTTATACTTCTATGATATAAATCAACTATTCTTATAATGGTATTGATATCTTGTCAGTGACGCCAAATGAACAAATGTTAAAGTGTGTTTTGGGAAGAAAATGTATTTTAAGAGTACTTTGCCTTTCGAAATCTATAGTTTATATTACATGTCGTTAATCGTTGTCAACTGTGTCCATGTCCGAATTGAATTAGCTTTGTTGTGTGATTGTAGAGATCATACTAATCATAATCACTTCAAGCATCGAAACATTGTTGCCTTCATTATACATAGTTGCTTTGATTTATGTCATGTCACTTGAGAATATCATATATATACATATATCATAGTTATCGATTGCAACAGACTAGAACTGTTGGCAATAACCCATGCTATTTTCGTCGTATTATTTGTAGCTATTCGTCATGTTTAACTACTTTGGTAGTTATATTATTGGTTGTTTTAAATCGTGCTTTCGAGTCAATTCTCATGTAATCTACATATTATATTTTAGTAATTTCGGGACATACATTTTGTATGCGATGTTTGATGTATACCAATAACATACAGTTTTATAGATAGGTGGCACATTGTTGCGTATCGATAAGGCCATTCCACATCTGGTTTAGATTGAGATGTTATTACTAACGTTTGCACTTTGCCGACAGACACGATATTAGTGCCTTGGTTAGTTTTTATAGCGCTGTTTTGGTGTCTAGACCGCACTCATCGCGGGAACCCGATTATATTCGGCTTATCGCAATTTATGTAGCTCAATCTTCGCGAAGACTTCATACTTCGCGCTTAATTTCTGAAAGCAACTTTGCTTAAGCATTGGAGTTACTTTTAAAAAACACTACGCTTGATAAATTTTTCTCGAATATATTCGCGATGTGTGCAATGCTTATAGGTCGATTCAGACGAAAGAGAGGTGATGAAATTTTTTTTGGCATTGTATAGTCGACCATAAATTAGCTTTACCACTTTTGACAAAAACTTCCATTAAATATTGATACGGCTTTACTCACGTATTGATTTCGGGAAATGCTAGACTAGTTTCGAACTCAAACGGAGTCCATTTTCAAGAGTGGGTGTACGCGGCGGCGTCGAGGGCCCTTAAAATTACTTATCAATACGTAAGTAAAGCCGTATCAATATTTAAGGTATAAGTATGACTCACGAAAGTTATTATTCTAAAAAACATCCATCAAAATTAAATGTCACAAACATTCACTGTTCAAATTTGTACAAATGACAATGATATCTAATATTAAATAAATTAGCCTGTAACTGTCCCTATGTAGGGCAATCTAATATCAAATTATAATCAACAATCCTTTCTATATAATTCTGGTGTCATATTTATAGTTTTCAGTGTACTAACACTGTGCCAACGAAATACTTTCACATTATGTTCTACTAATAATCATTCAAGTTTTTTTCTTTTTTTCATTGTTAACACACGCTTCTCCATCACCTCTGACATGCCAGAATCGTCCGGTTCAAATCACCGAGACTCAGTTGCCATAAATAAAAATTGAATTGAATTGACAATGTTATCTGTCACTTGGTATTGTAAGTAAAAATAGACTGTTGTTTTGTGATATGCATACGACATTCACTCTATACGAGATTCAATCTACGGGTGGTAAAGCAATTTTATGGTCGACTACTATACATTATAAACTTTTACTCCATTGCGTAATGTTTTTTGAACAAGACTAGTAAAACTAATACGAAGCCTTAAAAAATTGTGTTTATTTTTGGTTCGTCTGAGTCGACTTACTAAATAATTAACTTTTTTTTTTCTAGTATTCCTAAAATCAGATATTTCGATGAGTGTAGAAATTCGAAAGATAATCTGCCATCGATACGCATGTGCTAGTTAGCTAAATATATAAGAATGTTGTTCGATGAAGTACGTGCCTAAGCAAACAATAATCAATCGTTGTTGTTACATTTCTTTAACAATATGATGACCATGTAAATACGGCGCTGTTCGTAGTATGATAATAAAAAATCGTTTTTAAACAATTGTTTTATTTATTAAATAGTTTATACACAATTGATGGCGTAGTTGTAGTCCTGCTACTTGATGTCGTATATATATGATACGTTATAACTTATTAATACCATAATATATTTTCTAAATGGTAAGCTGTATATGAATACCAAATTAACGAAAAAAAATGTACTTATAAGAGTACTAACTAAACTTAATAACTACATAGTGGAAATATATATGTAGCCTTTTTGCATTCTTTTGTGCTTAGCCACTACGCGTATTTATGCGGTACGATATACCAACGTAAAAACTAGATATACATCGCAATAAGATTCGCGAATTACGAAACGTTTTGTGCAAAAGCAACAAAGTATAGATGTAATGTGTATGGTTCACTTCCTCGCGCGGGGACGGGGCCTGGGCCTGGCGCGGGGCCGGGGCCGCGGCCTGCGCCTGCGCGCTCGGCCCGAGCGGCCGCGCTCCAGCTGCGCCGCCACCAGCTCGCCCAGCGCGCCGCGCTCCGCCAGCATCGACAGGAACGTGCAGATGAACTCGTCGTAGTTGTGTGTGCGCCGGCAGTCGTCCACCTGGATAACATCATAAGAGCTCATTCGCGCAGTATTTTCCCTCGCGAACTCATGCGCACGTTGGCGAGGTAGAGAGAGATAAGTAGTTGTATTGAATATTTTCCCAATAAGTGCAACATTAATCCTGACGGGTTAGAAGCTTTAGGACTACATCTCGTTAAGACTAGATAGCAGTTATGACTAGTTCGCTTTATGATCTCGATATGACTAGATCGCGTTTGACAAGATCGCGTTTGGACCAGATCGCTATAAGTCCAGATAGCGTAATGACCATATGGTCCTTTGTTTTCTAAAGTACAGTTACCTAGATAATTAGAACATTCCGCTCTTTTTCCTCGGTACCTTTATTTAGTGTATTCCCAGGAGTTAAATATATTTTCTAGTGTAGTTTCTGTGGTGTCAACCACACCCACAGAAAAGTAAAATAACCTTTACTGCTCATGGTGAAAAAACAATGAATTTCGGAAAAATAAATGGAAGTTGGAAAAACAAATAAATGTCTAAAAAACCAATGAATGTCGGAAAAACAAATGAATATCATAAAATTTAATGGTATGTGTAAAGCAGATTAATTTGTTTTCCGACGCTCATTGGTTTTTCCGACTTCCATTTATTTTTCCGATGTCCAATTGTTTTTTCCGACATCCATTTGTTTTCTCGCCAACCTTGGGTTGCCAACTTTTACGAGAGTAGGTACCTACTGATTTTTGAGAAAAAAAATAAAGGGTACCATTTTTTTTTGTATTATTTAGTTTTTTAAATAAATTTATACTAAATTTTTTTTTTCTTTCCCCGTGTGTAAGCCCTGATATGGTGTGGGGTTTATTAAAGGGGGGCAAAATTTTCATTATTTTTGCGATAACATGCACCGTTTTCGAGATACAAGCGAATCCCTAAAAAAAAAGGTTATTCGATAAAATTTTTGCAAATCTTTTCAAACAGCCTAGCAATACGTTCATGACATTTTTTAAAAGATCGGATGGCTATCCCAAGAGTATTTTCCTATTCCGTTGATATCGATACTTGGATGGTATCGGAACGTCCCTACATACAATTTGCGAAGCGCGCATCCCTGCCGATCGCACCATTTATTCGCGCGATGATCGGGTATTGGCGTTGTATTAGGACGACGCCTAAGAGAACTACACTCTTGTCTCTTGCAGCAACACCAGAATGACGTACCGCTTGAATTATTCGACAAAAAATTGTATCGATAGCTAGCATGGAGAATAGCTTCCTTATTTTTTTTATTTTTAATAAAATATAATAGTTCATTAGTTCGCCGATGACATTGTGCTAGTTGCTGAGGATGATCTAGAGGTCCAAAGCAGATTGAAGGAATGGTGGCAAAGACTGGAGTGTTGGCTTTAAAATAAGAAAAAGCAAAACTGAATACTTGTTTTGCGATTACGGCGGTCTCCCCAGTCCTTTCCCCGTAACTCGCTGGCATGTAATGTCTCGAGCAGACCGGTAATGACCGGTCTGCCATAATGACCGGTAATGTCCATACGATCAGTGTACTAATTGCAACTTGATACCACTGTACGCGATTGTACGTTATATCGATATTAAGTCATTACGCGATCTAGTCCAAACGCGATCTAGTCATATAGCGACCTAGTCCTAACGCTTCTAACCCATCCTGACTTTTAAGACATTTTGCGGGAAAGCAAGTGGCTCTGGCGAGTTAACATTAAGCTGACTTTCGACCAGAGCTATGCGAAAAAACAAAGTGATGAACTGAAGAAATAAATTTAAAATACAATAGTTCGCCAATATAAAATGTACCAGGATTTCTTCATTTTGCTTTTCTTAGCGTCGAGCTAAGAAAATGAATTCAATTCAGCAATATTTCAATTCTACTGCAATACACACACAACCGATTACACCAAATTTATATTCGGGTGAATACGGAAATAATAATATTCTCCTGACCGAATTTCGGTCACAGCGGCCAATCTCAACGGAGACTAGCCAATTACCAGGAGATATTATAGTGCACAAGTGTGTGCGCAAACACAGGTGCACTCTCTATTCCCTCACTCTCTTAGTCCGATAGGACGGCCTTCCGACACGATCGGAGAGAGATCAGGCGCAGGGCCAACGGCTTTACGTGCTATCCGAGGCACGGAGTAAGTGCTAATTAATTTATAAAACGCACATAACTTACGAAAAGTCAGAGGTGCGCGCCTTGGGTTCGAACCCGAAACCTATGACTTGCCAGTCAACGGTCACCACCGCTAGGCTATCATGACTCTAAATACGGAAATACGAAGATTACCGAGAGACAATAAAAGAAGCAGTGCTGTTCATACCTTATACATGTCTCTTTTATCATTCTCGTCGTTGAGAGCCTGTTGACACTGCTGGACCTCATTCACGATGCTGCTCATCAACGCGTTCAGTTCCGAAAGCGTAAGCAGAAGCTTCCTAAGCTTGAGTGGTTGCTCAGGCTCCGGCTCACAGCACACCAGTACTAGAGCCTCGTTGCTCTTGACTAGAGCCGTGATAGAGGTAGGATATAACTGAAAATATTAGGAGTAATAGTATACAGGGCGTCCCACGGACATGCCACATGGAGGAAAAGTACCTTAAATATTGTAGACGGAACATTTTACTGAAAGAAGACATTATTTTAATTTTTAAAACAATTTAAACTGCATTCATAGATATTTAAATAATTACATGGTTGAACCGGGTACGCGCGGGTTTCGAACCCGTTACATGAGAAAAATAATCACCCTGTAACTTTATCATACTTATCGAAAGGCTTCATCATAAGGATTATTTTTTGCTAAATAACATAGTGTCACAAATAAAAGGAAGACCATGAATTTTTCAGGGTTGTGCCCCATAGTAAAAGTTGTTCATAATGATGAGTTTAATGACCCCTTTTAAGGATGCTGGTGTTTTACAAATAACCCTGTATAAACAGTGATAGCCTAGTGGTATGATCGTTGGACTGCCAAGTCAGAGGGCATTGGTCCGAAACCCGTGTCGCCTGACTTTTCGAATTTTTGTGCGTATTAGAAATTAATTATAACTTGTACGGTCTCTATAAAACGGTGAGAGAAATCAGCGTGAAGAAACCAGCACACTAGAGACTTTTTTTACGGTGTGTAAAGTCCTGTCCTGTAGGCCACGGGGCGGTTTAAACTGTCACCAGGTTGTTCATCAACCATACGATTATGAAAGAAAAAATCAATAAACTGAAATTCCCAAAATGTCCAATTCATGACCCTGAACGCTTTTAAGGTATTCAAAAATATTGAATTTCGAAGTGAAATAAAAATGTGCCCACTGAGCTATTAACTTATCCCAGTTGTGAGCTGGTGTATTTAACTAAAAGGTCAAAGGTTCAAATTCTGCTCACAATCGAATTTTTCTTTATACAAAAATTATGGATGTTTCACAAAAAAAAAAAACAGAATACTTACATCACCTACAATTTGATTATCTTTGTTTATCGTTACAAATTTCACGACTGACCCCTGCTCTACAGGCTCAACTGAAAAAAAAAAACATTGATAACTTGGCTTATCGTAACAATTAATAGATTTATCGTAAAAATGAATGAGCTTATCGTAAAAATGAATGGGCTTATCGTAAAAATGAATAGGCTTATTGTAAAAATGTCTGGGGTTATCGCAAAAATGAATGGGGTTATTGTAAGATTAAATAGGCTTATCGTAAAAATGAATGGGGTTATTGTAAGAATTAACAGGCTTATCGTAAAAATGAATGCATTTCACTTTGTACTATTGTACATTATCATCAGCCTGTATTAGTCCACTGCTGAACACAGCTCCCAATGCGCGCCACTATTGTGCGCTCATTGGAGGTATTTGCCCATAATCGACACGCTGGGCAAGCAGGTTGGCGATCGCAGTAGCAGATGATTACTATTACACAGAAGGATGCTGCTGCCCATCCTAAGGATCTTTCCCTTTGACGCTTCTTACGACTGCACCCGCGGGACGAGTAGGGGTAGTTCTATTCTTAGGCCGGAAATCACACGGCGTACATATGGCACAATGTTGTATTGTACACTGGTTTTAAACAGACTTTCAAAAAGGAGGAGGTTATCAATTCGATGCGTATTTTTTTATTACCTAAAATAATACTGTTGTCTTGGTGTGGTCGATCATTGGCTCCAATCTCTATGGTGATAGGGCGAGTGTAATCCACATCATAGAGCTGTAACTGTGATGATTCTAAAGCAGTCAGTATGGTCTCCTCACTAATCTGCCCGAGATTTTCATTGAGGGAATTATCGTTGCTGCCATCTGATATTAATTCACCTTGTTCTATAAAAAAAAAGATTATACTGTCCGGGGTTTGAAGTAATAATATTATCACTGAAATATAATGTTTATTACAAGCAAGATTTAAAGCTGCAACTTACTGATTAATGTAGAGTTTAGTTTCTAAACGAAAATGCTTTATGTACCTGCTTTGTACATGAAGTATAAATAAATAAATAAATTTACAAAAATATATTATAATCAGGTCACACTGCCTGGAATGTGTGAAAATATAACAATTAATTCTAGTGATTTTTTGGTGGCAGCCTTATTTTGATAATAATAAAGAAAGAAAGAGTCATGATAGCCTAGTGGTGGTGACCGTTGACTGGCAAGTCAGTGGTCTCGGGTACGAACCCAAGGTTTTAAGTGTCTTACCAAGGGGTATCGTGTAACCTAGTATCTGGGTTGTGGAGGTCTGATAGGCAGTCGCTCCATGTAAAAAACTGGTATTCAGCTGCATCCGGTAAGACTGGAAGCCGACCCCAACATAGTTGGGAAAAGGCTAGGCAGATGTAGATATTTACCATCAATTTCTCTTCGTTTTGACAATAAATGCCGCCAATGTTTCCCAATCTTTGAGATTGCTTCCTTTAACCTCTTTTGATTAAGTTCTAAGGCGTTAAGTTTTTGTGTCAGTGCCAACCTTCTGTCAGGAACAACTGCCATCAAGTTAAACCTGAAATACCAACTTGTAAACTTAAGAGGAGTTTATCCTAAATGGAAACTAAGTTTGATTGTTTCATACATTACCAAATTGAAATCAATTTAAAAAAAAAAGGTTAAGAGCCTGTGCAATGCTTGTCAGATTTAATGAAACTATTTTAGAGAAAATCAAAACAAAAATATTTTATACTTAATGGAAATCTAACAAACCACAGACATTTATTTTTATTTATAATATATTAATTTACAGGTACTGCCTACCCTATTGACAATGTCTGAGCACGCCCGTGATTGTGAGTTCAACTCTTGACCAGTTTTTTTACTGTACCTGATATCATGTACTTGTTCCCCAGCATCCCTTCCGAGTCTCTCAGCCATGACCCTCCGAAACTTATCAGTCCAGTCTTCATCAGATGCCCATGGTCCATGATCAGTAGGATAAGGTTTAAGACCATCAAGCTCAAACAAATGTCCATTGATCGGCACAAAGCATACAAAGTGGTATGCTTCACCTGGAAATATTAGAAATAAAATATTATTTTAGGTATATCTGTTCTAATAAATGGTTTTTTAGTGATAATAATCTAAGACACCACTGACTAACGGTGAAGGAAAACATTGTAAGGAAACCTGGACTTAATAGTCTAAAATCTCAAACATTTAATTTAAAGTTTATTAATATAAATTGATTTAAAATTTTAAATAATACTTGTCAGGCGTCTGTATGTCCTCCACATGGGTCAAGCTGAGGAAAAGCTAGCCTTCAATACATCTATTATAATTATGTATTCATACATTTTATAATATTTCTATACCATTACCACACATATTTTTAATTCACTGATATCAGTTTGTAAATATTAATAAAAAATCAAACAATTATAAATTTTAGGTGACATTCCAAAATCAAAACCGGTGTTCAAAAACTCATTGTACCTGTAAACCGTCCAGTAGAAACTCCAGCATTTTTATCAGTCTTTTTTCTAGCTTGTGGTATTGCATGGGAGTTATGAGAGTTTGTAAATATTAATAAAAAATCAAACAATTATAAATTTTAGGTGACATTCCAAAATCAAAACCGGTGTTCAAAAACTCATTGTACCTGTAAACCGTCCAGTAGAAACTCCAGCATTTTTATCAGTCTTTTTTCTAGCTTGTGGTATTGCATGGGAGTTATGTGCACAGGCCAACTCGGGTGTATTTCCAATAGCCCAGCCTTTGTTCTCTGGATTCATACCCAGTGTGTGATGCTATTGAATTATTAACAAACTAAATTATTGCTAATGTTGTTGAGCTAAATATTTGTTTATAATTCAAACAATTATATTTTACCTTCAACCTGCTCAGTGTTTCTCCCAAGTGAAGATTAGGATAGTTCAATAATATCGACAGCAAGGCATGAGTGGCACAGCTGTTTGGAACCATTTGCTGTGCGAAAAATATATTGTTTATAGTCTCCTCATCACGAACAAAACTTTCAATTTGTTCCACAAACTTCCTCCGGGATCGTCTCTCTTCAATCCATCGAAATAAGAAGATAAACCCATAAACTGGGCTCTCTAGAGGTTTGTGTAGATCATAAATTTCTTCTACTTGAACCCCTTTTACTCCGAAGTCCTCTAGCAACAAAGTAAATAGTCCTGGGTCACTTTCTAATTCGAGCCATCCCTCTGTTAGACTATTCAACTCTACTGGCATATTTTTCATAGATAACGATTATTGCGAATGTAGTACAACAGAAATTATATTCGTTTTAAAGTGTCACACACCCGTGCAGTGAATGTTTATTTATTTGTAGTGAAATAATCAAAATTTCATACAACAAATCTAATTGTAATTTAGTCTGTAATCTTGTCAGACATAAAAACAACGAAATTTTGAAACGTCAAAATCTGGAGCACAGATTAATTAGATATTAGTTAGTAGCATCTGAAGCTTAGAAGAATGAGATCTGAAGCGTGCTTTTTTTTTAATTTACCCCGAAGGGAAGGCTATAGTCTTTTGACCTATTGCCTCACGAAGCATGCTGCTGCTGCTGCTTCATGTATTGCCTAGTCTTACGTAAGACCCGTATTGACATTATCAGTAATAATGACAGTGGTACAGTGTTTGGCACATTGAGTTATCATGCAATTTATTTTCTTTAATCATTGGTTTGACCTAAGATAAAGCTTTATGACAAAAAAAGTGAAACAATTGAGGGCGCCACTAGCGCACTTGACATAAAACAACTCAAAATTACAAGTTATTTGGAACTTACTTATTTCTATGACGAATTCTTTACCATCACAATCAAATGCTTAAAAACATGGTTTTTAAGATTTTTATTTTTAGTTCCAGCTGTCACCGCCTCAGACTCTTTTTTGCCAAGCTGTACACACGGCTAACACAGTCATCAAATAAATTTCCACTATAAACTGACATCTTGTTGTACGAAAACTGAAAAGCCTACAAAATGTGAGGGCAGTTTATACTGGTTTTGCTTAGCTTGATGTCAATTGATGTGCAGTCGTGTGTATATTTATAAATGTTCAATCATAGCTATCATTGGTCTACTGATTGTCTATGGACCATGGAATGGCCGCGGGAATTGTAAAAATAATTAAAGTTTATTATGTAAAAAGTTTGTTTAGTATTATTGTTACTTGTATAGTGTTTTGTATGTTAATATGTGTGCAAGAATTTATATTTTATACCGATTGATGCGCTACCGAGACAGTTTGCTGCAACATAATCGCGCTTTGCCACCCTGGAATACAGTGTTTTGTGCATGGAGCATATCTCCATGGTTTTGTGAGAGGGTGGTAGTTGGTACGTATACAGTTACGTGGGTCGTCGCAAGCGCGAAGTTGCCGGTTAGAACTCCGTATCGGGCAATATGATAATGGGCTTTGAATTATGTCCAATCAATAGTAATAGCTTTACCGTTATTACATATCATGGGATTTGAAACTGGCGACATGATTTTAAAGTCCCCCAAAAGTTAAGTGCTCGGCCCAGCTAGAATTTATGGGTTGCTCATGCAATGCATTTTTTTTTATAGACTCACGCCTGTATTCCCCAGAGGGGGTAGGCAGAGGTGTGCAGTACACCTAAGTTTCGCCGGCAATCTGAGAATTTCCTAATAGAAAAACCCACAAACACTTTGCCCGACCCGGGGATCGAACCCAGGACCTCGTGCTCAGCAGTCGCGCTACCACTAGACCAACGAGGCAGACAAATGACCAAAGTGCAATGCATGACTTTATCATTCAAGTTAGTAAGCAAAGCAACACTTAGTTCTTACTTCTTACTAACGTTCAGGCCTCTACTGACTTCGACTATTTGCTTCGTGGCTTCCACAGACTTTGGCCTTGGCTTAGTAATTAAAAAAATAAAACAATTTTTTCTCTCAACAACATTTATTTTTTTTGTTTTCTATCTACACTTAACCTCTGAACTTTGTACAATGTACAAATAATAAATGCACAACTTCAGCATTGTAAAATCCTCATAAAGACTTGTAGGCACACCGTCTGAATCGGTTAGTATAAGCACACGATTTAAGTATTAAATATTTAAAATACGTTTTTAAACAATTAATACTTAAATTGTAGTATTAATTATTTAATAACGTAAGGTATTGGTCCCATTTTTTTATCATTCGAAAGCACACAGTAGCAATGTACAATCGTCATTGATTATTTTATTGCATCCTAAATTTGTTAGGTCACGAGATCCTTAATTGAGAAGATTCTCGACTATCAACTCGTCAGTTATAATACCATAATGATGGCTTCGAATAACTCGTCTTCTTTGATAATAATGAACTATGGTTAGTGTGATATTTTGACTGCATTATAACTGTAAATCCACTGCAGTTAACATAGTAATTTAAATTCAGTCGTATTGTTATTTTTGAGAAAGTTTTCATTGGACATAATGACTATCACATGCCCTAATTACATAATACTTAGTAGATAATGCATAGGCATTTTAATTTATAATCTCATCAATTTAATTTCGTCATCATCGTTTAGTCTGAAATCTACAAGTTGTGCAATCAGAATATGTACAAATTACAAATTATTATGCATGACTGGATGACCTAACAGAATTAAAGTTAAATATGCTTTAATTTGAAGACTAGAATAAACAAATCGGAACTGAAAAATACTTCTACAAAGATAATATGATCGGTCATTATCACAACGACAAGTTTACAATGAGTTACAAAATTGTTCTGAAAATTGTGTGTCAAAATTTCAAATTACTGATGAAAAATGTGTACAGTTTTTTGCATAAGCTTTAATATTGATAATAGGCACGCCTTGTGAGTAACAACACTAAGAAATATCTGTAAGTATCGATAACATCGATGTCCACATACACAAGTGAGAACATTTACAGGACTCAGTATAAATGGCACAGTGACGTAGGGCACTACTAGTTTTAAAGCGCATCTTCACTCAGAGCATTCGCGCAATTCTTTGCGTTCAGAAAGTTCTTACGCGAGCATGAAGTTCCTTCGTTGAGGACGTCCCAAACAAGGTCTTATTTAATACTTATGCTCGCAAATTAATACTTGCCTCGCATGGAATTTGTGACGAGACGTGAATGCTCGCTATCGAATATACATTAACGATCAATGCTCGCGGTGAAGACGTACCTTAACCTTTATACTTATAATTGATTATTTATTAACAGATATGTAGGGGTGCTTGTTGACAACCGGCCGAAGCACGCTGCCGGCGCGGCGGTCGGCGTAGCAGTCCGAAGACTTATCCTACTTTACAATTATTTGGAACCACAGAGGTGCTCTGTTTGGAACATAATTTATAAAATAATTATTGGAAGAGTTTTTCACTTATTTGTCTAATTATAGGTACAACTTTAACAAAACGCTATTTTACAAAAAAAAAACATAAGTATGTACAGCGCAGGAAATAAGTAACTAATAATAACTTCCCTATTATCACATAAGTACGCAGCGCTCCTTAAACTCGACAACCATAAATAAAAACAATAGTTTCACGTTAGGATATGTACGTACAATATAAATATAATACCATGACACTGTTGCGATGTCAACAATGTGGACTAATTCTATACGAGTCTCATTACATGAAACAGCAGTCGATTTAAAGTAACAAAGTTGTCCGGCCGGGCTTTCATCTGATGGCGTGTGTGGGGTTGTATGGCGGCGGCGGCGTCTTGGGAACTTGCGACAGTTGCGACCGGTGGATGGGCGCAATGGCTGTGAGCGGGCTGGTCGGGACCGACACGTCCGGCTGGCCGGGGATGATAGCTGCATCAGCGAGATGCGGCGTCACCGGCAGCTCGTGTCGCGCGCTGCTGGTCGCGGGAAGTAGTCTCGCAGGGTTTAGCTTGATAGCGTCGTCATAAGTAGGAGGTGCTCCCGCCACTGTGTCGTAGTCAGGCGGTTTCTGCTGCATTGTTTCTTCATCCGGCATGGATATCACGTGGATGGGATCGTCAATCTGAAATTATAAAATAGTAGTTATTACTTTGCTTTGAGAATGAATCAAAGATCAAAAGGAGTAAAACCAAGAGGTTATTCGGTTAACAATCACACCGAAAATAGATTGTTCTTATTTAATGTTACTTGATCTCATCTGCCTAGCCTTTTCCCAACTATGTTGGGGTCGGCTTCCAGTCTTACCGGATGCAGCTAAAATACCAGTGTTTTACATGGAGCGACTGTCTATCAGACCTCCACAACCCAGATACTGGGTTACACGATACTCCTTGGTAAGACTGGTTGTCAGACTTTCGGGCTTCTGACTACCCGTAACGACTGTCAAAGATCTACAATTGACAGCCGCGGCCAACAGCTTAACGTGCTTAAAATTTAATGTTACTTATCTAAGCTACTGAAAATAAGAACTACCGATATAACTGGTGAAATCGAATTGACCAGACTTTGATGTCTTAGTTACCTAATGAGGAGAGGAGAGAAATTGCAAACGTAAACATAAAGTACTTGCGATTGGAAAATGCCCTGGCGTCGTTTAAAGTACCGCTGTGCTGGAGCAAAGAAGTACAAAAGTATTTGTACTTCCTGAAAAGAGCCAGCCAATTGGCGACAGACAAGTGGTGCAAAGAAAGGGATAAGTCGCGGTTTTTATGTTTCTCCGAGGGCAAAATCCTCTTTATGGAATAAAAATCTTTTCTTTCTTCTTTCTCTTTTGATCACTGAGCCAAAGAAGTAAGTAAATTTATGCGCATACCTAATTACCTAAGAATGTTTAGTTTCCATTAAAAGCAGTCTTATCTGAATAATTATGCCCTCCGAGGATAGAGGAGGAGAAAAGTGCATGGGCAAAGTGCAAAAATTAACTTACTTGATGTGTATCGGGTGACGCGCGGTCAGTTTGCGGCTGCCTCGCGGGCGACTGCAGCCAACAGCACATGGCGGCGCAGATGAGCAATGCTCCTGCCACAATGCAGGCCACGCCCACGTAGCGCACGGGCTCTGCGTAGTCCTCCGCCAGACCCAGCCAGTTAATCAGTGCGCCTGCGCACAGCAACACCATGCCATATCTGTATGGCCTCTGTGATTGTCTGCCTTCGTCTAGGGACATGCCTGCAAACAATAAATAAACCTTAGTTATAATTTTGTTTCTTTTCGCTAAAATACTCGTAAATCTCGCAATGTAGGTACAATTTGCAACAGTTTGCTGTCGATCACAGGAAGTAGGTAGATCCGGAAACTCGAAACTGTTAACTCATCAAATTGTGGAAAGTATATGCCATGTAGTTTACTGGGGCATTGACACGGAGTAATAACGGGATTCTATATTTACAGACCGGTGATCAAAATGAAAGTTGGGAAAGTTCACAATTAGATGACACGAAAGGTGGATTGTTCTATAGAGTAGATCTGGGTTGGTACTGCTGGTAGTTCGGTACGAAGATCCGTCATTATGAAAAGGTCATTGAAAACAATTGTTTTCCCCGAGATGGTGGCGTGGAGGAATACCTACTTTATGAGAGATAATTTGAACGTGGTCGTTCGTCGATGATCGAGGTTAACGCGAAGACAATGGTCTCTCGGGGGAAGTGGGTCAAGTTCGAGACGTGCGGTGAAGTGGCGCCGGCGCCGGCCGGTCACGCGTTGCCCGCATCAAACGTAGAGAGCATACCAGGAGATCGAGATGTCGTAAACGTATCAATTAAATACAGTTGAACATTATAATGTAATGTATGTACAATGCTGCCCTATATTTTAATGTTGACATCAATAAAGATTTTATCGAAGGTACCTACATTTTCCTAAAAGTCAAAATAAAGCCAAAAACAGATGTCAACACATTACAGGTCACGACTAGTATTGCCAGATGTCCCACTTTTGGTGGGACGTCTCTCTTTTCAGTCCTCTTAGGACACATCCCACCAGCACTGTGGGCGGGACGCCCACCTCCTATTATTAATGACCAACCCTAATTGAGTAGTGAGATTGATTTCAAACCAGTCTGTGATTTTGAATTTTACCTGCGACCCGATTTTTCCATAACTGTCCTCAACTGCTTTTTTTTCGTCTAAGTCCCGTTATTTGGAAAAACGGATCTGGCAATCTGGACTCGTCATGACGGTTCATAAGTTATATAAAATGGACAATCTTTTAGGATAATGGTTTAATAAATACATGTGTTTGACCAAGAACTGATCTGATCATAACCTGTGTTGTGGTGTATACTGATTACTGGGTAGGTAGGTACGATGCCTGCCTCGTGGCATTACAAAAAACATAATGCCTGGAAATACAACCGAAACGGTATACCGGCCATTCTTTGGCTGTGCTGCAGCTGCATTAGAAAAATAGACGCGAACATTGGGAACTGTTTGGTCCGATCATTGGGGGATGCAGGCATGTACAAGGATTGTAGCTTATATATAGCTAGCTATTTACGATTGAAATTAAAATACTAATATAAAGATGTTTATGATTATTATATTTTATCATTAGAACCCTTTTTGCATTTATCTAATAAATTAGGTTATTCGAGGTACTTGCGTAGGCCGCAGTGCTATAAAAAAAATCTATTTAGATGATTTGCGGTGTACCTAGATGTGAAGGTTACTTCTTGGCCCAGAAGTGGTGTAGAAAGGCGTATTATTTATTTACATAAACGGTAAAGGTAGTATCCTACTCTACAAATAATAATTTTGTGAATAAACTATCTCTATGCGAAATATCCCATAGAGATAGTTTGATCAAAGAATGACGTAAGTTTTTTAACTTTATTAATTTGTACCACGGGAGCGAAATTGCAGGAAAAAGCTATAATCCTAAAAAAATCCAAAATACTTACCTAATTTGCTTATTATAATTTTATAACTTTGTGGGTAGACCTGACAGAATGACATGATGATTCTCCAAATTCATTACCTGTGTGACCTACCCGGTAGGTAGTACCCAGACATTTAACAACATGACACTTAATAATTATATATGTTGCAATATGATCAGTAATCTTGTATGCTTTTGTGGTCGAGTATATTGCAGTATTTGCAGTCGTGTACACTGCGAACGATAAGACTGATTGCTTTATGTTATTGCGTTCTCATTCTCAATTATCAAAACCGTACCCATAATTTTTACACGGTGTAATAGTCGGTTAAAATGGTTAGGTGCTGGTGTTATATGATTATTAATACTTTGAAGTACTTATTCTATGTGGGATATTTCTATCGCTGTGCTGGTTAAATTGCGTGGAGAGTTTTCTACAAAAAATTCTGTCTGATATTTTACGAGGCCGGGGACATACCGGTACGTAGTAATTGTATATTCTGTAGTACCTACTGGAAAGGGAGGTGATTGGTGACGGCGATTCGAAAATGACTATCATATTTATAAATAAACATTATACTTAAGGGTGGGTGATTATAAAAGCGATCCGAAATGATTGCCTTGGACAAAAATGGTTGTGATTTGTCGCGTCGCCTCGCAATGCCAGTGCGTCCCCGGCCTGAGTTTACATATAAATTTATCAAGATGGTGTTGAAAATACAAGTTCCAAAAGTTACTCACAAGTCATTTGGTGTCCTCTAACTTCAGTTTCATATGGATTTAACGGATATAATGACGCCCAAGCCATGGCCATATTTTTTTTAATGTTTTTAAACCTAAAGTATTAAATATTTTATTATATAATTATTAAGTTAACTAACACAACACTATCAACGGTCTTTCAAATTGTTTCTTTTTCCAGAAAACAATAAACAACGGCACTCATCTCGTTTATCAATATTACTGAATAAAAATTACTAAGACGTAACGTAGGTACGTCTATCTTATCGGTTATTCGAGACTTGCAAGATCGAATCAATAACTATGATAATAGGTCAATATTCCAAGAAAAGATCTTGACAGTGATATATTTGGCAATGGCCTTTTACTTGAGATGGTTTTATTGATAACAAAGACGCAAACCAGCAATCAGTCTTTATGGAAGGGCGAGTTCGTATCGAAAGCAAGACTTCCTCTGACCAATGTCATTGTAAGGATAAGTTCGTAAGGCTACCTTCATTGGTTTCCGATTATGATAATTATCTTTAGATTGACAGTGTCGGGCCATAGCCGGTCCGGTTATCCGGTAACACTTGTAAGCGGTCTTTACGCCCACTCATATGAAGTACGGCTTCGGCGTCGCGGTCGCGCCGGTTTAGTTAAAGCGATAATATTCGTTAACTGGATT